>OY728146.1:1214172316-1214797316 GCA_963277665.1 Viscum album | reverse complement strand
TAACTTAGTGAATGAAGTACTTGAGTCTGGAAACTTCCTTGTTCTATCTTGATGGCATGTGTGTTCGCTCTGTTGGATAATTACGGGGTGATGTGGGTGGGGATGGGATCCTCTATTGTGGTAAAATTGATGGTTGTGAATCTGAAGCTATGTGGGACTATATCTCGAGGATTGGTTTGGTTATATTACTTTGAGGGATCTCACTGATCCCTTTGTTGTTTTGACTTGACATAAAAACTGGGAGTGAATGCTTAAATTGTTTTTTGGATGTTTCTCATTCCCTGACATGTGGTTATTCCTTTGGTTCCCATTAGTGTATAATTCACCTAATGTTATCACTTGAACATGAAAAACAAAATGGGTAAAATGGGGAATTGGATTTGGGAAAGAGTTGTGACTTGGATGTGAGTGTTGTGCTTTCTTTTATGAATGAATAGTAACAGGGTGTTTGTGCTTAGGTTGGCTTTGGAAAACCTAGGTTGGGATGAGATTTTGTTACCTATAAATATAATTTTAGTTCAAATGTTTCTTATTCGATCCCCACCCTAGTTGATCACTTAGTTCCGAACACCCCTATTTCATGTGGGAGGGTGATTTTCCTAATATTCATGTCAATGGATGGTAATTATCTCCTTTTATACTCCCTTTCCTGAATAGTCCTAGACTCTTCGGGTAGGCTGTGATGGCCTCATGTCCATTATAGCTCAAGATTCTTCAGGAAGGGTTGTTTTGGTAGTTGGCCCAGGTGTCTGCGGGCAGGTTGTTTCCCAGGAGTCTTCAGGATGAGGCTTAGGAGTCATCGGGTGATGCAGTCATTGTTTTAGCCAAGGTGTTTGAGATCGTCGTTATGCGTGGTGGTTGTGACCTAGGTATTTGTGGGAAGGATGTGTGGTAGTGGCCCAGGTGTGTGTGTGTGGGATGTGGCAGTTGGACTGCGATGAGAATGGTGGGATTTGTTCGATGCATAGTATGTCTTCAATAACCAGTAGCGAAGGGGAGTGGGGTACCCAAACATTGATTTGGTATTACTATACATTACTTGACTTGAATTATTTGGGGAGTGTGCCTTGGTGAGGCTTGGGTGGATAGTTTTCCATGCTAGGTGCTTTGGCTTTTTCTTTTCTCAGAGGTCATTAGGATGCCTCCACACTAGGGCATGAGTCTCTTTTGTTTTCCCTAATTAGTATACTTGTATAATCACCCTACATAAATAAAACTGTTTCCAGGATTCTAGGATGACCTCAGGGATCATACAGGGCCATACTAGCTTGGACATTGCGGCAGTTGCAGTATTTATTATCCTTTCATTGGATCTTTACATTTGTAGTCTCCTTGTACTTTGTGGCTTTTACATTTTTAACATACATATGGGTATAGTTTCTTGGCATTACTTTTAACTCTAGTTTTTGTGTTGTTTGGATTTACTATCTTATCCAACGATACTATTAACGAAAAGGGTAATTCCTTCCATCTTCTGTATGATTATATACCCTTGGTGCTAGTCGCCACTCCAGAACTATTGAATGCAGGTCTCGGGGGTATTTATCTCTTCTACATCTTAAAAAAGGAAGGGTCTGATAGTCTATTGTCCCTTCCCTCATCATGGTAAAGTATGGTCCTGACATAAAGAGTAGTCAAGTTTATTTTCTATATGTCACAACATCAATAGTACCCACCCCCAAACCCTTCGACTGTGATCTACAACGAAGAGTATGACTTTGAGATGGATGTGTCCATTGAGGAGCATCTTATATGTTGGTTGTATCATTGTGATAATCTGTTGGGTGGAAAGTCCATGCCGATAGTTCATGTGATATAGAAACATGAACATGTTCAAAAAGAATCATGGGAAAAGAAAGCATATGTGAGGGCACAATAGACTAATATTTTTGGCATGGAATCATTATAAATATTAAGAGAATCTTGAGAATGAGTTCCTATAAAGTGGGGATGGTAAAAGATCCCAACAATTTCTGGAGTTATCTTAGAAGAGATTTGAGGTAAAACTGGTTTTTTCATATGTATACTTGATTAGTGTTTTTGAAATGGGTTGAGTTTGGATGAAGTATAATAAAATCATGGAGAAAAAAGGCTATGCATAGTTGAGGAATGGTTTTTACCTTCCATACAGGTGCCTATGAGAAATAATTCTTATTTTACTATTTTGGGGAAGTAGCTTTGGCATTATCAATGCATAATTTGTGAGGCCATGTGAGATATCTGTGTGAAGTTCCCCTTGAAGAAGTGGATAATATGTTGTAAGGGTATGGTTTTTATAACCCTTTGAATAAACTATGTCTTGTCAAACTATGTTATTTACCGATACATATTAGTGCTATTGGAATGTATTTAAAAATTACAGATATGGGAATTATCTAATAAGTTCATTTTTTTGATATTATATTTTTGGGAGCACAAAGAGACTTCCTAGATCTCAAAATTCCATCCTCATACATATTATATTCCAACTTCCAATCATTAACATATTTAATAATACTTTGATTATTCCATCATCAGACATAGAACATCTAATTCTTTAAAAATTAGTTGGGAAACCATCTGAATAATTAATAATGTTTCACCTTCCTTTATAATTTACTTATACATTTATTTTGAGACTTCGGTACTCATGATCACTGTTAGTACTCATTTAATTTATAACTAGATGGTAATTCTTGTTTAATGTATCTTCTACGTTATTCTCTTACTCAGGATGGAAGTGTATTAACAAATTATATTCCGAGAGTAGTTTGAGCCATCAATGTGTCCTCATATTATGATCCTTCTGTGAGAATATATATTTCAGCTCTTAGGATTTGTATATATCTTTCATATTTTTCCATAGATATAGTGTCTCCAGATCTTTTAAGAAAATAACATAGATTCTAACTCAATATAATCAATTAGATATTTTTGTTCATTATTTTTAACAGCTTTTACACATAAGAAATTACTCTATAGGTATGTATTGTGATTCAACCAATAACATTAATTGATTTATCACAATAAATCGTAAAACCAATATTTAATGATTTTGGAGTCAATATCAAAGCATTCACTGATCTCTTCTTTTATTCGTCAAATGATTCTTGACATTCATTTTTACAAGAAAAATTATCCTCTTTAGGTGTTTTCCAGGTAATTAGTCATCTTTCAATGAAATATTTTAAATGTAATGATGATAGTTGTAAACTAAAGTAATGAAGAAATATTTATTAGGTATGATCTTAAATCTAGACCATTCATAAACAATGTTTTTCTTCATATGATCAACTGATATTATATAGATACAGAAAATATGTCAAAAAACAAATAAACATATTAATATATAATTCATAACATGTTAACATCATGTTTAAATATTTTCTTATATGAGTCTCTAGAATACGACACAATTTATATTCATGGTCCTGATATCTTTAAGAAAATATCATAAATAACAAATAAATAGAAGATAACAATCATTATGATATTCATTCAGAAATCGACTCATTCGATTCATAAAAATATATAGTGGATTAGTTAGTCCCAATGGTATATCGGTAATGTAATGAAGTGAACACCTTTTCCAAAATACTTTCATTAGAATTTCATCAATATTCACATTATATGGGATGATATTTATATCAATGACCAATATTTGGGAAATATTATTCTTTATGAATTTGATCAAATATTTCATTAATATGTGGCATCATATATGATAAATGTATCATAATATGATTGATCTTCCTATAGTCAATGTACTAAATACTATATCCAATATTTTCATAACCAATAGAAAGATATATCTCAATGGTGAAACAATAGGATATATAATTAAATCACTACTCAATTAGTCTTGTTTTTTTCAAAATACATTAACTCCATGGAGGTAATTTTTTATGGATTCCTTAATAGATATCTTGTATCATGGATTAAATAATTGTAGAACACAACACCTCGTTATGGAAGATTCCCATAGAAATCCTATAGAAACTCATCATGGTATTCATGAATATTATGTACATTATAAATTTCATGATTTCACTACGCATCTGTAGATGAGGTTTCTACCCAGTACCCTAGAATTTCATATAGAATATTTACACAAGGAGGATCATTATATAACTCAGATGATGATGTCTCCCCTCTAAAGATCAGAAATTAAATACCTTATCTTAAATTATATTTTACTTATTATTTCAGTAAATTATTAACATAATACATTTATATCCATTCCATAACAAATATTATACCAAAATATAAAACAAGTATTATGATAAAATATGAAATTCGGGCACATTTATGTGTCATAATTATAAATCCATAACATAAAGATGATCAAATAATGAAATGACTGTGTGTTTTTTGTGAAAAATCCCTGGTTATGTTAAATTGAAAATTGGAAATTTTTATTTATAACAAGGAAGATAAAAAATAATATGATGGTCTATAAAGAAATAAATATTTAGATATATTCTACGAGTTGATTAAAATACCTTCTAATACAACATTAGAAACACAATCTTCAACTGTGATTAATATTTATGAACATCCTTGTTCCATTGAGATTTTTTGTGGTATGTTCCCATGATGTTTATGATAATTATTTTTATAATATCCCATCTCATTTCAATAATTTAATTAAAAATAGGTAAAATATTTCTGAAACATACAATCTCGGGCCTGATGGACAGTTCACGACCCTTAAAATAAACTTCAATCAATAATAGTAATTTTTCATGATTTTTCAATCAATGTTTATTGTGAAATTGAAAGTAAACTCTTCATTTATTAACATTTTACTTATTTCATCTTGAATAGTCCGAAGAATCACCCTAAAAATTTCTCATTAATTCATTATAGTTAGACCATGATAATTCATTCTCTATCTTGATTGTTGATAATACTATATATTTATTTGTTTTGAATTTATGGGAGACCAAATCCTTTAATAGAAATTGATTTAAACCATCAATGACTTGATAAATCATACTATTATGGTTACATAAATATTCCACAACATCACGTTTAGTCCTTTTAATGTTGGATTTATACTTTAAAAAAATTTCACCTACAGTTTTATTCTTATTGAATAATTTTACCACTATATTAGTTCTTTTTTCTTAAGGGATATATTGTTGAATGAAAATTCCCTGAAAATCCTTCCATTCCATTTTTTCTATTTATTGATCCCCCATTTTTTTGAAATAATGTACACTATTTAATTACATTTCATAGTGTATGATAAATTCTTAGGATAATGTTTTCTATTTATTTACATAAAAATCAAATAAATATAATCTCTAAGGAACTTATACACTCCTAAAATAAAAATTTGTTTTTAGTCCCATCAAATAATGGAGGTTTTCATAACAGAAATTAGTCAATCATTATTACCCTGTGTTGTTGATTAGGATTATTCATGAATATATATTTCATTCTCATAACCTAAGACAGTTTTCCCTCTGTAGTTATATGTTTTTTATCTCTAGTTTCATCTCCAGCTCTAACATCATTATCATGCATGGAAGGGTAGTCCATACATATTTACAGTATTCATTCCTTCAACTAGTCTCCATTTCCTAATAATGAAATTCACTGAATTAGGTTATAATGCATAAATTTGAACCAGTCAAATACATAACAAAAATTGAAAATTAATTCATACATAATCTCATAATCATAAATCATGGTTTATACGATGATATATTTAATATTAAATCATTCATACATTATTTTAAGAGATGTTTTAATTATCAAAATCTCACCCCCTATGCGTATAAAACCATATCTTTAGTGAAACTTGTTCTCAGGTACCAATATATGATGAGTCAGGCCCAACACGCCTTGTTGGATTATTAACCCCTAGGTACATCTTTTCATGAACTATATCATCATGTTGAATCCATGGGAGGATGTATTTCTAGGTATACCCACACTATTTCTACAGAACCAAAATTCATGATTGTACATCCATTCATGTCCTCGATGTATGTCATAGGTTTATATTCCATATTCATCATTTTCAATTATTTGTTTCCATATCCCCTATTAAACATCCTCTAATACCAACTATAAATATCCTGACACTATTATCCCAAATAAGGATTCAATAAATTATGAAATTTTAATAATATACAATTATGTTTCATAAAAATTGATTGAATTTTTTATTATCATTATAAAACCATATAAAAATATAATTTTCACATTAATACATAAAAGGATAAAAACAGTGAAACTCTATTGAAAGATCCAACAAACTCATGTATTATTCTTTAATGTTATTCATCATATAAATCACAACTACATTGGAGAAAATAAATCATATGAATTGAGAGATATTACTTTCTCAAAATGGTTATTAAATAAAAAATATTATTTCTTAACTAAACATATGAAATACAGAATTAATAATAAATATGAAGCCATTTCATTAAAACATAATATTCAAAATGTAACAGAAGGGATAAAATATGTTTAAATAACATTATAAATAATTACATGAGAAATAATATCATCCATGGATATTTTATTTGTTGAATAATAACACGGATTAATAATTATCAATACCATAGTGAGGTCATCTATAATTTTGAATATAATAACATACCATCTAGGATACCGGAAAAAAGTCAATAAACAATGATGAAGTTAGCCAGTAACCTAAATAAATTTTAAATGAGACTTACTATTGAATCTAGGGGATAAATCCAGCAATTCCTATCACATAATAAGTCCTATTAATTGCCAATATGAAATGGGTAAAACAAAACAATATCATTTATATTGAAAAACTAGCATACAAATTGTGAATACTTCAACCATAAACAATAAATATATCATTCATCATCAAAATAAGGATGAAACAATTAATAAAATATATAATATATGATTAAAGATGATCAAATACCATTAATAAAAAATATCCCACAATGGAAGTTCAATGAGATGAAAATAATGAAATTTGACAGTGAATACATTTTTGAGATAAATAATCCCTTTACACTGGAATGTATAGTTTTTTGGAAAAATTAATTATTATAAAATCATATTGTAAATTAATTTATTTTATAGAATAATATAGAAGAAAAATAATTTACATTTCTGTGATAAATGAAAAATAAAAGAATCAACGAAAAGAATTTTGTTGCATCGACACATCATGACTGACAGTTTCAATTTTGTAAAAAAGGTGGAGAAAAATTTTATTATGGATATTGAATAATATAATAACATTATGATATGTATAAGATTATGAATTTGTAAATCATGTTTTTATAGTGGAGTTAACAAATTAAAATGAAATGTATTAAAATTGGATGGAATGTAAATGCTGAAAATGGTATTTTAACTTTTGAATTACACTCATTGAGAACCACCAAAGGATCATTGAAATTGTCTTATGGTTGAGACCAAAATTAAATGAATTTGGGAGAGATTTTTGTAAGAGGTAATGGGAAGATATTGGAAAATACTCATGGTTTCAGTGGAGTGAGGATAAGAGGTTGTGAGGGATGGTATTTATAATGGAAAATAGAGGTGCTATGTGATTATTTAATACAATTTTTATTATTTCGGCTCATGAATATGAATTATATTATAATAATCAATAATTATATTAAATTAATGAATTTAGGATAGATATAAAAGTGGTATCATCAGAGATAATTCATATAATAGTTTATTTATATTATAATTTATATATACCATAAATTACAAAATTTTAAAAGTCCACAAATATTATGTATTTTTAAAAAATCCAAAAAATTCACCCCCACAAATTTTTTTATTTTACAACTAATTTTTTTTTTTCATATTATGAAAATAATGTTATAAATATATGAACATTATTTTTTTATTAAAATTAATATTTATTTGAAAAATAATGATTTTATAATTATAACTAATTTTATAACACATTTAAAAAATATATAAAAATCCATATAATTAATATATAAAAATGAAAAAAGAAAATATTACTTTAATAATATATTATCTGAAGAAAAATATTTTTTACATTATTAATCAAATATTGAAAATGTAGATAAAAAATTTATGGTTCAAAAAAACATGAACCCTTATTTTAATGTATTAAAAACATTATTTACTAATTCCATTATCTAAATGTAAAATATAGTCATTTATAGAAAAATAAAATTTTATTTATACTATCATATGTGAACATACTACTCAATTTTTCATATTAATAGTGCTAATTTCCATTCTACTATTAAAACATTTATACATAATATTATATTGATTGTTTAAAATCATTTTTTTTGTGAAGAATTTGGTATCTATGATCTTAAATTTTAAAATAAGAATAGAACAATATCATTAGGTGCTAAATTTTTCATGAATAATTTTTTTTTCTTTCATTGTATTTTTCCTTATCATTTATTAATTAATTATATTAATATGAAGATGTCCCAGAGATATAGTTTCAATTCCTCTATATTCTAATGAGTATACCTTACCATAAAATTTTTTTAGAACAAATATAATATATTTTGAAAAAAATTACAATCTTTGATCTTTTCACCAAGACATATTATAGTTCTAAAATTTTCATTAAGTTTTTTATATAATTCCACAAAATATTCATACTCACCCATATTCAGATAATTGTACTTATTCATTTCGATTTCTATCACTTATTAAATTTTATATTTCTTTCATATATGTTTTTCAACATATCCCATATACCATTGGTGGTGGAAACAATCATCACTCTTAAAGATTATAGTTCATGATGTGATGAGAGTAAATCATTCTTGTATCATCTATAATTTTTAATCTTCTTCTTGTCAATAATGTGATACTAACATTATCATCTATTAGATGAAATCCATATATTGTAGCTTCATGATTGTTAAACCAAATAGTGATATGACCAAGAAAAATTATTTCACTATATATATGTTAGTTTTTTCTACCAATGACTAAAACACTGTTAATATTGACACAATTTAGATTCTCCATCAACTTATCCTTCAAAAAACTATGAAAAAAATAAAAAAAGGGGATATTCTCTCTAATAACACTTGATACTTTCTATATAGGATCATGTATCACGAAGAAGGGATGGTTTAATCAGTGTTATATTTTTCTATTATTACTCATTTCATATGAAAAACACTTAGTCTCATGTCAAATAATAGCTACCTTGATAAAATGAAATACAAATACCCATCTCTTAGAGAAAAAATAATTAAAATTTTTAATAGTCAATAATAGAATCTTTAACCTTATTACGGTATGTAAAAAATATAATACTTCAAAATTAATTATTAAATAATACTTATTTGTTGAAAATAATGATTTTCATATTCCTTTATAATAATTTATCACTATGTTAAAAAAGTGTAGATGTTCTCCTTCTAGAACAAATTATGTAATAACATGTTATTATAACATGCTAAGAAACACAATACTATGCTACATTGTCAATATTCACAAATATTTTCCTCAAAAAAAATTCGACACTTTTATACGCCGAAGCAGGCATGATCTTTTATTGCATTTCGTAATGTTACTTAGTCAATTTTCCAAGTTTTATTTTCTTGTCTAATTCTTTAATAAATAAACATGATTCTATTATATAATAGGTCAGACAATGGTAAACTACTTCTACTCACATTCATAAATCCTAGTCTTATTTCCTAGTTTGAATATATAAAACAATATTAAGATTATCTCAATTTTCCTTCTTTTTACGTATTGAAACAACATATTTAATGTATGATCTGAAATCAACGTCTCCCTAGAACTATGAAGCTTATTTATATTCATTTGTAAACAGTACATGAATATAGAAATATAAATTATGTCATTATTTAATATGTGATTCATGAAAGGATTAGGATGGACTATGAAATGATTTCACACTAAATTGAAATATAATTATAATATTAAAATTCCAATAATTAATAGATACATATGTAAATCAACCAATGGTTTTAAACTTTCAATATAACTTCTCAAATCATCTCCTCACATAATCTTCCTCTTGACATCTTTAAAATTCATTAGTCCAATTATGGGTTTCCTTTATGATTTATTATCATAATGATGAATTTTGGTTACGTTGTTCCACACCACATGAAAGGAAAAAATATTTCTTATCATTATTTATCTATGAAATAACTGACCATTCCAATTGCATCATTATGTTTGATATATATCATTCATTTCTTATTTTCTTCCTATCCAAATGACCCATATTAAAATGATTTCTCATGATTCTGCATACACTTATATGATCACATTGATAATAATTTGAAAGGAAACAAGAAATAATACTTTAGATATTTCCCCAGAACAATGATTATGTATTGAATGATTTTATTTGTGTCAACTATAGTCTAGTAGAAATGATCTACATGATTATATAATAGATAAAAACAAATTAGAGATCTTATTTTCTATTGACCAACATGATAAGGGAAAAAAATTCCATCATCAAAATAATAAAATATTCTTCCTGAAGAGATGTGGTGGACTAGATTATTGATTGATCTATGATTTTATTCATCATATTGTTCTCCACCAAATTATATTCTTCTATATATTTAATCATCCCAAAAATTCCCAATTTCGTTTATTTTTAAGTGACTCAACTAATTCCATAATAACATTATTCCTCAAACATAAGTAATCCACATTTTTACATTGAATCCATGAATAATTTGATTCCATTCCTCATAATAAGACATGCTTTATTACAAACCCATGGTGGGTCCGTTGAACCATTTTTTCCAGAAAAATATAGTCACATTCTTAGTAACTATCATTGGAAATGTGTGTCTTATTCCTTAAATTATATTTTGAGTGTAATCACCATCATTTAAAAAAGGTGGTGCTTTTTATTATTTATTCTCTTCTTTAACATTAAAAGATAACATAATTATAAAAAAAAATTATTTCTCAAGAAATCATATCTTGCAAATATAATAGATAATAATATTTTCTACATTGTAACAAATTGGATATTTATGATGCAATTTTATATCATGAACCAATATGTCTATACTGGTACCCTGATACCCAATTCTACACTGACATATCCCAATTATAAATCCTTATATTTATATGTTGAAATATATATCCATTAACAATAAATGATAATATTAGTAAAATTGGTATAAAAGATAGAAGAATTAAAAATATTAATTTTAACATGGTCAACAATCCTACAGTAGAAACTAAGAAAAATAAATAGATTATATAAAACCCAAACTGGTTAATCATCAATGTAATCATTATCATGAACTATAAAACACAATGAAACCAAAGTAAACATCACTCCAATAAAAAAGGTCATGATCTTCGACCACATTTTAGTGTAATTTTCCCATTTCCTCAGATCAAGTCAATAAAAAATCTACAAACAGGGAAACGAAAAGGGATTATTTTATATATAATGAATACATTTATCTCAACAGGCCTCTTATATGGTATTCTATAATTATAAGAAAATTAATAATAGTAATTTAAATAAAAAAGGTATATTAGTTAATTTTCATAATTTATTACAAAATAATTAAATTGAAAATGATTTTGAAAATTCCAAATATTCCTCAAATATAATTTTTACCTAAAAAATTAATATAAATAAATATTCAAGATTTAAATAGTACTATAATAAATGGAATACATTTAAAATCAATCATAGGAATAACTAAATTTGAATTCCATGTGGTACAATATTTTACATTTATTGGATCATCACACTCATCATTTCATAAATCACACCAATATGCCTACAAATGTCTCTTAGTCTATATCCGAATAATAATAATAATAACCATATCATTACTGGTATGCTTTTCAAACATGTTTTTTTTGTAGTTTTAATCATCAATCACTTTCTAGGGAATCATCATCTTTTATTTTGAGTCCCATATAACATAATAAATATTAAGGCTCGTATGTGGTCAAAAAATAATCTCAACTGTGTAAATAATATAAATTCTAATAAAACAACAATTACAATTCAATTTATAAATTTTTTTAAGTAATCCAAATCTGTTACATAAATATAATTTTTGTTTCTTTATTTCATTCATTTTAGTCAAAAAACAAATAAATTTTTTCCATCAAGATAATTTAATTAATTTTCTAAAAAAAATTCTAATGATTTCGTAATTTCCATTAATTGAAACAATATTCCATAAATTTCAGTTAAAAATTATTTGGAAGAAGTTTCCAAAAATACATTTCATTCGAAATTCCAACTCCAAATCAAATCAATTTTGTTTTTAATGAATGAATTGAAAAATATTTCTAACATGGCATTAAAATAAATTATATAAATACATGGTAAAAATATAATGCAACCACACAAAATTATCACAGCGGAAAAAATACACTAACAATTGAGATCTCTAATGAATAAAGCTGGAAACATATATCATTAATCCAAACCATGAATCTAGCCCACAAAAATAATTGATTAGATCTATAAAAGAACATGGTGAAATTATTACATATAAGGATGAGATAATGAGAGATCATAGGAAATCAATATTTTGGAGATACACTTACTAAATATGGGTTTTGGTATTCCCTAGGGGCATTGATTATTTAACAGAGAGAATTGGAGGAGAAAAAATCACTACTATAGAGACTTATCAACTATTAAAATCAAATTAGGATAATCTAGGGGTGATAGGAACCATAAAATAGGGTTAAATATGTGATACAATATTATAATTATTAATTAAAACACACTTTAATTATTTATTAGATAGGTCCACACTAATAGGCCATACGTGCACCCCATATAGATTCACTACATAAAAAGAAATGGTTTCTATGAGGTGGTTGAGTGTTTTATAAAAATTTGAACCATCATTGAAATACCTCGTTATCATGGGTTGAATGGTTTTAAATGGAGAGAATATAGTATAGAAAAACCATGTTAAAACCTAGATGAGCCTCGAAAACATCCAATATAATATTATTTTAATCTCAGGAACCTCAATACAAGATCCAATGAAAAGAGAAACAAAAAGGGTTAGGGAAAACATGACAATAAATAACATGATGTTACAACATCCCAGCCATATGAACAATATAATCATATAAAACATATCAATATTATTCCATATCAAGTATATAAGAACATTTCTCTCTCATCATTGACTCCCACTATAATATTATATGTGGATTACATACATGATTCCATAGTTCCATACCATAGTTAAAATCCACACATAGAGTAACTTTTTTATATTAATCCATTATCTTGTTTGGACGATCCATCCAAGATAAATTTGGATCATTATAAAGATCATCCCATATCAAGATGTGATATGTGTTAGAAGTATATACCTAATGGTCTGAAAGATGGAATGAATTATATATCGATGTAAACTATAAAGGATATAATAAATAAAAAAACATTCGACACCTCATCAACTACTTCAATGGGTCCCAAATAATGGTGATAAATATTTCATTGACTCCCAATATATTGATAACCCTACTTTGATGAAACCATAAAGAAAAAATGTTATAAACAATATAAACCAAAAATATAAAACAATGATCAGTATTGGTTTTTTGTATCTATTGAAAATAAATATTCACTATGGAATCAAATAAATCTTGTTTTTCCCCTTTTGGAATAATCATTGTCAAACCGTGGAGTTTTCAACAATGTTCAACCAAAAAAAATATATATTTATATTGACTGCAATAAAATTCCTCAAAATGAGACATTATATTTCATTTTGGTTAATATATGTTATAAAAAAACATAACTATTTCTATTCTATCATCTCAAGCTCCCTCAAAGTATATGAAGTGATAACTATGAATTTCCATAGGATTACATATTTCTCAATCCTTAGGACAATCTATCTTCAGATGATATATCATACTCAAATGACTGTTATACATTATTTCCTACTAAATCAATATCCATAAAATTAAAATTATAATTGTGAATTTCATAAGAAACTATATTGTGTGGAACTCCATAAAAATTAATGTATGTATCAAATTGTTATTTTAAAACTTCTAAATTTTTTTTATATCCCTAATATGTATAATCTGAGAATTTGTCACCATCCTATCCATGAAAATGCATACCAATTATTCTTTTAAGGTGCATATGGAAACCCAACCATAATTTGTGTAAAATATAACCCCACTTCATTTTTTAGAACGTGAAGTGGATGGATAAAACATGATGCAATATTTCATTGTCTAACAACCATTAGAATGTATTGTAGTAAAAAATATTGTAAGTAATGTCCATTCGTATAACAATACATAAGAGATTTCATTGAATATGATAAAATTTATTTCATATTTTTCAGTACATTACCAACTAGAAATTACGGAAATATCTCTTTAATATTTTTTTAAATTAAATGGTAGCACATACCAGTTCAATAAACATATAATTCTCTACATCAATAATTAACACGCAATAATGTTTTCAAACTATAAATATAGTATCTACTGCTACAAAATTCATCACTAAGTTATTTTTATTTTAGAATCATCTCAAAAAGATAACAGGTCATCGGAAAACTATAAATTAGAACATTGGTCAGTGCTTCCAAAAACTACTATTTTTAATAAATATAAAAAATAGATATTAGAATCAATTATAGATAGTTTTATTATAGGCCCTCAGTCATGAATATCATTCTCAGGGAATCTAAAAATACATTCAATTGGTTTATATATAGGTGATTTCAAAATGAAAAGACAAAAGGTATTCGACCAAAACAATTTATTATATTATAAAAAAAATTCAAGAGATGTTATAACTCAGGATTTTGGGATCAAGAAACCTAGTATAAGTTTCCAAAAAAAATTTAGTAGCACTAAATATTATGTATATGAATCATAACATTGAGTACAATTTCATGGATAAGATAATTAATCTAATTTGGCATAATCTATCTAAACCCATATGATACAACATGATCACCATATATAATAATACTATTCAAACCTAATCTAGATGAATCACTAAATACCACATAGCCAAACATGTCCATTAGAATAGTCTAAATTTTCATTGATGTAAAAAGATACTAATTCCTTATAATATAATTATGACATTTAAAATTTAAAATTTCTTTTATTCCGTTCAGAGTGATATAGGTCATTAGAGAAGAAAACTATGTTAAATTATTATCAAATTTCAAATAATAAATAGTTATTCCTGGTATTACTATATATCCAAAATGATACATTGTTTCCCATATTTCATTATATCATTCACTTTTTCATGATCAAATATGAAATAATTTTTATAGATTGTGTGTCCAAATAACACAACTAACAAAATATTATAATTTCATTTTCATATCATGTTTTAGTGTCTCTAATTTCCAATAAATTCTAGAACTGCACATAGTTGGTGCACATATTCCTCCTCATAGATATAGTATACAAGTATTTCATCCATGAAGACCATGATGAATCTATAATCATATAAATAGAATATTTGAGTCACCAAATACAGAAATTCAAAATAATAATTTCCTATACTAAATGAAATTTCCAGACAATACTAATGGATATAAAATCTTATAAAAACAATTCCCTATGTATTAGAAAATTTAATAATCAAATTGTCTTAACCATTATAATTAAGATTAATAGAGAACCACTTAAACCCTTCATAAAAAAAGAGTTCACATATAAATTCTAATAGATATATTTTATTTACCATAACTCAAATGATAGTATGGTAAGCAACGCAATGGAAAATTGGTACATATGTTTTTTAGAAAAAATTTAAGAACCACCAAAGGTGAAACTATTGTGAGTATAAAAATATTCTCTAAAAATAATCAAACTAAGTCTTAAACAAATTGATTTTAACTGGTTCCATGTGGAAAAAATAAATAGTTATTCTATGAGTAATATTCACTAAGTCAATTATGAAGGTCTACCACTGTTTATTGTGTAATATAGTAATAATTAGAAGAAGACACCCTAGGAAACTCAATGATACTTTTATGGATATTATAACATAAATTATACTTCACTATATCAATTGTATAAAATATTTTTATTTTCCCAATTTTAGATAAATAGGTATATATTACCCAACCTAATGTCCCATTCCCACTAGAAGATATGTAAGACCCAATAAAAAATGGTAATGGAGACCCATTAATGATAATAGTGAACTAATGACTTATTAAAATGTGTAAAATCCCTCCCAACAATGACATCATGTGGTTCCATGTCATCAATAGTAAAATCCATTCTATATTCTAAATCACATAAAGAGAAAACATAGGCATGAAAACAATTTCCCTTACCTCTATTTTTTTAGGGGAATAAAAATATCTATAAAATATGAAATAAATACATATGAATATGTTTTATGTTAAAAATTAGTGTCTATAAAAAATTATTAGATGCACCCATATCCGATAAATAAGTCACCATCGTCAATTTTATATTTTTAGTATCACAAATTGTTGCTAGACCTATATCAGTATCCTATAGAGACTATTCTATAGTGTTGATGTGTTATGTTCTAGATGAAAAATTCTAGAACCCCATTTTTCATGAATCATATGATATGACCTAAATACATTATGGTTTGCATGTTCCTATTCCACTATCGGAGAAAAAATATAATATATAGTAGTAGTGTGTGTTTTTTCATTAATTGTAAATATATATCTTTTGTGCCTCAATGAAATACCATTTCTAATACCAAATATTGAAACATTGGATGAATGTTAATGAGCCTCTACATGGAATAATATTAGGGAATGAAAAACAATGCTTTCGATTTCGTCTATGAGACTCATCCAAAATCCTCATTCTATTGAATGAATATGCAGAACATCCACTAGGAGAAAAAAATAACTCAATTAACCCTATAATTACCAATATGGTAATTATTAGACATCAATACCCTATCATGAATGTTAGTGTGTGGTGTGATATTATATATGGAAACATGAATAATTATATTTAATGGAAGACCCATCTATAAAATTTAATCCTTATTCATATAATTCAGTAAAATCTCTTGTTCAAAATACACAATCATTGGAACACAGAAAACATAGTCATTCATGGTATGTAAAATAGTTTGATTTAGACAAATTGAATTGATTTATAGAGAACTATATTCTATAGATATAAATTTTCAATTAAACGATTTATAAATTCCATCAACTCTTAGCTGAAATTAATCCTACCTTTCATTATAGTTTCCCAACATTATATTATAGGAAGCTATAGCTTGATGGTGGAATATTAAATGTATGTGGGATATGGTGTACCCAAGGAAACAAAAAAATATATATCTTCATTAAGAAATCATATTTGAATAGTGAGTAATTTATCCTTCTAATTATAGTTATTTCCAGTTCTGGAAATCCATTATATTATTATCAAATTTATAATAATTAGATTCAATAACTACACATAGAATGTGAATTAGTGTTATATCTTATCGTAGATCTTATATTTAATGAATAATAATCTGAATTATGTTGTAGTACAAATGATATTCTTATCAATATTTATCACTAGTTGTTTCCCCTAGAGACCAATTCACAAGTCCCCCAGAGGTGTGATGCTATAAATTATCTACAAAAAGGATTGGAAAAATTATAATATAACTCATATTAGGAACTCAATGAAAAGAAATAGGAAACCAAATACCATCAGATATGATATATAGACTTTTATTATATCTTCAGCAAATAAAAATTAGGAATAATTATTGAATTTTATCTTTTTTTCTTCAAAAATCATTTCACAAACAGCTCATGGTGTCTTATGTCTCCTTAAAAAGATATGTGGTCAAGAAGTTCCTCTAAACTACCTATAATGTCAAAAAAATGAAGATAAATTATATATTTCCATCATTGAAAGATACACAACCTATTTGTTTAATACCAAATTACCATGATCATGGGTATGTGAGATGTTTTGTGATATTGTCACTATAAATGTTAATTTTTTAACCGAATAATATTGAATAATATGTTATCAATTATAGAATTATAATTTTAAATAATAATTAATGAATATGATAACATTATTAAATATAAAAATTTATTATTCTAATTGGTTGATGAGATACAAACCCAATCATACCTTATCATTAAATATTTGACAATTTGGATTATTTTTTAGAATGTATTTATACTAATTTAATTTTTTGAGAAATGTTTATGTAACAAATTCTTCAATTATAAAAAGGTAAATAATCCCACGATTATTTTAAAATATTAATCCTTATATCTTTGAATAAAAACTATTAACTTCCCTTTATAAAATACATAGGAACATCCTATCTATTTTGTTCTTCCCAGTTGGAAAATACAAGAAGAATATTTTTGATATCTATATGATTCATTCCAAGGAAGAGGTAATTTACCATATAGATCACATTCCACTCAATATATTTTATCCTCCTTTATAAATAGTGTATTTCTGAAAACATAAAAAAATCTGTATTCAAAATATTTTTATTTATTTTTATAATTATGAGAAAACTATTATACCCTATATTTACAATAATATTTTTTTGTGGAAGTATCACTCATGATTATATACAACTTATCAGGCTTCATCACTTAGAACAACCTATTAAGGATTGATATTATTATTATGTTAATTATTATGTAAAATATTACTAAATTGATTATACTTTTGAATATATAAAACAAAATTAAACTATATACAGTACAATCTATGGGTAAATGATAATGTCTATCATTAACATGTGTGGACTACAACCACCATGAAGATAAGTGATTTTTTATTTTTATTTTAATTGGATGGTAATAAGTAATATTTTTATAAAAATATAATTTATATATGAAATATAATTTATCATTGAAAATATTATTAACATTAATATTTACTTAATAACATGATTTATCAAATTAAAATTGGGTTTATGTATATTTATGGAATACTGTCTCCATGAGCATTGTAACTCATATATATATCATTTATATATGAATATAGATATTTTTATAATAAATTTATATTATTGATATATCATTATTATAATATTAGTGGTGATTAAATGAAGATAATAATATAAAGGAATAACCTAATATATTGTAATAATGATGATAATCATAATAGTTATAACCTGAAAACCCCATTTTAATATGTAATTATTGATATGGGTTACAAATGTAAAAATTTATCATACATGGTATTATATGTATTAAACGTAATATTTTATATATGAAAATTATAGTTACAAATATCATTATAGAAGATGGATTACATTTCACGCAAGAAGAAGATGGGGTAATGGTTTTATATCACAATCTCAAAAATTTTCATGATTTTTTAAATTTTACACTCAACATATGAATATTTGTATTCCATATCAACTTTTGTTAAAAATGGTTTCCAATTTTCCCCTATTTTCCAATGATATATTTTCTAAATATTATACATGATTTACATCATAAAAATAAATCAAAAAATGTTAGTTATCAATACAGTTTTTATTCATATATGAAAAAACCATATTACAAATTACATTTTAAAATGATACTTTTCGATGAAATATTAAAACAAATACATTAAAAAATCAATTTATAATTAATCTCTTTATCCTCATAAATATAAATTACAAGAATTAAAAATGTATGGTATTGGTTAATAGAAATTTAAATAATATATTTTGTAACTGAATGGATATATTTTATTTTATTAAATCTATTAAAATCAAAAGTAATTTATATGGATGATATCTGACCTCTAGTATTATAAATATAATATTCATAACTTCATATTTCATAACCATTGAAATATATATCTATATTTATATTTTTCATTCAAAATAATTTCCATCATTGATATGATTATTTTGATCTCATTTCAACAATAGATGAAAATAACTATAATAATTCTTTTCTATATTTACAAAATTCATTTTTATCATAAATTTTCTTTAAAATATCAACATTTACAAAAACTTAAATGAATTTTACATCATCATTTACAATGAAATATAATTTTACAATTTTTATAAATGCGAACATTAATCATGATATGTGAAAATCAAGAAAGTGTATTTCTAGATTTGGGTTATTTAAAACTAAATATGGTTTACCTAATAATAATTTTTAATATTTCATTCTATCATGGAAAAAAATTAATCTATATTAAGTATATAATTCTTATACAGGCATAAAATATATGCTAGTAAATTCAATGGATGAGTGCGTTGGAAAATGAAGAATAAATATTTGTTGAGGAGGTATTCATCACATAGAACAATTCGTGATTCTATTTTTATTAAATGGGAAATGGATTGGTTATTAATTATTTTATTATAATTATAAAAAAAAATTTAAAATAAATATAATTAATTTACAACTCTAAAATATTTAAATTAAATTTATGGAGGAATAACATAACATTGAGAAATATAAATAGAAAAATAAATATTGATTTGGATAATGTACCTCACTTCATGGATTATCTCCTTGGTTACGGAAATTAAACCATTGAGATAGAGTCCATTGTGAATAATGAAATGTCATTATGGTGCACATATGTATTAAATAGTTTTTTGGAAATTAATTTGGGTGATCATATAATTTTTTTTTTGCTAGGGGATGCAAGGATATGAGTGACCCTTTTTTTAGTTAAATGGGTGGTATTTTTGTAAATTACAAAAAAAAAATTCAATAACGATATTTCACTCTTAAATATAGAAGTTGAAAAGATATAAAATACTATCTTAGATAGGATATATGGTTTTTATGAACATTAATCATTTATATATATATATTTTATGAATATATCAGGACCATTACCTATATGGTTAGTCATTTTATCATTTTATTTTTCTCCATTGTAAGAATAATTTAAAATATTCATTTTCCTTTAATACATATTAAATGTTTATGTTTTGTTATATTTTTTCATAATGATTCTTAACATAAAATTAAATTTTTAAATTATTAATTGATTGTGATAAAAAATAATTTTATAATATTAAATATGTTTTTTTTAGAAATATTATTTTAAAAAATTATATTACACATAAAATGTAAATTTTTTTAAAAAAAATTCAAAAATATCATTTCAAAAATTATAATGTCCCATATATGATAACTATTTTCTCTTAGAAAATCTTTTAATAAATTTCCAATTCATACTTATGTAAAAATAATGTGATGAAGTGAGATATTTTTTACAAATTTTAATTGTTTACTATTTACTAGAAAATGGATATTTTGATTCATATCATAAATATTAATCTTATGTTAACATATACATGAAAAATAAAAAAAATTATTATATATTCAAATTTAGATCCAATTTTTTTTAAAAAAATTATATTTATATCATAAAATAAAATATGGTGAAATTTTTTTTTAAATAAATTATGTATTAGCATTCAATACTAGCTAATTAGTAATCATATTTACTTAAAAATTATAAAATAGAAATTTTATAAAAGAAATTTTAATAATTAATTTATATTATTATTAGATTAATAGTATCTAGTAATTAAAAATATAAAAAAGATATTTATTTTTCCCAGATACATAGTTCATAATTATATTACTAGTATTGAATCCTTCTAAATATATGACATCCCTATAGTGTTATATATTCATATGGTTTTTCCATTTCATGTAGAAAACTATACCAAATAAAATATTTATTTATTGAGAAAATATTCATTTTGTTGCATTTTATAAAGGTCCATCATGAAACAGAATGACTGATATGATTTGTATAAATATAATATCAAACAATAATTAAAAAATTTATTGTATAATTTGAAGATAATGTTTATATACCATCTATATACATGTAACCAATAATAAAAATGAAGAATAATGCTCACTTAGTTCTCTTAATGATGACAACGTGAAAAATATTATTAAAATGCATATAATAAATCATCATAATCATTAAAATTTCAATGGTAATTGTTATTATTTAAATGTGATTTCATAACCATTACTATTACTATTTTTTAATATAAATAAAATTAATGTATTTTTTCCCTGATGATCAATGAAATGTTTGATTATGTAATTAGTGTGTGAGTGAGGACAATATATTTGTAAATTTTTGTAATGAAACTAATACTTTAGTCATTTTCCATCTCAAATATATTTTAAAATAATTTTTTTATTAGTTATGTTATTTTTCATTTATATGTAATTATACTATTTAATTATTAATAATATTTTCTAAATTTATTAATAATAAATAAACATTGAATTATAAATTATAATATATTATAAAATGTAAAATAATATATTATCTAATATAATATTAACGATTTTGAATATAATTATTGATATATGTCAATGTATTTTATGTGAATAATAAAAAAATAATTATTATTGGTCCCATTTAAATATCAAAATGTTTTCAATTAGTTAATTTAAATAAAACTATTATACTCAATCAATTAAAACATATAAAAAAATATTTATCATTGGTATTTCGGATCCCTCTTTTTCTCAGTTTGGTTTTATATTCTTGTGGATGAGAATAGATCGAGAGGTATCTTATGTAATGATCTGGATTTCCCCAGACCATTCTTTTGAGAACATCTGGTTCTTGTGTTGTTCATTCGGGTCAGAATGGACTGCTTGAAGAAATTTTAAAAAATATCTACTTTTTATATATTATTTCACGAAAATGATAGCACTCGGATATTTTCAGATAGAGAAGATTTCGCCATAATGGTGGCACTCTGAAAATAGTGGCACTATAACGGTGGCACACTAAAATAGTGGCACCGTAATGGTGGCATTGAATTAGAGTCACACCAAAACAGTTGCATCATAATAGTGCAACCATGATGGTTCTACAACAACACAGTGTCACACCAATAAGGTTATCACCCTTTTCTAAATATCACGTTGTTTTCCAATTTTCCTTTTTTTTAAATTCTACCCTCTTATGTTTTTTTTGATGTTACCCAGTCTTATAGACGTGTTTGGATTTTTTAAGAGTGTTTAAAATTATATTAAGTATATAATTAACATCCTAATGCTCTAGGGACGTTGAGACATTCAAACTGTGTGATCATGACCATGATCCCATGTTAAAGGCCTTTGGTACAATTTCCTTTCGTTGTTATAGGATATGACTTTTTCAAACTATTTAGGCTATCTCTTCTACTTTCTCTTGGTGTGTCTAGAGAATCCCTCTCTAGACGTGTCGTATACCATAGTTAAATCCCCCTCAAACACCGTTTTCTTGGAATTTCATGCTACTAGAATGATCATACGTTTTTGAATAATGAGGTGTTTTGATCTCCTATTGTTTCAAGTATGGATTGTTTTTCCTCTATTTAATTATGCATCATGTGGGGTGGGTGTGAAAATTATTCCTTGTGAAGAAAGAGTGAATAATTTTATAAAATAAGTAATTAATAAGGAGGAATATGATGATCAAAAGATAATAGGGCTCAATAAAATAACGGCTTGGAATTGAAGATGTTACATATGCTGTTTTAACTATTTTCCGTGAACAATGTTTTGTAATGGATGGGTTGTATGGTCATTAAAAAATCATGGTTTTTGGTGTTATGTATGTGCATAATAGTGGGTTTTGTATTTTTTTGATGATTTGGTAAACAAATTCAATGTGAAATCTATTTATTCATGTATTCTTTGTTAAATTAATGTATTCCCAATGATCACCGCTATTATTTAATGTGGAATTAATGAACCCCAGTTGATAAATATGAATATAATTGGTTAAATGGTGTGTTTGGTTGGGTTTTGTACATCATGCGGTTGTGTGAAGTTGTTGTTGGTAACATTTTTATGTGTAAAAATGGTGGATAGAGGGGATGGTCCTGTGAATGTGGTAGGGTATGTTTGTGAAGTGGGGTGATTGATTCATGGTGTTTTGCTGTTGGATTCGTGTATGGTGTGGAACTGGAGGTCTAACAAAATATTAGGTTTAAATATTTATTGAATGTGGAATGGATAAAAATGTGTGTATTTGGACTAACAATGGATTATATTATGGTTATATAACATTTTATGCAGTGGGACTACTTCTCGGAGAGGTTTTGGTAGCGGGACTACCTGGACAGGTTCTGAGTTCATGATTGAGAGGGATAACATTGAATAATTAAAGTTGGTAGGGGTTGAATGGATGTCTATGAAGAAGGGGTCGGGTGGTGGTATTGAAGGATGCTTGTTCAATGTTAGTTTCTAGGAATGGGTGTTAAAATGAAAATTACATTCCTTGTCCCATACCTCCTTATTTTCCTTGGTATTTTTTAGCATCCATAACATTATAAAAAAATTTACAGATGGTTGGCCTGTTAATTTCCCCCGGTAATGTTGTAAAAAATAAATTTCAAACCTTTAATTATTTAATTAAACGTTGTTAAATGAAAAAGTATTTATTTTATTATTGGTAGTGGTTGTTTTTCTGGTTTCTCATATAAGGGTAACAAAAATAAGTGGTTCTAGTGGTCCGGTTATTCTTTTTTGAATCGATAGGTTTGGAGTAGTGTTCTTTTGTTATATATATAAATTTTAGTTCATTGGGGTTTCTATACGAACCCAACCCTTGTTGAAAACCATGTTCCAAAAACCCCCATTACATGGGGGGGGGGATGAATTTCCAAACATCTGGATGGGAGGATGGATGGATAGTTAATGAATCTCTTCCTCGCATCCTCTTTAGGGTTCTTACCACTTGAACATTTCTGGGAAGGCTATAATCAAATGAGTTATACCATACTCCATGATCCTTTGGTATAGATTTGTTTTCGATAAAGTGACCAAGTGTTTGTGGTCCTTGATTTTATTCCCCAATGTCATCTAATATTTCTATCTCATATCATGTGTAATGATTCGTAGACTTCAAGATTATCATTAATATGTGTCATGACTTGTGCAGCTTTATTTACTGATGATAACTGACTTGCAGATAGATGGCGAGAAGTAGGGTTCATTGTGTGCATCACGAGTTACATTTTATTAATGGATATGTCGAGGAAGTATTTCTCCCTCCCATTTATAGAATATGAAATCTCGACCCTCTGATTGAAATAGAATTGTCATGCGAAATTACATGTCCATGGTGTAACGATGAGTTTATTTAATGTAGTCAAAGAATGACATATCAAGTAAAAAAGATGACGACAAAATCATGAAATCTGCTTGATGAGATATTGTGACTAAGGGATTATATAAAACAGTGATTGTTCACATGTGTATGTTGTTGTTGCAACTTTATGTTATTTCTCTTCAGTTTATTGACCAGTTTCTAGATAGTACTCTTGACCTTTTGGCAAACTGTAATAATTACAATGAGAATGAATCCAAGAGGGTGACACACAAAGTGTTTTTGTTGGTCTCGGTTAAATTTTATTTGAATTTAATTAATGAAATAAATATTATTCTAAGGACCGTAGAGTAATTTTATATAATATAAAATGATCTCATAAAATAAATAAAATGTGTTTATTTATTTTACTAAACATTTAATAAGGAAAAATTTACTAGTTTATAAAAAAAAATATTTATGATAATGTATTATTTCTTTATTTATTAAGGTTTTCAATAAATGGAAGTGTAGTTCGAGTGGACCGTGGTCATTCTAGTAGTAAAATAATTATTTGAAAGATGATAAATAATTATTTAACAGGTTGGGACTAATTAAAATAACACTGTTATTATTTTATGATGCATAATTTTATTTATAATTGAATTTTATAAAATTTAGCACACTCATAAAAAATAACGCGGTATTATTATTAAATGCCCGTGGTTTCTCTATGTTCTTGAATGTATTTAATTGTTCTTATGAAATTAGATATTGTAACTGAAATTCCATGTATATAAATATGCAAGTACGCCTATTGTGCTAGATACATGACCACACGCCTGGTGAAATAAGAATTGTTGAGCCAAGAAATTTCTTTCTCGAATACTTTTCTCTCCCCTCTCAATAATGAGAGACATTCTTCAAGGTATAAGAACAAGTGATCAATAATAAACAACATAAGAAACACACTTCGTTGTGCTAGCACCCAGAGAACGAGCAGTGTCGATTGGAGGCCATCCAAACAGATGTGGATCGCAAATAGAGGGATTATAGTTTTGATACATAAAAGCACAAAAAGATAATCTGGAAGCATCATTCCAGACAATCAACTTCATAAACGATGAAAAATACCAAAGATTCATGAATTATTTTCCCAAGAAGATGATTAAAGTTTCATGAACATTATGTCTTTTACTCATTTTTTCGTGTTATACCTTTATAATATAACAATTAGTATTGTTCAATTATCTATTATTTTATGTGTTCGAAAATACAATAAGGATCACTTTTTTAAATTATAAGTCTTGAAATAAGTTTATAATGAACCATAATAGTTCACACTCTCACACCCATAGAATTATATATAACATTTATACAACCACATAATATACATTCAAATCTATTTTTCAATTTTTGACAACTAGATCAAGCAATTAAATATAACAAAAAATAAATTTTGTTCAAATTGATAAAATAATAATAAACCATATAATATTGATTACTTCAAAAATATTTCTTTATATATGATATCAGAAATTTTAAAAATTATCAATAAAACATTTTCCATTTTGGTTAAAGAGGGCATTCAACTTATGATAAGAAAAACGTAATATCCTATATAGTTATGTAATAATTTTTCTTGTATTAACTATGTGGTCTCATCCATAGTAATTATATACTATAGTGACATTACACTATTATTTACATTATTATATTTCCATCAATCATTATAGAAAATTACTAAATATATAGGTCATTACTGTTATTTATCAATCAAAAATTGACAATGTCATCACATCAACTAAAATCAATTTTTTATAGTAATTTTTTTTAAAAATATTACTTGTTTAAAATTAATGAAAAATCATCATTATTTGTAAATAGATATTTTCTTTTTTCTATACCTCGACTTAAGGCCTATTTAACATAATTTAATGGTTGTATTAGAAGAAAAATCATCATAATGGTAATATAAATAATGAAATAAACCATTAGTCCCTAAAGAATTTTTTATTTTATTTTTAAGATAATCAATTGGATCCCCATTCCATTTTATTACCAATAAAATCAACTATTAAATCCAATTATGTTAATAATTCATTTAATAAGAAATCATTGAGCAATAATTAAAATCATGCTGGTTTTTTAGAAATCATGAAAACTTCATCATAACTTTTAAAACTATTATTTCATTTAACTTATTAAGTACCGTATATCTTGTTTATTATATGAAATAATAAAATTAATTAAGAAAAATTTTAATAATTGATAATCAAGTGGATAACCTGATATATTTCTTTTTTCCTATACACATAATAAATGAATTAGAGTTGAGGAAAATAAGAGTCTGTGTTTTTTAATCATATATATATATATATATATATATTATAAAATATATAATAACATATTAATGGAAAAAATTACATTTATCTAAATCATCAATCTAACTGGTTGATATGGAATCATAAAATAATATTATGGAATAGGATATGGAATGTTTAGATAACATATAATTTAATTTTAATAATTAGTTACATGATTTTCCCTCTACTATGATTAAAATAATTACAAATGTTACTTTTCACGTAAAACAGGAAACATATTTAAAATATATAGACCCAATAATTTTAAATATGGGTTATATTTTTCAACATTCATAAATAAATAAATAATTTAATTTGAAATCAAATGTGTGCAATGTGATAAAACATGATTTTTCTCAAAAAATGTTCTTTTAAAATAAAAAAAGAATCACATAAAATTAAAGTATATTTTCTAATTAAAATAACTAATTTTATTATTTTAATTCAAAAGTATATAATTAGTAATAATTAATATAATTATATTTTTAATAGAATTAATCATAAGAAATGTTTTTAGAAAATTCAATATTTAACACTGTTCATTCAAAAATTACTCAGTGCAGAATATTCCAAAAAAGTTATCCATATATAGCATGAAAATTAATAATTCAATTAAATAATTTTTTATAAAAATAAATGATATAATTTAAATATATTAATTATAATATCCACTTATCAATATATATATTTTTCCATGAACACCTATTTTTATGAATAATATCACTTTATTAAAAATCTAAAGTTTATTTAAAAATATATAATTAATTAACTGAAATAATTATAAACATTATATATATCATAATGTATTTAGTATTACTCATTTCCAAAAATTAATTGACTATATTATAATAGTCACATATAAATATTAATTATTCATTGTTTTCATATGATTTCGGTCTCATATATTCTTAAGTAACTTAACATAGTAAATTTTCCAAAATGAATATATGGACATTAGATGGGACATTTCATCTAATCATATCACAAATGCTAACCTCCATGAAATAACATCACAAAATATTTATATCCATAAATGTATATTATTCTGAAAAGGTAATAATGATCATTCCCACTGACTACCGTGCAGAACCCCACACAATTCCCACTCATCAAGTTATTACAAACCTACAAACATCACTTTTCTGAAACCGTGGGTATAGGTCCCCATATTATCCCTCTTCACATAGTTTTTGAAAAGTGTGGGTATAAAGGTATCCTATACCCACGGTTCTTTGCAAAACTGTGGGTATAGACCCGTTTTCCAGTAGTTTTTATTACATACCGCATGGTTATGGTAAATATATAAACTGTAGTATAATGTGACATCGATGGAGCTATGTGTCTAGTGAGTATGTTTATACCAATAGAAAATGATGGGAACTCAAATAATGGAATCATGTGGAAGAAGGAAACATATTTCCAAGGTATGGGGATGACTCAAATAAAAATATTGTACTAAAATATATTCATCCAAATTGATAGAAAATTTTTGGATGTTTCCAACGTTTTATGGTTCACCGTATAAAGAGATAATGCATGACACAATCTAGAGAATTAAAAAATTGAAATAAGATGGGGTATCATCAATGGAATTGTCGCAGACACTAAGGTCAGGTTATTTAGACACACATAACATGTCAGAGACATAGTATAATTTTATTGGAATAGGATAATAGAATACCTCTTTTATACTTATCACATCATTCCATGGTCATTCCAATTATTCCATGACTCATCAACAAGTGAAATATCAGCAGGGAAATAAGGGACAATTTGTGGCGAGCCGGAAATTTTTATGGAGGTCACAATATTATTGTGGAGGTTCAATCTAGACTATAAATGGTGATTGATATGATTATTTTGAATTATTAATTTCTAAATTATTTTTTATATTTTTTAATCACATTTCTTTATTACGTATCATGTTGTTTGCTTTCATGTTTCCAATGTTTAGATGATGCCTTATACATTGAAATTTCCATTTCGTATTTGTCAAAGAGAATGTCAAGGCACTTTATATAGTTCATGTTATGTAACTATTTATACATCATTGTATATATATGGCTTAATAGTGAATAATATGCATGCATATGACATAATATTGGTTATTGATTGGTGGTAAATTT
This sequence comes from Viscum album, assembly GCA_963277665.1. NCBI lineage: Eukaryota > Viridiplantae > Streptophyta > Magnoliopsida > Santalales > Viscaceae > Viscum > Viscum album. Next base: position 1,214,767,810 of record OY728146.1, on the reverse strand, counting down.
TCAAGAATAGGTGGAAAATAGTACAGGAAGGGTCAGTTTTATGACTGACGATGGTGTGAATAATCTCATTATAGGGGATAAAAATATAAATGTATGAAAAATAAGAGTGTTATAACTAGCTATTGGATTTGAATCATACCAGTGTGATCCTTGTGATTTGGAAGTAATGGATTGTAATGTGATTAAATTTTTATTGTTATTTTGGATCAATTCCATGATTTTATACATAAAACCCGGTTCCCCACCCAAAATAGATGTCGAGTATACAATTTATCTTCTTCTAGAAACTAGTCCTATTTAAAATTTATTTTACCGGATATGACCAAATATTTAATGAAAATAAATGCTATGGTGGAAGAGCTTGAATAAAAATGGTTCAGTCAGCAGAACTTGTCTCTATGGGAAGAATCATTTTGGTTTTTCAAAATGGATGATTGAACACTAAGGATGTGTTTGGATAAATATAACAATAAAAAAGATACTATAATATATAGGAATCAATATTAATAAATTTATGTTCTATTTGATCAGTTTTGTGGAGCTCAATGGTTCTCTAATATTGATATGCAATTAGAATGTCATAAATTGTGGGTTTTGAAGGAGGATATACATGAAACATCTATCAATAGAAGCTATTTCCATTATAAATTTTTAATAATTCCTTTTTTGTATAATTATTTATAATGTGTAATTTATAAAATTTATGAATTATATATTTATTATATGTATATATAATAATTTTATGTGGTTTTTTTATTACATATTAGTGTATTCAAGGACAATGATTAAACATGAGAAACAGTAAGTGATAATTTTGAGATTCATATGGGGTAATCATTGTCTTTAAAATTCTCCAATTGTGGTCTATTGATAATTTATATACATTTACATCTACAATTAATACATTAAAATGGGTTTTCTATCAATCCAAATAAATGGAGGCTATTACATCATGGAAACAACCATTGAATATCCATTAGATATATTGTTTCTTTAGCATAGTTGGTTATTTACACTGTTTTATTTCTTGATTTTTTACGACTAGATACACATACGAAAAATAAAACTTGTAATAATGTGACATTCCAAAGGAATGAGGATGTTAATAATTATTTTCAAGTTATTAATGGTCACCTTTCATAAGAACCAACATTTGAATTTCCAAAATCAATATAATTTTATGTTGTGTATTGTGCTTCATTAGTGTATGGGATAAGATGTGTTCTAATTCATGGAGACCATGTAGTAACTAATGGAACACGTTGGGTATTTTTTCCAGTGAATAATTAACAAATTTTTTATCTAGATTTTACAGTCCATGATTTCTATAACTTATGTAATTACATCTGGGTGAAAAAGTTACTATGTTTACAGATTATAAGAGAATTAAACTAACATATTCTCAAAAAGGGATTATAACCTAAGAAATTTAATATGAATGGATTAATTAATAATTTTATAAATTTCCCTAATATATATATTGTTTAAATTTAATGAAATGAATCATTTATTATTCATTAAACCATATGTTCAGTTAGAGAAACATTGTTTGTATTAGTGCTTGTTGATTATAGTCAGATATAAAATGAACCTCCAATGTGAAGACCAAGGAGAAGTTGTGGTATTACATAATATTTCTCACATTCTATATTTTTTAATATATTAATGGAAAACATATATTAAATTCACGATTAATTTGTATGAGTTCAAAACATAATAGTGGGGATACAATTGTGGGAAGGAATATGGTTGAGAGTTTGGGTTGTTTGTTCTAAAATCAGATGTTCATACATATAGACTGTTAAAAAAACATTACTATGTATATCAACATTCTAGATGGGTTTTTAATAATTGAATACATATTAAATATATGTAATTAAGAGCACATTATGTTTTGGTAAGAATGTAAGTAATTTTGGTTGAGATTGATTCATGTTACCATTCTTATCAGCGTGTTAATTAATCTGTCAACAACCATCAGGTATGTTTTATTATTTATATATTCAAGTTTGTAAATGTGATATGATATATATTTATTTTTAAACACATAAAAAATGAATATTTTGGAAACAAAATAACATATGTTTCATAATCTATTTTCACAATAAGTCATCCTATTTCATCCTTATTTTTGAATAGCATATGGTGCAGGAATTGTAAGAAATCTATATCACATTATTTTAAAAGAAACATAGAGTGATATTTTTAATTGTTTCAAATAGATAATTTAGTTTTATATTTAATTTTAATAATTCAATGTTTTATGTGCCTAGGAATCTGTTGACCATGAGTAAGAATTATCATCCACATAAATATGGGAATTGAAAAATGAAGATAAAAACATTATAAAACATGTTTTGGGATTTCTAAAACTATTTTTGTCGATCATGGGTTGGGAAAATATAATTAATGGACTTCTCATGTAACAAATGATATCACACATTTATACATATTCCCCCATTTGAATCATGGTATGTGAATCTATTTTCTTATCCACTTTGATTAGTGGAAACAGGTGACACATCAGTATTTAGACCAAGCCTTGTCCAATAAACAACATAGAATATTCTGTTGATAAAAAATTTGAGAGTGCCCGAATACATAAGAAATAATATATCGTTCAGTTTTGGTTTTATTTTTTATTCGAGGTAAGTGATAATGTATTTTTTTGTATCTCAACATGTATTGTATATTGTCATTTTTTTATGTATGGATAATTTTTAACATGAAACATATGCCCTTTTAAGAAACTTGAATGGGTTAAGGAGGTGGTATATCCTTTGGATTTTCCCCAATGGTTCAGAAATGTGGGTACTTTGTTTCAGGTATCATAGTTGAAAATGCATCATATTGATATTTTTTATTTTATTTTATTGGATCACATTGACCTAGGTCTTGATGCTTCATTATATCATATCTTGTATTAAATTGTGGCTATGCCGAAGAATGTATTGAGTGGGAAACATATCAGATTATTATAGGTTTTTTAGAAACATATCTGGATTTTGGAAGAAACATGGGAACTAAAGAAGGAAATGGTTGAGTGATGGCCTGAACTCTTTTTGGAAAATAGTTCTTTTCCACATTTTAGTTATATAAATCCCCATGTTTCGACGAATTTTGCAACCCCAATTAAAATATGTAATCATTTTATTATACTTTTTAGTTATATTCCCTATTTGATTTAAAGTTTGAGTGTGTGGAATATTTTTTTACTAATTATAATGATTTTATAATAGTATAATGTTTGGGTATGGTTTTTTTTAAATAGAGAATATACAGTAGGAATATCTGAATAGATATACAAGAGTTTAGGGAAAGGCTTACAGTTAGGATTATAGTTTTTCCATCCTATTAATGCACCGTGGGAAAATATAAAATGTCAGAATGTGGGATTTTTTATAGTTGTCACACAGTTTCTCTATCAATAAAATACAACCTATACAATATTCAACATGAGGTAGTGGATATAACATAGTTGGCACACTGAATTTCCAATCATTTCGACTTACCATGTGTAGTTAAAGAGCAATATCATAAAAAAGTGGATTTATATAGTGATGTTATTGAAAGACCTCATTTATTTAGAAAATTTTAACATAACTACATATATATATTTCCTAAAAATCATTTGGATGATTTTATAATTGATCCATTGAAAATTAGAAGTCATTTTATTGAATTTTTATGGTCAATTAACTTTGTTTTTGAATCATTGGTGGTAGTTTTTCAAGGTTTTTCTACCATATACTTTACTCCCACATGTAGATTATCACATATAGTATTATAGGGATTGGTCAATAAATTTTGGTTCCAAAAGTGGTTAAATTTGTATATTTTGAATTTTGGTTAAAATAATTATGACATGTTTTTGGAGAATCAATACCGTTTGTGGGGGATTTCATTCCATTATTCATTTCCTCCACATTTTTCGAGTCTGGTAGATTCACAATTAACTCATATTCTTAGAAATAGAATTCATTGTTACATTTTGATTAAATATTATTATAGTCATTGTGATTTTTTTTCTGAAACATGTTGTAATACTATTTAGTGGTTGTTTTAGGATTTCTTTTTCTGGTGGAACATGATTATGAAAATTGATTTAATTTTATGATTTTAATATATCTATTTTAAAGCATTATTTAAAGGATTTATGAAAATAAATTTTTAATATATATCAATAAAACAATGATTTTATTTAAGTGGCTAGAAATGTTTTATATGAAATAGTTTTGGAATACATCGTTTTTGTGTGTTAATTCTTTCAATATCACCATGAATAATGGGTAAGTACCATTGGTCTGAAAAGGAACATAAACTTAAATAATGGAAATGTGTCATTACGCATAAGGAGACATTCAAAATTATGAAGACATAGTGGATAGAATATAAAACGGTCATGATTATGGAACATTCATATGGTCATGAATGTTTATATGTGGGGATGTGTGTATAAGAACGTGATACGCCAAAATAGTAAATTAGAATCATTTGAAAAAACATTAATTTTTTACATGGAAAAATTATTTTTTTGGAAAAAAATTCAAATAAAATGGTTTTTTTTTGTGAAAAAAAATTTAAAAATTTAAATTGTTTTTTAAATAAAAATTGGTCTCTATAAATTTGAAAACATGTTCTATTCTAGTATCATGTTTGGGAATCTATTTGTTTAAAACGTATTGAGAATCATCACACACCTGTGTTTTGGCATGATGATACATTTTCAGATGATTTTTACTAAGAAATGGGTAATGTAAAATTATATCACTTCATCAGTGGAGCATCGTGATATATGAGCATTGAGTTGGAGTTGGAACTTGGAGTAATTTCTGGGAGTCTTTGAACATTATTGGTTTTTTCATTAATTATATACTTGGTTAATTAGATATCTTCAATTGTGGTAGTTTTTTGTAGATTTAATTTGATACTAATGAAATTAAATTATGTTTTATTAATGTTTTATTTAACATCATGTAGTGGTTTTTGGGTATGGAATGTTTTTTATGTAGTTTAGTTATCAAAGGTGAAATTGTCACACAATAGTTAATGATGACTTAAAAATTTATTATTAGCCATGGGGATGTACCTTAACCCCAACTGATGTCTGTCCACTTCCTCAATCTAATTAGGAGCTGTGAAATGTAATTATACATATCATATATGATGTTCACTATATTCTCCTCAAACTAAATGTAATTATCAAGTTATACCAACTCCATATTCATTATTTTTGAGGCAATGGGAATTTATATCATCACGATTGATATATGAAACACATCATGAACACAAGATATATTTTTTGGTATTGAATCCAACATAAAACTGATCAAATATGAAAATTTATCTCAAATGGCCTGAAAAATCTATTTATAATAATACCATTCTTTCTAAATAGAATAAATCTCTTCTATGTTGATATTTGAAGGAATCAATATCTAAAAATTCAACCATCAAGTCCCTCGAATGGTTGTCACTATATATATTTTTCTGTCCCTGATAATATTTTATATATTGTTGGATGACATGATATTTTTATCCTTTCTATCATAGGATCAGATTACAGTAGATTTCATTCCAAAAATTCACCCTAACATGAAATTTTGTTATAGTTATTCCAAAATAGATCATTATATAGATACATCTCAATACATGAGTTGACGCAGTTGTTGTATTTAATGTCAAATAATGGAAAATTATGATCCTATAATCCATTGAATTTCACTTTGTGGTATCTTATAATATTCATGAGTGTCTTAATAGTCCATTCATATTCTCTATCAGTGTGTGGTAGAATGATCATGTTGAAATTCAATTAATTTTTCAATGGTTGTTAATGAATTCCACATTATATAGTTTTTTCGTTGATCATGATCTGAATTGATTGAATGTGGTTTCCCATGAGGCCATAGTAATCCATTTAAATACTTTTTTCAATTATGGGTCAATAAATAAATATTTCGAAATGTTAAAAATTTGTGTTAAATTTGTGTCTTGATCTACAAAAAACGATATCTCATTACTTCCATTCGATTTTATCCAGATAAAATTGACGATATCCAAGGTGATTTTATCCAGTTTACATGGGGAATTGAAAATGATTTAATCATTTTATTTAAATTATGTCACTCTTCATTAGGTTACAGAAATATCATGAATTCTGACATGTAATCCAAAAATCTATTTTCATGTTGTCCCATTTCATGTTCAATTGTATATCATGATATTTCATCGATCAACATGAATGGGAATATAGTTGTGAACTTTGTCTATTATCCTATATGTCAATCATTATCTCATATGAGGAAGTGACACAATGTATTATTCAAAACCCAATCATCATAGAATCATTGAGAAAAAAACTCATGTATATTCATGTTCATTAAAAAATTTACATTTTTAGATATAGATCAAGTCATCTTCCCCCATGTTCTTCTCATAAATATATGGTTAGAAAATGATTTTTAAATGGTTTGATGTATTCCATATTTATGATTTCCAGATCCTCCCATTTAATATATATAAAAATAGGGACTTTATATATATACATCATCGATATAGTATCAGGTTCATCTATATTATGTGAATTTGTAGGTATTTTCTCCTTTCAAAAATTATACTAAATAGGAATGTATATGTAAAAATATTACTATGACCATATTATTTTATAGATGTTCATATCCAACTATTTACATATATATGTTGTAATATTTTATCTATATATGTGTCACATTTAAGACTATAGATATTGATCCTCCATATTTTCAAAAAAAATATCAGAGATACAAGCTTTCGATCATGTGTTGGGTAACTGTTATCATGTATCAAAAATTTTCATGAGGAATATGATATTTCTTGACTATTCTACATGATTAAACATCCCAAATAGTTAATTGATTTGTTACTATTTTATAATAACTTTTCCCTACAACGGTATTATGCATATTGGCATAGAGATTAACTCCTTTTTGAACTCACAAAATATTTCCCCACATTCATCAGTCTATAGAATCTTTAACCATTTCCATGATATATTTATTATAATATAATAAAACAATGGAATGTTACCAAAAATAAATAGTTTAAATTTTAATGTCTCATAAAAATATATATTTCAATGATAATATTAGTTCTGGTCCATCATAAATTAAATTTATCTTATAAGGGCCCACATAAACCACATTACATATCATATTGTTCCCCATGGATGAGACTTTTTTATCCCCTAATCATACTATATTTATGTATCATGTGTTTTTTCTTTTATTACTTTCATTTTGAAAACAATTATATTAGATTAATGTTCATCCATCCAATTGGTGTATTTGTAAATAACATTAATAAAAAACAAGCACATGTTTGCGAATTATCCTCTAAAAAATCTACTCAAAAAATAACTGAACATTGGTAGGGAATTAGTTTTTCAAAAAGGAATCAATATAAAGACATAGTGGTCTTTCCTGTAATATAATTAATGCTACTAAATATTTTAATTATTTGAATTTATTTGATACTGTTTGTAATAAAAATCCAACATTTAAACGCACTCTGATAATCTTTGTTGATCAATAAGATATTTAATAATTTTAATAAAGATAATTTTTATTTGTATTGATCTTGTTGATCTCATGTTGAGTGATACATATTTTAGATGATACATCATTCATCTTGAAAATGGGAACTAGACCAACACAAAGTGTTGCATTTCGTTATATGGAACCTTTACCCAAATTATATTTCATGTACTTATTTATCTACAAATGTTCTATTGGTAATATCCTATAACGTAATTAAGAGTTCTATGGGGAATAATGTATATGTACTTTTTAGAAGTCTACCTCAGGATCATGGGAATGTTAGGGTAACTCATAGGGTAATATATAAATATATTATCCCATGATTGGATTTTTCTCTAGGTTGATACCATCCATTGACATAGCCATTTGGGAATGGTATACATTATTATAATGTATCACCACTGACACCATTGACCGATTTTACAAAAATGAATTATGATCATTATTAAATATGTATAAGATTTTAGGCTGGATCTATATATAGAAATAAATTTACGATACCCAATAGATGCTATGTTCTATTAATAATGACATCCAATAGATTCCTAGTACAGTATATAATTTCACGAAGGAAGAGATTATAAGAATTGATGGAATAATTGTCTAATGTATTGTAACTGGATAATAGTGAAATAATTGGTATTGAATAATTGGACTAATAGGTTTTTTAATAGATATATCTATATCAAGGCGACATTTATTTGATTCTATTGTTCTACTAACCATTATTTATATAAAAAATTGGGCAGAACATGAATGAGATGAAAAGTTTATCCCTTCCAATGTATATAGTAATTGTACCTGGTATGACATAATTATCACATCCCCATTATGATTAATTGATGGAGAATTATTTCCCTTATTTCATTGGGGTTGGTAGATGATGACATAAATTTTCTTCATTGACCTATAGTTTAGTGTACTAAAATTCACAGTTACCAGTCTACAAGATATTGTATAGTTTATCCATGAGTGGTTCTTTGAGTGGTAGCATCTTTTCCAACATCATGATGTCTGGAAACATCAGTTATCATAGGCATTAACAATAATTATGGCCTTCTCCCTCACATTAGATTCATTTCATTATTCCTATAAGGAAATTCCAATTATATTTCATTCTACATTTTTGATATGTGGTTAGTTGAATATTTTATCAAAATTTTCTACTTAAACCACCATATTGAAACTCCATTCATATTATATTAGCTCCCAAACCCAGGGATCAGGGAAATAAATCTATCTCTACCTTGAAATCACATTAATCTAGTTCTTTAAAATTTATAAAATAATTAATATCAATATCCTTTATGAGGGTTGTAATTAGTTAAAAAATGTAACTTTTTATTTTTCTGTCATCATTTATACTTTATCTTGAGTCATTTCTAGAAATATTTTTAGGATTTTATCATATTTTTTTATAGATTCACCATCTTATTTTAATTTCTATAAACACTATATCAATTTTATTTTTTAGTGTTATAAGAAAAATTATTTTCTATAAATTATTTCATGATGTATTTCCATTCAATTCATTCCATTTTATCTGTTAGTTTGTGGTTCGTTATTAATTACCACAGTAATTTGGATTCTTAATCTATACATTAGAATTATATAGTCAAAATATCTATATTAGAACAATGTAACTTATTAAATTTATTTTTACATGAAGTTAACTATTTATTTTTTGAAATGTTGGTTGATGATAAAATAATAGACTGTGAAATTGTCACCAAAGATAGAAGCTAACTAGTTCCTCAATTTTAAGTGATGGATTATGTAACAAATTATTCATGTCAGAGTCTATTTCCTAAGATTGATTTTCATTAATTTCCATAATCTATTAAAATATAACATTCACTGAAATTTGAATTTTGTATGGAAAATCATTGTATAGTTAATCAAATGGGTTTTGGGTGTGTTTTATCTTACATTAGATAGTATTATAAAACAGAATGGATTTAAAAAAATTAAAAAATTATGGAATAAATAATTTATATTTTTTACGCATAACACTAATTTCATATTTTTGGGTTACTTATGTGATGAAATATGTAAATAAATGCATCATGGATGTTTACATATACAAATAATAATACAACTAGCTGTGAATAATTATTATAGTTAAATTTTCATTTGCCTATAGGATTAGTATATTTGGAAAATTTTGATGATAAGTCTATATTTTTTTAAAAAATAATTTATTTGAAGACATATTTTTATCTTTATAAAAGAATTGTCCTTAGTACATGTATTTAATATAGGATATCCATCATTGAATGTTGTGTCAAAATATTCTACTAAGAGGATGGAAAAGTACACAATGAAATATAGAATGGGTAAGGAAATTTGTAATCATTATAAGATAATCTTAGGATCCTCATGAACATAACGATGTAAAAAATTATAATGATATGAAATATCGAATAAAAATAGAACATTATATATTTCTATCAAAATACAATACATACTTGTGAGAAAATTTATCATCATGATCATGAGTAAGAAATTATAATAAAAATAACAGTTTAATAGTGAAAAGAATCCAATATCATGTTAACCCATAATATAGAATATCACTTGAGTTATATCATGTGACCTAATGCATTGGGGGTTCTATATATATTTTCGACAACCAATCACATCAAAATATTTAAATAATAATCCATGACAACTAGAACTTATGAAAAGTTAAATAATGAAATTTCTTATGGAATGGATTAGGCTACATCATGATTTAATAAAACATTCATTAGTGGTTAGAATTTGAGGTACCAATATTTAAATGTGAGATCATAAATTTGAAAAAAAAATATTATTTCATATTGGATAAGAAACAACACACAAATAGTCTAATATATAATTTGGGAAGAAAATAATTTTTTTGGAAATCATTTTATTATTAATAAAAAATCATGTTAAAAATATGTATATCCATGAAACAAATTTAAAATATTGAAATTATATTTATGTATATATAAAGGAATATACATATAAAAATAGATAGGAAAGAGGGAAAATCCAACAAAATGTATTTGGGTTTGAGAATACCCTTATCAAAATTAAAAATTTATTTTATCACATTGGAACATCACGAATAATAAATTTAAAATTATTTACATTCCATTGATGAGATATTATCTGGTGATTGGGAATGAGAAGCTTGAAATTAATATATACCATAAATATTATTATTATAGTAGGTTATATTTTTAATATAATGGTTGCATGCTACATAATTTTTAATAGAATTTTTGTTTTTCAAATGATTTGTGTGTAATGTTACGGAAGCAGAAAAAATGTGATGTTTTTATTGACAATCACATAATACTTGGTGTAGAATCTATTTAAACATAACAAAACTCCCTTGATATTTAGAGTTGGATTACTCAAATAAATTTATATTTATTATAAGGGACCAGATATGGTGTATTTGGGAATAATTGAGTCTTAATAATTTATAGGAGGAGTTTTCATAATTGGATTTAGTGGGATTATTTACACATTAGAATATTGACATTTTTAAATTAATATATTAATAAAATAATATATGCATGGAGAAAATTTTACAGTAAATTTTTCAAAATATTATACATATAATAAAACAATATAATAATATTAATGACATGAACCTTCATATAATTATAATTCAATATTTTATTCAAATTAATAGTGGAAAATTATAAAATTGGATGTTTAATTATTTTTGAGTTCACATTCGGATTTAGAAAATGTTTTTTTATGTTTGGAAGTTATGTTAATTTTGTTTTATTTAATTATTGATGTATTCATATATTTTTTTGTTATATATACAATTCAAAAGATTATATGGTCTTCATTACATATCTAATATTGTAATTTAATACATACAACTTATGAGGACGCAATATTTTTAATATTCACCTAAAAATCAATTATTTCATTAAATTATAGAAAAATAACATAAGATCAAATTATACATCATTATTTAAAAAATAATATTAAATATATCATAATTAATTAATTCTTATGTAATAAAAATTTGTAATATTACATTTAAAATTTTTATGAAATAAATTATGAAATAGTTTATTAAAAATTTTCGTATAATTTCATTGAGTTATTTATATCATGATAATAATTTCATTTAATTATTACATTTATATTTAATGTAATTATTCATTATTAATATTATTTATATCAAAATTAATTATATTCAGTTTAAATTATTATTCCAATGATCGGCTTACTATTCCTAATTATCTAGTTTCAATTTCCAATGGTATGATTACTCTTCCAATGGTCTCATTAACAATCCAAAAATTTCATTACCTCATATATATAGTTGACTAAATTATTTTTTATAATATTCAAATATAGTGATCTTGAGGTCTATATTTCCATTTTATATTGTTTTAATTGGTTTACTAAAATTTTCTTACTTTTCTACAATAACGATTATAAGGGATACTATTCAAAAAGATTGGGGTGATCTCTATGTACCTAATATAAATTTTCTAATATATATGTTTTTCATCTTGTATTATTTTTTATTTTAATGGGATACTTTTTCTATAATTTTATGATTTTAATTAAGGAAATAATGTGGTTTTTAGTTTTCATATGTGTCATATGGGTATGATATTAAATAATTTAATGTAATACTCATTTATTTAATGAAAAAATATCAATTAAAATCAATTTGATGTTATTAAATTCATGATTTCTTTAATATTTCACACATATGAAATCCACCTCTCACAACCAAAATTATTAAAAAAATAACATCATGTTGGAGGAAAAAATATGGAAATCCAAAAAAATATAAAAAATATTGGTACTGAGAAGGCATATGTGTCACATCCTTCCATTGACACTCTTCCAAGACACAATGAACCCGTAAAACATATAAAAATGGAAAAAATCCCCGAAACAACTTCACCCAATCATCCTGCATCTCTATTGGCTGATACAAAAATGATAAGACATACTCAATACCCAACTCAACTCTTTCAAATATGTGGTTTTCATCATTAAAATATCACTTAAGATGATAAATGTACAGTAGACTGTGGATTTTGTCTATCAGTTTTTTAATGTAAAAACACAAATCAATAATTCAAAAATTCTCTAACACAAAAAAATCCCAAAAATTTGAGAGTGATTACTCCCTCATTCAAACATCTTCTTCCATGCAGAGGTAAGACAGTCGCATTTATCTTCTCCCAAAAAATAAACTCTAATAGCCTCCTCATATAATCTATATAATCAATCTATTCCCCACAATAATTTAATCCTCTAAAAAAACATGATCATTATATATGTTTACAAGAACAATATTGATAATTAAAACAAGTAACTCCCAAAAATCAACCAAACATGATCTAGAATGACATGAACTATAATATAATGTTTCAGATAGGGATATTACCATGTTTTAGTGATTATTATTATTGTACATGAACTCTAAAAAACTCATGTTATCATCTCTTGATCATCCTTTTTCTACAATAAACACAAACAACATATCGTCCTTAATCATTATTAGTATTTTTTATTTATCCATACACAAAAGTAGATAAATTTATATTGAGGAGATTCAGTTTAATGTAAATAGGATGAAATACCATCCATACTCATGATGTATATGTAACACCCCCAGAATCCATGTTTAGTTTACATTTTAAATAATTAAATTACATACAATGTACGCAACACCGAGTTCTAGCGCACCATGACCTTTCAAACTAGATTTTTAAAAAGTGGTTATTAATAGTTTTAACACAATTTTATATTTTATATATTCCCTATTATTTTAACATTCATCTATAGGGTTTTGATTTACATATGATATAGACAAATAAAATTTTTCCGATAAAAGAAGTATTTAAAAAAATAGAGTTTTTCCTCCGTTTAATGATGAACCCTTTCTAAATCCAATAATTACCACTATTATATATTCAATAATATTAAATTAAATTATTATTTATAAAAGTTAAAAAAAATAGTTTCACTAATTTCTTTGTATTTTTATGACAACTATCATATTTTGATGAAAAATAAAAAATACTAAATTTATATTGAATGGATATTATTTAATCGAGATAATTTAAATTTTGAAATTATAAATTTCAGTCTTTTGAAAATTTGATTTGATTATATTTTTATAATTTAAAATAATTTATTTCATTTGATGTAATTTGACATTTAAGATTGAAATAAACACATTTCAATCGTTCGGTATTTTTTAATTCATAAAATCCATCTTTCTAGTTTTTAGAAGGAGAAATAATTTTATATTAATTTCTAACAATAATATGATTTGAATTTGGAATCATATGTTACATATTTGGAATCACATGGTTCAATTTATTATATAGGTACATTTTAATTTTTTTAATTAAGAATAGTAACATATTTTTTTATTTTTATTTATCATTGTCAAATGGTAAATCAAATAATTATGGGTAAAAATTAATATTTTAACAAAATGAAAATACCTCGACATATTTTCTAATCCTATTGGATGATATATTTTCATCCATTTTCATCCTTAATATTAAACTTTGTAATTTTGGAGCAATTTGGGTGTGAATATTACATTTATGAATATTTAATTTAGGGAAATGGGAAATATTACATAAACTCGTATGTTTTACTAAATATATTTTAATATAGGATATATTACAGATAACTATTATTATAAATATTCATTATAAATATAAAATTTATTACTACATTTTGGAATTTTATTTATAGTTTTTTGAAATAAGGTATATTTATTTATTTATGACACATTTATGATGCAGTGATTACCTTATTAATAAATGATTCAAATAATTGAATTTATAAATATTTTAATAAATGAAATTTGAACATTTTGATGTAATCCAAGAGCATTATTTATTACATAGACACATTATAGATGGTTTTATGCATTTTTTTAAGGAATCAAGTTGTAATGAAATTAACAAAAAACTATTACTAAATAGTGTCATAATTAACCTAAATGTGTTTTTAAATTAAATACTATATTATTAAATGATATAACAATGATAAATAGAAAATATTGATCCTGAATACATAGATAGTTTTAAAATTTCAATAATTATCCACTTGGGGTTCTCTTGAATTTATATTGTGACTTTAGTAACCATATATTATTAAAATACAAGAACGTGCGGTAAGAGTTAATGTTTTTAAATGAGGTTTAAAGAAAAAATATAATGCTAAATTCATGACCTATAAATTTCTAAAAACAATTGGTTAATGGGATTTTTACCAATCCTCATCATAAACTTCAAATAATATATTTTTGAGCCTTAATAAACCCAAAATCAATAAATAATAAATTCATATTTCATGTTTTTCATAGGAAGACCATAAATTATTTTTAAAAAAAGGGCACTTCAACCTCTATTTTATTCGCACATTCAATTCGCATTGGATCAGAAAAAACCCTCCCAAAATACCCTTTAAAAATCTCTCACTTAATCCAAGAGGTCACATTTTTTGGTAGAAAAAAATTGTAAGGGGTGCTTTCCTGAAAATCAAATAGATACACCCGAAAAATAGGTAATCATTATATCTATTCTTTCAATGTACTTTTGTTCATATATTTCTTATTTCTATGAAGTTTCAATTGCAAATTAATAAATATAGTATCATAATTATACTATAAAGTTATTATAATCATTGGAAAACTATATTCTTAATTTTAGCCATGTTATAAAAAATAATATCACTATCTGTGCGTACGTATGGATTACTATCTCTAAGCCTTTGTTTAATTTGTTATTCCGCATTACATTATTTGGATTGGTATAATGAAGAGTATAATTGAAATAATTAATAAAAATTAAATGATTATTATCCTATAATATTAATATACCATCCATTTCTATACCATTTATCCATTAAAGTAATGATATTGTTTCTCATGCATATGTACAGACCACCGTCTCCACAATGCAATGAGATTCATTCCCGACAATAACCCGTCAACAATGATTATAATATATATATTTATATAATTAATAATTATGAAATATATGACATTATAAGGTTACTAGAATTATGTATATATATAAATATTTTTACATATATATCATTCACTTACTTCCATACGATAAAGAAACAGAAACATCGTTCATGCATATGTACATCCTACCGTCTCCATGGACAATGTATTACATTTAAAATACCTATCATATATATTTTTATTATGAATATATAATTTATATAAATCATATTATACATCAAGTAAGTATTTATATAATGATATAATAAATATGATCAAGAATGAAAAGTCAAAACACATACAATAAACAAAGTAATTATTAACTAAAATGTAGTGTTAACATTAAATTATTATTAAACATGTAATAAAAGTTAGAAAAGAATTATATATGATATAATAAATATAATTATGATTCTGTTATAAGTTAATAAAATGTTTAGAAAAATTATAAAAGATTTATGAACATGTGTGAATATTAAGAAACATATGGTAAGAATTAATTCCCCAATCACATTATTTTCAGATATTGTTTATGGGTAATTATTTACTGGGACATATTTATCATCAATGTCCATGTGTGATAAAAATGACTTCAAAATGATTCTTTTATGGTAGTATAGAAATGTATCTTTAACACTAACAAAATTTTAAATGTATTAATGATTTATTTTTATAAATATATTCAATTAATGTTCATCTTTTCAAGATGATACTAAGGACTTATATATATGAATATGATTGTTCTATAAAATTTATTATATTAAAAATATTCAATTAATTAAGAGAAACTTTGATTCAAAATCTTCTTTTAAATTTAATAATTTACAAATTTTGTGACTTTGTAATTATTTCACAAAAAATGGATATTTCTCTCAAATATTATTACCGATATTTTGCATCTAAGTCAATATACTTTATTGTATTTTATTCATAGTTGAAGTTGATTAATTAAAATACAAAAATATATAATGTATTGAATCAATTATAATATTTTTTACTTGGAATTTTCTATTTTTATACCATTCTATTTTATAGTTATACTGTAACCTTTTCATATTCTAGTTTTAATATGAATAATTATGTTATATTTAACACTTTTCATATGTGTATTTTATTGGACATTGTAAGTGTCAGGTGTGGACCTCTATAGACCCTCGATATAAGTCCCCAGCCTTATACATTACTTAATCAAGGGTTATTTAAATAATTCAAATTAAGGGTCATTTCAGGTTTATAGTTTTAGAGAATTAGATCATAAATCATGCATTACATCCCCTATTTAAACAAGGCGGTTACATCAATGAAAATATTCATTTTTTCCACTAAAAGAAACATATTTAAAATAAAACATGGTTTCTTTATTACATCTTCATTGACACTATCATCACATCATGTACTTTTCCCTTGAACTATGAAAAACCTTTCAAAAACATTATATGATCATAAAAAGATCAGTAAGGGTATATAAATATGGAAAGAACACATTAGTTAATGTATACATAAGAATCAATGAAATCATATTTTACTCATAAAACATAATCACATTAATATACCTCATGAAATCATAATATCTATGAATTACTCAGAGATATCATAAAACATAAATGTAATTAGATGCATTCATAACATTATTACGTAAGGAGTAACCCTCATTGTTACATTTTGAATACCCATCATTGTATATTCCCTAAATATATTCTGAGAAACCTTAGATTTTAACCCCTTTTTGGTACCCAATTCATTGGAAATCTATCTCTGGCTCACCTACCATTAGTTTATCACGGAACCACCCGACATCATAAACAATTCCCAAGAACCATAACATAATAAGATCACATAAAACATGCATAAAAGAAATATAACATTTACACATTTCAATCACATGATATCAGTAAAAAACATTGATATAATCAAAACATTATAAAAACCATTTTCAATACCAAAATAAAATAAAAGTAAAACATGGTATTTATTTTTCGTTTAAAACATGATATGGCATGTAGAGGAAGATGAAACTCAATTAATGGTCACATCGTGGGAGAAGTTGTTGTCCCCACACACGTAAGATAAAAACATTCCTTTTTTCATTTAATAAAACTATTCATGTAAAAATATTACTTTTTTATGAAATTAAATTTCAAAAGTGTTTATTATAAAACTACTAAAATAAGGTTGTATATAAATTTAAGTATGCCTCAAACAAAGGAGATTGAGATGTAGTCCCTTACCTCAAGTCTGACTTGATATTGTTCATTATTTATACTACTGAATAATAAACATAGGTCAATTTATAATGCCTTAAGGACTTCCATTTAAGATTATTATTCAATTACTATCACATAATATCAGGTTTAATAATATGTTGATTATGTGAACTCATATCATATGTTTTGTCGATGTTCGTTACATGAGTCAAAAATGAACTTGTTTGAAAATAATTGCCTATGTAGTTATAATTACATCATCTCCAAGATGGTATAAATGATTTAAATATCATATATATCTAGTATATATTCATTTTATAATATTCCATAACATTTAGAGATAAGAAATGAAATGCACCGTTCATGGAGACGGCAGACCGTACGTACACATGAGCACTACTTTCATTTCATTGTCATATTAAAAGAATTAAAACTAAATGAGACATATATATATTATAATTACAGTATAATATATATGTTATATAGGTAGCATAAGTTCATTAATTACATTCTTTATAAATTACATGTTTTTCATGAACGCGTCACATCACTTGAGGGGGCGGTAGTCCACACTTCCTCATATGAAATTATCGCATTTGCACAACATGAAAAGAATAATGGAATTTATTAAATATAAAATAAATAAGCATAGAGAGGACATAAAAATAATATATATCATATATAAATATAGTAACATTATAATGGTCACCATGAAAGGTGTTAACAGATTATTGAACAATCAACATTTTGTTAGGCAGTAATTCGCCACCCACAAAAATATTGTGTTCATTAACATTTAGACGGAGGTGCTTATGAGTGTAGGTAGAATTATTATAAAAAATTCTTCCTAGTATATTGAATATATTTATGTTATTATGGGATTAAATAATAATAAGATAGTGGTCAGTGAAGAAGGAAAAAAAGGAAGAAACTCAAGAGAATACATTACCTCTAAATCAGGAAACTCTTTTTGATTTGAGACAAAGGCTTCCTTGGGAAGACTTCTACAAAATGAGAGGCTTATAAGAGTCACAAATGGATGTGGTGAGATAATATGATCATATGTTTGATGATCCAAGGGCTCTAGAGATGTGGGTAAGGGGTTAGTGGTGGGGTCCATTTATAACAGGGAGGAGTGTCACTTTTGGAATGTCTTGAAATGTTACTTTATTATAAAATGTTTTTGGATTTTAAAGGTCCCAAAATGATATATTTTTAGGATAAGGTGACAAGGGTTCGAAATAATCAAATAAAAAAGGTTCTTGACAAGTTTAAGTCTTATATTTTACCATATCGTTTCATTTTATTTAAATCGTTCATTAATGAGTTAATCACTGCAACATCATGGTGTCATAAATAGATTTATTTATATAATGTCTAAAAATTATAAAAAAATACCATGACTCATGAAATATATTTATCTTTACAATGAATATTTATAGTCTAAGATAACTTTTATGTAAAGAAAAATAATATTGTTTTACATAGGATATATTAACCTTTCTTATATTTCCCTTCTTTTTAAAAATAATGTCACAAATGTCAGTATTACACCCATGTGACTCCACGGGCCTCCAAGTTCGGTAAAAATATCCCCATGGTTGGCCATGACAAAAAAAGGTATTTGGACAAAATTTGGGGTCATTTTATGTTATTATGGAATTATTTTATTTACCTTAATTTATAGATTACTAATTAATCACGATATTTAATTATAATTTCCATCGTTACTATTCATAATGTCTAAGAACAAAAAGGTTTTAATTACATAATTTGGAACTTCTAATTCCAAATATAGAATCCATTTTACCAAATGCCAAACACAAAAATTTCATTAATTAATTAATAAATAATTTCCATTTTAAAAACAAATAACATGTTTTTAAGAATCAATATCATTCAAGAGATTGGAAATTGTTTATTTCCAATTTCAAGGTAAAATTAATTATAATGGCCATCATTGGATTAAATGGTAGAAATATATTCTAATTAAAATTTAAATCCAACTAAAACGATAATATATCAATATAATTAAATTAGATGAAAAACATTTTTAAAGTAAAACAGAGTATTTTTCACTATTCATTAAAAATGAACATTGTAAGAAAAATACGAAAAATTTGTCCAAAGTAATTTCCAATGTCCAAATTCTAAATAATAAGTTTTTTTTTGAAAAATAAATCATATAAAACTATCAAAATTTATATTTAAAAATGTTTTGTCATCCAAATTCGTTAAAACAATCTTTTAAAAATATTAGAGTATTCTATGCTTAATATGGGATTTATTCTCATTTTAAGCCTCAAAAAAACTATCTAATTCATAAATAGACATAGATATGAAAATATATTATTATTGACTTACTTGATATGTTACATCCTTCCCCTCTATAGGAAATTGCGTCCCCGCAATTTATTTACTTATCGGATAAGTGGGGATTTTTACCCCTCATTGCATTTTCAGATTACCATGTTTCCTCTTCAACTATATGGTTTTTTCATAGATTGTTTACTTGATAAATAATATTATTCCACAAAACACTTGCTCCTTGTGGTCAAATATCTGGACCAGTTGGTCCTCATAAGATAGATTATATTCCAGCTGAACTTCCTTTGGACTCAAAACATGAGATGGATCTAGAATGTACTTCCTTAACTTTGAAACATGAAAAAAATTATGTACCTGAGAAAAACTTAGAGGTAAAGCCACTCTGTATAAAATTGATATAACTCTCTCCAGAATTTTATATGGATCAAAAAACCATGGGCACAACTTTCATTTCTTAACAAATCACATCACACTTTTCCATGGTGAATCTTTTAGGAAGATATGATCACTTACCTCAAAAGAGAGATCCTTCCTCCAATTGTCCGCATAACTTTTATGCCTCCTCTAAGCTGTTCTCATGTGTTTCATTATCAGCTGAACTTTTCTTGCTATCACTTCTACCAATTATGGTCCCATCAAATTCTTTTCACCTACTTCATCCCAAAAAGATGGAGTTCGACACTTCTTCCCTTATAATTCCTCAAATGGTGCAATTTGTATACTGGAATGAAAACTGTTATTATAAAAAAATTAATCCAATGAAAGATATTGGTCCAAACATCCTGATAATCCATCGAACAAGAATTTATAATATCATCCAAAGTAGGAATTTTTCATTCTGACAGCCCATCTAATAGAGGATGAAAAGCGGTACTAAAATTTAATTCAACACCCAATGACTTGTGAAGGCCTTTCCAAAAGTTAGAAGTCAAAATGGGATCATGATAAGATACAATGGAGAAGGGAACTGCGTGTAACATGACTATCTCTTTATGATACAATTTAGAAAGTTTTTATAGGGAAAATTTATCTCTTATAGTAAGGAAATGATAATATTTAGTCAAACGATCCACAATATCCTAGATTGCATTATTACCTTGAGGTGTCTTCGGTAATCCCACAATGATGTCCACGGATATATTCTCCCTTTTCTAATTCGGCACTAGTAAAGGATGAAGAATCCCTTTCGGTAACTGTCGCTCTAGATTAACCTGTTGACAAGTCAAACATATCACAGTAAAATCAGGAATATCTCTTTTCATTCCATCCCACCAGTAATACTCCCGAATATCTCTATACATCTTAGTACTTCATGGATGAACTGAAAATAGAGAACTATGAGCATCAAATAACAACTCTCTCTTCATCTGTGAATAATAAGGCACACACAATATCATCCCAAATCTAAAAACACAATCATAATCATGTTGAATTCAGGTAACAAACCCTTCTGAACCACCGCTTCATTTTTCTACAACTCACTGTCTTCTTCTATGCTTGATTAATTCTGTCTGATAGAGAATATTTCACTAATACCTAAAAAACAGAATAATTTCATGCACCAATAACTTCCAAGAAATAATTCATCAAATCATTAACCAAAATATCATGTTCCAAACATAACATGGTTAATGAAGAATTAATTTTTCGACTCAAAGCATCTGCCACTTTATTTGATTTTACTTGGTGGTAGTGAATCTTGCAATCATAATCCTTGATTTTTTCTATCCATATCCCCTGTCTCATGTTCTATTCTTTATGAGTGATTATATAATTTAAACTTTTGTGATCAATATATATTTCACACTATAAAATATACAAATGATGCCTCAAAATTTATAAAGTGAAAATAACAACACCTAATTCAAAATCATTTGTAGGGTAATTTATTTCTTCAGTTTTCAACTGTCATGAAGCACAAGCAATTACAAAATCATTCTTCATTTGGAAGAAACCATGTCCTATCAATAAAGAATCACTTTAGATAATGAACTCATCCTTCCTGTATGTTAGTGCCAATACTAGAGCATTCAACAATATTCTTTTCAATTCCTAAAAAAAATCATCACATTCTTTTGTCCAGATAAACATAACAACCTTTCAAGTGATCTTAGTCAATGGTCTCGACAAATGTGAAAATTTTTTAATAATTCTACGATAATAGCCTTCCATACCAAGAAAAATAAGAATCTCTATTATATTTAGGGGTCTTGTACATTCTTCAACAACCTTTTTTTGTAGGATCAACAAATATCCCATCTTTAGAAATAATGTGACCAAGGAAATAAATTTGTTGTAACCAAAACTCACAATTGATTATTTTCTTATACAATTTATTTTATTTTATGGTTTTAAAAAATAACCATTAAATTATTTTAAGTCTCTTCTTTACTTTAATATACCACCAAAATATCATCAATAAAAACAACCAAAAACTCATCCAAGAACTCATGGAATATTTTATTCATATGGTAGATGAATACCACAGGTGAATTGGTTAACCCAAAAGGAATAACTACAAATTCATAATGGACATATATTGTACAAAACGCGGTATTCAGAATATTTTCTTCCATTACCTCAACTGATGGTACTCTGATCTCATGTAAATATTTGAAAAATTCTGATCTCAATGGAGCTGATCAAATAAATAATTGATATGAGGAAAATGATATCTTTTCTTAATAGTGATGTTATTCAATGCTCTATAGTCAATGGAAAGTCACATTAAACCATCTTTATTTATAACAACTAGGACAGGAGAACCGCATGGTGATGTGCTAGGACGAATGAAACCTATCTCTAATAAATCAGGCAATTTCTCCTTCAAATCTAAATGTTCATTTTGATCCATATGATAAGTTGGTTTTGAAATTGTCTTAGCATCATGAACTATGTCAACAGTATATTCAACTCCTTGATCTGGTATTATTCTAGGAAACTCATCAGGAAAAACATCCGGATACTCATTTACCATTGTCACATCATTAATCTAAACGATTCCTTTGATTTCAAAAATATGTGTAAGGAAAAATTAATTTCCATATTTTACATGTTTTTCAGCCTCATGATATGTTATCTATAATAAGGGTCTGTTCGTGTACACAAATTGAAATACTTTTTGAAAAGAAACATCTTTATCTCTATTTTCAATCATAGCATCATAAACAAAGAACCAATCCATACCCAAGATAACATCAAAGTCTACTAGAGGTAAAATAAGAAGGTTTTCTAGTAGATTATTTCCACGGGTAAGTATATGAAAATTAATATAAATTCTTTTTGCCTAAACATTTCCCCCATGTGTTTTTACCATAAGTTTAGGAGTCATTTCTTGATATGGATTTCCCAATTTACTAGAAATTTTTTCAGAGATAAAAGAATGTGTATACCCCGAATCAAACTACACAATTGAATAATCTGAAAAAAAACAATTTACCTCATACCACTTCATTTTATGGCCCAAAATCTACTAAAGTAGTTGCAAAAGATTTCACCACACCTTCTTCTTGTAGTCTAACTGCTTCCCATCATTAAAGTTCTTTTTCAAACATTCGTTTGCATAATGACCCATCTCATTATACTTGAAACATTTCACTAACTATAAATCAAATTCGGTCTTACCATTACCCTGAACGTTTCTAGTGAAATCATGAGCTTTATATCCCATCTAACCACATCAGAATCACTTTCCAGAATTCAAAAGACATTCCTTAGCATGCTTTTTACCACATTTATCACAAACTGAGAACATAGTTTTATTACCATTAAACCATTTTAAAGGATTATTCCCTTTCTCCTACCACCTCATTTTCTTCTTCTATTGGTTGTCACAGAACACTTGCTCATAAAAAACACCATTTCTAACTTCTCAGCATATCGAATAAGATTTTCATAAATTTTGAACTCACATTAAGCTAATGAACATAGATATTTTTGCATTAATATTGAGTAATAATGAATGATTATACTTTCAAAATCCTTAATAAAATTTGGATCATACCTTTCCAATCGAGTGAATGTTTCTTCATAATTAGCCACTGAGTCGTCCTCCTACCTAAATTCCATGAATTTTTATTCTATCCTAAGTCGAACATCCTTAGGAAAATATTTCTCAAGAAACATACCTTTGAATTCATCCCAGTCAAGAGCATGAATCTCATCAGTGTCCCTGATATTTTTAACCATCGACCACCACTTATTTACTTCACCCTCCAAAAGGTAAACATCAAGACTAACCTTTTTATTGTCTAAACACCCCATGACATCAAAAGTATTCTCCTGTTCCTCAATCCACCCTCCAGCTATCCCATGGTCAGAAAATTTTCTAAATGAAAGGGGTTGTTGTCTCATGATGTGTTCCACCACTGACATGTTCCTCTACGGTTGATCTGGCTGATCTCAGGTATGGATACCACCACCATTTATCACTTGAGTCATCTATTCCATTACTACAAAAAATTGTTCAGTTCAAATTCTTACCTTCTCTGGATGCTTATTTGGAAGGTAATTTCCTTATGTATGCCTTCCTAGTATTGCATCCCTATTTCCTATGTGGAAAACCATTATGAACAAACATTTCGTAGATGAACCAACAAGGTAATCTTCAAATGCTATATCATGTCAATATGATAATAATGTGTAAAAAAATATTTTTGGATTTTCATTTAATAGAATTATAAATCCTAACGTTATCTAAACTGACCTCTGATACCAACTAAAAGGTCGTAGAAATAAACATTACTTAAAATTTGGTTATGTCAATAATTCACATTAAGGATCATTTTAGTTTTAGTGTTTTAGAGAATTAGATCATAAATCATGCATTGCATTCCATATTTAAATAAGGTGGTTACATCAAATATAAAATTCACTTTCGCTACAAAATGAATCATATTTAAAATTAAAACATGGTTCTTTTATTGACAGTTCCTCAACACTATCATCACATCATGTACTTTTCCCATGACATGTGAATAACATTTCAAAAACTTTGGATGTGAATAAAAAGCTCAGTAAGGGATATAAAAATATGGAAAGAAAACATTAGTACGTGTATACATAAGAATCAATGAAATCATACATTACTCATAAAACATAAGAACTTTAACATAACTCATGAATTCATAATATTAATGAATAACTCATAGAAATCATAAGACATAAGGGTCACTTGAGGAATTCATAACATTCTTACATTGGGAGTAACCATCATGGTTACGTTTGGAATACCCATCACCGAATATTCACTAAATATCTTCGGATAAACCATAGAATTTAATTCCTTCAAATTACCCAATCCATTAGAGAGCTATCTTGGTCTCACCCACCTTTAGTTAATCACGGAACCACAATACTTCATAAGCAATGCCCATGAACCATAACATGATCACATCACATATAAAATGCATAAAGGAAACATAACATTTCTACATTTCAATCACAAGATATCAATACAACACATTGATATAATCAAATAATTATCGAAACAATTTTCAATAAAAAAATAAAAAAAGTAAAACATGGTATTTATTTTTCATTTAAAAAAATTTATGGCTTGTAGTGGAAGTTGATACTCAACTCATGGTCACGGCAGCGGAGAAGTCATTGTCGTCGCATACGTAAGACAAAAACATTCCTTTTTGTCGTTTAGTAAAACCCTTCATGTAAAAAGATTCATTTTGAATGAAATTAAAAGTAAAAAGGTTTTATTATACAACTAATAAAACAAGGTCTTATATAAATTTATGTATGCCTCAATGAAAGGAAATTGAGACGAAGTCCCTTACCTCATATCTGACTTGTTGTCGTTCATTATTTATATTCCTGAATAATAAACATAGGTAATTTTTTTAATTCCTTAAGGGAATAATTTAATGTTTATCATTCAATTCATATCACATATTATTGTGTTATAATAATTAGTTTACTATGTTAGTTCATATCATAAATTTTGTCGATGTTCGATACATGAGTCAAAAATGAACTTGTTTGAAAATAATTGCCCATCTTGTTATAAGTACATCATCTCGAGAATGATTTTAATGACTTAAATTTCATATATATATGGTATATATTCATTTTATACTATTACATAACATTTGGAGGTAAAAAATTAAATGCACCGTTCATGGAGATGGTAGGTCGTACGTACGCATGAACGCTACTTTCAATTATCTCTCAAATTAATGGAATTAAAACTAAATGAGACATATGTATATTATAATTCCAGAATAATATATATTTTATATAGGTAAAATAAGATCATTAATTACATTCTTTATAAATTCCATGGTTGACCTGAACGAGTCACACAATATGACGGGGCGATGAAATTATCGCATTTTCACAACATGCAATGCATAAAGGTATGTTTTAAATAGAACATTTAGATGAATCGAGAGGACATAAATAATTTATATATCATATATAAATATAGTTCCATCATAATTTCCACCATGAATGGAGTTAAATGAAAATTTAACAATCATCATTTTGTGATGGAGTAATTCGCCACCCATAGAAACAGAATGTTCTTTAACAATTAGACAGGAGTGTGTGTGACTGTAGGTAGAATACTTATCATAACAACATCCTAGTATATTGAGGGTACTGGTGTTAGTATAGGATTTAATAATTAGAAGATATTAGTTAGTGTAGAAGTAAAATAAAAGGATGAAACTCGAAAGAAATCATTACCTTTAAATTGGGTTACTTTTTTTGATTTGAGCCAACGGATTCCTTGAGAAAACTTCTATCCAATGTGAGGCGGTAGGAGGGTAAATTTTGGAATGTCATGAAATGTTACTTTATTATAAAATTATTTTCATATTTTAAAGTTCCAACAATGATATATTTTGATGATAATGTGATAAGGGTTCGTAGTCCAAAAATCCAATAGGTTTTCTATAAGTTTATGTCTTAGATTTTACCTTATCATTTCATTTTATTTAAATCTTTCATTAATGAGGTAATCCCTACATCATCATTGTGTCATAAATAAATTTATTTATTTAATGTATATATATTAGAAAAATTACCATGATACAAGAAATAGTTTTATTTTTCCAATGAATATTTATCGTTAAAGAGATCATTTTTGAAATAAAAACTAATATTGGTTTACTTATGATATACAAATCGTTATTATATTACTCTTCTTTTTAAAAATAATTTCGTAAATGACACTATTACACCTATGTGACTCAATGGGCCCTCATGTTCGGTAAAAATATTTCCATGGTCAACCATGACTCAGAACAGAGGTTTTGGACACATGTTGGGGTCATTTAATATTATTATGTTATTATTTTATTACCCATAACTACCCGATTACTAATTAATCCCGATAATTAAAGATAATTACCATCGTTACTATTCATGATGTCCCAAAAACAACTTATTTACATAAATTGGACCTTATGATTCCAAATATGGGATCAATTTTCAAAATTAAAATAACATAAATTTCAGTAATTAATTTAAAAATAATTCTCGTTGTTAAAAAATAACATTTTTAAGAAACAATATCTATCAAGAGATTGACAATTGTTTATTTTCAATTTCAAAGTGAAATTAATTATAAGACCACCATTGTATTAAATGGTAATAATATATTCTAATTATAAATTAAAATCAATTTAAAAAATAATCAATCCATATATTTAAATTAGATGAAAATGCAGTTTTGATGAAAAAGACAAAAAATTTCACTATTCATTAAAAAATGAACATTATCAGAAAAATACCAAAAATTTATCCATAGTAAATTTTAATTCCCCAATTATAATGAATATGTTTATCTTGACAAATATATCTTATAAAATTGTCAAAAGTTTGATTTAAAAATGGTTTTCCATCAAAAGGTGGTAAAACAATATTTTAAAATTTTTATAGTATTTAATGCTTATGATTGGATTTATTCTCATTCTAAGCCTCTAAAACACTATATAATTCGTAAATAGACTTAGAGATTAAATTTTTTTATCATTTACATACTTGGGATATTACACTCGATGCATCGGTTGTCTCTTGAGACAATTATGTTTGCGTTTTTGATAATTTCTAACCCAATTAGGTATTGTGTCTTAGTCAATGACTTGATTGTATGATTAAGATGTTCTGTATTAAGCGTGCCACAAATATGAGATAATTTATCTATTTTCAATGTGATTATTTGATCAATAGAATATTCGTGATATTTTTTTAATGGAAATATATGATTTATTCTTTCCATTTTATGGTGAATATAATAATATAAACAACATGTGTTTTAGTTTTGTACATTTCCATAAAAATTTAGGTTATATTTAGATATCATCAACAATATTTTTAATCTTTATTGAGCATCTCAGCTCACCCCTATCTTATTCTTTGTTTTCCCAGGATGACAAGATGTTTTTTATTATTGATATATTGGATGATGCTAGGGAAATAATAGAGTTATCAAAGGATTATCTATGATATGTATTATGTTAGAAATTGATATGTAAATTTAATATATGTAATATATATTCCAATACATGTAAAATGTATGTTCCTTTGGGACATGAATCTTTGTTATCATGCCAATGTAATAAAATAATGCACCAGCCCTGAGATTATGTGGTTGAAGGGTTGTAGTTGGTATTACTTGATATTTAACAACAATCATAGAAATGGATTTAGAAAACATTGTTTAGGTATCATAAACCTAATATAGACATTGAGGGTAAGTATAAAAAGGCCCCCCCTAGAATTTTTGTAAAGTAACGAATATGGGGACTTTCCTTGTAATAAACCTCAATATGGATAATATAAGTGGACATGGTTTTGAAACTTACGATCATAGAGGTAAAAACATGAAAAGGTTTTTCAGGATGAACTTGGGGTAACCTATTATAAGACAATGGGCCTTACTGCACACTAGGATTGACATTCACAACGGATATGCAAAGGATAATTCATATTTTCATTACAAACCGTAATGGAGGATTTATGAGTTAATATATCATCAAATGAACCATATATATGATTATTGAATATATATGCATAAATATTTTAATTTATGTAATGTATTTTACTATTATAGTATTATGAATTAGGAATAAAAAAACTAATGTGTTGTATTCTATTGCATAGAAATAGTGCCTAGTGGAAATAATCGAATTCGTATAAACACACATAATCCATATAGGTATTTCCCTCCAATACATGATAATTATAATGGTTCTGGGGATACAAGTATTGCTAAATAACATATAACCATATTGGAAAAAATGACATATGTTATGAAAAAATAAATTACTCATATGGATCACCTTTATCCACATAATAGATGATTAATGTTAGACCGCTTCATGAGAAAACAACCTCCAACATTTAGGGGGATTAAAAATAAATTTTTGGCTGAGCAATGGATAATATCCTTTGAGAAAATATTTTATTCAATGGGATGTAACCAATGTGAGAATGTTGGCATGGCAGTTTATCATCTCTTAGGTGATGGAGATAAATGGTGGTTATTAATACAAAACACTATAAAGGATAAAACTGAAAATATGGAATGGGGGGATTTTAATGAAAATTTCATAGAGAAATACATTCCTCATGAATAATGATTAGATATATAAAGTAAAATTACAATTCATATGAAAAATAATGTCGATAATGTTGAAAATTATGGTGAAAAATTCACTTGGATAGAAAGATAGGTAACATTACACAAACATAACCAAAATAGCATGATTGATCATTTCTTTGAATGGATAAAACTAATTCTTTGAAGGGTGTGTGACTCCCAAAAATTATCATCATGTGATTATTTAGTCTCATGTTCCACCAAGATATAGAAGGAATACTATTAACCCTATGACACTAAAAGGGGAGAAGGGGATGAAGAGGGAAACTGAAAATTCTAATAATGGAAACAAAGTAATACCGAAGAAGGGAAAGGTTTGTAATATGTAATGCTATATTTTTAGAATGAAACATCTGAGAAAATATTTATATGGGACATAAGAATGTTACATGTTCAATGATAAAGACCATTATGATAGTTATTTCATGGGAAATAATGATTATGGTAATGTGAAGTGCTTCAATTTCAATGAGTTGGGATACTATACAAATTAATGTGCTAAGAATCAATGAAAATATAACCTAGAGAAAGGGAATGGATCACGATGAATCTTACGTCATTACTATGGTTGATGCGAACTAATTAATATATTTATGTTTTTGGAATAAAGAATAGTATTATAATTATAAGTACATTGTGATATATATAATTATTTTACTATAGTACATTTTATTCATTATGGTTTTAATATGATTAATTTAATCATATATTAATTATTTTACGATAATGTTTGCGTAAATTTTTTTGTGGAATATGATGTTACAAATGATTTAAGAAATTTCGACACCATTTAGACAGAGTTTGGATAGAATTATTTTGGATAAAACATAGGTATTTAATGTATAAATCATATATTTATTTATGTAATTTATATTAATATAGTTTGTGAAAAAAGAAAACCCACGGGCTGGGAAACAAACTATACCACTAGACAAGGTTACAGGAGTCAAACCCACAACTGTAGCGCAACAAGGATAAATTGCCTACCATTGGGCTAAAGGAATTCCATGGATAGTATAACATATATTTCATTACATAAATTATATATGTTTATATTTGCAACCATATACAATTAATATAAATAGTATATTTCTTGGTGTTTTATTTTCTTTTGAAGATAAGGATGAGTTTAGGGTAGGGATTAGTTAACGGATTAAATATCACATGTATATTATTTATTATTCTTTGTGTATTTAGTTAATTTTGTAATTCATCAACTATAGAGAAAATATCATATAACCAAAAATATATTCCTAGATCATTATTCTATGATGAATCAAATGTTACCTTGGATCATCAATGATTTATGGATTTCATGTTGATAACATTTTTCTAGTTGTTTACTTTATCACTTTCCATCAGAACATGATGGTTATATTTTTCGATGATGTCCATGCCTTGTTACATTGAACCAAAGTAAATTTTATTTCCAATAACCTACATACTAACCTTTATTTATTTTAAAATTGAGATCCCATTAATCCTCTTTTTGATGTGGGGTTACAATTAAGATATTTTGATATGTCAACCCCCTGGTTTTCCATACCCAGATTAAATTAAGAGGACACAATTTATAGAACTATGGGATAATGTAACACCCCATGATTTCATGCTACGCTTCATTTTCAAGTAATTCAATATTGTGTGTTGACCAAAACAACATATATAATTTATCAACAATATTCAAACAAGACATTTAAAAACCTGATATGAATAGTATTTTCCACATTATTAATTTTAAATTTCCCATTTAATCTTAACATTCACGTTATTTGTTACATAGGCATAATATAATGAAAGTTCATTTTTTTCATATAAAAGAAATATATTTCAAAAATTAGTTTTTAACACCTTTTAATATAGGACCCATTTTAAATAAAATATTTATAATTTTATATTAATATTTTTTTGATATGAAATTATTCTAATTAATAGGGACATAAATTTTTTTTTTATAAATTTTTTTGTTTTTTCTGATAAAATTATTATTTTGATCAATAGTGGAAGAAAAATTTATTAAAAAGTACATTTTCAATCAAAATAATTTATAGTGTTAAATTACACATTATATTGATTTAGAAATTTAATTAGACTATGTTTATATCATTTAATTTAATTTATTTTATCGGATTCAATTTCACAATTTAATTGTTCATAATCACATGTCAATCTATCGATATTTTTTATTTCTTAATAACTGGCATTCTGGTCTTGACAATGAGAATTAATTTTAAATTAATATCAAAAAATTATATGTTTTGAATTTGGAAAAATATATTACATATTTGGAATACTATGGTCTAATTTGTGTAAATAGTTACCTTTAATTTTTGAACATTATGAATAGTTACTTGAGTTATTGTTTTTATTTACAATTTTAAAATAGAAAATCAGTTAAATAAGGGTAAAATGATATACTATAATAATAATATAATACAAACATAACACGTGTCTTAAACCAATATGATGGCATAATTTATATCATAATAATTATTTTGCAAAACCTTGGGTATTTTTAGTCTAATTAGGTTTAAAAATGGAATTTTAGAATATTTATTTTACTTAATATAGATATATAACATAAACATTTGTCTCTTAATAAATCAACTTTAATTTAGGTTTTTGTAGTATATATATATATGACTAAAAATATTCACTAAGATGATATAAATATTTCCTTCATCGTTGTATTTTATTTATATATCATATACATTAAATAAATTTTTTTATTAATGACATAGTGATGAGGAAGTGATTACCTTATTAATGAAAGATTCAAATAAATGATTTTATGAATCTTAAAATAATTGTAATTTCCACATTTTTATTTCATCCTAGAATATTATGTATGACATTGAAAAATTTGGTATGATTTATTGTCTTTTTTATTATGTAATTTAGTGGTTATTACATAACAAAAATTACTAAATAGTGTCAGAATGGACATAAATGTGTTTTGAAAACAAAAACTATTTTATAAAATGATATAATATTCCGAAATATATAATATTCATACAACATAAATATATAGAGTTAAATATGTAATTAATTATTCACTTCTTTTTCTCATGGCAATATATAGTAAGTACAACAACCATATATTATGAAAATTAAAGAAGACATAAAATGAGTTGATGATTTTAACTATGGTATAAAGCCAAAATATAAGGTTTAATTTCTAACCTAAAAAAGTATAAAATAAATTGGATGATATGATTTATACCCATACCCAATTCAAGCTCCAAAAATTTAACATTGGATCCATTATAAATCGAAACTAAATTTATAATAAATTAATATATCAATCCTTCCATAAAGTGCCCCTCACCTCTCTTATAAAAGGGATCTTCTATTTCCATTTTTTCACACCTCCAAATCCACTTGTCTCGACCAAAACCTAAATAAATAACCTCCAAACATACCTCACTTCATCATAGTTTTCACCTTTTTAGAATAATACCAATATAAGGAGTAATTATGTGCAAATCAAAAGAAAACTCCCCGAAGAAGTGGTAATCATTTTATCCCTTCCTTCAACATTATTTTCTTCTTCCAATTAATCAATATATGTTGTTTCCATACCAAATTAAAAAATAAAATATCATACATATACTGAGATGTTATTTTAATACTTGTGCAATTATATTCATCATTTAATCCATCATACAAATAATAATATCATTATGTGTGTGTGTGCGACTAAGAGTCTCCATGTTGTGGTGAAATTTGTTATTCCATTTTATTTTATTTTGATGGGTATTATGATTATTATAATATAATTAAATAGAATATGAAATTTTTAAAATTATTTATAATTAATATACCACCTAGTTTGATATCATTTAACCATTAAACGTATAATATCATCGCTCGTCTGTACATATGGCCTACCGTCTCCAAGACGCGATTAGAATTGTTCTCCACATCATCCATTTCAAAATGATTATATTATATTATATATATAAAGAATAATTATGAAATATATAACATAATAATATTACTATAATTATATATGTATATATATAAATTTACATATATGTCATTCACGTACGTCCATATGATATGCAAATAGAACTGGTGATCATCTTTATGTACGACCTACCATCTCCATGAAAATTGTATTACATTCCATGTATATATAATATGTATTTATATAATGAATATAAATAATATATAAATAATATTGTACTTTATTAATGTAGTTAAATCATGATATATGAAATATGTTTAATAATAACATGTCAAAACACATTCTATAAAGAATGTGATTATTACTTGAAATGTTATATTATCACAAAATTGTTAATAAATGAGTAATATAAAGTCATAAGAAAAGAATATATGATATAAGAAATGTAATTATGACACATATATTAGTTAATAATATATTC
Organism: Viscum album; assembly: GCA_963277665.1. Taxonomy (NCBI): domain Eukaryota; kingdom Viridiplantae; phylum Streptophyta; class Magnoliopsida; order Santalales; family Viscaceae; genus Viscum; species Viscum album. The sequence goes on along the minus strand of OY728146.1, from coordinate 1,214,733,695 downwards.
AAAAACAATATAATGGAGTTTCAGACATGTAGGGAGTGTACTAGACATAATGTAAGGGTTAATTCCTCAATCTCATTATTATCCAAGATTGTTTATGTGTCTGTATTTATAGGGGGATATTCGTCATCCTAGTGCTTGTTTCATAAAAATGTATTCAAATTGAATATTTTAAGGATCTATGGAAGGGTCAGTTTAACTATAACATCTTTTTAACTGTTTCATGTAGATATATTTCTAAATCGTTTTCATTAATGAACATATCATTACAAATGTTTTAAGGATTTATTAATATGAACATAACTTTATTAAAATGTTAATTCATTTGAAATTTTTCATATATTTTTGTTAGATTTTGATTCCAAAATCTCCTTTGATTGTAATATTTATCAAATTGTGTGACTTTTAATTGATTTCAAGAAAATAATATATAGTTCACTAAATGAGTTTTACTGATTATTTTCATCTATGTATCCTTTATTTTATATTGTACTTGATTGAGGTTGATTTTTTATAATAAAATCATAAATTTTGTGTTGAATGAGTTATGATAGGTTTTACTATCTATGTGATATTTTTATAACATTCATGAAATATGGTTAGAATATTAACATTGATTATAATTGTTTTAATTATAATGATCATGTTATGTTTCACCATTTTCAGAAGACGAATGCATTGGAGATTGTAAGTGTCAAGCGAGGACCACCATAGCACCTTGATTCGTATTTAGTCTCACAAGATAATTATATTTTGGTTTGGGATAATTTATTACCCATATATGTTTGGTTTCATGGATGATGCTTTGACAGTACAATTAATATGTTCTACATTATACATTCCCACGTTATGAGATTATTTTTCGAATTTATATGTGATTATTGGACTAGTAAAATATCAATCTGAATGTGTAAATGGATTTATTGGATTTATTATTACAATATTATGGTGAATAATATTTTTTTTTAAATTTCATTGTTTTATGTTTGTACCATTCATTAAAAGTTTTTTGTTTATTTGTGATAGCTTCCTCTATATTTTCTATCCTTACTGTGCATTAAAGGTCAACCCATTTTTATATTTTATTTTTTCAGGATTCTAATGATTGTTTCATGATTTATGAGTACGGTAAATCTAGGGAATTAATTGTGTTCTAAATATATTCTATATGTTGTGTTTTATGTTAGAAATTGGGTTCTAATGTTAATGTTTGTAATATAATTTTTAGGACTGCTACACTAATCAGTTCATTTGGACATGATTCCTTGTTATGATGTCAATCTATTAAAATAATGCATCAGCTCTATTATTATTGGTTTGGGGAGATATAATATAAAATTCATCCTAATTAATAAAACTCAACCTTACAACTCCACAATATCCAACAACCATATTCACATAATACCTAGCTGAAAATATATAGTAATCAGCATAATTCTCTATAAAATATTTTTGATTTATTGAAATTTGTTCTGATTTCATAAAAAAAATCATAAATTCCCATTCAATTAGGTAAAATTTTGTCAATTTATAAAATAATTTCATAAATTTTAACCTACGGAAAATTAAAGGGATGAATTGAAACACAAGTAACGTTATGATCTTCATTAAAATGCATGAAAATGAAACACTAAGCTACAGACAGATCAACCACATTTTTCATCACTGTCAATAAAAACTATGTCTTAATTCTATGGTACATCTTGGAAACTACTAGGTATATATCCATAGGTGAATAATGAAACACAATAACGACTCCAACTTTATTTAATACCAAAATAGAAAACCTACCATAAACAATAACTTTTTCAGACTTGATAAGGTCCCAACAATAAATATTACATAATCATGAATTATGTATACAATTCAAATTGAGGATGCTTTTAAGTTTATACCTCTACATAATTAGTCCATAATTGTTACATTACAAAACAAAAATAATTAACATTGGACAATTAAAATAATATCCATTTCATTTTTAATACAAAATCATTTAAAAATAAACATATATTATCTTGAGGATTAAATATTATAACATTTCCATGATTCTATAATTGACACTATTTTCCCTTAAATCATGTTAATACATTTAAAAACATGTGATGAGAACAAAAAGATCGGCGGGGGGCATAAAAATAAAGAAAACCATTAGTCTAGTTAAAAAAGGTAACCCATTTAATGATCATTGAGTGAATGAATCCAAACATTTTCACATGAATGAAACTCATTCTTTTTTATCAAATTAAAAAACTAAAACCAATAGTAAAAAATAAAACTATTTTAGGTGACTGTAGAATCATATAATGATACCCCTTTCAAGCCAAATTCAATTTTAAAAACTATATGGCCAACATAAAATATTACTACAATAATAAGAATTTATTATTGATAATATGGATCACTAGTTGTATAAGATATATGAATCTAACTCGTGAGCTATAATGGGGATCATCCCTTCATATATGCTATAACGGGCTCACCCGTGTTCTATAATAAGGATCAACCTTTCATATAAGCTATATCAGGCTCACCCATGAAAAATAATGGGTATGAAACCTTTATATAAACTATATTGGTAAAACCTATTTCATATAATTTTTATTTACCATTTCGTTATCAAAATAGTTTCTTCACAAAACACTATTGAAAACATCTTCTAATCCCATATAAGGAAAATTTCAGAATAAAAATACTATTTTAATTGAAGAACCCATTATTAATACCAATACTCCCAAAAAATGGAATATTTTATTTATTATCCTTTTTAAAACATGATTTTATATATAATAATCCATGTATCAAATAATGTTTATGGCAACAAAAAAGTGGATGTCTCTGAAAACATAAAAAAAATACCATTTATCATTTTGTAAAGAATTTAAAATATTTTATATAAAATAACTCCTTTTGAAGCATAATACGAAATTAATAACGAAAATAATGTTTTTTTAATATTTTTATATCCATATTAATAAACATTAAAATTAATATCCTAATGAATATGATTTGAAAATTAAATATTTATACATTAAAGGTGTCCCATAAAACATTGGGCATATTTATATTAGTATCCATTAATTAATAAGCTTAACATATAATTAAATAAAATTATTATAGATAATATATTTATATTAAATGCTACATTGGATTTATGTACACCATATAAATTTATAATGGATAAAAGTATCTGAAAATAACATAATTAAAAAGATTGAGATGAAATCCCTTATCTCCAGTCCAAATCATCTCATTGAATCATTATCATCCAGAATAATAAACTGAGGTTAATTCCTAAAAATAAAAAAAAAACATTTTCATTTTAATTATTCTTTATATATCCCTCAATATCATGTTATACCAATAAATATTTTTTATGTTCATATCATATGTTTTGTCGATATTTGGTGCTTAAGATGAAAATAAACTCCATAAGATGTAAATAGTACATGTGGTCATATATCCATCGTCTCTATAATTGTATTGATGACATAAGGATAAATTTTTGAAAAAAATTATACTTTTAAATAATACCATAAAATATGGTAATGAAAAATGAAGAATGTTATAATCATGGAGATGGTCGGTGGTTTGTACACATGAGTAACGTTTCCACTTTCCATTGATCATTATAGAGATAAAGTAATTATAATTATATATTTTTAGAATAATCATAATATTATTAACATGATAATTATAACTTAATGTTACCTATATATATCAAACATTTGATCTAGTGAATTATGAAAATTCACATCACTTTGTGCTAATGATAGTTCACATGTACGTACAAACGACCATATCATTTTTATATGCATGTAAAGTATAAAAACATAATCCGTATATTATTTTCAAATAATGATGAATATTTTTTAAATTACATATATATATATGCATTAATTGTATAAATATTACTAGTCTTAGAAGATATTAATGAAAAATGAATTATAACTGTTCGTGAGGTGGTAGTCTGCCTTACACACGAATGAAATATTCATTGCCATTTTGAAAAAAATTGATAAGTATTTAGGTGATTATATTATGAAATAACATATCATTATATTAATTATATTTTACATACTCACACATTATTTTTGGAGGATATTTTATTGAATATTATGAACAAATAAAATAGAAACACTTAAATAAAAATGACACATCTTCTTCGGTTGATCAACATTAGAGAAAATTGTAACACCCTAAAAAAATATATTATGTTTTAGATATTCCATCATGAATGTGGTTAGGGATTATATGATGTGTTTTGTTTATATATAGTCTGATAAAAAAAGTATTTGGAAGTGTGATTAGTACATTGAACTACATACCCTTTCATAAGAGAACATAGGGGTGCTCTTGGAATTATAAAAAATATTAAATTCCTATAAATTAATAATCTATTAAATATTGTACCAAACATATTTATTATAAAGATATTATGATTTTTTGTATAATAAATATCATTATATCAAAATTAAACACGTTTTGAATAATTTTAAAGCCTTGTATTTTTTTAAAACCGTTTAAATCTTACCATTTTATCTTGTAATTTACCCATTGAGGGTTAAAATATTTACCAAATCTTGAATCATTACCAATGAATGAGTCGCTAATGAATTATTTACACATATATAATAATTTTGTCCAAATTATATATTTTTATATGTTTTATTTCATTTAATTAAATATTTTATTATTTAAAATATGAATTATGTGTACATGTACCTCAGCCCAGTTGGTGAGGACTCGCTAGGTGCATCCAAGAGACCCGAGATACAATCCGGGTGGTGGTTTATTTCTGAGTACTATAGAAGTATTGTAGTAAGAACTGTAGCAGTACTATATCAGTACTATTTGAGTATTGAAGCAGTACTAATTAAGTTACTGTTCGGTGTTGTAGCAGCCGGAACTATTCATCCATCTGGGCCTTTGGGCCACCGGTTTGGTCCTCGTGTCTTTAATGGAATTCGGGCCACCCAAGGCCTTTGGATCAGCTGATTATCAAGGCCTCTGGGAAAACATAAGGCTTTTGGGCTACCCCAAGGCCTTCGATCCACTTGAATGCAGACCCCAGACACACTACAAAAATGAAGTATCCCCAGAAGAGGATTCAGAGAAAGTGCACTCACCAGAGTAGAGCCAAATGGATTGTCTGAATGAGAGGGTATGGCTATTCCATCTATACCAGCCTGTTCTTGCAAGGGAATCCTATCCAAATGTTCATGAAAAGTTAGAGTGCAACTATTAGGATGCAGATTCTAGGGAGGGACAGTTTCTTTGTAGATAGTCTGGTTGAATTTCCTAAGACCTTGGGGTCGTGTAATGTTCTAGGCATATGTGCCATGTAATCTCGGAGCCTACAGGCCATGTAAGTGTTACCCCTAATCCCATGAAAGGGGGGTTAACAAAAATCAATAAAAATGAAGGTCTTCGGGCCATTCAGGCTACAATATGATTTATGTCAATTAGTAAACATTTAATTAAATATCTTTCTTTTAAATACCTTAAAAACACGATTCCTTCTAAATAACTACATTAACACAATCATGTAAGGACATATTAATCAATTAAAAAGTATGTGACATCAAATATTTAAAATTATATTTATTTTTATATTATAAATATCATTTATTAGATTTATTCTTTAATCAATCTATTATTGCATTATCATTGGGTCATAATTTAATTTAATTATTTAGTTACCAGTCATTTTAAATAAATTACCATTATTTATGTAATATTTTTATTTTTATTATGAATATTTATATTTAAAAATATTACTTATATAAACTTATAATATTAATTTATTAGAAATTAGATTCATTTTTATGATATTTTTTCCATTAATTTAAATTAAATGTTATAAATGTCATAATAACACACATGTAGCATCCAAAGATTCAATTTACCCCCATTGATGGACATGGTTGATAATAGCTCATCCAATATGAATAAAACAAATGATAGGGTAATTTCTATAGTATAATTATATTAATATTACCTGTTATAACTATATTTTCCTTTTTTCTATGTTAAATAAAATACTAATATTACTATTAAATAAAAAAATATGATCCTTCTAGAAAATATTTTGAATAATAAGTACATCAATGTATTTATTACTTGAAAATTCAACTAAAAAATTGGTAAAATTATGATTAAGGAAAATCTCGTAGATTTCGCTAAAACATTGTGAAAATAGATGTTAAATAATGTTAATAAATTTTCATTTATAATTCGAACCTACAAGTTTATTCCAACGACCAACATTGGATTAATTAATTTCATATTGATAAATTATTACATTTTAAATTTACTTTAATGTATCAAAATTATTTAAATGAAAAATCAATTTTCATTAATAATATAGTATTTTTCACTGTTTAATAAAAAATTTGTTATTTGAGAAAAATACAAACACTTCATACAAAGTAAATATTAATGTATTTAATAAAACTAAGAAGATTATTTGTTTTCAAATAAAACATATAAAATTGTCAAAAATATATTTAAATATTCTCATCATCAAAATGTTGTAAAACATCTATTTAAAAATATTATAGTATTTTATGATTTATCCCCTTAAAATTTATTGGAAAAATATAATAACATTATATAAAGATAATAATGTTTGTACACTTCATTCCCACTGATAAAATAGCTTGGAAATAACTACACATAAGATAATATTGTTAATAATTCATTACTATTCTACATAACATAGTCTTGTGTGTAACAATAGATTTCAGGGAAACATGTTCTTCCATGTTGAGTACTTAATTAGAAATAACTATTAACTTAAGGTAAACTAATTATCTAATTCATATATATTAATTGATATGGAAAATTATTACTCTATAATTACCTAGGATTTTAAATCCTTATTTCCTTTAGGAAATTGTTTCCTCACAAATTTTTGTTTGGGATTGATAACTACAGTTTCAATTTTCAAAAATAGTTCAATGAAATCTGACATTTGAAATGAATCAATAAAAAATTCCATAATAATTGATTGAAATTGAAGTACAATGGTTACCTAAGATATCTCATACTATGTTTCCATATAGGGAAACAATGCCATGAATAATAAAAATAACACTCCATGATTAATAGATAGTTATCCAGAAACTAATCATAGGAAAGTTACATATCACAAAAGACCATTGAGGAATGTAAAAGGATTTCAAAATTATTATGATATCCATTCCATTGAGTTTAATAAAAAATTTACTTACTAGAGAAAAAAATATTTACTATTACATAATTTATGTGTTTATATTTTTATGCACAATTTAATCCTAAAAATATACACATAATTATGATGCAAATCCCTAGGAATAACCATAAGAATCAAATATCAAAATAACCATAAAGGATATCACAATCGTAAAACCAAGTTAAAAATGAAAATTCATACATCAACATTAATCATAATCCTTACATAAACATAACCCCAAATAACATTTCTCGTAAAGGTCCTTAATATCTTATAATCTCATCACATAAATCCTCAAAAGTAGTGTCTTGATCCAACAAAATATGCTTATCCATTGAAAATATAAGGATCAATGGAGCTTCCATCACTTCACCATATGTCTCACCATCAACTATAGTAGTAGAAAATTATTTTCATGATCCGTTTAGTTTGTTATTTTATTGATTTTCTACCCCAAGAATTATCATCAAAATATTATTCTCATAAGGCACCAACTCATTGAATATAATGCCTATTATGGTAGCCTGGTATCTGTTATAACTTTTTTGGACTATTCAGTACCCTTTACTTTATAGTAATGAACCTTGTGACCAAACACACCACACCGGTAACACTTTTCAGATCCTATCATAGATTCCCAAATGTGTATTTTACCACACTTCGAAATGGTTATAGGAATACCTAGAGAATAATGAGTTTTTTCTCATCTCAATTTCCTTCCTCCATGATCATTTAATACTCTTATCCTCTCGTTACACATAACTATCTCAAAACTACATTTCATATTTCTCATCACAATGCACTAGTTTTCATTACCTTTAATTTTATGGAGTCAAGATCTATTATTGGCCATGGATTAAATCATGATTAAAATATATTAATATATCTTTCAATTTATCCAATAGAATCATAAATATTCCCAACCAATGTTATGAATTTACCTTCAAATGTTCAACATAAATCATCACCATTTTTCTTTATTTATAAAACATTATTCCCAATACTATTGTGAAAAACATTAGGGAAATATATCTCAAGGAATATATCCATAAATAATTCCCATTTGATGGAATCAAGATCATTTTTTCTCTTTTATTATTAACCAATTACCACCATCAATTATATTAACCATCAAAATGATAGATGTCAAGATTTACCATTTGATTTTCCAAACATCCAATTACATCAAATATCATCTCTAGTGTATTAATCCATCCACAATATACCTCTATGTTATATGATCCATTTAATTATGGGGGATGTTTGCTTATAACATATTCCACATCATAGATATTCATTTGTGGTTGATCTATACGATCTCATTCATGGATAAAAACACTATTTATATTATTAATAAATTGTTATTTCACTGCATCTAATAGACCATTTTCTATTCCAAACACCTCATGATGATGATTTAAAATGTTTTTTACCTCTTCATGCCATCCTAATATATCATTCCAATTTCCTCTATGGATTGTTTTAATAGACATTATTTAGATAATGATATAATATATTCATAAAATGCTATATCATTTAAACATAATCATAATGTAAAATGTTATATGGAAATCAGTTAAAATCATCGTAACCTCTTTTGTTATCTAAACTATCCTATGATTCCAACAATAAGGCCACATATGTAAACATTACGTAACACTGAGTTCAGTCGAGAATTATGATTGAGGATCGTTTACGGTATAGAGCATTACAGAATTAGGCCATATATATTAAATAAAAAATACACTTAATTCAATGCAAGGACTTCCAATAGTATCCATTTCTCCCATAAAACAAAAACTATTAAAAAATAATTGATTGATTTAATTTTTCATAAAAATAATATTTTTGTTATTCTATCACTAACACTATCCTCCCTTAGATCAGATAATAAAATTTAAAACATGGAATTAGAACAATAATCAAAAGAGGGACATAAATCAAATGAAAATGATTATTCAATATAATACATGGTAACCCATTTAGTGTTTGTTGGTAATGGAAAACGCATCCATGAAATTTATTAAATGCTTCCAAACATGAACTAGGATAATAGTTCATTTACAATGCTTCTAATTGATTGGTATTAGATCCCAAAAAGAGTTATATGTCAGGAGATATGGTTGTATGATGTTAGAATTACATAAATGGAATTCCAATATGATGTGGGGTCAATGTACGAGGTTGCGTGAAAAATTGTAATCTTGCGCAAAAATGGATTTGCGTGCAAAACTGGAACGTACATTTATATGCCCCAACATTTGAGGTTTCTCCAATAAATACAAGTGCTCCGCCTTCTTCTAGACCCCCCTAGAGGTTGGCCCCCACTCTAATGAAAATATGTTCGCATATTATGTGACTGTATGTAAAACCCACCGTCTTGTGGATAATAAATCACATTTATACACAATTGTTCCAACACACACAATTTTTTGCACAAAACATGTTTTTTGAATTCTACAGTGCCAATGTGCCCAATTTTTCTTACATCGATGATGTACTGGTCTAATTGTACACAAATCGTCCCTCTTGCACACCAATACCACTATTTCATGCAATTCATTCACAATTGTGCACACAACGCCCCTATGCACACATCTCCCATATTGCTGGGACACCCACCTCACTTCGCATAGGCTTTCCCTATTGCATAAAATCCTTCTTTCTTTTGTACATCCTATCCTACTTATATCGCATCATATGTGCTAAAATATCATAGCATTCACCTACTAGTCCATACATCAATGGCTGCTCCCCTACACCCCCACATTGGATCAGTGATTGGCTACGATCCCCGCCCTCTGTGAGAGTCAAACCATGAACTTGTCAGCCCTGGAAATCAGAATTTTCCATTACGTCCTTATATACTGCCACCTTCCTCTTAAGGAATTCCATGATCCATGATACTCCTCCGCACATCTGGAAACACCATCAGTTGTCATATTCTTCTTGGTTTGGTTCACATTCCAGGAGTTGAGATACTAATCATTCATTCATTGAGTACCTTGAGTCGAACCACTCCTCAAGCATCTCCTCCAATCCCAATCACCTAATTTCCATACCAAATTAAACCAGAAAGGGTTACATTTTCAAAAGTCACAACACTAACCATTTCTTGGTGGCTTATCCCTAATAGTCTCATCAATATGTCATTTAAAAATAGTTAACCCAATATGAAATATATAGGATGCCTCTATCACTTAACAAATTATTCCATATAGGCTAAGTGTAAGATACCAATAGTCTTATCTACCTGATTATAAATTTTAGTACTCTTTATATGAAAAACATTGGATGAATCGTGCACCAAATAACATATTCCTTATGTTCCATGTATAAGATGCTAATAGTTCTCTACACATGTCTATAAACATTCGTATTTCATATCGTTCAATAATCGGATGTCTCTTGTTCTAGATAAGAGATTCCTCATCTGATAATTATAAGATGGCTTATTCCATGATTATAGTGTAATAATTTCAAGAGACGTTGAATATTTTTGAACATTACATCATTATACCACATGCTTCATGTTTCCTACATTTGGATCTGCATCCTCTTTCATGTCATAAGGTACCTCCTAAAGTCCAGCTCCCATGACGCCTTGACTCACCTACCGTTCTTAGGCAATACCCCGGGAGACAGAGGATGACACTTTGAGTCTAGTCATGTGTTTTGAACATGGTCATCAGTTTACCCTCATTTATTTGTCCCCATTTTAGGATAACATGATAAGGATTCTATAATCTGAACATGTTTTATAGTTATCCTCCATTATCATGCCACCCTCACCATGTTTTGAATGACATCCATCTAAATCACACTTATCATATCCCTTTGTTCAGACTGATTCTGATGCCATTGGTGTTATCCCTCTTGTGCAAATATGCATTGCAATTGTCCGGAATTAAATTCTCTAACCCACCAATGAATTGGGATTCCATTATAGCCGTAAATGAGGAAGACATTACAAGATAATTGCATGCCAAATCCCCATTCACCATTGCCTCTTTTTAATGACACATAGGCACTCTATTGTCTAATTCTTCTTCATATAGCCATGCTAACATGGGCCACTCAATGGATCACTCCACAACACATCCATTAAATGAAATTCCTTATTCTGTTCCTTACCCAAGGGTTAAAGAATTCCAATTATGTATGTCTGATGGGTGCCGAGTGAACCCACCTTATCCGAGCTACATGATGTTAATCATCCATGCACCATCGTCCTCAACACATGAAATTAAATTGTTGCGTCGCCCCATGTATCATACACAATGTTCCCAATCTCAGTCATTCCCTATGCTTGCTCGTCTCAACGGGAGTGAGATCTTCCTAACATGGAATGATATTTTCTCTACTGGTGTTGTGCCTATCCACAAGGAACAACAACCATCTTGGTTTATGCACCTAGCCTTTTTGAAGGAGGCTGCATCCCTTCTCCTCTATTCTTCTCTCTCATATACTAGAGGCAAGATGGACACAAGGGCCTTTGTTTTCCCTTCCCTCTCCCTGGGGTATTTTCTTCCACCGGGACTCCATCCTGGAGTATGTCCCAGTATCCATCTAACTAGGCTTCTAACCATAACCAAGACCAAATTTCCTCTTTAGGCCGCAAACCATGTGTAATCCCCATTCCACTTCGAGAAGATGCACCTTTCATGAAGTGATATTTAGGTCTTCGATGCCTCTTGTTCCTCACAACGAGCATGACAAATGTGGGCTTAGTGTAGGCATCGACCATGACATCCTCTTTCGGTTTCCTTTGCATGTAATCCCCAAACCATACCATACTACATGGACATTGATCATTTCCATATCATGGTATATAGGAACCCTCCCTAATGTTCAATCCCAACATCATCTTGTCTCGACCCTTTACGTTAGTTCACCTTCATCCCACATAACATTAAACTATAAGCAATACACCAATCTATGTGGAATTAGATCCTTTCCAATGTAAGGTACATAGGAAGGCTCCATGAGGATGAACCCAACACCTTCTTTTTTATACCCCTTTACATCAGTTCACCATTATCCCACGTGACATTTAACTACATCAACTATTCTGAACTTTGTGGACTTTGATGTCTACCAAGGAAAGGTATGTAGGAAGCCTCCTGAGGTTCAATCCCAATTTATTATTTTTGATACCCCATTATACCAATCGACCATCATCCTTCATGATGTTAAACTATGTCCACAAATTTGAACTATGTGGAAATTGATCCTTTCCAAGGCAAGGAACGTAGGAAGCATCCCTGAGGATAAAGCCTAACACATGCTTGTCTCAAACTATTTATAACAGTTCACCTTTTTGTCCCAATATATGTTATATTGTACACATTCTGAAGTATGTATACAATGAGCCATGCCAAGGAATGGTAAATAGGAATCCTCCATCTTGTTCAAGCCCAACACCTACTTGTCCCGACCCCTTCATGTTAGTTCACCTTCATCTCACGTGATGATAATCTATATCCAACATCACGATCTACATTGATTGTGATCCTTATCTCATAGGCATGCTATATAGGAAAGCTCCACGAGGTTCAAGCCCAACACCCAACGGCCTAGACCCCTCTATGTTGATCCAGCTTCATCCTAAATGACGTTAAATTATTCGCCCTATTTTTTCGACAATATTTTAAATAGTACCCATTCTGAACGATATGGGGTTTGATCCTTGTCTCCCAGAAATGGTACGTAGGAAGCCTCCCTATGGACCAAACCCTATTGACTATAAGTAATTGTGTCCCACAATCGATGGTAAATCATTGTACGCTATCTTGTGGTATGTCGTTGTACCCCGACTAGAGGTAAGTCATTGTGTACCTTGACCAGTGTTAAGCCATTGTTTACACTGATCAATGGTATGTCGTTGTGTTCCTCATCATGCGGTAGGCCATTTTTAACTCCAACCCATGGTATGCCGATGTGTTCCCCAGTAAGCTATTAGTGGTCTTCAATCCCAAACAGTGGTAATCCAGTGTGGCCCCATCTAGTGGTAAGACGTTTTTTATCTCAATCGACGTTGAGCCATTATAGTCCAATTTGTGTGGACTCACATCCTTGGTCCACCCTCATGGTGTCAGGCCATCCCAGACTTCTAACCACATGTAAGCCCCTACATGTCATCGGGATGATTAACCCTACACACACACCAATTTCATTACCTAACCAATAGATTCCACTTATTCCAGGTCCCATACATGATACCACTCCCATGGGTTATCTCCTCAGTTGTCCCATCGCCCTACCGAACTACATAGACATTGATCTCCTGCCACATGGATATGTAGGAAGTCTCTTTGAGGCTCAATCCAGCATCACCATAATCTTTATGTAAGTTCCATATCATTATCAATTCACTCTCAACCTTCCATATATAACATGATACATTTCTAGTCAGCCACATCCCACTGATATCATTCCACTTAATTTCATATTTCTCCTAGAAGTAATCAGGTAACTAACAACATGTTAGACCTAATATCAATGTTATCTCCAACTATTTCACCCATATGATCCACCATTATCATTGTTACAGTGATTCTAACCATCTCCAAAATATGTTAATCTCATAGCCTACCATGAGTTAAACTTTAGATTCTATAGGAAAACCTCAATGGACATGCCTTTGGCATAACTATCTGTGTAAGACATCAAACTCATAACATACCTCATGTTAACCAAGGGAAGAAGAGGAAAACCTTAGAGGCATGCCTCTAACATAGGATACCCATTGAATGAAATGGGATGCCTTAGGTTGTTCCCCCATCATAGGACCTCTTTTCAAGAAGAAAACTAGTTCCCCAATGTCCACACATCCAGAGATGCTCTGACATGCCAGATTATTCCATCTACTCCGATTGAAGGTTTCAACCATGTTAGGACCACATAGAATGTCTTAATGGAAGCAGTGTAACTAACCAGTAGCCCCAATGATGTGGAACATGGAATGAGATTCATCATAAATGACTAAAATATTTATGGGAGACCCAAACCAAGTGATGAATTTGCAAGAGGAATCCATAGAAGGGGGAACAGATATCCCATCATCGTGTTTCGATCCCAGAGGACACATACCTGAATAAGTGATGGATGTCTCCTACCACTAGAAGGATGGAATGCTTGAAAAAATCAGCATTTCCTCAATAGATGGATGTGATTCCCTGTGAAAGCATTTTAAATACTGTTAATTGAGAGAATGAAAAAATCATTTCACATGAATAAAAATGAAATTTTTTCGCAAATAAATAAAAAATTAAAACAATATCACCCAATTAAAACTCATTTACATAATATAGAGTGTCATATACATAAATCAAATTCAAAACCAATTCATCGGGAATAAATATATTGTACAATTTCTATGTATTATCACGAAATAAATATGAGATATAAAATGGGGATCAAAATTTTTATAATCCATATCAGGGAAACCCTTTAGATTAAAAGGGTATCAACCCTTCGTTATGATATATTGGGATCACCAGTGAGATATAAGGGGGTTAAACAATTCGTATAATCAATATCGGGATGAAATGATTCATACAATTCTCATTTAATATTTCATTATCAAAAAATTCTCATCACCAAACACTTTTGAAATAATTTTCTAACCATATATGAAAAAGTTAATGAAAAATACAATATTAAATTACAAACCAAGTTTTAGTGACAATATAATAAAAAAATAAAAAAAATTATTTTCCTTTAATATATTTTAATGATTATGGAGGATTTCAATTACCAAAAAATGGTTGTAGTGGTCACTGAGTGGTTTATCTATGTACATAAAAATCACCCCTTTTATTTTTTTGTAAAGAATGTAATATAATTTGTGTAAAAATATTCACTTTGAAAACATTGAATGGAATATAGGATAGAATTTTTTTTTGGTAAAATCATATTATAACCATATTAATATTTTTTACATAAATATTATCATGAAAAATTGTAACAATTAAATCATTAAATATTCAAGGTGTCTCACAATAGTCTGAACATTCAAATCATAGTCCCCAAAAATTATTAAATTTAATAAACAATAAATATCATTATTATAAATAAAATTTTGAAATTAAATTACATTGTTACTATATATACACCTTATAATACAATAAAGGTTCATATTATCCTGAAATTCCTCAATGAATGGACATTGGGATGAAATACCTTACCTCACATCTAAATCATCTCATACGTTCTTTATTATCTTGAATAATAAGAATAAATTCATTTAAACATCCTTGAGAAACTGTTTTGTGTTAATTAATCATTTTATATCACTGATTGGCGTGATATAACAATTACATAATTATTTTTGGTAATATTAGTCATTTTATCTATATTTAGTAAATGAGTCAAAAATGAACATGTCATGATGTCAATAATACATGTGGTCCTAATTGCATTATTTCCATAATAATATTCATGAAATGAGGATATCATTTTTGGATCCATTATACTTTTTAATCTAAAAATTAATTATCTTAATAAATTAATGAACAATATTATAATGATTGAGATTGTAGGTTGTATGTACGCATGAGTAACATTTTCATATTGAGAAAATTAAATAATTTATTTATCATTATATCTGTCCAGAATGATCGTAATATCATTTAAATTATAGTTATAATTTAAATCAAAATATTTATATCATTCAAGTGACTAAGTGAATAAAATCATTTTAAATCGCTTCATGGAGGTGACAATTTAGATAAATGCATGAACTACATTGTAATTTTTATGTCTATGGAATGTTAGCAATTAAATGATATATTATTATCTTATAATGATAAATATGTTATCAAAATTATATAGTAGAAAACATTCCTCATTATGACATGTCTTGATAGATGGTAACAGATAAATCGATATTGGTTCTCAAGACGGTAGTTGGGATTACAGTTGAACGAAATGTTTATTTCCCATTTGATGAAATTGGAGATAGGTTTAGGTGATGATATTAACATAATAACATATCAGTATATTGAGGAAAATAGAGTAATTATATCAACATGTTCATATGATATTTGATGTTACTTGATGATGAAATAAAATAGAAACAATTAATTAAAAATAATACCTCTTATTTAGTTGATCAAATTTTAAGAAAATGAGGACACATATAAGTAATGTCTTTTTCCCAAAATAATGCATCAAGAATTATTGGAGGGATTCATGGACAAGGTTATGGGTAGAGCATGGATGACCCAATTTTTTTGGAATTCTGAGAAATAGAGAGGATTGGGAACCTATTTAAAGGATATTAGAGGGACACACTTAGAGATAATAAAATCACTAAATTAATATGAATTCATTTTCTATTAAAAAATTTCTGAATGTGATTTATTTAGAAGATATGTTGATATTGGGTTGAATAACTATCATTGTAATTCCCCAACCCCAGTTACCCAGATCCAGTGCATTATTTTAATACATTGGAACGATTACATGGAATCACGTCTCGAAGGACCGACCAGTTTAGAAGTCATGGAAAATAGATTACATACATTAAAATTACATTACAATTTGAAGCATAAAACACATCATAGATATTTCTTTCAAAATTAAATTTTTCATTTTATCTTAACCCTACATCTCAATTATAATACACTTCTTAGAATCCTGGGAAAATAAAACATAAAAATTGGGTGAGCTCAGAAGCTCAGTAAAGGTAAATAATTTAGCGGAAGATATAAACTTTTAAGGCAAGATGTGTAATAAAAACAACATTCTATTAAACATAAACATGAACATAATATGCTAAAAATAAATGAAACATTACTATATAAACATGCGCATGGATATTCTACTAGTTTAATAATCATATGTAATAACTAATTTCACTATGAGGGAATTCCTAATACCAGACATCCTTACCACATAGTTAAGGCCTCGTGCCAGGACTACAAAAAATTTTTTTGTCAAGGCCTTGTGCCAAGACAGTTTTCTGTTTCATTAGACCTACCGATGCATCGATGATCTATACTGGGCTCCGCCTATCATTTACTAAGTCCACGGCATTCCTCATAAGAAAAAGTTGAGACGTAACATAAAAATTCATATTAAATCTAGCATACGAAATGTCAATACATTAACCATAAACAATGAATGGTATAAAAATATAACACCCACAGTCAAACATATATAAACTCATTCAATAAAATATGGAAGATTGTATTATAATAAATCAACCTCAATAAAAAATAATATCTTGTAAAGGATGCTGACATAGTTGAAAATGATTAGTAAAACATTTTGAGCTAAATATCCTTTTTGTAAAATCATTTAAAAGTCACACATTTATAATGGAAGTAATTTAAAAGAGATTTTTGAATCAATATTTCCCATACCAATTTGAAACTTTTTAAAAGAATTATCATTTAAAAACATTCATGTTCATATAAATAAATCCTTAAAATCATTTTGAAAACATGAACATTAATTAAAAATATTTATAAAGACAAATCTTGAAAACTTTTAATATTCTAATCTTGATACAGAGTACTTTTCAAAAATAATTAAAATATTCATTTTGAAATCATTTTTTTAAATGGACATGGAAGATAAAAATGTCCCATTAAATACGTATGAAAAAACTACCTTGGATAATAATGAGATTGTAAAATAAACCCTTACCAATTTGGTAACTTACAAAAAATACACCCCATGAAAGAAGTATCATACAATGAATATCTAAATACAAATAAATTAGATTGTATTACACAATGAATACAATTATGGGTAGTACATACCCCACACAAAAGTAAATAGTGGCAATATGGCATGAATCTCATGGGAATAAGGAGTGAGATGAAAACCCCTTACCATGCACTTTCCCTTAGTCGAGTGTACATTTATCCTCGTATATGAATATTATAGTATGTTTTTAATTTATACCAGAACCATATTAATATTTATTATATCATACATTATTCATTTATGACATTATATTACCCATATAATAATAATTTCAATGTTATATTAGTATTTTGGGTAATAATCGCTTTCTTTATCGTACGTGTTTTAACTTATTACTCTTGATTGTATCACATAGATCATTATTTAAATACTTCCAGAATATAAAGCATGATTTATATATCATAAATATTTAGAATATAAATATGTATAATTGAAGTATATATGAAATGGAAAACACAGTTTATGGAGACAGTAGTCCGTACGTACGGATAAATGTGGTTTCCATTTTCATATAGTATTGAAAGAAATTAAGTGAATAAGATATATGTATGTACATAAATACATACATAATCACACACACACACACACACACACATTTATATATATATATATATATCCAGTAGCATTATTATATCATATATTACATACTTATTAGTAATATATATTTTTATAGTTGTTGATGAATGATGAAATTTGAAATGAATCTCATCTCGTCGTGGAGATGGTAATCCGTACGTACGCACGAGCAAAAATATCATTCTTTTGATATTAAAATAATATATAATTGGATGGTATATCATATATACAAAATCCTTATTATGTTATATTTATTATTTACATCAAATAAACATCTTTATTATTCACATCTAAATAATAATGTATTGAATAACAATTACACCAAGACGTGGAGAGAGTAAGACGTACGTATGCATGTATGGTGACATGTCAATCAAATGGTGGATAGAATAATGAATTTGGTTGTAACATAATTATTATAACGTCAAATTATATAGAATATATTGGAGTTCTTATTTTAGAATGTAAACAAGAAATAAAAGGGATGTGGAAGAAGAAAGGAACTTGGAAGAGGGTGGTGAAATCATTACCTCTTTTTCGGGTTCTTCCTTTTGATTTGATCATAAGGGATCCATAGGTTTTATTTTTGATCAAAAAAGGCCTCTAGGATGAATTTAGTATAGTTGAGAGAGTATTTGGGAATATTTTGGCCGAGACAAATGGTTTTGGAGGTGTTAATTTGAGAGAAGGGGAAGTGCCCTTTTATAAGAGGTGTGATGGGAACCTTTGGAAAAACACCAAATTGTTTTTTATAATAAATTTATATTAGGTTTATAATGGCTCCAAAATGTATTATATAAAGTCTATGGTGGGTATGGGTAGAAACAAACTCAACTAATAGGTTTTAGAAATGTTTAGGTTACCATTTTAACATTATCATTTAGATTTAACTCTAAGTAAAATAATTAAACTTTTACCATGTCTTCTTGTATTCTTACACTATATGGTTAATAAAAATACTATATACTGACAATAGAACCCCAATAGGTTCATTATTGTCATATATATTGTTATATAAGACTTTTTGCCGAACCTTAGATTTTTAGGACCATTATATCAATTAATAATATAATATTTGTTTTAAAAACTATTTTATTTCAATTTTGACAGTATTTGGTATTTGTTTTTTGTAAAACTAATAACCGCATCATTACCTCAAAAAAAATTGAATCAATACTAACATGTCATATTAACCTATAAAATTCTTAGATGTCATGAAAACTTCAAAATTATACTTATTCTAATATTTATAATACCAATAATTTGATACTATCTTTGATATGGTAATTACTACATCATCATTGTGTCATTAATAAATTTATTTATATAATCTATATAAATAATAAATAAAATACCATTATGTAGGAAATATTTTTATCATTACAATTAATATTTATAGTCGAATTTATCTTATGTATAACACTATATTAAAAATGGTTTAGTCATTAACCTTTGATTTTAACACTTCTAACTCCTATTTAAATAAAATAATAATAAATGTCTTAATCTAATACAAGTTGAAATAAAGGGTCATATTTTATTCCTAAGGTTGTTTTGCGTCAAATTACCCTTATCCAATAGAATTAGGACATTTGTTAGGGTAATAGTAATATTATTTTTACCCTTAATTACCCTATTTACTTTTAACCATGATAAATAAAAGTATGATTTTTTTATTCACCAAAAATAATTTTTTTCTTATTGAACAACATTTTAATCCTTGATATTAACCATTCCTCTCAGATTTTATAAATTCAACTAACATAAGTGGTAAAATTATATTTTATGTAAATTTTCAAATGCTCCTAATAGGTGGGTGAAAGACGGTAAAAGTTTGATAAAATTTTTATATATCTAAAATTATTATAAATTGATTACAATGAATAAATATTAACTTATATAGGTATTATGTATCTATTTTTACCTAAAATAAATATAAATAAATTAAATAACTATTTAAATAAAAATTCGGTTTCAAACAATAATTCAATGTTTGTTCACTATTAATCTAAAATTAAACATTTTTTGAAAAATACCAATACATCACCCTAGGATAATTTTGATAATCCAAATCCAAAAATGAAATCTTTTTTAACAAATTTAAAACATATATGTTTCATTTAATAATTTAAAAATAATTCTCATTGTCAAAACAAATAGCGTGTTTTTAAGAAACATCAACTATCAAAAGATTGACACTTTTTTATGTATAATTTCATAGTGAAATTAATTCTAATGAACAACATTGGATTAAAGGGTAAAAATATAATCTAATTATACTTCCAAAACATTAAAATGTATAATTCAATACCATAAATTATTTCTATTAAAAAAGTTGTATTCAGTTAAAATATATTATTTTTTACTATTCACCAAAATATAAATGTTATCAGAAAAACAAAAAAAATTTATTGAAACTAAATTATTATGTCCCTATTATAAAAAATATGTTTATTTTGTCAAATATAATATATAAAAGTTTTTAAAATTGGATTTAAAAAGGGTTCTCCATTAAAAGGCTATAAAATTCCATTTTTTTGATAAAAATTCTTTTATCTAAAAAAATGAATTTGTTAATACATTATGCATAAGAAACTCATAATATGGATTCAAAAATTATAAGTATTATATAATGTTCTAAATTAAGTTAATAAAAATCATAACTACTTTTGAACAGCTAGTTTGGTAAGTTGTGGTGCGCTTGAACATGGTGTTGCATGTAGTGCATATTATTAATATACTTTGAAGATATACTGTAATTTTAAATATTGGGGTCTTACATTCTTCCCTACTTCAATAAATTGTGTCCTCACAATTTGAAATTTTTCTTCAAAAATAAAAGGTTGAAAATATAAAATACCTTTCTGGGAAAACCCATATACGAAATTGGGTTAATAAAATTTAGTCTTAAAAAGAGGAAAAGAGGAATGAAAAATTCACCATCAAATTATGATTTCGATTAGGAGAACATTGGTGGAAATTAGAGACACATAATTAGAGGAAAAACGTAAATATTTATATGTATTGATTAAGTTCATCAATCACAAAAAATTGTAGAATTTGGGGTCTCAAACCCACCAAACTGTGATGAATTAAAATACCATCACTTCAAAAAAACATAAGTTATTGGGATAACACATTTTTGGTTTTATGATCCCTTCCCTAAAGTTTGATAATTAATTTATTCATAAAATAAGATGGATATATATATATATATACTTGACATGTATATTTTCATTCTTAATCTAATTCACACGACAAACTCATCTTTCCCTCTAAAAGATTCCAAACCATATATATAAATATATATTATATTTATCCTAATCTTATAGGGTTCCAAAAATAATGAATTTATAATTCACATATATAACCCTTTAAAAAAATTACATTATTCAATCCAAGACATCACATGGGTCAGTTATAGGTGATACACCCTTACCTTTATTCGGTTGCGGGTTCAAGTCACGCGGCCTAGCCAGACGTGACGAGTTGCCGCCCGACCTCTAGGATGTCCTTTTTAGGGAAATCCAAAAATTACATAACAATACTATCCAATCTCAAACATAATCTATTCCATCATTTAGAATGATCCAAAATACTTATATCCAAACTTTTAGTTCAAAATATATAAGGAAGTTAAACATAATGAGGGTCCATTTTGCAAGGTAATAACATGTGAACACCTTCGTCATGTATTCTTTTACAACATCGAAGCATCCGGAATTGCCAAAATCAACAATCTCTTATTACAAAATCACTACCTCATTATCAAGAACATATTAAGTATTACCATTCCTTCAACCATGTATTTTCCAAAAAAAAATTTAACTTGATATTAAGTAACTTTTCTTGGAACCATATAATCAAAAATCGTCAAAAAAATTGTACTGAAGTACAATAATTATTTATCTCCATAATTCTTGTAACCAGTATATTGTTGATAGAACACTCAAATTAAATAATTATATAATAACAACATAAGAACACTAGTCATTCCTCTTCATCTGAGGTAGTATCATAACTTGATTATTATCAAATAACATCATTTGCGGTATACTCTTATGAATGGGACATTTATTTGAATAGTGTATTAAGGCCTTTAAGATAAAGAATTTTTCATTTGAAATCTATTTCTTACCCTTATAATCACGTGCCTATTATATTTTTTCACCACACTTATAACAAACACCAATTTCCTTCAATCATTTTCCAAGGTGATTCATTCCACATTTATCACATATTATAAAATCCTTCATTCCCCTCTTCCCTTTTTCCATATTTCTCTCTTCCATCCTTTTCGTCTCATGGTTTCTTTCAAAGCCATAGGACTCAGAGAATTCTATAATTTTCTTATTAGCACAAGATACTATATCTTCATATGTTGAGAATACATGGGAGACTATTTCCCTTCTAAATTTTGGATTTTTACAGTGAAAGATATAATCATTTTTACTCAATGGATAATATGTATTTCTAGAGTTCTCATTCCTTCTACAAGGCACCATTTCTAGACAATGGCATACACTAGGTCAGTTTAGGAATAACAATTCATAATTCAAAACATTTAAAATACATAACGTAAAGTGAACAGTTTATGGATATAATCCATAATCACAAAAATGTTTTCATTGAGGAGGTATATACTCATAAACCCTTCATAGTGGTTTGTAAAGATACTGATATTTATCCTAAAAATATCCCCCAGGAGTGTTGTAACCAAGAGTGCAGCAAGAGACGTTGTCGTGCACCAGTTCCATTTCAATTCTAGCTCAAAGTGGTGTTTTCGAGTTTTACCCCTAAGTACATCTATGCCAGAGCCGCCTCTACCTGATCATATCTAGGCATGGATGTATTTGTCTGGAAAACTCAAAAAATCTCTACATTACCCAAATTTAGGAAGTCCTTCTATGATAATCCCCATAGTCTATATTAGGTCTATATTCTCTAATCTGATATTATCTAAATCTAGCTTTTATGGTTATTGCTAAACTTCCTCTAATACCAACTTTAATGCCCCGACCGCTGTTACCTAGAGACGGTGCATTATTTTAATACATTGGCATGATTACAGGGAATCAAGTCCAGAAGGACCAATCAGTTTAGCAGTTTTGAAAAATAGAATACATACATTAACATTACATTACAATTTAAAGCATTAAGAACATCATCGATAGTTATTTGAGAATTCCATTTTTTCCTTTAGCTTAACCATGTATATCATTCATAATACACTTCTTGTATCCTGGGAAAATAAAACATAAGAAAGGGGTGAGATCAGATGCTCAGTAAGGGTAAATAATTTAGCCGAAGCTATAAACTTTTAAGGAAAGATGTGTAATAAAAACATAAACCTTCTAAACAAAAACTTGAATATAAAATGGTGAAAATAAATGCAATGTTACCATATAAACATGCACATGGATATTCTACTAGTCTAATAATCACATGTAATAACTATTTTTACAATGAGGGAATGCCTAATACCGTACATCATTACCACATAGTCAAGGCCTTGTGCCAAGACTACAAATAAATTTTTATGTAAAGGCCTTGTGCCACGACACTAGTTTTTCTCATTAGACCTACCAATGCATCGAGGAGCTATAACGGGGTCACCTGTAAATTACTAAGTCCACTACATTCCTCATATGAAAAAGTTGAAACATAACATAAACATTCATACTAAAAATGGCATTAAAAATGTCGATATATTAACCATAAACCACGAATGAATAAAAATCGAACATCCCCAGTCAAACATGTCATAACTCATTCAATATAATGTAGAACATTGTATTATAATAAATTAACCTCAATAAAAAATAATATCCAGTAATGGATGCTAACATAGTTGAAAATGATGAGTAAAATATTTTGAGAGAAATATCCTTTTTGTAAAATCATTTAAAATTCACACATTTAAAAATCAAGTAATTTATAAGATATTTTTGAATAAATATGTCTCATACCACTTTGAAACTTTTGAAATGAATTATCACTTCCAAGCATTCATGTTCATATAAATAAATCCTTAAAATCATTTTGAAAACATGAACATTAATTAAAAAGATTTAGAAAGATAAATCTTTAAAACATTGAAAATTTTGACTGTGATAAAGTGTACCTTTAAAAATTCCTTAAAATATTGATTTTGAAATAATTTTTATGAAATATGGACATGTATGGAAATAAATGTCCAAATAAATATGTATGTAAAAACAACCTCGGATAATAATTAGATTGTAAAACAAATCCTTACCAATTTGGTATCATATGAAACATACACCCCATGAAATAAGTATAATACAATGAATATGAAAATACACATAAATTAAAATTTATTACACAATGAATACAATTATGGGCAGTACACACACCACACAAAAGGTAATAGTGGCAATATGGCATGAATCTCATGGGAATAAAGAGTGAGATGAAAACCCCTTACTATGATCTTTCATTTAGTCGAGGGTACGTTTTAACTCTTTTATGAAGAGTATAGAATGTTATTAAATAATAAAATATCCATATTAATATTTATTATATCATAATTTATTCATTTATGACTTTATATTACACATTTAATAATAATTTCCAAGTTATATTATTTTTCGGGTAATAATCGAATTCTTTATATTATGTGTTTTAACTTGTTACTCTTGATTGTATCAATTAATCATGATTTAAATACTTAAAAAATATAAAAAATTATATATATATCATATATATTTTGAATATAAATATGTATAATGGAATTATATATGAAATGGAAAACACAGTTTATGGAGACGGTTGTTTGTATGTACGCATAAGCTTTGTTTCTATTTTCATATAGTATTGAACTGAAGTAAGTGAATATGATATATGTAAGTACATAAATTCTTATATATATATATATATATCCAGTATCATTATTAATTCATATATTAAATACTTATTAGTGATATATATTTTTATTGTCGTCGATGAACGGTGAACATGGAAATGAATCTCATCGCATTGTGGAGACGATAATCCATACGTACGCAAGGGTGAAATTATCATTCATTTGATGTTAACATAATATATAATTGGATCGTATATCACATATACAGAATCATAATCATGTTATATTTATTATTTACATCAAATACACATCATTATTATACCCATCCAAATAATAATTTATTGAATAAAAATTACACCAAGACATGGAGACGGTAAGCCGTACGTACAGACGTATGGTGACATATCATTCAAAGGGTGAATAGAATAATTAATTTGGTTTTACCATAATTATAATAACATAAGATTATATAGAAGATAATTGAGTTATTATTTTATAATGGAAAAAACAATGAAAAGGGTAGTGGAAGAATAAAAGAACATGAAAGATGCTGGTGGAATCATTACCTCTTCTTCGGGTTCTTCCTTTTTATTAGATCAAAAGGGCTCCATAGTTTGGCTTTATGATCAAAAAAAGGCATCTAGGTTTAATTGAGGATTTTTTAGAGAGTATTTGTGAAGATTTTGGCAGAGAAAAATGGCTTTGGAAGAGTGAATTTGAGAGAAGGTTAAGTGCCCTTTTGTAAGAGGGGTGAGGGGCACCTTTGGAAAAACATAAAATATTTTTTTATAATAAATAGATATTAAGTTTATAACGAATAAAAAATATATCATTTAAAGTATAATGTGGGGATGGGTCGAAAAAAAATCATTCAATAGGTTTTATACAAGTTTAGGATAACATTTTAACCATATCAATTAGATTTATCTCTAAGTTAAATAATTTTTCTTTTACCATGTCTTCTTGTATTCTTACACTACATGGTTAATAATCATACTATATACTTCCAATGAAACCCCAATTGGTTTATTAATGTCATATGTATTATTATATAAGTCTTTTGGCCAGTACTTAGATATTTATGACAATTATATCAATTAATAATATAATAATTGTTTTAAAAACTATTTAATGTCAATTTTGACACTATTTGGTATTTTTTTAAATAATAAAAGCATGATTAATTAAAAATCAAATACATTGAATCAATACTAACATGTCATGTTCTCCTTGAATATTCGTGGATGTCATTCAAACTTTGAAATTATGTTTATTTTAATATTTATAATACCATTTATTTGATACATTCATTAATAAGGTAATTAACGCATCATCATTGTGTCATTAATAAATTTAATTTTTTAATCTATAAAAATAATAAATAAAATAACATTATATAAGAAATATTTTTATCATTCTAATTAATATTTATAGTCAACATTATCTTATGTATAACTTTATATTAAAAGTGGTTTAGTCATTAATCATTGATTTTAACTCTTTTAACTCTTATTTAAATAAAATAATAATAAATGTCGTAATCTAATCCAAGTGGACCTAAAGGGTCATATTTTATTCCTAAGGTTTTTTTTGGTCGAATTACACTTATCTAATATAATTAGTACATCTGTTAGGGTAATAGTAATATGATTTTTACCCTTAATTAACCAATTTACATTTATATGTGGTAAATAAAAGTAAAAAGTTTCTATTGACCAAAAATTATTTTTATCTTATTGAATCACATTTTACTCATTGATATTAACTGTGTCACTCTAATATTGCAAATTCAATTCACAGAGGTGGTAAAATTATGTTTTCTGTAAATTTGAAAATGCTTCTAGGAGGTGCGTAAAAGATTGTAAAAGTTCGATAAAATTTTTATATATCTAAAATTACTATAAATTGACTCCAATTAATTTCAAAGAAATTTTATTGGTATTATGTATCTATTTTGACCTAAAATAAATTTAAATAAAATAAATAATTATTTAAATAATAATTCGGTTTTAAACGATAACACAGGGTTTTGTAGCTATTCATAAAAAATTGAACGTTTTCAAAAAAATACCAAAAAATAACCCAAGGATAAATTCTATATTCAAAATACAAAACTAATGTCTATTTTATCAAATTCAAAACATAGATGTTTCATTTATTAATTTAAAATTAATTCTCATTGTAAAAACGAATAGCGTGTTTTTTAGAAACAATAACAATCAAAAGATTGACAGTTGTTTATGTAGAATCTCAAGATAAAATTATTTACAATGACCAAAATTGGATTAAATGGTGAAAATATAATCTAATTATACATAAAAAACATTAAAATTTATAATTCAACATCATAAATTATTTTGATTAAAAATGTAGTTTTTAGTTAAAATATAGTATTTTTCAGCATTCACCCAAATATAATGGTTATCAGAAAAACACCAAATTTTTTTGAAACTAAATTTGTATGTCCCAATTCTATATAATGAAGATTATTTGGAAATTAAATATATAAAAGTTTAAAAAATAGGATTTAAAAAGTGTTCTCCATTAAAAGGATATAAAATTTCGCTTTTTTGAAAAATAATTCTTTAATCGGAAAAAATGTATTTGTTCTTACATTATGTCTAAGAAACTCATAATATGGATTGTAAAATTATAAGGATTATATAAAGTACAAAATTCATTTAATAATATTCATAACTGCCTTTAAACGGCTAGTTTGGTATGTTGTGTTGCGCTTGAACCCGATGTTGCGTGTAGTGCAATTTATTGAATTACTTTGAAGAGATAATGTACTTTGAAATCATGGGGTGTTACAATCATCCAATTAATATTTATCACGTGATGAATATTTTTTCCTATTATTTTTAACCCATTTTAATTCATACCATTTATACAGTAATTTACTCATTTATTGTTAAAGAAAATAAGAAATCAAGAAAAACAACATATAAATCTGTCATAAATGACATTTTCATAGTTATCTAAACTTTTTTACATTATATGATATTTATTGAAATTTTACATCTGGTAATTAAATATTTTATATTTTAATATATGAATTATTATAATTTTTGCACTATTCATTACATGACTATTTTAAAATACCATAACAACTTGAAACCTTCTAAAAAATACATTAAATCACTCTCGAAATGTCATATTGATTGAAACAATTTGTGTATGCCATAAAATATTTTAAATTAATTTTATTTTCATATTATTAATATCTACTATTTGATTCGTTAATTAATAATTCTAATATTGCATCATCATTGTGTCGTAATTAAATTTAATAATTTAATTTTAAAAAATTAAATATAAATTATCATGATGTAGGTAATAATTATATCTTTATATGGATTACTCATAGCTTAAAATATTACATATATAACTGAATATTAATATTTTTTAAGTAAGAAGTGATAAATCTATGACATAATTGACTTGAATTTAAATTAAAAGTTATAAATGTCCTAATAAAACACGTGTAGCTTCCAAATGTCATAATTTCGGACGAAGGATGTTCGTGGTCAGTAATAACTTATAAAATATTATTATAAAACGTGTTTGGGTTCTTTCTATAATATTATAATATTAATTGTACCTTTAACTACCCCATTCAACTTTTTTACTGTGGTAAATAAAATTGTAATGATACTATTCAACATTTTGTTGATCCTATTGGACCAAATTATTCATACCTATTAAAACTGTGTATTTAAATTTTCAATATTCAATTCAAAGTAGTTGTAATATTATGTTTAATTATATTCTCACATTTATCGCAAGAGGGATGGTAAAAGATATATTAAAAACTGTTAATAAATTTTTGATTATTTAATTCAATATTAGTGTATTATTATTTTAAATATCATTTTAATATATAACAATTATTTAAATTAAAATAATTTTGTATCAATAATACAATATTTTTTCATATTTAATAAAAAATAATTTTTTTTTATAAAAGGTTCGAAAATTAAACCAAAGTAATTTTTTATGTACCTTTTCCAAATAAGAAGATTATTTATTCATATATAACTAATTAAATTGTCTATAATTATATTTAAAAATGTTCACCATTGTAGGGTCCTGAAAATTCTAGAAGGGGGAAATCAAATTACCCCAAAACATGGAAGAGGACTGAACAGGTCTGCGTAGTAGCTCCCAGTAATAGTACACGACCGATTCGGTGAACTACCCTCCCGCAGATGCTCTCGTCCACAAAATGAAGGTGGAAATCCCTTTGTGGCCGAGGAGTGGGACAGAAGTAAGGCCGATCCACCATTGTGAGATGCCCCCTCCATGGACTGCTGTCGTTCGTGGGATAGAGGCGGAGTGGTGCCCGGCCGCGGAGCAATCCCTCGAATCTCGGTTCCAAAAATTGACGGTCGAACGAGTCATCCGCAGGTGTGGATTATTTCATGGGATTCCACAGAAAGTACCATGGGCCCCTCGATACTTTACTTTCGTGACTCTATAAATATTCAATGAGGGGCACCAAAAATACATGGAGGACAAAAGGGTGAAAACCCATCGGGAGACGCTGGAGAAATATCTCCTAGTGGTAACGTTCCGAGACCATCTGCGGACCCCCTATCGTACACATACGCACTCTTCTACATAGAGGAGAAACCAAACTGTGATCCACATGCATCCATCTCCTCTTCATACGACCATCTCCTTCACGGAAAAGTGTTGTTCATGAAATGGAGGCGGGAACCCCTCCGCGGGCGCGATGTAGGACGGGCGTCGGCCCCTCTGCAGACACCCTTCTCAACCATTCCATTCACAACCATGTCCTTCGTGACCATCTAATCCGCAGCCATACTTCACGGATAGCCTCCTTCGCGGCCATCTCCCTTGCGAACACCTCCCCCGTGGAAACCCTTCGCGGAAATCCAAACCGCGAACCACATGCAGCCAGCCCTACGCGGCCGGCTCCTTCGCAGACAGCCCATCTGCGGCTGTCTCCTTCGTGGCCCAGCTGTGCCACAGCCATTCCCTCATGGACAACACCTACACGGCCCACCACATTCAGAGAACCCCATGCACTCACGGGTCCATACCGCGGGGTCTGCGCCCCCGCACCCTCATTCAGGTTCACTACAGGGTTGCGGTCTCGGCCCTCCGGGCCGGTCCTTTTGCTACTGTCCCTGACCCCCGTCAAAAATGGAGAGTCGCACCATGAACTTTTCATCTCGGGTCAATGGTATTTTACATTGCACCCTTACGCCTCCCCAACATCCGTCCTATAAAATTCCATGAATCGAGCTACTCCTCATGAGACACCTAAAATCCCATTACATAGCTCCCATGCTGGGTTCATCCAGAAAGTGTCACCCTTGCGTAAGTCCCACACCAACCAGTGCTAGGTATCTCCTACCTAGTCGTCCTGACCACATTACGTTAAAATGTATGACCATCTTCCTGACCACATAACGTTAAACTATATGGCCCTCGTCCTGACCACATGACATTAAACTTTATGGCCCACTTCATATCCATATGACGTTAAACTATATGGAAACAGTCCTCTCTACATGAAAATAAACGGTATCATTACCTTTCATTCAATAATTGGATGCCTATTGCTCCATGCAAGAGATTCCTTATGCAATATTCATAAGATGCCTCATGCCATGTTTACAGTGGCATAATTTCAAGAGTGCTGGAATCCATTGAAACATTCCATAACCCAACCCCATGATTTGCACGTCATTCATTCAGATATTTATTCCTTTTCATGTCTAAAGGGACCCCCAATAGCCTATTCCCATGCCGCGTTAGCTCACATACCATCCTTTACCAAAGCCCCTGAATGACTTTGTGCAACACATTGAGTCACGTCTTGTGTTTCGAACACGGTCAACATTTGACCCCCACTTGCATGCCCCCCATTCCAGGCTAATGTGATATGGATTCATTGTTTCTAACATGTTAAGTAGTAATCCTCCATCACCATGCCACCCTCATTGTGTTCCGAATGTCAGACATGTAATTCACACTTGGCATCTCCCTTTGTTCTGACTGATTCCAACGCCTTTGGAATTATCCCGCTAGTTCACTTACACATAGGCATTAGACCCAATTATATTATTCAACCCACCAATGGGATGTGATGGCCTCATGGACAGACATGAGTAAGATACCATGGGCAACCATTTTGCAGTAAGTCCCAACCTTATGGTCCACTCCATGCGTAAGACCTACTCCACTTCTCACGGACGGACCTTTCACGACATGATCATATCGTCCATGACGTCTCTTGTTTCTCACACCGAGCATGACTCACATGGGATTAGAGCAATCATCAACCATGAAATCCCCTTATGGGATGACTTAGAGAATATTCCCCACTCATCTGAACTACGTGGACTTTGATCTATGTCTCCTATGCAGGGTACATAGGAAGCCTCCCTGGAGGTTCAAGCCCGATCACCATCGGACCCTCGAGGATTACCATCCCTCGGGTCCACCATCATGTCGGTTCCCTCACACCCCAATCTTAACTACATGTAATTTGATCCTTGTCTCCTAGGAAGGGTACGTTGGAAGCCTCCTAGGATGTTCAAGCCAGATCACCATCGGACCCTCGAGGTTTTCCATCCCTCGGGTCCACCTTCATTTTGGTTCTCTGACACCCCAATTCAAACTACGTGGAATTTGATCCCTATATCCAAGGCAAGGTACGTAGAAAGACTCCCAGAGGTTCAATCCCAACAACTGACTGATTTGACTATATTTACGTCAGTTCACCGAAACAACCATAGTCCCGCCTCAATGAGTCCAGACTCCTCATGGTTATTAATTCAATGAGGGATGGTAAATCTCGGGCGTAAATGACTCTGAATCCCTACGTCCAACTAACCATTGACAATCAGGATAAATCTTTGGATACTATGATTGGGTATAAACCAAAGATTTTTTAACATATGAATACAACATAAATCTATAAGGGAGTCCCAGATTAGGAAATAATTTCCCCCAAAAGGGTGTGATGAGCCCGACATACCATCCTCTCGACCAATGTGAGTTCTTAAGCGTCACTAGTCAAACCACCCAGAAAACGCCTACCTTTGGAAAGCAGGTCCATGTATAAATAGAGACAGAACCGTTGGATGTTTTGAGGCAGAAAACAGTGAACCTGATATGAGTGATTAATTAGAACTCATCCTTCTCTAATCAACTGACGAGTAGCGCACCTTTATTCACCACGACCTCGTCATGCACCGCGAGACAAAAAATGGTGAAGCCAACTTGAATATTTAACCAAGAATGACAAATTTAACCAAATCCCACCATGTGGCTCCTTATACTTTCAAGGAGGGTCATGCAAGGTCATTAAATACGCCTGGTGTCATGAGATGCCGCTTTGATAGGTTTGTTGTTTGTATATGTTAAAATATATTACTGGTACCACACAGAACTCCCTTCGATCCAATGGCATCACGAAAAAACTCACAAGCGTGTGCTTCCAACAACTCAATGACCAGACTTCCTCTCTAATGGATGAAACTATCACCTACCTAGCATCTTCAAAACTGGGCCTCAGATGCGATGATCCGAGAGTTCCACGTGAATGGTACTCTCCC
The DNA here is from genome assembly GCA_963277665.1 of Viscum album. Lineage (NCBI taxonomy): Eukaryota > Viridiplantae > Streptophyta > Magnoliopsida > Santalales > Viscaceae > Viscum > Viscum album. Next base: position 1,214,700,769 of record OY728146.1, on the reverse strand, counting down.
GATGGTGGAGGCGGCAACGCACACCCTCTAATCTGCCAGGACTAGCTGGTTGCCTGCCCAGCACCGGCCGCAAAGGCAGATACAGATAGCCACTTTTGCAGTCTCCAATTGTTTCAGGAATCTGTCCCTGGAACGGGATAACATGTACCTCCATTATCTTATGGAGGCGGATTAGGTTGATGATGAGGACCTCATCCCCACTAAACAGGGGTTCCGCTCCAAGGCCCCCGCTGGACGACGTCGTCGTGGTCACACCACGACCCAACATCCTCCCGCCAGGGAAGACATCACCATGAGGACCCAGGCCTGCGCTCCCCAAGCTTCGGCCCCTTGGACTACCCGAGGAGGGAGTAAAACGTACAACCAGGGACCAGTCATCACCCTTTCCCTGAGGAGGAGCTAAGCTAGCTAGTCACGTAGACACGTCAAGAACAGGCATATACACATGTTCGCTTCTCCCAATCCTGCCATCTAGATATGGCCGCATCATGCGAGCAGGAAGGTATCCCCGCCGAGCTCCATCAAACTTGTCCCTTACATAGGATGACACTTACCGAGCATGCACCTCTCCATATCTAGGGTCATGAAACCAACCAACCTAAAATGGTGGCGACCCAACGTCTGCAAGGCCAGCTCCTAAAAGATCCCCTTGATGCCTACCATCCCAGCATGTTGGCGATCAACAAAGCCCGCAAACCAGATGTGGAGACAACTCATAGAAAGGCACATCTCCCCACCAACAAAGGCCATCGACTCAGTAGGTTGGGAAACTAATATATTTAGGTCCATATCCCTGTGGATGCAAGTAAAGTATGCCATCCCGATGTGGTGGCTAACAGAGAGATAAACCAGCATATCCCGGTATAGGGGAAGATTCGTTCGCCTGCCCCGAAACAGGAGAACTGTCAGTATCCACTAACCACTGGAAGACCGGAGCATGATATTCCTTCCCAGATACTGGAATGGGCCTTCATACCCATTCCAACCAATGATCCCTCTCTGCATATCTTAGAAATGATGGAGGAGAAGGTATCGATCCCAAATCATATCTTACAGACTTTACAGAATTTAATTACATCAGCATAAACAGTAAGGATTTATGCCCATGAGACCGTCTCTACAATTGAGGCAACTCATATAAGAGATGAGATAGACACTTCAGTGCAGATATGAATCCTTTCTCCCACCTAGGAGGGTCGTCGGCTATATTCTGTGACGCAAGGGAAGCCAGATCGCACAACTTCACTTGTTCCAACTAGGGGACACTTGTCTATCATGGTGGATGCTCCAGAACGTGCATATATCTCTACGAAAAGTCAATATGTTCTTTGGAATATCCTGGAATCTACATGAAGCCCAATTAGACAGGGAACCAAATTTGAAGGTCGTTGTCAATATAAGACTATCCCCGCTTCCCACAAGAATGCCCCCCGAACGCACTGAAGGTAGCCGGAAAATAAAGATCGGGTTCATGTCTCCGCTCTACTAGAAGCTGGGGTTCCCAAGGCCGCTAATCACACATCGCATGCTCAGAACCCTACCCACCCATTAAAATATTATTGGAAGGGAATTAGAAGTTTCAAAGGACCTCCCTGTAATGTTGTTACCAGATTCTCTGAAGGACCTCCCTAGAGAACCCGTGTGGGCCTCCCCCACGGGTATATAACAATTTATCATGAGATCTCCTATTTTTATGTGAGTCACGGAAACCCTCCACTTGACCAGAAGATCGAGCAGAAAGAAGGTCCTCCACTTGATGTGGCCCACCCTGAAGGTCCTCCCTGGGGTATACGCTGCAAACACTCTCCATGCAGTGGGACCAAAGATTATAATATTAGACCTCGCTATCATAGTCGCAACTGCGGAGGACCTCTCCACAGTGACATATCATCACCCAATGAAGTCCCTCCCCTTGACATTTCCTGCCCTGAAGGTCCTCCCTAGGGGTTACGTTGTAGTGACACTCCGCGCAACCGGGCATCAGATCACAGTGGTAGTCCTCACCACCCAAATAATGAAGGTCCACCCTGTAGAGACTTCATGCAACAAGAATACCATCCCATCGTTTCGGCACATTCTGAAGGCCCTCCCCAGGGTGTGCCCTGCAGATAATCTCCCTGTGGTAGGTATAATGGTATTCCTCGCTATTGTAGCAGCTGTGATGGAATTCCTCGCCACCATGGCTTCCATTGCGAAGGTCCTCCCCACAGTGGCCCTAAGGAATAAGAAGTTCCTCCCTTTGTCGTAGTGTGTCTTGAAGGTCCTCCCCAGGATGCACACCGAACGTCAAACCATGATTTTTATCCTCACCATGATGGAATTTGTGGCAAAGGCCCTCCCCGTTACAACTCTACATAGCTAGAAGGTCCTCCTCATGCTGTGACACGCCATGGAGGTCCTCCCAAGGGTATGCACTGCAAATGTCCTATATGCATTGAGGGGTCAAGCTGTGATGGAAGTCACCACCATTATCGCCGCCTTTGCAAAGGTCCTCCCCACAATAACAAATCATATCGATAGGAAGTCCCTCCCCCTACTGAATCAAGAATAGAAAAACCCTCATATGTCGAGGCACTCAGAAGGACGGGAACAAGCATGTCAGATTCATAGCAAATCGCCAATGACATCCTTATTCAATTGGGAGATGTTTTAAGGCCACGTTCATCTTCTGAACCACCTCGGAATTGCCCACATGATGATTTATCACTAACCAGTCCCACTACCTCTAATCACACTATCTTCTAGCGCCTTAGTTGGTCCGACAAGGTAGAGGAATCACTAGCAGAGTAGTACGCCGACATTTTGCACCTGAGGAAATGACAAGCTGGGGATGATATACCAGTTATGTTTTAGCCTATGAACACCTCTCAGTTCGACATAACCAGAGAGTTGTAGGAAGAATGCATGCATGAAATCTTACACAATATTTGGACGACCCTCCACCAGCTAAAATCAGGCTTCCTGCCCTACATCAAGTATGTATACCACGTTAAGAAAATAGGAGACCTCCTACATCACATCAACCTGGAAGCTCTTCCTTTGGCGCAACAACAGCAACCCGAGAGGTGCAAAGGGAACATGGAGATTGTCTGCCCCCGTGCGCTGCACCAGTTGGGCCGCCTCATCGGTGACGCTCTGATGAGAGTCCATATCTAAGGATGGGGGGAACATGGAGCTTTGAATTTCACTCTACTCCCCACCAAGAAGAACCCGTTCGACATCGTTTCTTCCAACGTCATCACATCAATATGGAAATCAGGTGGTCCCCTTATTCGCGATAGGCCATACACCCAACAGAGCCAGGCCTTGAATAAGTCACAGAAGCGTCAGGCCCGATGGGAACAAGATATTCAAAAACTCTTGAATCAGGCCACTGAGAGCATACAATAGTCCTCCCTCCTAATATAGTTCAATTAAAGATCATTGCATGCCTCCCCAAAAGTATTGATTCATAGAAGGAATCGACACCTAACCCAGTTCACCACCGAATGTGGGTACGCAGGATTAGGCAGGTTGCAATAGCAGGAGCCACTGCCGCAATCCAGGGTCAACCCCAGCCTGCAAAGCTGGGGGTATTTTTTACAACAAATGCCCCCGTAAGACCAATAGAAATGGGAAGAGACTTAATGTCCAAGGAACAAAGCCAACCCCATCCCTCATGGATGAGTGAATTATAACCCCGTCAACCCCCCCCCCCCACGAGAGTCAGTATTCTCTCGTCTATTGAGGATAGTTAGAAGAGGATGTTCCCATCCTATCCCGTCATTCAAATCATCATCCCCTCAGAGAGGAAGGCGAACCTTAAGGTCACATCAAAGAAATCTAAACGTCACCATTCGTCAAGAAGTCCAAAGGCATTCTAAGGTCATGAAAGGGAAGTCCAACAGAAGATGCGGTAGATCCTCTTCCAATATAGAAGATGACATATTCTCGGCCACGTGATATGCATCTATAAAATTCATAGATGTTAACTCCAAGGGCGACACAAAAGATGCTGCAAATCAGGATAGATAAGTAGACGATTGTTCTGGTCAGGCTATGACTCACAACTACCCACCAGGTCTGCAAACCCAGAACCAGAGAGCTGCCCTAAATATGGCCACCCCTTCAGCTAACCCCCATCCACTTACCTTGTGTTCTTCCAACAAGGATAAGAAAAAAGGACTGGTTACCCTTAATCTATCCCCTTCTCTCGAAAAAAACAATCCACTCACGCTTGAAGAGAGGTTCACTTGATAGGAAGAGGGAATGAAAGAATTGAGGTGGATTAATGTCGAGATACTCCAGAGGAACTGTCTTATTGAAAACACATCCCAAGAGGAGCCACATATTGCACTCCCAGTAAGTGCATCTCAAAGACCTTGGCTTACCTTGCCCAATGAGGTGGCTAGTCTTTCCAACTACCTAAATTTGGATCTGGATGAATACCAAGACTTCCCCCCACTTATGAACAATCCAGAGTAAGTATGCCTGAACCCTCCGAGGGTGCCCCGAACGGAATATGTACCCTTGGTACTTGCTGTGCCAGATCCTCGATCAATGCCTCATGTTGCACCTGCCAAAGACCAAGCCCAACAAGATGTAAACCAGGGTCTCTCCAATACCATCGAGGCACTAACAGATCGATTGGAGAAGATGGAGGGCCGACGCACTCCGATACAGCCAGGGCAGATGCCCTACCTGGATTGGGTAAGCAACAAACCTCCCCCACCTAATTTTGGGAGCCCTATATTCCCTTTATTTAATAGATCATGTGATTTAGAACAGCATTTTATGTACTGCACATCCTATTGAGAACCTATGATGGGAATTCCAGAACAAAAAGAAGTAGTAATACTCAGATGATTCATGGGGACCTTGCAAGGATCCACCTTTGCCTGGTATATGAGTCTACCAGCCTAGTCAATAAAATGCCGGGAATAAATTCGGTAGCAGTTCTTGTTCCACTTCAGTTCAACGTTTCCTAAGAAAATGGTCAGTGACCACATGAACTGCAAGCAGAGGGAGAACGAAAGGGTCTCAGATTCCATCGCTAGATGGAAAGGTGTGACCTAATCTCTGAAAATGTCAATGCCTCAAGATGCTTTTCTTCCCATATACATCGACAATATTCGAGATGAGATGAGAACACCAATCATTCCAGTGGAGTGCACCACTGGATTTTGCCATATCCTAGACATTGCACAGAGAATCGAGGACTCCCTACAACAGACCATTTTGAAGTCCTGAATACCCACATAGGCTCTTGCGAAGAGAACAGTTAGAGATGAAGCGTCCTCTGTTACGCTAAAGCTAGCCCCTGTGCATGCTCCACCGCTCAGGCCTCCACCAAATCATCAACGACCCCCTGTACTTCAGCAGACTCCCCCGCCTAGGTGGGACAATCATAGAGGGTTGAAGTGGAACTAGTTTTAGGAACGAAGTCATAAATCATACTCGTTCTATGAGGACCAAGTCTGCGGCTACTTCATCGCTGCCGTGAATTACAACTTTCTCCACCTCCCGGAGCTGAGAAAACCTGAATAATTTGCTTCAATGATAGGCCTGACTACTATCCTAACCATCAAATGTTAGGGCACAATATTCGGGAATGCTTCGACTTCAAAGACATAAAGCAAATAATGGTAGACTCCAGGAAGTTCGATCTGGGACCACCCTCAGCACATGTGACGTATATTTCTACCACCAACTCCGACAAAGTGGAGGGGTGGGAGGAAGTCACCAACAAAAAGGGGCAGAAATTTCATAACTGGATGCCTCAGAAGACTATCAACTAAGCCAAGGGCACACTCTGAGCTCAGCTACGCCAGTCAGTGTTGCCGCCAACATCACATGATATTGTACAACTAACAGTATCGACCTCACAACCCTCCAAGATCCGGTCATCCATGAGTAATTAAAAAGGGATGAGACAAGCACAGGAAGATCAATATGGAACTAGGCCAAAGTTATCCCCAACACTGTCAGATTTCATGCCCTGAAATTTGGTGCCACGAGCACCGACCCAACAAACGGCACAATCAGGGAAAACCGACCAGGTTGATCTGTCAATGGATGAAGATCCATTCTTTGGTTCTATTAACGTCATCCATCTTATTGAATCATCCCCTAATGAAGGGTATAATGAACTTGAGTTCTAGACACAAGGGACTAGGGTGAGGAATCACAGAGGTTGGGGATACCAGGGGAGGGGCAGTCATGGCTGAAAACAACCCTATAGTTTGACCTTGTCTTAAACCGTCAATATTGCCGAAACAGTTGGGATATCCCTTCAACAAACTCCGCAGGAAAAAGAATATCCCCCCACCTCCACAGGCTGCCACTCTAACCCCGTTATTCTGTGATACCCATCAGAGGAGGAACAAGCGTCTAGCCGCCTAGTGTGCACAAATAGACTAGCTGAGCTGAGTCCCCTTAATATGGGAACATTGCCGGTATCCGACCCCGTAGAGGGTCCCTCCTCATCACATACTCCAGCTCCCAAGCCACCTGCTAGAACCCTAAGGCCAGCGGAGAAGTATCAGCCACTGGAGAAAAAATATGTTATCCTCAAGCAGATGGCAACAGTACCTGCATAGATATCTATCCTGGATTCCCTGAGTTTGTCATCCGACTTCAGGTAGGTTCTTATTGAAGCCTTTATCAATCCCCAAAAGTTTCAAGCTGAGGTAGTTGTTGTCGAGGTTTACCAGATGAATACAGGCCCGACTGAATGAAATGTGGTGATTTCCTTCACCGATCGGGATGAATATTCCCTCATGCAATGACACATCATACCACTATACATGTCTGACACAATGAATGATGTTGAGATAGGTAATTTCTTCATCAACAATGACTCTGGAGTTAACCTCCTTCCCCTATGGACATTTCATAAGTTGGGTTATAGTGGGGATGATCTAATACCGTTAGCTACGACTCTGTTGGGTTACGACAAGAGCGATCAGAAGACAATGGGAAAAATTAAGTTAAAGACCTGTTTTGGAGACCTTATGGCCTATTAGGAATTCCTGGTGGTTCGACAGAATAGATAATTCAATGCCCTACTGGGGAGGTATTGGCTCCATAAGCACATGGTTGTTCCTTCGTCATACCACCCATTTATTAAGTAATGTGTCAATGGTAAAAGTGGGACATTGTATGCCAAAAAGGCCCCTTTATAGCTCTCTGAGTCACACTAAATTGATGCCAAATTTTATGTAAAAAAGAAGATGAAGCCTTTGGATGATGTTGTTAAATGGATCCCTACTCCAAATGGTCTAGAAGTGGTTCCTGACGACTCCCTAAGGCATCTTGGCAGATTCTATGTACTTCCCATCAACCATATTGAGAGTAGGGGATCGAGTTTGGACACACACTCAACTATCCTCATGAATTCAGCCCCAACAGTTGTTCTTGAAAATGCCGGAACGTCCACTAACCCATAATATGGGGACTAATACTCGAGCGGGGATTCCCACAATGCATCTCCCTCACCGCCTAACTCACAAGAACATGTGCTGGGGGCTCTCCCCCTATCAAATCCAGAAGATGAGGATTTGGGAGAATAAGAGGAGGAAGATCTCAGGGATGCACCTCCCTCATTTGAGGAAGGTATCTCCATCATGGTGGACGATCTCTGGGAAATAAACCTAAGTACCGAGGAAGATCTGAGGCATACTCTAATTAGTGCATCCATGTCTTCCGATGAGAATGAGATATACACCTCCTTCCGGAAGCAACATCAGGATGGTTTTACCTAGAATTATACAGAAACACTGAGACTCAATATCGAAGTGGCGACGCATCACCTGGGACTTCTAGAAGACCATCTGGGCTATAAACAGGCTGCCAGAATGACAAATTTCTCACATCCTGCCAAGATAGAGGCTGAATAGGATAAGATCAATAAAGAAAGATTCATTTTAGAGGTCAAGTACCCTATCAGGATGGCCAACGTCATCCCCATCAAGAAAAAGAATTGGAAAATCCGTATCTACATCGATTTCATGGATCTCAATTGGAATTACCTGAAAGATAACTTCCCGGTCCCGATCACATGTTATTAATCGATGCAACGACCGAGTTTGAGGGTCTATCCTTCATGGACAGCAATTTTGGGTATAATAAAATTTGAATGGCCTGAGAAGATGAATAACCGACTTCCTTTAGATCCTCCCAAGTAATATTCTTTTACAGAGTCATGCCCATTGGCCTCAAGAATGCTGGCGCCACATTTTGGCGTTCCATGCATCATGTTTTTCTATCCATTCATGGGGATATTCGTTGAATGATACATAGATGACTTGGTGGTCAAATCAATATACTGCTCGTATCACCTGTCAGACCTTGAGACCATATTCAAAAAACATCGACAGCAATTCCTAAAGATGAAGCTCTTGGAATGCGCCTTCAGGCTTACCTAAGAGAAAATAGATGGCTTCGTTGTACGCCATGGCGACATCGAATTCGACCCTGAAAAGACAATGTCTATCCTTGAACTACCTCCTCCCTCCAATCTCACTGAGTTGAGATGATTCCAAGGACACCTAGCCTATATCAGGTGATTCATATTTAACCTTATGGGCAAATGTTTTCCCTTCACCAGGTTAATGAAAAAGGGAGTCACATACCAATGGAAAGATGGCTGCCAAGAGGCGTTTGACAGCCTAATCAGGTACCTCTTAAGGCCACCGGTGCTCATGCCCCCTGTTGAAGGATGACATATCCTCCTATATGTGATTTCCCTAGAGTTGTCACTAGGATCCTTCCTCACAAAAAAGAAAGACCCCAGCAGTGAAAACAGTCTCTATTACCTCAGCCGAACCATGATCGATGTTGAGACTCGATTTTCATACATCAAGAAGAGCTGTTTGGCCTTGGTCTTCATAGTTCAAAAGTTGTGACATTATCTGCAGCATCATGATGTCCATTTGGTCTCACGTAATAACTCTCTCAAGTACATCCCCAAATGCCCAATGCTGATCGGGCACCTATCCTGATGGGAAGTCATCCTACAATAGTTTGACATCCATTTTGTGCCTTAGAAGACCATTAAGGGCCATACATTAGCAGACTTTCTGGCGGAGCTCCTCTCAGCGGGGACCACTTCACCGGACATCGAGCTACCGGATGAGGACATATTCTCGGTTCAAGGGGAGCTCCAAAAATTGGAAATGTACTTTGACAACACATCCCGGAGCCCAATAGGGACAAGGATGGAAGATCCCAAATTCAATAAGGTGGATTTGGGGATAATACTCATGTCCTGGAGAAGGCGGTCTTGCCATATTCCTTCCACTTGTTAGAAGGGTGTACAAATAATGAAGCGAAGTATCAAGCCCTCATTTCAGTCCTGGAACTCGCACTCCAGGAAAAAGTATAGCACCTTAAGGTGAAAGGTGAATCGTAACAAGCCATCAAACAAGTCAATGGTGTCTCTGATATCAAAAAGGAGGAGATGATTCACCTATTTGACCATGTACGATGGTTAATTGTAGAATTATCCACAGAACCAACATTGACCTATATTCTCCAGTCTCAGAATTCCCAGGCTTATGCATTAGCCAATGCGGCGATAACCCTAGACAACCTAGACTAGGATGAAATAGTCATCAGTATTGCTCACCACCAAATTGTATTGCCATATGTTCAGACCAAGACAGAGGAAATCCATAAATTCAGTCATGTCTTTCATCCATATGCTCCCACCACCAGTTGGATGACCCCCATTGTAAACTACCTTCAATAGGGAGAACTTCCATCAGATAGGTCTGAATGAGAGAAAATACGGAGAATGGAAACCCACTTTTTCCTATATGGTTGCACGGGTCAGCAAGAAGTCCTCTACAAATGAGGCCGCGACGGAATCCTCCTCAGGTGCATTGATGAGGAAGAAACCACCGCCGTCATGACTGATGTTATTGCCGGAGTGTGTGGGGTACATTAAGTGGGGACCAAGCATTCCTATTAGGATCGAAGACTCATGTACTATTGGCTCACAGTGGCACAAGATTGCGAGTGATTTACCGCACAATTCCACTCGTGCGAAATACATGCCTACTTCATACACAAAACCCCAGAGTTACATCATCAGGCCAAGTACTTATAGCCATTTTCCGTCCGGGGAATGGATGTTGTGGGCCCATATCCCCCCTCCACAGCTAAACAGCTGAAGTATATCCTCACAACAACTTACTTCTCTTCCAAATGGGCAGAAGCTGTACCCCGTAAGGAAGTCGAGGCAAGTAACATTTTCAGCTTTATGAAAACCAATATCATCACCAGATTTGGTGTCCCTCATACCATACTGATGGATAATGGCACAAACATAAATTGTGCTAAATTTGATAAACTATAACAAGAGTATGGTATCATGGCTAAACACTCATCCCGCTACCATGCGGCGACCAAAATACAGATAAAGGCTTTCAACAAGATCCTGTCCAATATCCTCTAGAAAATGGTGGACAATGACAAGAACTCAGGGCTGGATAAACATCTTCATGCATTGTCGGACTACCAAACCACAATCTGCACCGCTACTCAGGCCACTCCATACTCATTGGTATACATAACAGAAGAATTCTTGCCCATTGAGCTCTAATTACCCTCTCTCTACGTTTCAATTTGTGATCAATTATCCAATGATGAGAAATTAGAAAATTGTATAGGTGAACTGGAATATCTAGACGAGAAGTGAATGAACACTTTGCACCATCTGGAAGTATACCAGAACCTGATTGCACGAGCCTTCAATAAAATGGTCCGTATTCGGACTTTTTTGAAAGGAGAATTGGTATTGGTCCCCCAGACCCCAATAATACCCGGAAAGAAACCTCTAAATCTAGAGCCCAAGTGGGTGGGACCATATGTTATACAAAAGTTCTACTCCAATGAAGCATATGCCCTGATCTCCATGGATGGGAAATTCACCACCACTCCTACAAATGCGAGATTCCTGAAAAACTATTTCGTATAGAAACCAAAAGTATTTTTTATCCTTACCGCACGATGATAAACTGCACGGATAAGGAAAATAAATGAGAGAGAAAAAAGGGATCGTCTGAGCTGCATGACGTTAAACTGCCAGGCACCCAACGGTCTTAACTCTACAACTTTAAACTAAGAGTATTTATTCCTCACCGCAAGACATTAAACTACACAAACACAATATTATTTTTTTTAAATTCCACCTCCCCCTGTGTATGGACATGACCTACACGGGGTGTATTTTATTTCAAAGAACTACGTAAGGGATGATTCATATCATCGCAGGATTTGTTGCGACATTGAGGTTCCTCATCCTAGTCGAACCACCTCTCAAAAAATGCCCACTTTCCCCCGTGTACGGACCAGAGCTGCACGGGGTGTATTCTTCATCCTCACCACATGACATTAAACTGCACGGATTTTAGTGAACTGTGTACAGATTGATTCCTTCCATCCCAGGATACGTAGCGACGACGAGGTTCCTCATCCTGGCCCAACCACCTCTCAAAAAATGCCCCCTTCCCCAATGTACGCACCAGACCTTCACGAGGTGTATTTAGCAGAGAACTACGTATGGCATGATTCCTGCCTTCGTAAGATACATAGCGACGTCAGAATCCCGTCCTGGCCCATCCACTCCAAATTGAAATAAAATAAATGTTAACAATGTCCCCTAACCCATGTATGGACAAGCCCTGCACGGGGTGTACTTATTCTATAGAACTATGTGAAGCTTTATTCCTTCCCTCATAGGATACATAGTGATGTTAGGATTCATCGTCCTAGTCCAGCCCCCGAATAAAAGATACAAATTACCTTTCCCCCCTATGTACAGACCAGGTGGTTACAGGGTGTGCTCCTCATCATGGCCGCACGACATTATACTATATAGATAGCAAGAATAAAAAATGATCCATTTTACCCTTGTATGGACTAGACCTGCACGGGGTGTATTTTTACGTCCTCTCTGCACGATGTTAACCTACAAGGATAATGAATGATAAAAATTCCACATTCCCCATGTCTGGACTAGACCTACACGGGGTGTATTTTTCATCTTCATTGCACGACGTTAAACTGCACAGATTTCATCACGAACCACCTAATATATATGAAAAAACGAGGTGGAAATACTCCTTGCGCATTTGGATTCATCCTCACCATACATCAGACTCCACGACCCGGATAATTATGGATCTTCAAAACCATTCATGGCCATCGGAAGTGGAAATTCATCGACCTGTGGACACATTTACATGAAAACTCATACCATGCCATCAACGACTCTACATATTGATAGCTCCAGGCACGTCTACCAAGGGTAAGATTTCCTTGGGCGGTACTCTTCCTAACCCCATACGGTTACCAGCCTCAGAGCCCCCACACCACATCTCTGTATCCGGGAAACCTCATAGTTTTTGTTTACATCCTTCATCCCCTACCATGTTCAGAGAATATCAGAGTATGGTTTTTCAAATATCATTCGAGTTATTGCAGTAATAGTTACCTAGTGGTCTGAGCTCTATGACCGCTAAACTAGGAGTACTTCGTCCTTACCACACAATGTTAAACTGCATGGAGCGAAGGTACACCCCTGTGCACAAAATAAATCAGCGCAGGGAGCTCTCTAAGATTTAACGTCAACCAGGGCCGAGCATGCCCAACATGCCCAGAAATTTCCTTCGCAAATGACAGACTTCGTGGCCCGGATAATTCTGGATCCTCATAACCATTCACGGCCATCGGAAGTGGAAAGTTATCGACTCGTGGACACCATTACATGACTATGAATACCTTTCCCTCAGCGGATCTTCATATTGATATCCCCTCGCCTGTCTACCAAAGGAAATATTTCCTCAGGCGACACTCTTCCTAGCTCCTTATGCTTACTGGCCTCAAGATCCCCATATCATTTCTTCTAATCCAAGAAGCCAAGGAACCAAAATTTAAACCAATAATCACATCTCTACATTTGGGCATGCCTAGATGCTCTAACCCAGCAGCATTATGATGAAGAGAGGCATCTTCCACTACATCCTTACCACATGAAGTTAAACAGCATGGAACATCCTGGCCCTTGGCATAAAAATGGTGAGATCAAGCATTAACCATTGCGGGAAATTCCTTCACGTACAAGCATTTGTACCAGTTAAAAAATGCCTCCTATCCTCGTTGCATGACGTTAAACTGCACAACATCCTTTAAAAATGCTCCACATCTTTACCACATGATGTTAAACTGCATGAAAGTCATCCTCACCGCATGACGTTAAACTGCATGGAGTTCATCCTTACCGTATGATGTTAAATTGAACGAGCTTCTTAGAAACCCAGCTAAGATATTCAGAGAAATGGGAAAGGAATACTTATGGACCATTTGGATACATCCTCTTAATACACCAGACACCACGACCCGGATAATTGTGGATCTCGATAACCACTCATGGCCATCAGAGGCAGAATGCCATCGACCCGTGGACACCTTTGTACTGTTATGCATACCATGCCCTCAGCAGCTCTGCATAATGATAACCCCTGGCTCGTCCATCAAAGTCAAGATTTCCCCAGGCGATACTCTTCCAATCTCCGTATGCTCACCAGCCCCAGTGCCCCCATGTCAAATCTCCTGATCCAAAAATTTATAGAGCAGTGGTTTACAAGTTCATTCTTCACCCGCATCCATGTGTTGTTGGGGCACCCCAGCGCGATGAGCCTATGTATCCGCCCGAGGTTCAAACGATAATTTTCATCTAAAATCATCAAGCTAGAACTGGGCTATTCTGAATCAGTGGGAAACTACTGTGATGAAGTATTTTTTGTGCTCGAGACACCATTATCTCCATGTGATGAACTCTGTGCTATGAGAAATCTTGGATTTTCATAATCATTCATGGCCATCGGGAGTGGAAAGTTATCAACCAGTGGACACCTTTGTATAACTATGCATATCATGCCCTCTCTGGCTCTACAAAATGATAGCCCCTAGATCGTCCATCAAAGAACGATTTCCTTATGTGATACTCTTCCTAGCCTCGTACTCTTACTGCCCTCAGAGCCCCCATATAATCTTTCCTGATACGGGAAACCCCAGATTTGTAGTTTACACCATCATCCCAACACACTTGTTCAGAGCAAGCCAGAGCATCCTAACCCAATTGTCCTCTGAGTGATTGTAGCAACAGTATCCCAATGGTCTGAGCTCTATGACTGTTAAACTAAGAGTACATCGTCCTTACCTTATGTAGTTAAACTGCACAGAATGTAAAAATGTCACTTGTCCTTACCGCATGACGTTAAAATGCACGGACACCATCTTTACAACATTCCGTCAAAATGCACGACCAAACTCATCATGAGTCTAGCCAGGGATAGCAGTTTTCCTCCCACCCTCAGTGCAAGGGCCATACCTTCACAAACTATTGTCTCACATCAGCGTGGAGAGGGATGACTTCAGCTATTCCAGGAAATTTAGCTGGGATGTTTCTCCCATGTATAGGAATCCTCTTTTAATAAACCATACTCTGCATCCAGAAAGAGACGAACCCTTGTAAGCCAACCCTGGTGGTCCCGAATTTCATCTTCCCTGAAGTTTCTCAGCTATCGGAAGAATACAATCATTGAACTAGGGACATATTTGCACGAATATGCATCCCATGACCTTAGCGGCTATATATATTGATCGACCCTGGCTCGTCTACCAATAGTTATTTAGGCAATGCCTCTCTACATACGCTTGTTGGCCTCTGAGCCACTATATCCATTCGGAAACACTCTGAGGTTCATTTTACTAACCTCTTCCATAACCCTTTCTACATGCGATGTAACTACATTGAAAAGATTACTGAAAACTAGGAGAAGTCATTCATTCTAGATAATGTCCCAGCTACATGACGATAAACGGCACCTATCTCCAACTGTTCCATACGCTAAATAAATGCGTGGGACAGGGACCCTACGTCCACACTCCTGGTTCATATAGATGTTCCTAAATCCCTTTCATACGTCACATACCCATTTCGGCCACCCCTAGTGGGTTTCATACTTCTCTGAGGCACCCATGGTGGTTTCCATAAGCCGGACTTTCATGAAGTACTATGGCCATCAGAAATGGAGAGTCATTGACTTAAGGACATCTTTTGCATGACTATACATACCATCCCTTAGCAGCTTTGCATATTGATCACCCTTATCCCTTCTACCAAAGGCAATATTTCCTTAGGTGATACTCTTTCCAAATTTGTAAGCCTATACGACTCCCATTCCTTGAGACATGCCCTGCATGTCATTCAAATCTAAACACACTCCATCCAAATACGTCTAAAGGACACTGGGACATATTTTATTCAACCAAACCACATTGGGTCCATTTCCCCACAATATTTTGTCAAATCTATTCAACCTAAAACATTAGTAAATATATTCAGGACATCTGGACTTTAAACTGCTCAAAAAAGTGGCACAAAGTCTGTTAGGCCAATAACCCAAAAAGGTCGACCTAAGAAAAATTCCGGCCATACCCACTGGGTCCAAACTAAATGAGACCAGGAAAAATTAGGGTATTAACAAAAAAGACAAAAAGTTTATGGGGTTTTCCAACAAAAACATAGAAATAGTAAAACTGTGCTTTCTTAGTCCCTTGGAACAGGAAAAATTTAGAGCATTGTCCAATCACTCATCAATTTTCAAAACCACTCTACATCTGAATGCCCTCCTCTTCTTTCCGATCGGACCCCATTCTAATGGGGGGAATTTTTAGGGTCATGAAAATTCGAGATTCGGGAAATCCAATTCCCCCAACACTTGGAAGAGGACAGAACTGGTCCGCATACCGGCTCCCAGCAACAGTACGTAGCTGGTTCGGCGAAACACCCTCCCACAGATGCTGTCATCCACGAAATAGAGGCGGAAGCCCCTCTGTGGCTGCAAAGTGGGATAGACATCAGGCCGGTCCACCGTGGAAAGCCACCCCGTCCATGGACTACTGTCGTTCACGGGATAGAGGCGGTGTGGTGCACGACCGCAGAGCAATCCCTCTAATCTCGTTTCTATAAATCACTGGATGACCGAGAAATTCCCTGGTGGGGATTTATTCATGGGCTTCCGCAGAAAGTGCCACAGGCCCATAGATACTTCCCCATCGTGAATCTATAAATATTCACCGAGGGGAACCAAAAATTCACGGAGGAAGAATGTGTGATAACCTGTGGGGAGACGCTGGAGAAATTGCTCCCAGTAGTAATGTTCTGCGACCATCTGCGGACCCCATATCGTCTTTGGATGCACTCTTCTACATAGATGAGAAAACAAATCACGAACCACATATAGCCATCTCTTTGGGGGATGGCCATCTCCTTCGCGGACCAGTGTCGTTCGTGAAATGGAAGCGGGAACCCCTCCACTGGCGTGAAGTAAGACGGGTGCCAGCCCCACTGTAGATGCCCTTCGTAGCCATTTCCTTCATGGCCATCTCTGTCGCGTCCATCTCCTCTGCGGCCATCCTTCACTGACAGCCCCTTCGCGGCCTTCTCCCTCGCGGCTGACTCCTCTGCGGACACCCCTCACGGATGACCAAACCACGAACCACATGCGGCCAACCCTACATGGTTGGCTCCTCCACGGAAAGCCCCTCCGTGACCATCTCCTTTGCGGCCTAGATCGGCCGCAACCATTCCATCGAGGCCGGCTCCTACGCAGCCCACCCTATGCAATGAACCACATGCCCACACTGGTCCATACCACGGGGGCTGTGCCCCCCGCACCCATGTTTGGGTTCAGTCCCGAGCTATGGTCTTGTCCCTCTGGGCCGGTCCCTTCGCTACTGTAACTGACCCCCATGAAAAATGGAGAGTCCCACCACGAACTTTTCAGCCCTGGTCAACAGTATTTTACATTGAACCCTTACACCACCGCAACATTCATCCTATAAAAGTCCATGAGTCGAGATACTAATCATGAGACTCATAAAATCACATTACCTAGCTCCCATGCTAGGTTTAACCAAAAAGGGCCACCCTTGTGAATGTACCACACCAACCATTGATAGGTATCTCCTACCTAGTCATCCTGACCAAATGACGTTAAACTGTATGGGTATCGTCCTGACCACATGACCTTCAACTATATGGAACTCGTCCTGACCACACGTTGTTATACTGTATTGCCCTCGTCCTATCCATATGTCGTTAAACTATATGGAAACAATCCTTTCTACATGACTACAAATTGTATCATTCCCTTTCATTCTATAATTTGATTCCTATTTCTCCATGCAAGAGATGCCTTATGCTCTATGCATAAGATGCCTAATGCCATGGTTACAGTGGCATAATTTCAAGAGCGTTGGAATCCATTCAAACATTTCATCACTCCACCCCATGCTTTGCACGTCCTTCATTCAGATCATCATTCATTTGCATGTATAAAAGGACCCTCTAATGTCCTAGTCACATACTGCATCGGCTCACCTACCATCCTGGGGCAACGCCCCAGAAATACATTGGGAAAAACATCGAGTCAGGTCCTGTGTTTCGAACACAGTCAATAGTCGACCCCCACTTGTCTACCCCCATTCAAGGCTAACATGATATGGATGCTGTGTTTCGAACATGGTCAGCAGTTATCCTCCATCATCATGCCACCCTCATTGGGTTTTGAATGTCAGGCATTTAATTCAAACATTGCATCTCCCTTTTTTCAGAACGATTCCAACGCCCTTGGCGTTATCCCATTAGTGCACTTGTGCATAGGCATTGGACCCCATTATATTAATCAACCCCCAAATGGGTTGGGATTCCCTCATGGCCAGAGATGAGGATGACACCCCGGGCGTCCATCTTGGAGTAAGCCCCAACCTTATGGGTCGCTGCATGTGTAAGCCCCACTCCACTTCTCACAGACAAACCTTTCACGACGTGATCGTCTGGTCCCTACCGCCTCTTATTTCTCACACAGAGCATGACTCACATGGTCTTAGAGCAATCATAGATCATGAAATCCTCTTATGTACTACCTCATATTGTAAGTCCCACTCATCCGAACTATATTGACGTTGATCCATGTCTCCTAAGTAGAGTATGTAGGAAGCCTTCCAAGAGGTTCAAGCCCAATCACTGTCAGACCCTCGAGGTTTACCATCCCTCGGGTCCACCTTTATGTTGGTTCACTGACATCCCAATCTGAACTACGTGGACATTGATCGATGTCCCCTATGAAAGGTACGTAGGAAGCCTCCTAGGAGGTTCAAGCCCGATCACTATTGGACCCTCGAGGTTTACCATCCCTCGGATCCACCTTCATGTCAGTTGTCTAACACCCCAATTAGAACTATGTGGATTTTGATCCCTATCTCCAAGGCAGTTTATGTAGAAGTCCTCCATGAGGTTCAAGACCATCAAACGGCTGATTTGACTATCTTCACGCCGGTTCACCGCACCAACCCGAGTTCTGCCTCAATGAGTCCAGACTCCTCGAGGTCTATAATCCAACAAGGGACGGTAAAACTCGGGCATAAATGATTCTGAATCCCTGCGTCCAGATGACCATTTTACAATCATGATAAATCTGTGGATACTATGATTGGGTATAAAACAACGATTTGTGAACATATTAATACGTCTTAAATCTACAAGATTGTCCCTGAATAGGCAATAATTGCCCCCAAAAGGGTGCGATGAGCCCGAATTCCCATCCTCTCGACCAATGTAAGTTCTTAAGAATCGCTGGTCAAAAAACCCAGAAACTTCCTGCCTCTAGAAAGCAGGTCCATGTATTAGTGGAGATGGAACCGTTTGACATTTCAAGGCGGAAAACAGTGAAACCGATATGATTGATTTAGTAGAACCCAACCTTCTCTAATCAACCGTCGGGTAGCGCAAGTTTCTTCCCCATGACCCCATCGTGTTCCGCGAGACAACCATCAAACGTTAGTAAACCTACCTTTTAAAAATGATAGAGTATTTGAGGATTAAAATTGGATTTATTCATATTTTAATACTCTAAATTTTATTGTATGAATATAAAAACATTAAATAAATAGAATACAGTTAGATCAATTCAGTCCATCCTTTAAAATGACTAGGATATAACAACACAAAATATAATATTATTATTAATATATATTTCTTTATAACTCTTTCTTGAGTGCAATGTTTGATTTTAGATAAACCCATAGTTTCCTGTCAGGTTCCCTATTAGACATAATGTATTTTTCATGGTAAAACCATTATATGATTAATAAATATTTATATATATGAAGAATGTATTATTATATAATTACCTAGGATGTTACAGACCAGCCACTGACCGTTATTCTAGTGCATCATTATGGCCAACAATAGAACACATATCATTTTTCATGAATTATCAACACTGAGAATCCACCAATGACTACATCAATAGTGAATTCATTGTAATATTTATATAACTAACATGCACCAGGTACTGCCCAAATATCATAATTTTTGGACACAAACACCTATAGTCCGTCTAAAAATAATTATATTATGGAAAAATATTATTTTTCAACATCAACCTCAATGTTTCATTCCAAAAATATACTATTCTTATTGTATATTAGATCTCGGTGTCATCATAAATATTTAACTACATCTGCCACTATTTTTATATATTCAAATAACATAGTAAGATGATTTAACTCAATTTCTTCTTATTTGTTAAGACAAAAATGTGAAACCCTAAGAGGGAGTGTCTCTAAAGAGTTAAAAAACCCAATTGTCTCTAATTCCATGTAATGGGAGGAATAAATATTCTCATGGGTGAGATTTATCCTTTACCAGTAGTAGGACAACTCATTATACTAAATCTGCACACACAAGAAACCCTATTCGAGAATTATTGTAAGACATCATATATATCAATAGTTACACTGAAAACCGGAGATCTATAAGACTATATAATTTACGTTTTATGTAGTCGTAAATGTCAAAGAAATCATCATCCCATATAAAATTGTGGTAGTTCATGATAAAATATATCAATGGGCGTATCCATTAATGGTATCATGCTACGAACCATGGGTCATTTTCTACAACACAATAATACTTAATAACATAATTCACACACCTGGTTACTATAAAATAAATAAAATTTTCATCCTTTAATGTTTTCATGACCACAACCCATCATCATTTCAAATTCCCATAGAATGAAAAATCTCATGTATTGAAATGACACATAATTAATTTTCAATATATTTAGATGAATCAGATTACCATCAAGATTACCCAAACCTAGTCAGTATGATCATCCTCTATCATCTAGTAGTTCAATGTTTTTTCAATTAAAATTAATATGAAGATGTATAATAATTTAAGGAAGATGGTTTTCATAAACTTTTTCAACAATTATGCTCTATTCAATGCACTAAAATACATGACGATGAACACAATGAACCCAAATATTCATCAGAAGGAACTCATTATGATATCATCCCACTTAGATCTGAATTAGTGATACCTAGACAAATTCTATTATTTATATATATAAAAATATTCACTCGAATAGTAAAAAATTCATTGATCATAAAGATATTGTAATGAGTTTTTTATTTTATACTGATTAATCTTCAGATATTAACACAAAATACACCACTCAGTCTTGGATAATAAAACTCGAGCACCCAACAATGGAATAATGGGAATGTTATAAATATTCTAAATTATATCATCTATTGGAATCATAACACACATAACTATAAATGTGCCATTTCATCATGATCATTTACAATCTGTGAATAACCGTGATGTAATTATACCCCAAACTCAATAATCAATATAGGGGTAGCATTATAACATCCTCAGAAAAAACATTAAGCCACTCCCAAGTAAACATAGATGCCTACTACATCACTAAATCCAATAATTACATATTTAAAAAATAAACAAAATAATGAATAGGATTTAGAAGTCTACATTTATCCTAACAACTCAACTCATAAAATAATTTAAAACAATCTACTAACATATGTGAGCAAAAATCTTATATATAATTTTCTAATTAAATAAAATAGATAATAAAAATAAATAAGTCACATAATCACATCATATGACTATGTCTAAAAATATGAATGTTCTCTATAATAAAAATATGGATTCATTAATAGTGTTCACCCATAGACATACATCAATGAAGTTGTTATAGCCTCTATATATTGTAGTCAGTAGTAGAAGAAATAAAATACCTTTAAATTAAAACCAAGTATAATAGAAAAAAATTATTACACAAATGGTGTTCCAATATATATAATAATAACTTGGAAAAACCAAGGTTATTATATAAAATAATTGTACATCTATTGATCTATTTCCCATAAAAAATTCAGCCTCCAATTGATAAATTTTCCCATTGTTAGTACCATTATCTCAATGAAGATGGCTAGATACATAGACAATATCTATTCGAGGTTAATGGGAAAGCATGAAAACTTGTGGTAAAGATAATAAAATAATATATGATATCAATGGTGTATATTATTATTAATCATTTTTAAGAAATTGTCTCTCAATTTTCAAATATTGAGGATGATGTAGAACATTTCCATCTCTACTAAAATTATTTTGAAGGACATATAGTACATGAACCTAATCATAACGATGGAAACTAGTCAAAAATACCATCCTAAAATTTAAAGTGAAATAATAGAAATCATTGGATGAAAAAGTATATAAGGTAAATTTTAATGGCTACCAATATTCTATTTAAATCATAAATGTACCTTTCACTAATGAAAGTCAATAACAAAATATCTTCCTAAAAAACCATGTCATTACACCTCATATTATAATTCTCATAATGATTTCATGAACTATATCACCTTCACATTATTTTGAAATTCTATATACATAGGATATGTACTGAAATTGACTTCATGACTGATACTAAGCTGTACGTCCCTCTGAACACCACCCATGGGACCCCAAATATTGAAACATGTCTTGGTAAAAAATAAAATACCTCCATAATCATTATCCAATGACCTCATACTTTAATTATATCACACTACTGAAAAAAACATATTATTATTCAATGAATTCATAGTTAATACGTGAAACTATGATAATTATTCATTTTTTTATGACCCGTTAAATATATGTATCATTTATCTCTCCAAGATATATAATCCCCCAATTACTAAATACCTATGCGTCCCATTACTTTTTTAAAGCCTAAATAAAATTGAATTAATTCTAAAGGTCTTACAACCATCAATATGTCTCTAAATTATAATGATTTCCCATATACATCCCCAAATACATGTAATAAAAATAAAATAATATTTTCCACCAATGATCAATCTCATAAACTAGAAAAAAATTAATGATAACCCAAATAATCATGATTAACCTCAAAAACAAAACCCACACATAAATTATGACAAATAGAACATTCTAAAAATAAACAAATGATATAATGTGATCCATAAAATGTAATTTTATTATGAAAAATTTAATTCAATATAAATTCTCAGTACCAAAACCATCCAATTCAAATATGAAAAATACTTACTCATTACTCATGTATTTATCCAATGTTTATACATAAAAAATCGAATATAATAAAATAATAATTGAATAAAAAATAGTACATCTATTTAAAATAATATTATATACATGGTAATGCGATCTACCGAATAACCATAATGGTTTAGATTATTTAGAAACAATAAATATTATCTTATTATTTTATGAAATATTTTCATAATCACGCACAAATATATTATTCATAGTACTCATAAAAAGAATACCCTGCAAAAAATATACATCATAACATCCAAAAAATAAGAAAATTGTGATTTTCAATGTATAAAAAAGGTAAACTGTGACAATATTAATAAATGATTATATGAAATTATAGGCTAATAATAAGTATATAAGATCATGATTATAACCTAAAATGTACCTATGAGATTGGAAATGGATGATAAACATGTTTTATGTCATAAATAAATAGTATTTCAATCAACATAATTCATAGAATTAGAACTCGTCATAATATAAACATGAACCATATGATCATATCGTTACTATTTTTAAAACCATCATAAGTATTTAAACCTTTTAATTTGTAATTAATATATATATATATGAAATAACATCTATACTAAAATTCTTTTTAACCTAGTGGATGAAGAAAATAATTTTTTTCCCATACATATTGATAACATTTACTTGTACCCCATAAAAGATCAAACCCGTCAAAATTTTACCATTACATTATCATGATGTATAATAAATTTCCAAAGGCATTGGAATGAGATAAATTTTCTTAAAAATAACATAATGAATATAATATATAATTGTGTTCCATGAGATCATAAATCATTAATATGATTATATCTCATATAATAAATGTTTTTCATTAACATTTCACATAACATTACCCATATAAAAAATAAAATTCTTCAATATTTAATATTTTATTTTTTATCTTAATCTATCCATATGAATAATATGTGTACTTTCCAGGTTCAGTTTCCATATTAAAACATAGTTAACATTACAGGATAAATTAATATATGAAAAATAATTTTTAATTTTAATATGGATTATTTATTTTGGAAAACAATCTCTCCATTTTGAAGTAACATTTTAAAAATGTTTTCAATTAAAAGAGATTTTTTTTTGAAAATATCAAATTAACACTATGACATATTCTCTAAATAAAATATTAATAATTTTTGTGGGAATAAAATTATTCTAAATTGGTTAAAAAACATTCAAAAATTCAAAAGATATCACATCGAATAAATAAAAAATAAAATCTCTTTATAGAAATTTATTAAATATAAAAAATTAGTAGTATTAATTTAGAAATATTGAGACATAATAAATATTTTATTTAAAATTTATTTAAAAACATGGATTTGTAAGAAAAGTATCAAATAATTGTTTTAATGGAGATATAAAAAAAATCGATCTTGATTATTGATATGATTATGTAATAAAACAATTATAAAATCTGTTACCATAGGTTTATACCCCCAATTAATGGAATAATTTCAAATTAGAAATTGAATCACATGATTATAAATATATTAATGATAGAATATATCAATGTTTTAGTAGATACAATTTATTAAATTTCTATTTTTTATAACATGGAAAATGATTAGAATAAAAATATTTGAGAAGGAGAACCCTTACCATAAGATCCACATTCATACAAAGAAATCTATCCACCTGTATAATAATTATATATTTATTATACATAATAGAATTAGTTAATATCATTTACTTACCATTAAATCATTTCACCCCTAAATTTATCAATAAATCATTATTAAAATTGATATTTCATGGTGTAAACTATTTCACTTACCAATAGTATTTCATTAAAATATTTATATCTAATTTATATTTTTTTACCACCAAATAAATATTAATAATTATATATATAAAAAATTAATTTACTATAGAAATATTAATATTAATCTTTAAAATTTAGATATTGAAAAATGAATTATACAATTAATAGGGACAGTTAGGCATATAAATGCATAAACCCTATTTTTTGAACTGGTGGAAAAAATAAAAGGTAAAAAATAATTCACATTTGAATAATAGTTATTATATATATTATATTCATAAAATTCATCCTTCTTACCATCAATTAAATATATAAATAAAAAATCACATTACATAAATATAGTGGTAAAGAACATGTACATATGAATGAAATTATCATTTCCCAATGTTTTGAATTGTAAATAGATAGATTTTATATTATATTTAATGAATTATAATGATTTAATATATATAATATAAATATTTTATGTAACATATTAGGTAAATGAAGAATAAGAGATTTTCATATTTATTAATATTTGTGAATTAAATATTAATTTTACTTTAAATGGGTTTCTATGTTCTATAGCGTACCCGATACGCAACAACAGGTTTCTTTGAAATCGTACATTGCACACTAATAATATAATATTATTATTTTAAATGGTAGATAACTCATAGCCATTTTATTGGTGGGAATGAATGAAACAAACTAAAATATGATTATACATTTTTGTTAAATGTATTTACATTTATCCAATAAAAGTTAGAGGTCTTAAAATGTGAATGAATCTATTTTTAAGCATATTTTACATTAAAAGGACGGTTTATCACCTTTTAATTGAGAACCATCTTTAAATATAGTTTTGGTAACATTAATTCATTAAAATTGACTAAATATAATCCTTATTTAGAATGGGGATATCAGAATTTACTTTGGGTAATTTTTTTGTATTTTTCTGGTAAAGTTTATTTTTTAAGGAATAATGAAAATATTATATTTTAATTCAAAACTGTGTTTAAATATAATTTATTTATGTGGATATATTATCTTTTTAATTTTATTTTAAAGTGAAATTAAAATATATTTTTACCATTTAATCCAATGTTGGTCATTGTAATTAATTTCACTTTGAAATTTGACATAAATAAGTATCAATCTTTTGATAGTTTTTAATTCATTAAAACACGCTCTTTGTTTTGACAGAGAGAATTAATTTTAAATTAATTTCTACTACTTCTGTGTTTTTAATTTGGAAAAATGGATTCCATATTTGGAATCAGGAATCCCAAATTGTTTAAATAGGTAACTTTTATTTTTAGACATTTTAAATATTTACTTCAGTAAATATTTTATTTACTGTGGTTAAAGGGTAAATCAAGTAAATAAGGGTAAAAAAATAATAATATAATAATATAAATTACCCTTAAACGTGTCATAAACCAATAGGATGAGTCATGTCCAACCCTGGGAATCTTTGGGTCGATTTGGGACCCCATTGAGCTACTTGGGAGTGATAATGACAATTTAGATTAATTAATTTAATGTGAAGACAAAAGGGACACTAACAAAAATCGTTTAGTAATTAATTTTTATATGGTGCTATATAAGTCCTATTTTAGACTAAAAATATTAATTGGATTTATAAAAAGATATTATACATCATGGTATTTTTTTTATAATTTTTAGACAACAAATTAATTAAATTATTTATGACACAATAATGATGTAGTTTTTACCTCATTAATAAATGACTTAAATAAATAAGATTAGAATGATTACAATATTATCCAATACATGTACAATTCTGATTGGATGATTTTATTTCGAATATGAGTCATATTATCTTAGACCTCAACTATTTTTTGACCATTATAAACTGAATATATGTTTATAGTAAAATAATATTTTCAATCTTTCCTAAGGAGCCCCTCATCTCCCTTATAAAAAGAGACCAGTTCTAAACAATTAATCATGCATATCAAGCCATTTGGATCATTCAAACTCTGCCCAATTAATCTCCCTACACCACTCTCCTCCATTTAATATCCTTACCTTAGGCATAAAGCACATAATAATTCTTTTGGTTCAAACCAAAGTGAGTTACCCAAATTAAAGGTAACGATTTCTATTAAAATTTTTTCTTTTATTTTGCTTCTCGAATCCCTAAAATATTATTATTTCTATTATTTTTTAACAACACAAGAATCCTAAAAATACTAGGATTTTTTCATGATAATTATTTGAACTACACATACACACACCTCTATCTAATGGATGAAGAACACAATGATTGTGTGGATGGAAAATTAACACCTCACGAAACGATGTTTGTTCAATCACATCTTACTGCCTCTCATGGTGGAAATTATGATGGAACTATATTTATATATGATATATACTATGTTTATGATTTCATTATGTTTCTGTACTTCCCAATTATATCAATCTTTTATGGTTTCATAGTGGGTAAATACGATAATGTCATTTGAGGAAGTGCAAACTACAGCCCCCTCAAAGTGATGTGATTCATTAATACCTTATGTGGGATGTATAAAGATTTATGTTAATGATATTATATTTGATATTATACTAGAATTATAAAATACCTATATATCATTATGTTTAATTTTTATTAGAATATGAAATATAAATGAAAGTAGCGTTCGTGCATACGTATGGCTTACTGTCTCCATGAATGGTGCATATCATTTCTTACCTATAAATATCATGTACTATTATAAAAACATGTATATACTGGATATATTTGATATATATAATAACCAAATAATGAATATAATTTTGGATATAATGAACCTTTTACCACATGGAAAACTTATAAATATAAGGTGTTCACTTTTGACTCAAGTACCAAATATCGACAAAATGGACGTTATTAACCAAAATGATTACATAATGTTTATAACATGGTAATAAGTGATATGAAAGGAAAAATAAACCTGTAAAATGTTCTTAATAAAGTAGAAATTAACATTACTTTATTATTCAGGAGATTAACAAATGAACGGGTCAAGTCAGACACGAGGTAAGGGACTTCGTCTCAATCTCGTTTCATTGAGGAATTTTTAGTTTTATACATGAATTTATTTTATACGGCATATAAACCCCTTTTACATTTCATTTTATTCATAGGGAATCTTTTTATAAGAAGCATTTTACTAAACGACAAAAAGGAATGTTTTTTTAATGTGGGGACAACGACCTTTCCTCCGCAGCGAGTATTATTTGTTTTTTGGCTTCCTCAAAAATCCGTACTATTTTTAAAATGAAAAAATAAATACCATATACAATTTTTATGTATTTTGGTATTGAAAAGTAATTTGAGAATGGATTTATTATTTAAATATCTTGAAAATATATTTTATTATTGCAATGTGGAAATGTTATCTTTCCTTTATGCTTTTGTTATGTGTTATGTTCATGTTATGGTTCATGGGAATTATTTACATATATGGGTGGTTCCATGATAAAACTAGGGTAGGTGAGCCCGAGATATCTCTCTAATGCATTGGGTAACGTGAAAGAGGTAATGGTTATGTTTATCCTAAGATATTTATGTAATATACCATGATGGGTATTCTAAGTGTAACTTCCTATGTAGCTGTGATAGCTACAAAGTATGTTTGATATTGTTGCCATAAGTATCCATTATGATTTATGATTTCTGTGTGTTATTCATAAATCTCAAGATTTTATAAGGTCTGTTATGATTGAAAATTGTGTTTTCATTGATTTGTATTTATTTAGGGGATAATGTTTTCCTTCCATATTTTATAAACCTTACTGAGCTTTTTATGCTCATCCCAAGTTTTGAAATGTTTTCACAGGACTTAAAGATAAATAAGGTCAAGGATGGGATCATGGAAAAGTCATTATGTCTAAAACATGGATCTAGACATGGCTCTTTTTTTAAGAGTTCTTGTTTTGAAAAAAATGGAAACTGTGTAGAAATGTCTACATTGCAATTTTTGAGATGTAATTTAATTGTTATGCCTAATTCTATAAAACTCTAAACCAGAATAGATCCTCAATGTGAATTATCCATTAAATTCAATATTATGTATTGATTATGGCCAGGTCCTTAAAGATGGCATCAGAGGTCAGTTTATATAACTTTAGGAGTTAGGATATTGTTAAATTAATATCCATAAGGTAATTTATGTTAATATTGATATCACATATAATTTATAGATTACCATGTTTCTTCGCCTAAGATATTTCTTTGTTTAGAATGGTTTTCCGCAGAGGAAACATGGAAGCTATGTTGGGACAACATGAGGAAGAAGGAAACCTTCCAAATCAGCAACCTGAGTTGGTCGGAATCAGAACTGAACAATTTGTTGCAGTGATAGTACAATTGACTCAGGCTATAAATGGTGGTGGTATCCTTGTACGAGATCAGCCATATCAACCATAGAGGAACATGTCGGTAGTAGAGCATTTCATTAGGCAACTTCGCCCATTATTCAGATGATCATCTGATCCGATGCTATCTAAATGGTGGATTAATGCATTGAAAAATATTTTTTTTCATGGGTTGACAGAACATCAAAAGGTTAGTCTTGATGTTTTCCATTTTTAAGGTGAAGCTGATCAGTGGCGGTCGATGGTGAAAAATATCAGAGATAGTGATGATATTTATGCTCGTGATTGGGATGAATTCAATGATATGTGTCTTGAGAAATATTTTCCTAAGCTGGTTCGTCTTAGGATGGAAAAAAAATTCCTGGAATTGAGGCAATAAGATGACTCAGTGGCTGCTTATGAAGAAAAATTCACTCGACTGGCAAGGTATGATCCAAATTTCATAAGAGATCTTGATAGTAAAATCAACTGTTTGTACTCAGGATTGAAGACAATGTATCTAAGGTATTTAGCTTCTCATGAGTTCAAAAGTTATGAAAATCTTGTTCTTTGTGCGGAGAAGGTGGAAATAGAGTTTGTCGATGATCATGTATTCCTTGAAAAACAACAAATTAAAAGGTCGAGGTGGCAGGTGAAAGGGAAGAACTCTACACAAAATTATGATGGTAAGAATCTTAAGTTTAATGTTTGTGAAAATTGTGGTAAAAACCATGCTGGGGAATGTATTTTGAATTCTGGTAAGTTCTACCGATGTGGTAAAATGGGACATAAGGCTCATAATTGCACTGAAAAGGATCAGAGTAATGGTAAGACAAAATCTGATTTACAATCAGTAAAATGTTTTAAGTGCAATGAAATAGGTCATTATGGAAATGAGTGTCCGACAAAGACCTCGAGTGATGGAAAGCAGTCAGACTACAAGCAGAAAGGGGTGGTGAAATCCTTTGAAACTACTTTAGTAGATGTTGGTCCATCAAATGAAGTAGCATCAGGTACATTGTTTGTTTGTTCAGATTATGCCAATGTGTTTTCTGATTCAGGGTCTACACATTCATTCATTTCTAAAAAATTTTCAAGTAAATTGGGAATTCCATCTCATGATATGAATACTAGACTTATGGTAAAAACACCTGGATGAAATTTTGAGACAAAAAGAAAACATAAGAACATTCATATTTTTATCTTCGGAAAGAATCTACGTTCAATCCTTTTTGTTTTGCCTCTAATACAATTTGATGTTATATTGGGCATGGATTGGCTTTCTGTTTATCCTTATAAAATTGACTATAGAGCTAAATAGTTTTCTTTTCATAATTATATTCAGTTTGTGTACAAGAATGAACCCCTGCTTTGGATAACATATCAGGAAGTTGAAAAACTGGTAAAAGATAGAAATGAATGTTACCTTGCACATATTGTTGAAAACAAAGGAACTGTTCAGATTAAGGATGTTCTAGTGGTAAATGAGTACCTTGATGTTTTTCTTGAGGAGTTGCTTGGTATTATACCTGATCGGATGTTGAATTTACTGTTGACTTAGTTCCTGATGCTATTCTAATTTCAAAACCCCATTATCAAATGGCTCAAAGTGAACTTTTAGAGTTAAAGAAGCTATTGCAGGATTTATTAGATAAATGTTTCATTCGACCTAGCACATCACCATGGGGTGCTATTTTACTGTTTGTTAAAAAGATATATGGTTCAATGAGACATTGCATTGATTATAGATCATTTAATAACATCATTGTTAATAATAAATATCATTTGCCTCATATCGATTATTTTTTTGATCAGATCTAGGGATCTTAGTATTTTTTGAAGATTGACATCAGGTCGGGGTACAATCAGTTGAAAGTAAAAGAATAAGTCGTACTGAAGACCGTGTTTCATACTAGATATGGCTATTATAAATTTGAATTTATGGCTTTTGGGTTAACCAATGCACCTGCTGTATTCATGGATCTTATGAATAGAATTCTTTGGGAGTTCATGGATAAGATTTTGGTTGTGTTCATTGATGATATTTTAGTTTATTCAAAAATTAAAGAGGAGAATGAAATTGATATAAGGGTTGTCTTGCAAACCTTAAAAGAAAAGAAATTGTTTGGAAAATTCAGAAATTGTGAGTTTTGGTTACAACAAATTTCTTTCCTTGCTCGCATTATTTCAAAAAATGGAATAACTGTTGATCGTAAAAAGATAAAAGTTGTTGATGAATGGCCAAGACCGACAAATATAACCAAGATTTGTAGTTTTCTTGATTTGTCAGGTTATTACAGGAGGTCTTTTGAAAATTTTGCATGGTTATCCAGTCCAATGACTAAGTTAACTCGAAATGGAATTAAGTTCATTTGTACAAAAGAATGTGATGACTGTTTTCAGGAATTGAAAAGAAGATTAGTGAATGCTATAGTTTTGGCACTGCCTTCCAGAAATTGTTAGTTTGTTATCTACATTGATGCTTCACTGAAAGGGTTGGGTTGCGGCCTAGTGAAAAATGATTAGGTAATTATATATGCATCACGTCAGTTGAAACCACATGAGTTAAATTACCCTACATATGATTTGGAATTAGCTTCTGTTGTTTTTCTTTAAAAATTTGGAGGCAAAATTTGTATGGAGTGAAGTGTGAAATATATACTGATCACAAAAGTTTGAAGTATATATTCACTCAGAAAATATTGAACATGACACAGAGGAGATGGTTGGAATTAATCAAGGATTATAATTGCACGATCCATTACCATCCGAGAAAAGAAAATAAAGTGGTCAATGCTTTGAGTCGGAAAAGTAATGTCTCATTAGTCGTGCTATGTTTAGAACAAGATCCATTGGTTTCTGATTTGATGAAATTTGGCATAGAAGTTTTAGGTGCAAGAAATTATTTTGTTTTGTTTCAGGTGTCTATGAGATCATCTCTATCAGACAGAATAAATAAAGCGTTGAAGGAAGATAGTGAGTTTCATAAAAAGGTTGAGTTGGTTCTGAAGGGCAAGATGCCTAATTTTAACATTGATAATGACTGTGTTTTGAGGTTTGAAAAGAGATTATGTGTGCCATGTGATTCACATTTGAAGAATGAGTTGTTATGTTGAGCACATAGTTCTCCGTTTTCAGTTTATCTTAGAAGTACTAATATGTAAAGAGATCTTCTAGAGTATTACTGGTGCGATGGAATGAAAAGAGATATTTCTGATTTTACCGTGAAAATGTTTCACTTGTTAGTAGGATAAAGAAGAGAGACAGTTAACAAAAATAATGCTTCATCCTCTATCAGTTCCAGTGTGGAAAATGAGAAAATATATTCTTGGACTTTGTTATGAGATTACCAAAGACGTCTCGAGGTAATAATGCAATCTGGGTTATAGTTGACTGATTGACTAAATCTGCTCATTTCCTTCCTATTAGAGATACATTGTCTCTGGATCAACTTGCTTGGTTGTATGTTAAATAGATAGTCAGGTTGCATTGAGTTCCCAACTACATTGTATATGATCGTGATCCCATGTTCACTTCTAAGTTTTGGAAAGGCCTTCAGAAGTCATTGGGTACTAAATTAAATTTTAGTACAACTTTTCATCCTCAATTAGATGGGCAGTCAGAACGAACAATTCAGACCATGGAGGATATGTTACATTCTTGCTCGATGGACTACTAGGGATGTTGGGACCAACATCATTCTTTGGTTGATTTTTCTTATAATAATAGTTTTCATTCTAGTATATAGATGGCTCCATTTGAGGCATTATATGGAAAGCATTGTTGAACTCTATCTTTTTGGGATGAAGTAGGTGAAAGAAAGCTGATAGGACTAGAATTGGTAGAAGAGATGGCAAATAAAGTACAGTTGATTCTGAAGCACATGAGAATAGCTCAGAGTAGATAGAAAAGTTATGCAGATAAACAGAGGAAGGGTCTTTCTTTTGAGGTTGGTGACGATGTATTTCTCAATGTTTCTCCTTGGAAAAGTTTGATGTGTTTTGGTAAGAAGGGAAAGTTGAGTCCAAGGCTCATTGGACCTTATGAAATTCTAGCGAACGTAGGATCAGTTGCGTACAAAGTAGATTTACCTCCATGTTTGTCACAGGTACACAATGATTCTCATGTGTCGATGTGGAGAAAATATATACCAGATCCCTCTAATGTTTTGAGCCCAAAGGCAGTTCAGTTGGAAGAGAATATCTCTTATGAAGAACAACCAGTCTAGATTATTGACCATTGAGAGAAAGTGTTGCGGAATATGGTAATTCACTAGGTGAAGGTTTTTTGGAAAAACCATATGGTTGAAGAGGCAACATGAGAATCAGAAAAATCTATAAGGGATAAATACCCCCCACTTATTTTATTAAGTGGATAAAAATTGCGAGGACGCAATTTCCAAAAGGGGGAAGGATATAACATCCCAGGAAAATGAAGAATAAGAGATTCTCATATTTATTAATATTTTTGAATTAAATATTAATTTTACTTTAAAGGGGTTTCTATGATCGATAGAATACCTGATACGTAACAACATGTTTCTTTGAAATCTTACGGTGCACACTAATAATATAATATTATTATTTTAAATGGAATTTAACTCCTAGCGATTGTATTGGAGGGAATGAATGAAACTAACTATAATATTATTATACATATTTTTTAAATGTATTTACATTTATCCAATAAATGTTATAAGCTTAAAATGTGAATGAATCTAATTTTAAGCATAATTTACATTAAAAGGCCGATTTATCGCCTTTTAATGGAGAACCCTCATTAAATATAATTCTGCTCAATTTAATACATTAAAATTGACCAAATATAATCCATATTCATAATGGGGACATCCTAATTTACTTTGGGTAATGTTTTGGTATTTTTTTTTTGATAAAGTTCATTTTTTAAGGAATAATGAAAATATTGAATTTAAAATCAAAACTATGTTTTAATCTAATTTATTTATTTGGTTATATTATATATGTAATTTGTTTTAAAGTTAAATTGAAATATAATTTTATGATTTAATCCAATTTTGGTCGTTGGAATTAATTTCACTTTGAAATTGGACATAAATTAGTATCAATCTTTTGATAGTTTTTAATTTTTAAAAACACGCTCTTTCTTTTGATAGTGTTAATTATTTTTAAATAAATATCTGCCGCTTCTGTATTTTGATTTTGAAAAAATGGATTCCATATTTTGAATCAGGAGGCCCAAATTTTGTAAATAGGTATCTTTTATTTTTAGACATTTTAAATATTTACTTCAGTAAATATTTTATTAACCATAGTTAAAGGGTAAATCGGGTAAATAAGGGTAAGAAAATAAGATTATAATAATATAAAATTACCCCTAAATGTGTCCTAATCATATTGGATGAGTCATATACAACCATGGAAATCATTGGGTCGATTTTGGACCCCATTAAGCCACTTGGGAGAGATAATGACAATTTAGATTAATTAATTTAATGTGAAGACAAAAGTGAAATTAACAAAAATCGTTTAGTAATTAATTTTTATATAGTGTTATATAAGTAATATTTTAGACTACAAATATTCATTGGAAATATAAAAATATTTCCTACATAATGGAATTTTTTTATAATTTTTAGACATCACATTAATTAAATTATTTATGACACAATAATGATGCAGTTTTTACCTCATTAATAAATGATTTAGATAAATAAGATTATAATTATAAAAATATTATCCAAAACACGTCAAATTCTGATTGGATGATTTTCTTTCGAATATGAATCATCATATCTTAGACTTCAATGATATTTGGCTCATTATAAACCGAATATATGTTTATAATAAAATAATACTTTCAAATTATCCTAAGGAGCCCCTCCTCTCCCTTAAGAAAAGAGACAACTTCTACCAATTACTCGCAACTCTCAAGCCATTTGGCTCATCCAAACTCTGCTCAATTAAGCTCCCTACATCCCTATACTACTCCTAGAAGCCTTTTCTTATGCATAAGGAACTTCAAAAGTATTTTGGTTTAAACCAAAGTGAGTTACCCAAAATAAAGGTAACGATTTCTCTTAAATTGTTTTCTTATAATTTGCTTCTCCAACCCCTAAAATATTTTTATTTATTTTCTATTGTAACAATAACAGTATCCTCAATATACAAGGATGTTTTTATGATAAGTATTGTAACTACACTTACACACACCTCAATCTAGTTGATGAAGAACATAATGTTTCTGTGAATGGCAAACTAACTCCTCACAAAACGACGATTGTTCAATCACATCTTATCTCCTCTCATGGTTTCCATTATAATTGAACTGTATTTATATATGAAAAATAATATGTTTATGATTTAATTATGCTTCTGTACTTTCCAATTGTATCAAGCCTTTATGGTTTCTATAGTTGGTAAGTACGATAATCTCATTTGAGGAAGTGCGGACTACCGCCCACTCAAAGTGATGTGATTCGTTAATTCCATATATGGGATGTATAAAGGATGTTGTTAATGATATTATATAAGATATTATACTGGAATTATAATATACCTATGTATCATTATGTTTTATTTTCATTAAAATAAAAATAGAAATGAATGTAGTGTTCATGCGTTCGTACGGCTTACCGTCTCCATGAACGGTGCATTTCATTTCTTACATCTAAATGTTATGTACTATTATAAAAACATGTATATACTAGATATATATGATATATATGATATCCCAATAATGAATATCATTATGGATATAATCATGATATATAAGGTGTTCATTTTTGAATCAAGTACCATATATCGACAAAATGGACGTTATTAACTTAAATGATTACTTAATGTTTATAACATAGTAATAAGAGATTTGAAATGAACAATAAACTTGAAAAGGTTCTTAAGAAAGTAGAAATTAACATTAAATTATTATTCAGGAGATTAATGAATGAACGTGTCAAGTTGGACACGAGGTAAGGGACTTCGTCTCAATCTCATTTAATTGAGGCATTTTTTGTTTTATACATGACTTTATTTTATACGGTGTATAAACTCCTTTTACATTTTATTTTATTCAAAGGGAAACTTTTTATATGAAATGTTTTACTAAACGACAAAAAATAATGTTTTTTTTACGTGGTGACAACGACATTTCTGTCGCTGCGTGTATTATTTTTCTTTGGATTCCTCAATAAGTCGTACTATTTTTAAAAGGAAAAACTAAATACAATATACACTTATTACGTATTTTTGTATTGAAAATGTTTTTGATAATGGGTTTATTGTTTCAATATCTTAAATGATATTTTATTATTACAATGTGGAAATGTTATCTTTCCTTTAAGCTTATGTTATGTGTTATGATCATGTTATGGTCCATGGGTATTATTTACGTATATAGGTGGTTCTGTGATAAACCTAGCATGGGTGAGCCTGAGATAGCTCTCTAAATCATTGGGTAACGTGACAGAGGTTGTCACGACCCGTCCTCGGGGCCCGTGCCGTGACTACCCCAAGCCCGCCTTCCATAGGCCAGGGGCTGGCGACTAGCACCAAGGCGTAAAATCCCAGTGAACAGGGAAGGCATTGCCTTTATAAGTAACATCCACCACAGAGTCAGCAAGCAGAAGTAACTACAAAGTGCGGAAAAGTAAAGGGGGCTGGAAATACAAGCCCAACTGTAATGTACAACTGAAAAGTAAAGTACAGCAACTGAAGAAAAGACGGCGGCCTCGTGTCGTCCACTGGTAATCCCACCTGAAGGGTGGGTACAGATAGCCTCCAGGCTCCTCGGGTCCCACGTCCGCTCCGAGCACGTCCCTCCCAGTGGTCCACCTCCAGGTATCGTCCTGCTCCACGCCCCAACCGTGATCAGCGCTGTCCGTCGTCTGCAACCAACACAATAAGGTGCGGGCATAGCCCGTGCAGGGGTGAGTACAACTACTCAGTAAGGACCCCGAGACCCCCGAAGGTCTCCCGAAATCCACAAAGGATATAGCACAAAAGAAAGATGCAATCACGAAATAACATCTGACTCGACTTAGGTATATGCCCATACATATACCTAAGTCCCCAATTCTAGCTCTGCTCACGAGCTCAAGAACAACTCAATCCACAAAGGAAAGCAAGACTCAAATCCACAAGGAGAGTAAACAGTAAATCCACATAGGATAGTTCAACACAATCCACAAAGGAGAGTAACATAAGATTCAGCTCAACCAGGATTTTCATTATCGAAACCGTAAATGTTGAAGAGCCTCATCTCTGAAGTGTACAGTGGTCCTGTCACGACTCCGGGGTACTGCTCACTAACCTAAGACTGCTGAAGTACTTCTCCTGTCGAGTACCGCGGGTCTGCTGCCAACTACCGGGCGCTCCGTCCGCTGAGGGTCTGCTGCCAAATACCGGGCGCTCACCCAGATAGCCTACTGAGGTACTCCTCCTGTCGAGTACCGCGGGTTTGCCGCCAACTACCAGGCGCTCCGTCCGCCGTGGGTCTGCTGCCAACTACTGGGCGCTCCGTCCACTGGGCTAGTCGACTCACTCCAAGTCGAGTCGGTCAAGCAGTCGTCAGGTCTCAGTCATCTACATGGTCTCCGTACTCCGCACGCGCGTCTCCACCGTCGCGGGTCTGTCGCTACAACCAAGCGCACACACTCCGTAGAGTATTGCGGGTCCGCCGCTACAACCAAGCGCTCCACCGCCAAGGGTCTGCTGCTGCATCCAAGCGCACCACCACTGTCAAGTACCACGGGTCCGCCGCTACACCCAAGCGCTCCACCGCTCAAGGTAAAAAGAAGATTCAGCTCACACAGGTTTGGTAACACTGTTCCACATAGGATCGCTGAGTGCAGTAGTCGACGCAGTCCACTGAGGATCTCTTGCACAGTCGTCGCCGCAGTCCACGAAGGATCTCTGCTCTGCGTTCGTCGCAGTCCACGGAGGATCTCTGCTCTGTCGTCGTCGCAGTCCACGGAGGATCTCTGCTCCGTCGTCGAAGCCACAGCCAGCACTAGGGTTCCCGCACTTAGCGAGCTCGTTTAGGAGGGTCCGCTCCACGAGCCGAGAGGCTGATACATCAACTGACACGTAGTCCGAAGTTGATGTATCCAAAAGTTCCGTATCGACAACAGGATCTCAACGCAACAGACGGCGCGTCAATCGGACGACCGGTCTGAGAGTTATTGGCATTTTCGTCCCAGGGGCCCGGTTGGTTTTTTTTAGGGCAAAACCAACCCGACCGTACTCCGCCTGTATCCGATCCTCGGGCGGAGTATGCCAAAAGTTCCGTCTCACTTAGAGGAATTCAATGAAACAGACGGCGCGTCAATCGGACGCCCGGTCTGTTAGTTATTGGCCTTTCCGTCTCACACCCAACCTGGGAAACTTCCCAGGAGGTCACCCATCCTGATCACTGCTTTAGGCCAAGCACGCTTAACTACGGAGTTTTATCCACGTAGACTCCCGAAAAGGAAGGTGCACCTTGAGTATAGTATACCGAAACGACCGTCTCGATCCAAGGATCGCGTAGCCGCTGACGGTTCGTCAATCGGAGGTCCCAGGCCCAAGATATGGACGAAAGACCGAAGAGGGCCCGAAACGGGGGTTCTGGGTCCGGGGCGACCCGGCCCGAACCCCCCTCTGGGGTCGGCCGAACCGGGTCTGCCCGAACCGGGTCGGCCCGGCCGACCGGACCGGCCGGCTCGGTCTTCGGCCGAGCGGCCGAAGAGCCGCCGCGGGTCAAACCCGCGGCTTTGGGAGAAACGCGGCCCGCGCGGGCCGCGTGCTGGTGGCCGGACCGCGGACGCGGTCCGGCGGTTCGCCGCCGCCGTGGCTCGGCCGCGGCGGACTCCTCCGGCGGCGCGCCGGGCGCCGCCGCCTCCGGTCGCTGGCGCCGCCGCGCCGGCGACCCGCGCCGCCGTCTCCTTCCGCGGGCCGCCGAAGATGCTCCGGTGGCCCGATTTCTTTCCCGTCTGCGCCGTTGCTCCTCCCGGGGGACGATCTTCACTGCGGAATCAACAAAATGCCCTTGCCGCACGGTTCGTCGTCGTCCGCCAAATCCGCACAACAAAAGAGATCGGCGGAGGGTTGCCGGGTCTTGTTCGTTAGACCCGCACCCTCCGCGTTTAGTCAAAATCCACGGAGGAATAATCAACAACAATTTTAAATAAATCAAAATTGTCGGAGATCATGTTCTTCACTTTAAAAGAATAAACACGGGGAAAAAGATAAAATAATCCAACATCCCTTACTTATCGTCGTCGTCGGACGAGAGGTCGTCGCGGAATTGCTCGTCGCGGAAGAAGGGGGGATCGTCGCGTCGTCGCGGTATCCGGCGTCGCGTCGCCAATCTCCGGATCAAGATCAAACGGATTTAATTAGTTTAAATCCGTTGATATCGAAATTAAAACGGGAGAATTCAAATGATTCGTTTCTCACCTTAGTTGCCGAACGAGGATCGGCCGCAGAAGAAGAGGCGTCGCCGAAGAACGTCGCGGGTAGGGCTCGTCGACGTCGCAGATCTCGGTGTGCGTCGTCGAATTCCGGTCGCCGGCGTTCTTCACGTTCTTCGCGTTCTTTGCGTTCTTCGCGTTCTTCGCGTTCTTCGCGGGGAGAGTGGAGGTTCAGAGGAATTGCACAACGATAGCAATCCTCCAAAATAGACAAGTTGTCTATTTTATTATTTTGCCAACAAACGCAAAACGCGTAAGTAACGACCCATTTAATTCGTTGAATTAATTCAACGAATAAAACAGCCCATTTAATTCACGAAATAAACCGCCCAATTAAATGGTCTGTTAAGAATTTAAGAAAACGCGTCGGTTGACTTTTCAGTTACTTTGACGGGTTTTCGCGGGTGCGTTACTTAGCGAAAGAAACTGCGAGGCTCGTGCGGGCCCCACCGCACAAATATCCTACCAAGGGGGTAGGATATTTCTGGATAGCCTCCTATCCAGTTCCACTCAGTTCAAGCCGCCCTTATGTGGCTTCAAGTGGCTTCCAAGCAGCTTAAGTGAAATAAAATAAAGTTGTCGCACAAACTTTATTTTATTTCTGACTTAAAGCCGCAAAATTTAAAAAAACCACGTCTGAGCAAACGCAACTCCGGAAGAGGCGTTTCTAAGAAAATACCGGCGCTGCGATTTCATCGGTGCCCTCAGAATTTGATTCCGGGCACCGGTTCAAAAGATAGAAAAACCCGCTCGTCCGTTCACTGAACGTACCCGAGCCAAACTTCGGAAATTGATTCCGGGCACACCGGGCCTCGGAATCAGGTGCCGTCTGAAGCTGCGCTCTTGTAAAATTCCAAAGAAAATTAAGAAAAAAATTTCCTTGAAATTTGCGGGTCTTTACATTACTCCCACCTCAGGGCTTTACGTCCCCGTAAAGAAACATCAAAAACTAGGGGAACAAATGGGGGTACTGAGCACGCATCTGAGCCTCCCGCTTCCAAGTGCTCTCCTGGAGGTTCTCGTGCTGCCATCTGATGCGCACAAGTGGAATCGACCGCCCACGTAGGACCCGCTCCTGTCGATCCTCGATCTCCACTGGGACCTCCGCAAAAGTCGCCCCATCGTCCACGTCCAGCTCCCCAAAGTCGATGATGTGCGTCGGGTCGTGCACGTATCTCCTCAGCTGAGACACGTGGAAGACGTCGTGCACCCGGTGCAACTGAGGTGGTCGAGCCAGGCGATAATCCACCTCTCCTATCCTGCTGAGGACCTAGAAAGGCCCGATAGAGCGTGGAGACAACTTGCCGCCTCGGCCAAATCTCCGTAAACCACGTTGAGGTGAGACACGCAAAAAGACGTGGTCACCATCCTTGAACTCTAGTGGCCTCCGCCTCCTGTCAGCATATGACTTCTGCCGGCTCTGAGCTGTCCTCATCCTCTCCTGGATGATCTGGACCTTCTCTGTCGTGGCTCGGACCATCTCTGGTCCCACAAGAGCTGCAAGATTTCTTCTTTGCCAAAAAGAGAAATCCGGTCTCATCCTCTGGATGAACCACATTCTTTGCCTAAAACAGTCAATCCTAACATGGATGATACTAATCCATACCAAGGATGACGTCGTAAGGCCTCGACGCTACTACTAAGAGATTCAACCGTTACTCTC
Organism: Viscum album; assembly: GCA_963277665.1. NCBI lineage: Eukaryota > Viridiplantae > Streptophyta > Magnoliopsida > Santalales > Viscaceae > Viscum > Viscum album. The sequence goes on along the minus strand of OY728146.1, from coordinate 1,214,660,040 downwards.
GCCTCCAAGGGTTGAGTCACACTGTCGGCATCAGTGTGTGGTAACTGGGTCTCCTCCAGTAGACGTCTCACAAGTGAGGGTCAAGTCAACAACCAAAACTGGAATCTCCTAGTAACATCACGAAAGAGGACAGGAACGAAAAATATCACAAAGGTATGCGTCTTTTATTATTGCAGCTCATATTACAAGACGCTACACAAAAGCAACAAGGAACCAGAAGTACAAAGGATGTATCCACTAGTTCTGCTCCTGTCCATCAGCTCCCAGGGCTCCATGATCGAAGGCCTCGGCTGCCTGAAGCTGAGCTCTCCCCTGCGGTCGGGGTGGACCTCCTGGTGGTGGTGGTGGTAGAGCCTCAAAGCGTCGTCCACCACCTGCTGCTCGGCCAGCTCCTCTACCTCGTCCGTCTCCTCCCTGCAGACCGCCACGGTCGAACCTCTGCCTCTGCCTAGGTGGTTCCTCAACCGTCTGCTGCTCCCCCGCATGGCGGGTCGGGCAGTCACGAGCCATGTGACCAATTCCGCCACAGGAGTAACACTGCCCACTCTCGGCACGCCTGGCTCTGACTCCACCCCGGCTTCCCCGCACAACTGAGCCTGAGTCGTGCAGTCGGCCACTGGTAGGTCTGGTCTGCCTGGAACCCTGAGTCATCTGTCGGCTACCTGCTACCGAAGACTCCGCTACGTGCCGCCCTGCGGTGGGTCTCTGTGCTGGTGTAGACTCAGCAAGGAAGCTCTCGATCAGAAGGGCCCGCTCTAGCACTCCCGCCTGGGTCGGAATGCTGAGGGAGATCAGCGACGCCCGAATCTCCTGTCGCAAGCCCTGCTCGAAGGTCCGGGCCCGGAAGAAGGGGTCCCGTACCATGTCTGTCGAGTACCGAGAAAGGTCGGTGAACCTCGCCGCGTACTGAGCGACCGTCATGCTGCCCTGCCGCAGCTGTAGAAGCTCCTGGATACGCACCGCACGAAGGGTGGTCGGGACGAACTCCGAGCGGAAGAGGCTCTCAAAGTCCGTCCAAAGAAGAGATGCCTCATCGTGCACCTGGAGCATCAAGCTCCACCATCGTCCTGCCGCCGCCTGCAGGAGGCTCGCCGCGAGAATCACCATGAGATCCGCTGGTGTCCTCACTAGCCTAAAGATCCGTACCACCGCCTCTAGCCAGTCCTCGGCGGCCTGGGGGTCCGCCTCACCGCGAAACCTGGGCGGTCGCTGGCTCTGAAACTCATGCAGTGCCCTGAGGCGACGTGCATCGTCAGCGTCTGGTACTGGTAGCATCGGTGGCTCGGCGGGTAAAGCTACCGCCGGTGCCACTGCTGGCAAAGGGCCCTGCACCGAGGCCTCGTCGCTCGGTGGGCTGCCGTCGCGCCCTACACTCGGAACCCTAGCTGGCTGTCATCGCGGGGCCATCCTGAAAAGGAGAACAAGAGCACCACAGTCAGAACAGTATACCTGGTGAGCTGGCACAAGTAATCACAAGGAAAACTTGAGACTTTCATGAAGCAGATCAGTATACCCGGTGAGCTGACACAAGTAATCACGAAGAAAACTTGAAACACACATGCAATCAATGTTTTCGTGCATTAAGTCAGAAATCAGAAGTCAGGGTCCTGGTGTATGGATACGTCGGCCGCCGCACCAACACTGGACTCCCTGGACTGATAACCACACTCAATACGCTAAACACTATTGCTTTACACAGAAGAAAGATCAGAGTCTGCGGTAGAACTGACCACCTCTGATACCAATTTGTCACGACCCGTCCTCGGGGCCCGTGCCGTGACTACCCCAAGCCCGCCTTCCATAGGCCAGGGGCTGGCGACTAGCACCAAGGCGTAAAATCCCAGTGAACAGGGAAGGCATTGCCTTTATAAGTAACATCCACCACAGAGTCAGCAAGCAGAAGTAACTACAAAGTGCGGAAAAGTAAAGGGGGCCGGAAATACAAGCCCAACTGTAAAGTACAACTGAAAAGTAAAGTACAGCAACTGAAGAAAAGACGGCGGCCTCGTGTCGTCCACTGGTAATCCCACCTGAAGGGTGGGTACAGATAGCCTCCAGGCTCCTCGGGTCCCACGTCCGCTCCGAGCACGTCCCGCCCAGTGGTCCACCTCCAGGTACCGTCCTGCTCCACGCCCCAACCGTGATCAGCGATGTCCGTCGTCTGCAACCAACACAATAAGGTGCGGGCATAGCCCGTGCAGGGGTGAGTACAACTACTCAGTAAGGACCCCGAGACCCCCGAAGGTCTCCCGAAATCCACAAAGGATATAGCACAAAAGAAAGATGCAATCACGAAGTAACATCTGACTCGACTTAGGTATATGCCCATACATATACCTAAGTCCCCAATTCTAGCTCTGCTCACGAGCTCAAGAACAACTCAATCCACAAAGGAAAGCAAGACTCAAATCCACAAGGAGAGTAAACAGTAAATCCACATAGGATAGTTCAACACAATCCACAAAAGAGAGTAACATAAGATTCAGCTCAACCAGGATTTTCATTATCGAAACCGTAAATGTTGAAGAGCCTCATCTCTGAAGTGTACAGTGGTCCTGTCACGACTCCGGGGTACTGCTCACTAACCTAAGACTGCTGAAGTACTCCTCCTGTCGAGTACCGCGGGTCTGCTGCCAACTACCGGGCGCTCCGTCCGCTGAGGGTCTGCTGCCAAATACCGGGCGCTCACCCAGATAGCCTACTGAGGTACTCCTCCTGTCGAGTACCGCGGGTTTGCCGCCAACTACCAGGCGCTCCGTCCGCCATGGGTCTGCTGCCAACTACTGGGCGCTCCGTCCACTGGGCTAGTCGACTCACTCCAAGTCGAGTCGGTCAAGCAGTCATCAGGTCTCAGTCATCTACACGGTCTCCGTACTCCGCACGCGCGTCTCCACCGTCGCGGGTCTGTCGCTACAACCAAGCGCACACACTCCGTAGAGTATCGCGGGTCCGCCGCTACGACCAAGCGCTCCACCGCCAAGGGTCTGCTGCTGCATCCAAGCGCACCACCACTTTCAAGTACCACGGGTCCGCCGCTACACCCAAGCGCTCCACCGCTCAAGGTAAAAAGAAGATTCAGCTCACACAGGTTCGGTAACACTGTTCCACATAGGATCGCTGAGTGCAGTAGTCGACGCAGTCCACTGAGGATCTCTTGCACAGTCGTCGCCGCAGTCCACGAAGGATCTCTGCTCTGCGTTCGTCGCAGTCCACGGAGGATCTCTGCTCTGTCGTCGTCGCAGTCCACGGAGGATCTCTGCTCCGTCGTCGAAGCCACAGCCAGCACTAGGGTTCCCGCACTTAGCGAGCTCGTTTAGGAGGGTCCGCTCCACGAGCCGAGAGGCTGATACATCAACTGACACGTAGTCCGAAGTTGATGTATCCAAAAGTTCCGTATCGACAACAGGATCTCAACGCAACAGATGGCGCGTCAATCGGACGCCCGGTCTGAGAGTTATTGGCATTTTCGTCCCAGGGGCCCGGTTGGTTTTTTTTAGGGCAAAACCAACCCGACCGTACTCCGCCTGTATCCGATCCTCGGGCGGAGTATGCCAAAAGTTCCGTCTCACTTAGAGGAATTCAATGAAACAGACGGCGCGTCAATCGGACGCCCGGTCTGTTAGTTATTGGCCTTTCCGTCTCACACCCAACCTGGGAAACTTCCCAGGAGGTCACCCATCCTGATCACTGCTCTAGGCCAAGCACGCTTAACTACGGAGTTTTAACTACGTAGACTCCCGAAAAGGAAGGTGCACCTTGAGTATAGTATACCGAAACGACCGTCTCGATCCAAGGATCGCGTAGCCGCTGACGGTTCGTCAATCGGAGGTCCCAGGCCCAAGATATGGACGAAAGACCGAAGAGGGCCCGAAACGGGGGTTCTGGGTCCGGGGCGACCCGGCCCGAACCCCCCTCTGGGGTCGGCCGAACCGGGTCTGCCCGAACCGGGTCGGCCCGACCCGGCCCGACCCGGCTAGGCCGGGTCCGGTCCGGCCTGTGCGCGGCCCGGCCGACCGGACCGGCCGGCTCGGTCTTCGGCCGAGCGGCCGAAGAGCCGCCGCGGGTCAAACCCGCGGCTTTGGGAGAAACGCGGCCCGCGCGGGCCGGGTGCGGGTGGCCGGACCGCGGACGCGGTCCGGCGGTTCGCCGCCGCCGTGGCTCGGCCGCGGCGGACTCCTCCGGCGGCGCGCCGGGCGCCGCCGCCTCCTTCCGCGGGCCGCCGAAGATGCTCCGGTGGCCCGATTTCTTTCCCGTCTGCGCCGTTGCTCCTCCCGGGGGACGATCTTCACTGCGGAATCAACAAAATGCCCTTGCCGCACGGTTCGTCGTCGTCCGCCAAATCCGCACAACAAAAGAGATCGGCGGAGGGTTGCCGGGTCTTTTTCGTTAGACCCGCACCCTCCGCGTTTAGTCAAAATCCACGGAGGAATAATCAACAACAATTTTAAATAAATCAAAATTGTCGGAGATCATGTTCTTCACTTTAAAAGAATAAACACGGGGAAAAAGATAAAATAATCCAACATCCCTTACTTATCGTCGTCGTCGGACGAGAGGTCGTCGCGGAATTGCTCGTCGCGGAAGAAGGGGGGATCGTCGCGTCGTCGCGGTATCCGGCGTCGCGTCGCCAATCTCCGGATCAAGATCAAACGGATTTAATTAGTTTAAATCCGTTGATATCGAAATTAAAACGGGAGAATTCAAATGATTCGTTTCTCACCTTAGTTGCCGAACGAGGATCGGCCGCAGAAGAAGAGGCGTCGCCGAAGAACGTCGCGGGTAGGGCTCGTCGACGTCGCAGATCTCGGTGTGCGTCGTCGAATTCCGGTCGCCGGCGTTCTTCACGTTCTTCGCGTTCTTTGCGTTCTTCGCGTTCTTCGCGTTCTTCGCGGGGAGAGTGGAGGTTCAGAGGAATTGCACAACGATAGCAATCCTCCAAAATAGACAAGTTGTCTATTTTATTATTTTGCCAACAAACGCAAAACGCGTAAGTAACGACCCATTTAATTCGTTGAATTAATTCAACGAATAAAACAGCCCATTTAATTCACGAAATAAACCGCCCAATTAAATGGTCTGTTAAGAATTTAAGAAAACGCGTCGGTTGACTTTTCAGTTACTTTGACGGGTTTTCGCGGGTGCGTTACTTAGCGAAAGAAACTGCGGGGCTCGTGCGGGCCCCACCGCACAAATATCCTACCAAGGGGGTAGGATATTTCTGGATAGCCTCCTATCCAGTTCCACTCAGTTCAAGCCGCCCTTAAGTGGCTTCAAGTGGCTTCCAAGCAGCTTAAGTGAAATAAAATAAAGTTGTCGCACAAACTTTATTTTATTTCTGACTTAAAGCCGCAAAATTTAAAAAAACCACGTCTGAGCAAACGCAACTCCGGAAGAGGCGTTTCTAAGCAAATATCGGCGCTGCGATTTCATCGGTGCCCTCAGAATTTGATTCCGGGCACCGGTTCAAAAGATAGAAAAACCCGCTCGTCCGTTCACTGAACGTACCCGAGCCAAACTTCGGAAATTGATTCCGGGCACACCGGGCCTCGGAATCAGGTGCCGTCTGAAGCTGCGCTCTTGTAAAATTCCAAAGAAAATTAAGAAAAAAATTTCCTTGAAATTTGCGGGTCTTTACAGAGGTAAACGTGATGTTTCTCCTAAGTTATTTAGGGAATATACCGAGATGGGTATTCCAAGTGTAACTATGTATGTAGCTGTGATAGCTACAATGTAAGATTGATATGGATGCCATAGGTAACCTTTATAATTTATGATTTGTGTGTGTTATTCATAAATGTCATGATTTCATAAGGTATTTTATGATTGAAAAGTGAGGTTTCATCGATTTGTATTTATTTATGGGCTAATGTTTTCCTTCCTTATTTTATAAACCTTACTGATCTTTTTATGTTAATCCCATGTTATGAAATATTTTCACATGACATAAAGATGAATATGGTCAAGGATGGGATCATGGAAAAGTCATACTGTCGAAAACATAGAACTAGACCTGACTCTTTTTTAAGAGTTCATGTTCTCCAAAAAATGGAAACAGTGTAGAAATGTCTACATTGTAATTTTTGAGAGGTAATGCAATTGTTATGCCTAATTCTCTAAAACTCTAAACCAAAAAAGATCCTTAATGTGAATTATCCATTTAATTCAATATTATGTTATGTTTAAGGATGAGTCCTTATATTTTAAATATATCATATTACCCATCTATAATAAATAGTGATTAATTTTTTATTTTTTCATTATATAGAGATGATAAATCATATATACACAAATAGAATACTTTAACTTTTACATCAATGAGAAATGTGGATTAAATTTGAATTTTCATATTCATAATTATAGTTAAAAAAATTAGACTAAATATTTAATTTTGGTAAGATAAAATCAATATATGTGGGTGAGGTAAATAAGACTACAGTTAAATTTTATATATTTCGGTGACTACCTCTTTTTGGAAAGAACTCATTTAGATCAATAGAAATTGACTATAGCGTAGGTATGTTGAGAGTAATAAAAAATCTAGAAGCTTGATATGTATTTGGATGATACAATTCATTATATTATTTTAAATATAGAATGAAAAATGTTATATTTTGAACAGAACATATTAGGTATCTTTTATAAGATTGTTGAGGGGAATTATTAGAATTTCTATAAATATTTATTTATAATTAAGAAATATATATCAAAATTTTTATAAATAAATTATAAATATATAATGGATAAATGTATGACCATACATATAAAATTTTCATGATAATAGTTTGTTTTATTTTCTTTGTTTTCGTAAAAAAATCACATAAAATTTTTTTATGTTCAATAAAGACACCAGATAATTAATTTAATGTAGAAGTCATATATATACTGTTTTAATGAGAGGAAAATATTATAAAACAACAAATTTTTTTTATATTCATATATAAATATTAGTTATGACATAAAATATATCAAATTATATGTCTTTTATTATATTTAATCCCATATATTATATTTTTTCTATTAATTTGAAAAACAATGCCTCAATGCAGAACATAAAATTAGTTAAATTTTAAAATTAACAAAGATATAAATAATTTTATAAAATAAAAATATGTTTATTTATATAAATATTAAATCTTTTATTTATACATATTATATTTTCTTCGATTAATGGACTAATAATAGTTAAAAAAAATCAAATAGAGTGATATTTTGTAACATTAATTGATTGAAAAAATATATAATTAATTGTCTAGTAAAATTTCACATTAGTCTAATAATAATATAAAATAAGGATATTTGGGTTTAATATAAATAATTAAATAATAAATTGGATGAAAATTTATATTCTTAACAGTTATTTATAATCTATACAAAACCAATTTAAACTGTAATGAGGAGATAAATATAACTATGGTTACAAATCATATTGGCCAAAAATAAAGAATCTTATATACCAAACATTAACATTTTCATTATAAATTTCGAAATAAAACCATATAAATAATTTATCGAAATGTGATGAATTTAAATTTATTTAATGTGTGTAAAATGAAAGATAAACATAGTTTTATAAAATCTGATATTTAATTAATGAAACAAAATTCATTATGGTCACATTAATTGAAAAATGAATTTCGGATGTTAAAAAAATTTGATAATATTAATATAATATTAATATAATTATAACAATTAACAATTATTTATTAATTTAATTTATTTATATAAAATTCATATCACACATAAAATATATATTTCATATACATAATCACATTAAATTTTAAATAATATTTGATAGCAATATTAATAAATTTATATCTAAGGATATTATTTTATAAATTTATAAACCAAATATTTTACATAAATATTTTTTTTATTATTCACACAATCCAATCCAACATAAATGATATAAAATAAAATAATATCATAATAATGTTTTTTGTTTTGTTTATCCTTTTCCATCGAACAATATCCATCAAATAATTTCAGTTATATAAATATAAAATATTCTTAAAATGTTAGAGTGTTACATTATACAACCTCTATTAAATACATTTAATCCATAAATTAGTCATTCTAATGGATACAAGTTTGTACATATTTATTTAAATACATCATCATGTGGAAATAATCTTCATAAAATTAATTTTTCCTATAAACATATATAATAAAATGAGAAGACATCATTCTTATGACATTACCACAATGATATGTTATTCCTAACAATTTTTCCTATATTAATATACATGATAATGTGGTATATAATATAATTTCAGTACTTGTGAATTATTTTGTAGGTACATCAACTTTAGTGATACTTTGAATATGTCTTTCAAAAATATTGTTTTTGATGGATGGGCTAAGAGATAATATATTGTCCAAACATTATCACGATTCTTGAAGGTACATTATATATTGGGAACAATATATATTATTCCTAAATATCATGAACTTACTTACGTGATATATAAATAAAAAACCATATCACCATATTCAAACTCTAGGTCTCATGAAATATTTTCGGTATACCTTCTATATTGACAATAATCTTACATGATGTTTTGCAGAATAGATATTGATTAATCTGTCATTTCCTCAGCTATTTTAGGTCCCTATTTCATTAATTATCGATTTTCACTAGAACACATTAGATTTATACATTTAATATCATAGAGTGATTAATTATGATGCAACTGAATGCTTGAATGAAATATATTTTTGGAAGAAAAATAATCTAGTGGACGATGTTTACCAAAATTTAAATTGAAATCCATATAAGAATATATAAAAATATACTATATGGTTTTAGGGTTTATCTAATACATACAATCAATCAAATGATGAAACAATATTATCTATCATATATCTACATACTGATGATAATTTATTATTTTTCCGAACATTGATGTAATCACCAGTTCATAATTAGATAAAAATAGATGGGTTATTCCTTATTATTTTACCACATACAATTTATATATTTTGAGAACATGTAAAACATGTATATCATATCATATATTAATTATATATTATTAAAACGAAATGAGATATACTATAAACCATATATCGTTATGGAATTCATATTTTATGATATTCTTAAGTGAAAATACATTGGTATTTGTTTCCATTTTAATGGACGTATAGAAAATGGTTATAAATTTTGGTAAATCATTTTTATCACATCATTAACATCATTATAAAACATGATTCAATTATCATAATCCATAATTTATATTTTTATATTGTCCCATAAGAAATAATCTATCATATCTCGATTCGTCATGTTACTTTAACGATGAATTGATAATGAATAAATAAATGAATTATTAATTTAATCCTTCTACACATTTGGCAAAAAAGGGTCACCTACATAGTTCATAATATTATTTTCCAATCACAATCAAATTTTAACATCAGAAAAATTGTTACTATCATTTATATTATTATATAATATATCTATTACCCATTAATTATACTAATATTATTTTTTGGGAATTAATTATAAAAAGATATGATGTCTCCACACCATTATGGATTAAATGATATATCGTTTATATGTAAAAAATATTGAATTTTTTCTGGTCCTCATAAATAATTTTATATAAATTTCATTTTCAACTCATAGAATCATCCACATTATATGATTAACTTGGTTGGTAATTTATTGATCAATACTAATATTTAAATATATTCATCCATATTCTATTGAACTTTTTCTGAGAATTTTTATCCAAAACATTTTTTATAATTATGTATTAATTATATATGTTGAAAAATTTTATCCATATAAAATTAATATATATCATAAATGCAAAAATTATTATAGATCACTCCAAATCATGATTTTGATAATTTCTAAAATCTATAATCAATTTACATGAGTTATAATCAATAACCATATTGTTTTTCATTCAAACACATCCTTGAAACATAATTGATTTGTAACTATATATTATAATCCTTTATGTACTGTTGGGTAGTGTAATCACTATAAACTTATTTTCATTATCGTTCATTCCATAAAGCCTTACACTCAATCATCATTCTAATATAACTCTGTACTCTTCAATGTTAAAGTATATATTTTATTCAATAGATGATAATTTTTTTAAAAAATAAATCTATAATATTTTTCTATACATAGAAATATATAGATCTTAGTGATAATTTTTTGGTTAGTCCAATGATTAATAACTTATTACTTTGAAATGATTATTAACATACAAACAAAAGTTATATTATGTATCGTGATTGAAATATCCTGATTTCAAAATTTTAACTTAGTAAAATTTGTAAATAATTATATATTCATTGGAAATTAGAACAATTAGAAAATGATATAGATTATATTCCAAGGATATTTTACAAATAGTTATATTATACATAAAGACTATAAAAATAAAAAAAAATGTAGTCTAAAAATACTATACTCATTAAAATCATGATGAAATTTGTAGATTTACAAAACTGAAATGGAAGTATCATAATTAGTTTTTGATCATAACAAATAGAGAATGTTTCCTTTTTTATATTTTTATTCTAGACCCTAAATTGATGATATAAAACATCATTATTAGACATGAAAAAATATTTACCTCCATGAATTTTGTCAAATATATAATTAAAATATGTTGGTTTAAAAATTTTGTTCATAGTGATATGTATAATTCCCCAACAATCAATGCACTTTCAAATTGATCCATTATTTAACATAATAAAAATAATCATCAATGAGAATGGTGACACAATAGCTTCTATTAATACCTTATCAATATTTTATGAGACATTATAATTCAATTAATTAATATAAACTGGGGATATTCTATAAGGATTATTTGAAACAGTTGTGTATCCTTTTATGTGTTATTCTAAAAACTAATCTTCACCATTCACATTAATATATAGAATCTCTTCACAATACCAATAAAAAAATTAAAGACATTTGGTGTATCCTAAATATAGATAATTTCCACAAGAATCTGATTTATATATTCTTTAGTAATTACAATCAATATCCATATGATAGATATAATTCCTGAAGAAAATTATTATTTATCATATCAAAGATATATAGACAAATTTTTATTTTTAATTTAAAATGTTACTTACCTATATTTGAAATTTTTATGAGTTTCATATAAATATATCCTATATACTCCTTGAATCTAATTAAATTTAATTAATGGTAGAATTAAATTATTTCCATGAGATCGTTACAACAAAAATTTATCGAATATGAAATATAGAAATGAGATTCGTCCAACTTACAATTATATATTTTTACTAAATACTCAATAAAGAATCTTTGAGATAGTAACATAATACCCAGTTCAAATTTAGTAAATATATTTGAGTGGTTTTATGATGAATAAAATTTATTCATTGTATATTAATGAGTGGATAATAATTATTCATTATAACACACAATTCCCATTACCCACATCAGTAGTTCTGATGGCATGATATTCCCCTTTTCATTTAGTAATGTGATGTTATTGATGTTTATCCTCAAAATCTAGATGAATCGATAATGGGTTGGAATAATTTTCATTCTTTGAATATTTAAAGAACTGATGCATGGGTGCTATGTTTTTTGAATATTATTTTAAATTATTAACTTAACTGAAAAATTAATTACCTTCTAAAACCCATAGGTTTTATGCCCCACAATTTCACATTTATATCACCACCTATTTACATTCAAACTTATTATCTAGTATTTTAATCACACATGTTGAATTAATATAATGTAAAATTTCGTCCCAGAATATCATTTATTTCAGATATAATGTTAATTTTTAATTATTTTATTATAAAATTCATAGGGAAATTGGTAATGTACCATAATTAGTACTACATTGTGTTCTCATTGAATTATTTCATCATAGACACTAATGTATCATATTTTTAATTCCATTTAGTGAAATGGTTTTATAAAACAATATAACGAATTAATTTTATCATCAGGGATGATAATTAAACTATATTCACACACAATGTGACAAGTAAATGATTCCTCATAATTACCAATGGATTCATCATCCTCTTTCTTGATCATTGGAAATACATTCTCCATAATTCTCCCAAAATATGGGGAATGTTCATACTAAATAAGTTCTCTTTAAAAATATCATATTCCATGAATTGAATGTATTCCTCATATAACATACATTTCATTAGATTATAAAAATTATAAGATTCAAAATTCAGATGATAAATGGAAGGGAAAAATATTTCATATAGAAAGCATTGGATAATGGAATATATGTTCTTAGTGGATCTAATCCATCATTCAACCAGTAGTGGATCAGAAGATCAAATTCAATAATGTGGATGTTTCTCAAGAAACAGTCAACATTATATCAATACATCCTTTGATAACTTTTAATTTTGGTGTCATTTATACCCTATTAATGATACTCTTCAGAACATAGGGAAATGATATGTAAGAAAATGGTATGATTAAATTCTATGAATTGGTAAACATGGGAGATATCAATCACTGAACATTTGACAAAATAATAAAACAATATGGGTATGAGATCAGGAACATAATATAAAATTTTGATACCAAATCTAACAATGATCATAAACATGATTTAGGGAATAATACACTTTAATTTTAAAAGACATGAATAACATGAATAAAAAATCAACATCACTCAATCAGGATCCATATATTCATATCATAAATATGTGTGGCCCCATCATAAGTATAAAAACCATTTTTAATGTCATGGTTGAGTTATAATACCATTTATACTGGAATAAATATTTATACCCCAGAGTGGATAAAACTAATGAACAACTTTTCCATAAAAGATCAATCAGTAAGACCGGATTTCTATAACATATTATGTACATTAACTTGTTTCCCATAAATATCTCAGGTGTTATAATATATTACCCAATGTATTAGTGCAATATATAGGTCTCGTCCAATAAATTATGAAATTGATACATGTTTATTCCACATGATCATAAATCATCCATCATATCAGATCAATTGAATAAAGATGGGTCTTATAAACACATCAACTCAAAATAACCCATTTAATTGAAATGTGTTTAATATATATTTTATCAGTATATAATAAAAATTATCCTCCCATAGAATAAGTAGTCATTAAATCCATGGATAATATCTATATTAAATTTTGTATGAATTATATGAATGTTATAATAGATTTAATGCCATATTGGAATATCACAAGAAATAAATCATTATGAAAATATAAATACCATTTTTAAATCACTTCATATTAAATTACCAAAAATTAAAAATGAAAAAATTTCATTTAAAAATATCCTTTTAATAATATATAGAAATAATAAATTAAAATGTTTGTTATAAAATCATGAATACGTATAATTTTGTTAAAATTTCGTAAATCATTCATTTCCAATATTGAAATAATTTTTCATTGAAAATATAAAAAAAATGTTACTTAAAAAAATTTTGTAAAAAAATAATCATAAATTAAAATAATATTAATAAAACATTTAATAATAGAAATAAAGATAATTAGATAATTATTATAATACAAGGATTTGGAAAATAAAAGTCAAATAATTCTCTTAATGGATACCTGAATCTGAATTATCCTAATTATTTAAGATATTTTGAAATGATTCCATTGCTATTTTAGAAAGAGCTAAAAAATTAACACCCATTAATGAAAGAACATAACATGAAATATTAAATACCCTGAAAATAATTATATTAATGATATAAAATATCACTAGGGAATTTGATACTATATATAATGAAAAATAGGTTTATACAGTAACATATATCCAAACAAATACAAATTGTGTTGAAGAACCATTACATCATGTTCCCCTATCATTAAAATCACTCAAATAGTGAATTTAATAAAATTTAATTTATTATAAATATTTATTAATTTAATTTTCATTATTATTTCATCATATAAAATCCCTATTGAAAATTTTAACATTCTTACATCAATTATTATTTTAAAAAATTGTTTTCTCTAGTGTAAACTATTTAATTATTCTTGACAATTTTAGTTACAAATATATGAACCGTGTACCAATATCAATTTTTTATATCCTACATAATTTATATAATGATATAAATTTAATATATATATATATAAATTTTTTATATTATTATAGTTATACATAAATGATATGCATAGAATAATGAAATTTTTAATTTATAGTTAATCAGGGAAGTTTCTCCACATGATTGGTATTTCTATTTTTCAATATATCAAATGAATAAAATGAAATTAATAATCTATATTTATATAAAAATTAATATCTAAATTATATAATATATATTTAAATTTTTAAATTTTATTATCATCAATTTAAAATATAAATGAAAAATGAATCGCATCACTTCATGTAGCTGGTACTCCAAACATACGCATGAACATCATTATTGATTCTGCAATGTATTATATGGGTTTTAGGTAGATCTGTATTATATTTTCATAAGTATAAATATGTCCTATATAAATTATATAAATATTAAAAACATTGTAATTTTCATCCCCTAATGAGGTTTATGAGAATATGAAATTTATCTCTACATGATAATCATAAGTTGTAAGTACACATTAGTGATAATTTCCCTTATCATTTGATGGGAATTAGGTTGTATAATGTTGATTAAATGATCATAATTTCATTCCCTAATATTTTTTAATATGATGTTATAATTTAATTATATGGTCATTATATATTGGAAATAATAACAATAGTTTAAATGATGTACAACGGTTAAGGGGATTACCTCTTCTTAGAAAGAATGACATTATATATACACTAAAGGAAACTAGAGTTAATATTCTGAGAAGACTAGAACTTGAAAATGTTCCTAGGGATGTGAATAAGATAATGTTATATATTATTATGATACTATATGGCACAATGATATGTGAAAAATAGAAATTATTGGTTCACTGTTATATTAGAGGTGAAGCACACTATTAGAATTTCATAAAAAATTAAACTACTATTATGTTAATATCAACCCCAAATGGTTAATATAGGCAAATAAATTGATAATGGGTGAAACATTAGACAAATAATTATTGAATTTATCAATTATTATTGTTATTATATTATTCATTTATTAAAAACCATTATATTAAAATGGAATTGTAACATCTCGACCCGAGTGCCACACAATAGTGGCCTAAGACGGTCGATCACATCATCTCAGGAACACCTCTACATATGATAGAAAATTAAGACTAGAACCATGATTCAAGTAAGTGGGTCATGAAAAGACTATAACATCTTTTAATAGAGTAAAACACCATAATATAAAAAAATAATATAATAATAAATAATAACAATGTCAAAAGATAAAAATCACAGAATATTCAATAGTCAGCTAATATAAACAACTTGATATGCCATCATATGTGCCAATGTGAAATCAAATGCAACTAGAAAATAAATGAACTATCATCTCCCATGTGGGCCTCGAACCGCATCTAGCTCCCTCATCCAAGCTCCCACCACTGTTAGAAATATTTTATAGGGAACATTACATTAACATGTCATGTAAAAATAATGTCTACCCATATACTGATAAAGAAGACCATGTAGGAATGAGTACACCTCAATATCCAAACACTAATGGTTTCGACAATAATTCATGTAAAAATACATTGTACATAGTTCAACAAAGAGACTATGATACTGAATATATAAATAGTTATCACATTATTATGTATTCTTTATTTATTCATATTAACTCTAGTGTTCTCTGCTATACCCATAACTCTATAATAGCTTAACCTAGTGTGGGAGCATGAACTACTCACCAGGTAATATGATATCTTAATACATTATTCAAATTCCGTTGCATCTCAATGGATATAAAAATAATTTGATATCATTGTACTCATTCGACTCATAATGGAGTTTTAAGTATTATAATGCGATAACATATCTCAGAGTATATTTATTACAATTATTTAAATTCAAAAATTATATCAAATATATCTAATAATAAATTCATAAGTGTGGTGACCATGTCAATATCATTCCTAAATGGAAATAAGACCTTCAATTTTGTTTTAATTTATTATAATCCCCCTTTAATGGGTTTAAGGGGAAACTGTACATGGAATGTATGATTCATATAATTACAAGACTCGATGTTTATATAAGAATTTACCTCAAACTATAAATAGTTGAAATTTCACCTCCCTATAATCTACTAAGCTATCCACCATTTCATTGTTGCTCAACTAGATGTCATATTTAGTTATGAACATTCCTGTTACCAATGAAAAAAACACACCTTATATTTCATCTAGATCTGATTTGTCTACTCTAGTGAATTCTCTTTCTTGGAATCCTCATATATAGCTTGTTCCTTATAGAATATTTTTGGTTTTTCAAATGAAGATCATGATTCTCAAATGCGTTAAGGTGGCTTGAAGGCCTTAAGGTGGAACGAAGGCATTAAGGTGTCCCAGATTCCTTAATGACATAATGACACGGTTGGATTGAAGGCTTTATAGAATCTAGAAACAAACTGGTTGTCTAAGGGTGAATAGTTATGGCTGTTGTAGTACCAATCAATACATTGTATATTAAATGTTATAGAACATTATGTTGTACTGCTACAATCTCCAAAAATAATCCTCCACAATGATTTGATCCTATTATTTGTGGATTCACTTAAGGATTCCACAACAACTAGGATGAGGCTCATGTGCACCATGTAATAATTATCACATCTCAATAGAATGAATGTGTTACTATTAATTTATATATAAGTATGTGGACCATGTTGCAATTTAGAATAATCATTTGAATGTACATGTTCCCAGTCCTTTTACTCCAATATAAAATGACCATGTTACCTTATATAATGTGTGATCTTGTATGACCAATTTTTTACTCTTCAACACATAATTAATTCAAAATTAATTATTAAAAATAAAACATTTTCTAATTCCAAAAATAGTCATATACATCCATATTCATTTTTATCTCCCCAACTAATTATGTATGCAAAACCTATTAATTAATTCATCAATTATTTAATTAAGAAGAAAATTTTATCCCATTATAAATGTTCTAAAATTATTTATCTCATTCTAAATCTGACAAATTTATAAAAAATTCCACAATAAATTATCGATATCATAATATCAAGGAACATAATTAATTCATGATTAATTATCTCAATCATATAAATTTAATATCACATAATTAATCCCATTCTTAATTATATTGATTAAAAATCCTAACACCCATAATCTATTTCCCTAAATTAATTATCCAATAGGATTCCTCCATAATATCATGATCAATTATTCAATTAATCATCTAATTTAATAATTAATCCATAAATAAATAGATCTAGCTAAGTAACTCAATTTAAGAATTCAATGTCAAAGTAAATCTTGAAAATCATAAATTCTTCACACATATAAAATCCATGACTGTGTGAATTATATTTTACATTACCTACCTCAATTTGTTTTAAGACATTCATTCAATATAAATATCATGATTTTGAGCACCACAACAACATAGCTCTCATTAACTGATCTAACTCTATAAATCAAGATCAGTGATAACATGATCTAATTAATTTAGATCTAGATCATCAATACTAGATCAAGATATCACAAATTATGTTTATATATTAAGAAACATATAATAAATTCCACCAAATGATCTAGGAAATACTAAATAATGAATGAGGTATTCATTGAGATGGGATCAACATACTAGGATAAGAGTATATAATCAAATTAGGCATTGAATCATGATGAAAGGAGGTAAAACAACATTGGAACCCCTCCATAGTGCTCTTAAATTTACCTAATAATCTAGTCTTGAAACTAGATTTATTATGAGGTTTTTAGGGGATTTGAAAACTAATTTTAACAGGAAACGAAAATATACACACACTTTTCTGCGCAAGGGTGCACAATTAGGGTAAACCTTGCACCAAGCAAGAGGACCTCAATATCTAGGTTCACATGATTACCTAGGTTTGGGTTCATGGTTCTCTCTAACCATGTTCCAAACATGTACAACAACTTATTATTAAATGTTTCATAAAACATTACAAAAACGCACCACATATCAAAACTCAAATCAAAATTATTTTAATAAAAATAAATATTACCGTATATTTATTCCGAGATAACTCTAGAAATGGGCTAGATATAACGAAGTCCCTACATTATTACAGCTCTTCATGAAGACTCATTTCTAATAGTTTTAAATATTCATATCCAAAGAGACATGTCCATTGATCCCTAATATTTTCTTCCATATCACATGTTTCCACTTTCACATGTCCATTTTTATATAACACCTGAACTATAGGCATGGTCTTTCACCACAACACATTCTCTCTATTATGTAACAAACGTATTAGATACTTCTGATAAGATTCATCTATCTCTGTGTCAACCTCATCTACAATGATCAAATGTGAAGTGTTGGGGAGATACCACTATATTTGTACCACATAGAATACATCATTAATAGTTCATTATTTATGAGGATGAGCTAATCAGTTTTCGAGTTTCCCACATTATTTAACAACATCAATATGTCCAAAAAACCAGGGAACTAACATTCCCTTCAAACATATCTTGTGGTGGCCTAAACTATTGGACAACCAAAGTGACACAAAATGACCCTCTATATACTCTAGGGGTTATATTAGTCTATCATAATATGAATTATACATAATGTGGGGAAAATATATTCTTTTTAACTCAACTAAACCAACTCTGATATCTCTTGCATGAGACTCGGTCACCAAAAATCTAATTCATCATCATCTATCCAACATAGAGGTTATCTACATGGCTAAAAAAATTGTCTAGTATGGTTGCATCTACATAGATTATTGAAAACTATTTTTATAAGTGAACTCCACTATATTCAAGTGCTTCTCCTAAGACCCACTGATGTCAATCACACATCCCAACAACATATCTTCAAACACCTGTATAGTACATTTTGACAATCAATCTTTTTATGGGAGGAAATCCATACCTAACATAACATATGTACCATGTGCTTCTCTGAAACCCATACATGAATAAAGATGTAATGTAGAAATCATTATTCGAATCTATATACTTTGGTAGCACATGTAGACAGTATATCTCAAGAACATACAATTTTGCAAGTGGTCACCTGTAATGCTTTCCCGTATAAGAATATAATGAACTACTTTCTTCAATTGATCCATAATTACACATATAATGTTACTCTTTCTATCATTATATAGAATGCACAACAAAAAATCATTTTTCATAAAACCTCACTTCCATTAAAAAATAACAAATGGTTGTAGTAAACATCAATGTCATTGATGTTATGCCTTAACCAACTGACAATTGTGACATCATTTCACAAAACACTCTATATCATTTTTCATGCCAAAACAGAAGTATTATCATCATAGGTAGTTCTATATTTTTATCACACCTGGATGCACCAACCTCTTCATGTCTTGAAATTTTTACATGATTTCCTCTCAAATTATTTTATGTAAAACAGCTTTATTCTTCACATTGATGATCTCGTCTTCATATATCAACTTTTCCAACATTTATTTGAACACATTCAATGATTTCCATTATTGAAATTATATCCAGTTCCACATATATTCTTTTACAGATACATATGAAATGTGTAGACTCCAATACAACAAAATCCATATTCCTCCACTCATACGTATTTTGAAGACCCACATTCATTTCCTCCAGAAAGGTCATCATATTAAATTACGCACTTGAGTCCTATAAAATAAGTGTTTGAGTTCAATTTCTCAGGGAATCACCGTCACTATTTCCCTTCTCCAGTGTATATGACTGTTCAAAATCAAAAGACAACATATATTTAACATATTGATGGAGCCAAAGATTCAAATCACATTGCGATAAGTTATACTTCTAGCTCTTGTGATAGTTATAAACTATAAACTTTTCACCCAAAAAGTTAGTGTTTCCAACACATAAAGGAATAAACCACTATTTAAAACATGATTTACTATGTAGGTTAATTCTATTCATGTGTTCTAAATCAAGGTGAACCTCGCTCTATGACTAGATCCCCTTGTGTCATCAGAGATCTGAGTGTCATCCTAGAAGCGTCGTAATATACCAGGTACTCCTCACTCATCTCTGGTTATATCAAAAATAATATCTTAGTTAAATTCTTCATATAGTACTAAAAATAATTATATTATGTTTTTATTAACTCAAACATTATACCCTTTTTGTTCAAGCAAAAAAATTAGCACATCCAAATTGGGAATGCAATTGATAAGTCTTATGTAATATCTAGTTAATCCTATAATTATTCGGATATCAAAATTTATTGATGCCCCCAAGAAACCACTACGTGAACCTTCTATTGTTCCACTAAAATAGTTCATGTTTAATAGAATACCCATATCATATTACCAATGCATTTTAAAAATGATTCATGTCACACTAACCCAGGGTTCATACATTGATGCATGTATACTCAACTCTCACACCATTTCCAGCCACAAAATAATACTAAACATTTTTTAGAAACAATTATCCCATGTCACCACATAGAAGTCACTCAACGTAAAATAATATTCAAATATAACATATAAAACAATAATCCCACCCATAATACTCAGAATTTTCTTAATACATGGGTTTTGAACTCTCATGAACAATATCATTACCCTTCACTAAATTTTCCTAGTCTCATTTATACCTTTAACTAATAATTAATATAATTTTAGAATAATGTAAAATAGACCTTTAATACCACATTGTAAAATCCCTAACTGAGATCCACATGACGGTGCCCTAAGGAGGATGGTCAGTTGACCTCAAGAATGCCTCCTTGAATGCCAGAGGTTGTTGACCAGCGGGGACGGTCCGATAAGTTAGTCCTAGGGAGTCTATAACATAATTCATCATAGTAAAACAACATCATAACAAATAATAAATAGAATAATTACCTTTAAACATGAAAAAATTCCAAATTTCAAAAGATAACCAAAATATAATATACAACATTAAACTGGAATTGAAAACATGCAATGCCAATATAAGTGTCAAAGTCTCTAAAGCACAACAGGAAGATAAATAAAATATGGGATCCAAAACCATGCATGATTATTTTATCCAAACTCTATCCCAAAATATCAATCAATCGCATGTCCCCTACCCTTAACCTGTCTTGCAATTGTATAGTCTATTGGGATACCGATCGTTAAACCATTGTAGTGTCTGATTACCTCTTAGTATGCCCCCACCAATAATATCTAAATAATTTCCAATGAAAATATTTTCTATCAAGTTCAATAAATAATTGATAAAAATGAATAAATAAATAGTTATAATCTTATTATTTATTCATTATTTAATCCTATTAAAGTCGGGGTTCCTGGGGATTCCTGTAGATAAATTCTATCTCTGTCTTTTTCTGATTCTCAATGTATTCTATAGGTAATATAATATCATAATACCTACATAGACACATTCTAGAGACATAAGTATTCAAAGGTGATATAATATACCAGTACTTGATTCAACACATGATGGAGTACAATGAATTTCCATGTGAGGCCATATCTTAGAGTGCCTATATTACAATTATTTAAATTAACACATAATTTACATAGTTACCAATAACAAACTAATATGTACGATGACATGGTTACAATTTATACTTATCAATAGAATGACAATGTTCCCACTAATTCTCACAATATTATAATTACAATGTTAGTATTTATACTTCTTATTTAAATGTTCAAGTTCCAATTCCTCAACTCACAAGTACAATGAAAATTTTACAATTTAAAATCTCAATTTACAATGACCATGATTCTATTCTTTCACACGTAATTAATTCACTATTAATTATCCACATATTTTTATTACTATTTGAAAAATTAGTCAAATAATAAAAACATTAGTTAAATTTCCTATTAATTAATTATTCAAACCTCATTAAATAATATATCAATTTAATAAATAATAACACAATTCATATCCTATAATTAATTTCCCAGAATTAATTATCTTATTTTAAATCTATAATCATTATAATTAATTCAATAACTAATTATCTATATCATAATAATAAGGATCATAAATAATTCATGACTAATTATCTCAATATAGGTAATTCAATATCACATAATTGAATCCCTGAATAAATATATTGATTATAACCCCTAAAATTCATAATCAATTTCCCCGAATTTAATCTCTATTAGAACAACCCCTTAATCACATTATCAATTAATTAATTAATCATTGAATTAAATAATTATTATATAAATCAATTGGTCAACCTAATTACCCTATTTTATTAATTTAATAGATAAATAATGCTATAAATTCTATAATTTTTTATACACTCATAAAATCCATCAATATATGAATTAGATTTTAGACCACCATAATCAATTCATTGAAGGAGGTTCATTCAATTGGAAATCCAAAAAATATGTGTAGCATAACAATATAGATCAATATTCCATATTTAAATCCATAAATAATTGTCGTGAATATTAAGTTCCAATCAATAATAATCTATATAAACAATTATAGATAAATATATCTTCAATTAATTTTATATCCATTAAAATAAGGGATAAATTATGAAAAATGTTCATGGAAGGAGAACAGAATGGATAGTATTGTCTAATTGTGCATACCTCACTCTCCTGGGTAGCATGCTTAACTAGGTTTTGGATCACGATTCATTCATACATTTATCTAACCATGAACAAAGCCTTTTTCTTAATGTTTCTCCAAAAATGACCCAAACACATAAAAATTAACAACTCCAATCAAAATTCCAATAATAAAAATATGAAATTTCATAAAATTTCACCATAGTTGACTCAAGAAATGTTTGGGATCATACATTAATTATTACAAATTTTGACACTATTCTTAATATTTTAGTTGATGGAAAAAAATAATGGTACAATTTAAATATATTTATATAACTCAAAACCAATATGTTATATTGATCTAGATTATTCATGGCCCAATTAAAATTATTAGAACTATATTTATTTTATAATTCAAAATTTTAATTTTTATATATTTTTTTGATAATTTTATAATGATTGTATCGAGTATTCATCATAAAATAGACTTATTATATAATCAATAAAAATTATAAAATTATTTATAAAATTACTATATTTTTAATAAAATCAATAATAACACTCTGATGCATTCATAACATAATTTCATCCCTATATTTTATGAAATCATATATTAAAAACAAATGGTGTGACATTTTGTAAAATTGATTGATTTTAATAATAAATATGCACTTTCCCCGATATATATCCTTTTAAATAATAAAATATGAATTTTTGTGAAAAATAAATATAAATTCATAAAATAATAATATAAATTTAAAATTATAGCCTTATCAAAAAAATAATATAGAATACCATGCCTTAAAATTTATCTAGGTGATAAATGTTACCATAGTTACCATTAATATCAACCAAAAATAAATGATTAATATTTTCAAGATTTGATCCTCAATATTATCAATATTTATGTTATTTCATTTCATTTATTATCTATAAGTGTAATTAATCTTTAAAATATGACTATAGAAAATAAGAGATGAAATTATTAAAAAAATCATTTTAAGTATAAAATAAAATTTTATCTTATAATATGTTCAAAAATATATTCTGTAACACCCATAGATTTTTAGAATTATGTTTTTGAATTAATTTATAAATGAGTTATTATTCATTTCACAGGGAATTATTAATAGTTATATATATATATATATATTAAAACACTAATTCAAACATTCATTTCATATTCAATATCAAATTGTCTTTACTTAGAGGCAATACTAACATGGATTGAATTATAAGAAAATCTGACCTGGTGTTTGATGCCTGTGACACTGAGTTTATATGATATATCATTATATATATATAAATAATTAAATTATGGAATTATAATATAAACATTAAAAAATTTAATGGTAATAGTAATCAGTTCATTCCAAATATTTTTTATTTTTTATATAAATTTAACATATTAATAATCAAATATGAGATTATTGTGAACGTCCTTTTATGTTAATAATAACGTTTTCTTGAATGGAGTGATTTTACAAAATTAAAATATATTTTCATTCATTTAGATATTTAATTTTGTCTGATAAATTTAATTTTTTAATTCATAATATCAAAATTCACCTAGGGTAATGTTCTTGGAATTTTCTGGGAAACTTCATATTTTGGTTATTAGTTTAAAATACTCCCATATAGTTAAAAAATACCTTTTATGATTAATTATTAATGATAAATGACATTATAAATAATTTTTTAGATTACATTATAATCATATTAATTGTATTAATAAATATTCTTTCAGTAAATCAATTTCTCTT
Source organism: Viscum album (assembly GCA_963277665.1). Taxonomy (NCBI): domain Eukaryota; kingdom Viridiplantae; phylum Streptophyta; class Magnoliopsida; order Santalales; family Viscaceae; genus Viscum; species Viscum album. The sequence continues at coordinate 1,214,635,629 of OY728146.1, read as the reverse complement.
TTTAACTAAATGTTAAATAAATTCAATCACTATAAAATTTTCCTATATTAAACCTTTGTTATTTTGCCTTATCTATGGGATGAGCAGTAATCCTATTTTTTTTAGTTTTGGGAGTTGAATTTAAAAAAACCATTTTAAACCCTTTAATTCAAAATAATATATTTTTTCTAATAATACAATGTCAATATTTAACCAATATTATTAGAAAAAGTGATTGAAATTAGTCATAGTAGTTATGGATTATTTATTTAAAAATTGGGACTAAACATTATAATTAAGGTCCCAAATGACCTTTAAATATTTCAAACACAAAATCGATGAACATAGTTTGGCCATACTACTAGTATTATTATTTTTTTAGGATTTGTTGATATTTTTACATAATAACTTTTCCATACATGATTTTTATCAAAAAATTAAAAGCGATTCATTTTCATTCCCTCAAAAATGTGACCACCTCTTCTCATTACACACACCTATAAAACAATTTATTTTTGTACATTATCTAACCATAAGGCCTCAAAAAAATCGTACCTTTAACCCTAAATCCTCCGATTTGGAATAATTCTTCCAAAGGAATCCATTTGTCATAGACAAAAATGAGTTACCCTATTTAGAGGTAACATCATCTCTCAAAATCCTTTCCATTATCTCCCATAATCACCAATTATGGTCTTTATATTCAATTATTATATTAAAAATCATTATATTACAAATTATATGATTTTTTTATGAAATATTTATCACCTACACATACTCACACCTCTATTTAATGGATGTTAAAGATACTATTTCTATGTATGATGAACTACTGCCATGGGAAATTATGAATGCTCATTTATATTTTACCACTAATCGTGGTGGCCATTATTATGGAAATAAATCATAAATATTTAATATATTATATTTACATTGTATTTGGGCTTATTTATTACATTTAAAGCACACATAACTTTACATTATATTTGGTTTTAATACAACAATTTTGTTAGAGGATGTATAGACCACCGCGCCTCAATGTGTATTGATTCATTCACAAAATAAAGGGAATGTATTAAATATGGAATTAATAAACATGTATTATATATATTGTATATTAAATGTACTATAATATATATTTTAATATATCATTTAAATACCATTTTCAATACATAAAATAAATACAGAAACAACATTCATGTGTATATACGGCTTATCATCTCCATGAACGATGTATTACATATAATACAACTATATTTATATATTGTTACAATAAAAATATATTATATATATACCTGATATTTATATAATGGATTACATTATATAATCCTGCTCTATGTATAAGGACCAAATATGAACAAAATTAAGACATGTTCCAAGAACAATGTAAATTTTAACCGAATTGAAACCTTATTAGAGGATCAATAACAATAGGGTAATATAAGGTTATAATAAAACATTATTACATAATATATGTAATATTATTCTTATATAATATATTTATAGTAAAATTCAATTTATTATTTATAATCATGTATGAGTACAAAGAAATTCAACATAGAAGGTAAGGGGATTTCATCTCACTTTAAATTTCTATGAGAGACATGTAATGTTTCCCAATCATTCATTTTATTGGTGTATGTACAACCCATGATTTTATTATATGAATAATTCAAATATATTTATGGGTAACCACATGAATGATATATTATCCTTCACTGAGTATCATGTTTTTTAGGAACATAAAATCATTATTATATGTGTACATAAATCTATTTGACATATAATATAAAGAATCAAAATATCTTACTGATATTTTTAGTCTTATGTAATTATATTTCTTTGATGTATTTTGAAATCTATTGTTACCAAGTTATAAGAGTTTGTAGGGACAATATCATCGCTTATTGAGATTTTTTATGTTTATGTTTCATTTAACAATCTTATATGATCCATATATCAATGAAGTTCTTGAAATTTATCCTCCATTTTTATCCATGACATAATAATTTTTTTACCATTTCTCTACACTTAATAACTAATGATAGTTAATAATGTGTAATTAATAAATATCAACATTACCTTCCCTTCGGCCAAAAATAAATGGATTCAAAAAAAGTGTATCCAAGATTATTACACCATTATACAATAAGCATTAAAAACATTTAACCAATTTTATCTATTTCCAATTTATTCATGTGAATCTTCTTCTCTCGTTCTAAAAAATTCATTCCTTTTTAACTTCTCACTGTGAGAAAAGGATGTTCTTTTTTTCTACATAGGATATGTATGGACATACTCACCATCCTTCTTTTGAATATTCTATATAATTGTATAAATGTTTAACAGTAATGAAAATTGTTTACCGTCATATTCAAGTAAAAAGGATTTTATATTGGGTTCATGTTTACATTATAATTTTCAATATATTATTAAAAAAATGACTTTTAAATCATTCTATATATTAACATGAATTTTCATATAAAGAAGTGATATTTTACTCAAGAATAGTTTTTGAAAGATATTTCAATAGATTTTTTAAACAATGATGATGTATGTCGATGTTAATCATTAAATTTTTGTAAAATATTTAATTCCTCAATTCATTTATTGTCTATAAATGGGTTTCACATAATGTAATGGTATTTCGGAAACTCATTTCTCATACAAATGTTATATTTTTATATAATTTTTCCATTTAACATGTGTTATTCATCGATAAATTGGTCATGAAAGAAATATATTTTTCATAGATTATGACTTGGTGAAATTTTAATGATAACCATTTCATTTTTTTGATTTTAATTTATGTTTACAATACCGATATCATTTTATAGTTCATGACCTGATTAATGTTTTATTTCCTTTTGGAACAAATGTGAATGATTTTACTATTAAATGGGTGGGACCAAAATCTCATTCCAATGCATTGTGTAATGATATGTTTTATATAATATGAAAGGGTACATGAGTTGAACCCCAATCTGGATATGAATGAGTATTTATGGATTTTAGCCAAATAATAAATGAAATAGGGTACATAGGTTATAGCCCAAGCCCAAAAACACAAAGGTACATGTGTTGTATCCCAATTCTAAAACAATATGGGAACACATGTTGCTATCCAAATCATAAAGTGGGTACATGGTTCGTAGCCAAATCCTAACATGTTGTAATGGTCTTGGTAGGTATCCCTGACATAAATGTATATATTCTTTTATGTATGCCACAAATACAATGTCATTTTCCATTATAATGATTTCATGGCTCATGATGTTTATTTCCTTATGATTCATGTGTTATAAAATATCAGGATTTATCCCATAACTCATTTTCATGAACATCGATATGTTGGGTATGATCTATTAATATTATTATTGCATTATCATATTTCTATTTTTATGTTTATACTTATATGACTCCCTTGGTTACCCTTGCTTAGAATATCTTCTCACCCCGGTGGTATGCTTTCTTTCTACAAGTTATGTGGAATGGTTTGAGGTAGAAGTAATAATTGTGGAAATTGTTGTGGGATATGGTAATGAAATTTCCATATAACAGATGATTTTATACCCATGTTTCGAAAGAAAATAAATTCTCACGGCCCAGAAGAATATATTTTTGTAATGTACTGAATATTCCCTTAAAAATATGTAATAACCATGTATGCTAAGCCTTGGTATCTATAATTGTTATCAAAGGAATGGTTTATCTAATCATTACAATCTAGGATTATAAAACCATAGATATATCCCAAAGTATATTTTTGATAATTTTTCTATGTATTTCTCTATTGATAAGTAAAAATATGTGTTATTGATATGGAAAATGTTCTAGGATTTTGGTAAATGATAGAGTGGGTGGTTTCATAGAAATAAATACTATTTGAATATTACAAGTGTATGTGGATCTAAAATAGACGTACAAGGGGTATCATCTATGACAAAATATTTTGGACTTCACTTGAGGTATTCTGGTACCTGACAATATGCCTTACTCTAGACATAAATTTTAACTCCCATGGGATTGTATTTGGGAATTCAAAAACACTACACAAATAATTATGAAGGATTTAAATATATTTTATTTTTGAATATCCTCAGATTATCATACAGTGTCATAGATTATGAATGGAGTCACGATTAATATATTATATAAGAAGATTTTTTCATAATTATGTGGTTTTATTCTATATTAAAAAAATCTCACACTATGATTGTGATTTCAGTTAATTGGGGGAACCAGATAGAACTCGTTTAATGGTGAATGTGTTGCAAGATTTTATGAAAGATAGTCAGGTGGTATGATCACTAAATTTAATGATGTCATGATAAAGCCTCATTACTTTTCACATTAAATTATTAACAATGATTGCCTTATATGACTATCGATCTCACAAGGGAAGAAAAATAAAGAGTTTTCTGAGAGTTTGGGTAATGGACACAATGATGGTATATTGATTCGAACTCCATTATGATAAGAATTGTGGAAGAACCATATATATTAATGTATTAAAAAACAATAAGGTGTTTTGATTGTGGAAAAGAAGTATATAAAGAAATTGGCAATATGTGGAAAATAAAGAGTATTATTAATGAAATAGATGTGATATTTTTCATACATATGTTTTCATTGAAGGTTAAGTGTTTTATGTGTGGATAAAATGGTCATTATGCAACCCAATGTCCAAATAGGAATGTTCCTAATGAGAATCAACAAGGTGGTGCAATTAATGTTTACATTGATGTTAATGATGAGACTACTGAATAAATTTAAATGGAATGATATATTTTTGTTAATGGAATAATGATGATGTAGTCGAGGTAATTATGTATTTTGAATAAAATGATATGAATTATGAAATATATAAGGATTAATATAATTATTTTTTTTCTCATTATTTTCATGTTTTGGTTAAATTTTACCTATGTTCTAGTGATTTTATTTAATGACAAGAGGTTATTTGGACTAAGGAAAGGAAACTGTTACTATGTTTTTTATGATAAGATAATGTTGTATGGATGAACATATATGGGATATGAATATGTTAATAAAATATTATTTTTTACCCTCATACATTTTCAAGGGATTATATATAGGTTGTATATGATATCAGTGATGATGTTTATAGTATTTTTGGAATTATGTAATATATCTAATACACAATTGAATGAGGAATCATGCATGTTTTACAAAATGATTTATGATAATTCAGGTTTTTACCATGATTCAGTGGAATATATGATTATGATATTTACATGTTTGGAATTTGACGACCAATAGATACATTGATTGATACATACGGATAATAGTTTTGATAATTTCGTGACTCTATTTCTAAACATTTCAATTTTTCATCTTAGAGAACAGTTATAAGGTATACAATTCCTAAAATATTTATGTTAAACATCGGAGTAAATAGTTACTCACTACATATCATTTGAAAACTATGGTAAAAAGGATAATCAGTGAATAAGATTATTACAAGAATTATTATCTATTATATTATATTAGTTTGGTTTTAAAAAAATTACATCATGTATTTCAGTTGACAACCAGTCATGTCTGGAGAGGCTACAGGTCATGATCACATTTCCAAAGGATGATAAGGGTTTCACTCCTACCACTATCCTATGTGATTTCCAAGTTAATGTATATTTATTTTTGACAAATAAATATTTATGATGAACCAGTAGTCATACTTTTTAAATTAATGCATGTTTATTGTTATAGTTTTCATTTATTTTTGCCTTAAGATTTTTTTATTTTTTTTATACTTTCATTACATGATGTGATGGGTGTATAAAAAAAATTTCACAGAAAAAAAATTTATAAAAAAATTTATATAAATTTATCAAGAATTATTCAGTATTATGAAGGGATACAATTTTTTTTACTAATACCAAACTATTTTTGAACCAATAACTTTTGGAATCATTACAAATAAAATAATTATATTCCTGCAACATTCCATTGATAATTCAATTGTTTGGGATTAATTACATCAGTAACCCTTATAAATATTTATGCTTTTCCTCTACGTCTAATATTTACACACAACCTATGTTCTCCTATGTGGATACCCAATTATATATTACATTGGGTAAAAGTTATGGATCCAAATTTCCCTTGATTAGGGAAGTGTTTGTCTCCTTTTTTATGATGTTGGTTTCTATGAATGAAAAATTAAATTATTAAAACATTGATAACCTAGAAAAAATTATTGAATTAAATTACTTTTAATAGGGGTAGAATGTTACACAACCCTATTTTTTGAATTCATTTTTTAAAATTAATTTAGTATTTCAATAATTTTCATTCAACATAACACATTAAATAATTTATTATACACACACTCACACACACACACACACAGATATATATATATATATATATATATATATATTAAAAACCCATTTCAAACAATTTTTCCATACCCAATTCTATCATTTCTTGAGTTACACACAATACCAACATGTCATTCACTACAAGAAACACCAATATGGTGTACGATAGAAACATCACTATGTTATTAATATATATATATATATATATGTATAAATGAGATGAATATTAATCTTAACATTAAACATAGTTATATGATTAGTAATACCTAATATCAAATTTTGTTTCTTACTTTTTTATATAAATAAAATATAATTTTAATGAATGATGCGATTTTTGTTAATGTTGTATTATGTTAAAAAAACGTTTTTTTGAATAGAATATTTTTTTATAATAAAAATAATTTTAGTTACTGTTATAAATTTAAAATTCTAAGACCAAATTTATTTTGAAATTTAAAATTTCAAAATGTTCTTAGGGTAAATTGTTTGGTATTTTCCAAGAAACATCATATTTTGATGAATTGATAAATATAAAGAATATTAGTTTCAAAATGCCTTTTCTCAAATTAATTATTTCTGCTAAATGGTATTAAAAATATTTTAATGTCACAATAGATAAATATTACACCTTTAAATAAAATTTAAATAAATATAAACATTTTAACATTGAAAGTAAATTTAAAATCCTTACAAACATCTGATATTTTTCAAACATTAAACCCCCTTTATTTTGTCATGTCTCTAGGATTAGCACTAATAATATTTATTTCCACTTATTTGAAGTGAATTTCAAAAATACAATAATCATTCACATTATATAATGAATATAGATATATAATAATATTTTATTTAAACTATCTAACGATCCTAAATAAAAAAAATGTGTTATTATATAAACCACATAAATTTATTTATCATAATAATACATAAATATCCCTCATTAAAATGAAATTGAGTATGAATTTGAGAATACATGTTTGGCCTACTTTGTGTCTTCTTCTATACACCTATATAATAAATTTACATTTACATAACATATATAAAAAATCCATATACAAATTTTAAATATCACCTATTATGCATTTATAACAATTTATCACACATTATATAATGATATTTTTAACGTTTTCCTTATTTTGAATGAAAACATCTACATATTTTATGTTTTTTTCATTGGCATTTATAGTCCTTTTAAATAAATTATTATCCCGTAATATACATAATTTTATTTTGGGTTTAAATATAATTTTTATTCAATATATTTATAATTATTGGTGTCCACAAATTATATAGATAGTGAAATAAATTACTATATTCTTGGAGACTATATGTGTCATGTGTGGGTGAATAGTAATTTAAATTTTTCACCCATTATCGTAATAAATTTTTATAATTATTCATCAATCCAAACCATTATTTTTATTTAAATATAATTTATTTTAATTAAATTCGTCTATATTTCCATCCACGAAAAAAAAAATTATACTCATTATGGAGGTGGTAGACCACACATACACTTGAGAGTCATTGTAGATTTCCATGGAAATGGGTTGTAAGAAGGTATATATAATATTATAGTTCCATAACAATATGTTTTTGACATATACCATAATATATCATTGTATATATGTATAAACTACCAATTAATTTTATATATAATAATGGATTACAGCGTTATGTATATACTAAATGTTATACATATGCAAGTGTGAAGTTTTATAATTTTATAAGATATAATATAGATGAAATATTATTGTACCAAAAAATTAATACATCTCAGTATATTGGTTAATATTTAATTAATATGATGATATTGGAAGAAACACATTTAGAAGATTTAAAATAAGAAATTACCATTAATGAGATGATAGATATGATTACCTTTTATTTGGTTGACTTCATTTAATTATATTATAATGGGAAATTTTTATTTTATTATGAATGTACCATAACCACAATAACATGCATATAAATGTTTAAAATATATTTTTGTAGGATTTGATATAGTTAAATGGCTTAAAATTTTGAAAACATTTGAGAGAATGGGTTTCCTCGTATAAGAGTAGCGATAATCATTACCGGATGCCAATAAAGTATTAAAATAATAAAAATTACATTCCATATCCAATTTATCCATATTTATATAATAAGAAAATTGGTGTATGATGAGTCTAAACTATATCATACAATTCAATTTGGTGATGTTATAGTTTTGTTACCCCCTTAACATTTGGTTTTGACACCTATTAACAACATTTAATATTACTATAGTAGTAATGGTTTTTATTCAATGATGGTATGAAATCACACAGTATAAGGATATAAGGCCCATAGGAGTACTGTATATGGTTTTTATTCTATATTGGATAAATTTTGATGAACGAATATTTATTATGAATTTAATATAATATAATTTATTATAATTTATTATGACATATTTTTATTATAATTTAAAAAAAAATTAATGTAACATGACATTAAATATATCAAAAAATAGAAAACCCAAATTAAATTAATTAAAACAACAAATAGGTGTAATTTTTATAATGAAAATTCATTAGAAACATTATAATTTTGTAATTATAAAAATATAAATATTTTGATATGTTATTATTTGATGAAAAAAATTATGATGTAGTTGTGAAAGTATTTAAAATAACTATATCATCACTAAAAACATAAAAATTTCTTAGATAATAGATTATTTATTTTATATGATTCATTTTTAGAACTAAAACAGGCTTATTTTAAGGATTTTAGTGAAAACATTTTGACAAAATGAAATGGATGATATTTTTAAATTTTCATTAAATAAAATAATATGAATGTGAAAAATAATGAAAAATGGAAAATGTTATATATTCATCTTTTGGATGATTATAGATTCCATATAATTGTCTAATTAAATTAATCATTGTTTTAGTGAAATATTTGATACTTTATTATTATACTATTAACGTCAATGAAAAAATTTCCACATTAACGTGGAAATAACATAAAATTATGGTTATTACTCTTAATATAAATAAATAAGAAGGATCTATTTAAAAAAAATCATCCTTAAATTTAATAATAGTTAATCCAATTTAAATTTTAAATTATGAGATATGGTTAAATTAAACATAAAATACCACATATGAAATGCAACGAAATGTGATTTTTCAAAAATAAAATCCTTTTATTTAAGAATATTAATTCTAATAGTATCAATTGAAATATAAAATATTTAGAAAAATGTTTTAAATTTTCTAGTTTTATAAACTAATTTTTTAATTTTTAAATGATTAAATTAAAAATATATTTTTCAATAAGATTAAGTATTTTTCAATATATAATAAAAAATAAAATTTTTAAAATATTATCTGAAATAAACATAATATAAATTAAATCTGATGATTAAAAAAATAAGGTTTAATTTAGTAAACATAATTTAAAATAGTGACATAAAATTATAATATAATTTTCTAATAAATTTATAAATATTCTGAGAACATATATTTGATCATTGAAATGATTTCAGTAAAAATATATTTTATTTATTTTAAAATAATTAATTAATAATTTTTTATTCATTATGACATCCATTTATATTTCATATTATATTTATACCAAATAATTCTACCAATTTCCTGAATAAATTTTTATAGTGACATTTTACTAGTAATAATATTATTATATTAGTTTCAATATTGTGTTTTATATATCTCATTAAAAATAGTGCTCTATATAAAATTTGTTATTATATTATTTTATCTAATTAAATTTTTATTACTCAAAATATTTAATGAATTTTTTAATATAAAATATAATCACTAATATTTGTCATACATGTCAATTATATTAATTTAATGATAAAAAAATAATTAATTATAAATTCCCAGATATAATGATTGAACGTGTATAGAAATTAGGATCATATATCACTTATAAATAATGAAAAAAAAAACATTAATAAAATATATCTTCTATATTAACATAAGATCCATCACATTCTCTTAAGTATATGTAGTCAACTGAGGATATACAACATTTAAAGGGTTGAAATAAAATAACATTAAGGGTAAGGGTAACATTTTTTGACATGGGTGAGAATTATCATCATAATCAAAACATAATCATGTGATCATAATAAAAATATTGAGGAAGAAAATTTTTAAAACCATTGATTCTGGAAAAGAATAAAACTGATAAATCATGTCACAATGTAAAATTATCTACCATGATGTGAAACAAAATGCATCATGTTCATGCATTAAATATGTGCATAAACCGTAAGATCATCAATGTGAACTAAAAACACATTATTCGAAAATATAACACATAATTTCATGAGAAAAGTTTCATTACCCAATTTATTATATGTATACATAATTATGAGCCCACAATTCTCATCATAATATTTAAATAATCTTTCATGGCACATATAACATTTAAAATATTTTTGATTAAATTAACCATGGAATGTAATTGGAATTATACGTGTTAAATTAATAATGATTTCACTAATAAACGTTGGATTAAAAAATGAATCGAGAAAAAATATTTTGAAACAATAATTCATTATCTAAAAAGGAAGAATGAATCGTGATAAATAAATGTTTTTTTGGTAAGAAAAAAAATTCTTAATAATTATAAATTTTATTTTTCTGAGAATCATTCTAAAAAACCATGTATATCTGTTTAAAAAAATTGAGAAATACTGACTGTTTATTTGTGGAATATTAATAGAATATAAAAAATTAATTTATGAGAAGAAAGTATTAACCAATTAATTGAATTTGGGTTTTAGAATCTCATTATTTAATATCACTATATTTATTTCCTTTTTTCTCTTCTTTAGTGATATTTTAAATTAAAAATTAATATAAATGTGTAGGATTATATTTATATAACAATTTTTCAATTCTACTCTTCTTAATATACTTCATAATTTTTATATTTAATGGGAAAAATATTTTGATATCATATTTGTATAGAAATTATCTCATTTTACATTGATTTCACTATTCTATATAATTTACATTATACATTAGTAGAATCCATTCCTAATTCATTAAATTAATTAATTTATAAATTTATATATTATAAATATTTTTTTAAAAAAAAATTAAAAGAATGTTAATAAATAATTAATCAAAAATTAATTATTGGGGCTGAACCTACTACTATCGGGAATATTGTCTGATGGAGGAAAACTAATTCTATATATATATAAAATCAGAAAACAAATATATTTTTATAGTATGTTATAATAATTAATATAGTTTTAAATTTAGAAATATTTTCTATTATACTATTTTTATTTTAATGGGATAATTAAATAAAAGATGATATGAGGAATACGAATAAGAATAGTTGATAAAACTATATATTTTTATTGGTGCTACATCTCATAAATGAAATTGGAATAATATGGTTGTAACGTCCCGGTTCTTGAAGCCATCCAGTGGCCTTGTGTACCCAGTTGGTCACATGGCCTCAAGTGCATTTCCCCGAACTCCAGATGATGTCGACTAGCAGTGGGGGCCTTGGGTGAGATAGTTGGGAAACAATTCCCTCATTGAAAAATTATACAACGTTAGTAAACAGATACATACATCAGAGGAAGTAGTAATAAAATCACACAACACAAACAATAGAAGACTGAAAGTATAAACTAGAGAACGCATATATAAAATGATACATGATACATATTTCAAGGAAAATAGCCAAACAAGTAACAATGAAGGAATTCGACATAAATAAACAAAAGATAAAAGATATTAAGGTAAACTCATCAGCATCGCAATCCATTGCTTGGTCTCATGCTCTCCAGCTCCATAGTAGGACAAGCCCCTGAAGTAGAAGGGAAATTAACCTTATCTATACCTGCAACAATATAATCAGTTTGGGCCCAAAATCTTGACACAATCATGGTGTGAGACTAAATCACAGTAGGAATCCACCCGAAAAACTATGACTAACAATTAGTGAGTATATGGCAGGTAAAAGTATTGAATTCAGTGAACAAGAAAGCACTAAGCAGTAAACAATCCACATTTTAACCATTCAAAACACCACAGAGCATGCAACAGTAAAACAGATAACACAACAGGTAACCCTCTAGGACGTACCCACATTCTATCCCCTCTGATTTGACATATCAAGTACAAGAAAAACTCTGGGAAGCACACACAGTGTCACCCCTCTAATTTAGCTAATGTATAGCCATTTTGAGGATGTGCTCACCGTCCATTTCCCATATATTCTTGTATAATACTAAAGGAGATCTAGGGAATCACTCAACGACAATTCCCCCTGTGTCCCACATCAAGGAACTACAAAAAAATCTGGGGAATCATTCAACATTAATTTACCATGTGTCCTCGCATCGTATATTTAGAAAGTCACTCTCAAGAATCCCTCAATATCAATTCTCCATATTGTCTATAAACTAAGTTCTCACGACCTTGTGTAAGTCAAAAAAGTGTAGCAGTTCGTAATGACCATGTTAAACCTCATGATCTACTTGGCTAGTAATATACAGTACAATAGTCACACCATCCTACGATACTAGGCATGGAATGTAAACATTAGCCTTATAGGAAAACAAGTCCTAAAGGTCAAATCAGGAAAAACCTACATAGGAAAAACATTCAAAGAACAACAATTCACCCTATTCACAATTAATAATCATCTACTCAAGCATACCAGCATAGAAGAGAAGCAATATGAATAAAATGGTAAATTCAATATACCTCATTCATGGGTATTGGGAGAATTTTCACATAATACTAAAAAATTAAAACAAAAAGGCAGAAACCACATACCTCTGTGTTAGATGATGAATATACATGATCCCTGAAGATTGAATCTTCATAGACTGACACAGATCTATAAAAATATCTAAAAATTTCAACCCATGATAACATGGAATAGAAAAGAAATCATGAAATTATATTCCATCAAAAGAGATAACTCACCAATGAGATTCTAATGTAATCAACGGTGTTCGATTCGGAGAATGGGCGGAGACTCAGGGGCTCGTCGAAGATCTGTAGTAGCTCAGTACTCTCGGATGAACGAGACATAAAAGAAGTTTTTTCTTAAGATTAGACAATACAACATTATGTTTAATTAATAATGAAAGTACATGGTGTGTACTTTTGAAGTAAACAACATGTACTCACTTTTTCTCTACTCTGCTTTATGTGGCATCCAAGTCACTCCCACAACGCCGTGTGTGTGGCTACGACACAGCCATCACCCATCCTATTGCAGCGAGGAAGTGCATGGCGTGTAGTCATAAAATACACGACATGTACTTAGAAAATTTCCATAATTTATTCTTTTTCTCAAAATGAACAGAATTGGAAAAAAATAACTAAAAAGAAGTTCCAGGTTCTTACAAACATACCCACTTAATAAAACTCGTCCGTGAATTTCCTTGGAGCAGTGTAGAAGAAGAAACCCCGAATAGTTCCAGCCACTGTGCTCGTGCATCCACCTCACTCTCCCATGACTTGTCCTACTCTGACCCATGCTTCCACAACACTCGTAACAATATAACATACCAGCAACAAAGAACCATTGTACAACAATCCACAATTCAGATAGGATTCTCCTCAAATGACACTTCCACTTCGAGCTCAACCTCATCTGGTTGAAAGACATGAGACGAGTCTGAAGATTAACATCAATGCTGGGAAATGTGGATGACTTCATGCATATCTCAGTACCTCTCAGGTAACTACAACCGATAGGCAACCAGCCCCACCCTCTCCAACACCTCAAACAACCTAACGTACATTGGTGAAATATTATACTGTCTTCTAATCCTCTTATGTCCCAACCTCGGTGTGACACGTAGGAAAACATAATCTCCAACCTCGAACTCCAAAGGTCATCTCCACTGATAAGTAAAAGACTTCTGTAAAGAATTTTCAGTAGCCATCCACTTCCAAATCAACTCTATATACTTTTTGGTCTCCTGATCAAGATGAGTTCCTAGAAAATCCACCTCTCCTACCTCCAACAAACAAAATGGTGATCGCCATGGCCTACCATACAAAGCCTCATAAGGTGCATCTGAATATTTTATTGAATACTATTGTTGAATTAAAACTCCACAAGAGTTATATGCTTCTTTTAAGAACCTCCAAAATCTAGGATGTATGCTTGAAACATGTCCTCATGAAGGTAAATTGTATGCACAGACTGGCTATCTCTGTGGGGGTGGTAAGCTATACTCGAAAGGACCTATGATCCCAAATCCTTCTAAAGGCCCTTCCAGACCCGAGTTGTAAAACTTTTATCCCTATCAAGAACAATGTAGTGTAGAACTCCATGAATACATACATTCTCTCGGATGTAGAACCATCCCATATCATCAATAATGTAGGTATCCTTGACTGGAAAGAAGTAAGAAACCTTCGTGATTCTATCAATGACAACCCAAACAACATCATTTCCATGAGGTGACCTCAGAAAACTAGTCTAGATGTCCATCGCGGCGTTATTCCACAACCGCACGGGAATGGGTAACTATTGTAAAATCCCTGATGGTCGCTGATGCTCTGCCTTCACCTGCTGAAAGTGGAACACCTCATGAAGAAACTAGCCACATACCTCACAATACCTGGCCAGAAATACTGACTGTTTAGATCATGAATCATCTTGGTGACCCTAGGATGAAATGACCAAACTGATGAATGATAATCCTACATCAGTTCCTTGCATTTTTCTACAGGAGCCCATACACACCCATGGAAACACAACATCTCACCCTCGCCAATGGTCCATTTAGAAATAGATTCCTATCTTGATGAACATTCCTCCAGGACTAGGCTTCTAGAGTCTGATAGACGCCTCATTTTCAATCAATCAAAAAGAGTAGAAGTAACATCTACAGAAGAATGGAAAGTCTGCCCCAGTCTGTCATGCACCTCCAAATTCATCTTAGGGAATAAATACATAAGCTTCCACTCACGGATGGACTTCTGAACTGCATATATCTAAGTCCTCCTTCTCAACACATTAGCCACCGCGTTTCCCTTTCCATGCGTATGGGCAAGCTCAATGTAAAAGGATTGTAGGTACTCAACCCACTTGCACTGTATCAAATTCATATCATGCTAAGTGAATATGTACTTGAGACTCTTTTGGTTTGTGAAAACAACAAAATGATCTCTTAGAAGGTAATGTATCAAAAATCATAAGTCAGGAACAACAACTACCACCTCCAGATCGCGAATCGGATGATTACTCTCATGTGGCCACAACTTCTAAGACCCATATGCAATGACTCCATCTCCCTCCATAAGCACAACTCCCATCCCGATCCCATATGCATCACAGTAAATACTATAGATATTTTACGGCTCTATCAAGACTAGTATAAGTGCAGAATTAAACATCCCTTTCAACTCCTCAAAGGATGAATCAGAAGAATCTGACCATAAGAACATCACACCCTTCTTAGTTAGACCTATCAGCGGTTATTCTATGCATTAAAATCACTTTATGAAACATCTGTAATATACATACATCCCAAGAAAACTCCACACCTCAAAGATGTACTTCTTCTGGTCCTAAAAAACTACCGGTATCAATTTCCCTGAGTCTATTGATACTCTGACCTCTATGATAGCACGACTGAATATGTGAATCTTGTCCATCCAAAAGTCACATTTTGATATCATAACATTTAACTAATGCACACTCAGTGTACTCAAAACAATCTCACGATGGGTAGAATCATCATGTTGAGTGTGAGAGTACACCAAGATATCATCCATGAAAACAACCTCGAAGGAATCCAATTATGGATGGAACACTCGGTTCATCAGTGCCATGAAAATTACATGCATGTTCGTGAGACCAAATGGAATAAACTTATACTCGTATAGACCATAAATACTATGGAATCCATGTGAGAGGTATATCAGATGGTCTAATGAAAAACTGATAATAATCGGACCTCATGTAAATCATTTATAACACCCAAGCTCCTAGAATCTAATAAAATAGATCACAAATCCTTGGTAAGGGATATCGGATTTTGACCTTCAACTAGTTCAGTTTCCGATAATTGAAATAATGCCTAAGGGTACCATCTGCATTCTTTGTAAATAGGACAGGTGAAGCCCAAGGAGAAATACTGGTTGGATGAAAACCTTGGCCTACAACTCCTCAAACTATTTCATGATCTCCTAAAACACTGGTGTAGCCATCCTATAAGGAGTAATTGACACCGATGTCACCCATTGCACAAGCTGAATAGAAAATTCTACCTCATTATCCAAGGGAAAACCTGAAAAGTACTCTAAAAAGAAATCTCTGAAATGATACACCACTAGAGGAAAGTTTTACTGTTAAGTTCCCAGGTCATTCGTATAAATACTATCAATCTAGGCTACAACTGCTTCTAATCGATGATGCTCTGGACCCACTCTGCTCGCCTGGACATTACAGTCATCCATATGAAGAAACGATCCACCCTCTAGTGACATGAATCTCAACCTGCCACAATAATAGTCGTAAAATGCCTACAAGGGAAATAGCCAGTCCATTCTGAGAATGACATCATAGCATGTTATCTCTAGAACATAAATATCCCAAAGGAAGTGACACCCACTAACCTCAAGAGTTAAATACTTGCACTAACTTACACCAACTGTTCTTTTCCCAAATTTAGTTTCTAGTGTCAAAACATCGACAAAAGAAATGATACATATCCCAGGGATCTCCACAATAATGACAAATATAAAGCTATGTTTAGCACCAGTATAGAAAACAGATGAAGACAAAACCCAGCCAACTAGTATCGTACCTCAAACTGTAGAGGGGATTAGATCCTGTTCCAGAGGGGTCTGCTCCAATACAAAATTATTGCCTGCTCTGCGGCCCTGTGACCCTGCCTGACTACTCTGAACTGATCCAACCTGTTGTCACTTGTGGCCTGGTGATTGACCACTGTGGCAGCAATCTACACATTGAACTGAATGTCCAGAAGAACTCCAGTTCCCAGATTGGTAAGAAACTAGTGGAGCTTCTCCTATACGAATAGTCATAGATGAACCCATGTCACCAGTTTATTGTGAAATGATCTGATAGAAATGCTGATGGTGTCCCAAAATTTGCAAGATCGGCCCTCCACTGTGTCTCTCTAGCACTATTTCCTTGTTTTCACTCATCTCCCACACTGGTAGCACACCACTTGGATACCAGAAGACGCATCCATCTTACTCAAAAATTTTGCATGAACCTTATAAAACCCTCATGGAATTGTGCATCGGCACCTATGTCGGGAAGATGGCTGGTGCCAAGACTGGCACAACTGGAGGAAATCTCAGTGGAATAAATCTCCAAGGTGAAACTAACACCATAGGTCAAGATTATAAAGGACAGTAAACAAAGTTGTGTATGAAGGAATAAGAGAAATAAACATTCAGATATACCAAACATGACTACATTGTATGTACATTTCCTACACGATGTATTCCCTGAAGTCATTTATATGTGCATGTGCTCCTGCCAAAACTAGTCATGTAACACCCCTTACACATGGCGTGTTGTCCCGAACATGGAATCTACATGAATTCTATTCCCTCCCAGTGTTCTTCTACATGGTTAAGCCACACGACTCTTCTAAGGAAAGAATACACAGTGTGTTCAAGGTATACATAGTGTGCACAAGACACGCATCAATGGGCCCGTGTTGTCAGTGACACGGTCAGACACATGGCCCAAACTACACGGCGTGTTCCTATCGGTCACGACATGTAAGTGAAAGGATAACACTGACACTTGTTGATCATTACACAACTGGGTACCTGGGTCATACTACATGGTGTGTTCAACGTTGAAACAACGAGTTTACGGAGAGACTCCACTGACCCATGTTGTTAGCTACACAGATGGTTTCATAGGATTATAATACCTGGTGTGTTTAATGTGGAAAAAATGTGTTTCTACCAGACTTTTCCCATCTTGTGTCTCTACCCACTTGGCCTACAACACTGTTTGTAACAACACAGTGTGTACATAAAATACACAGCGTGTAATTAAGAGAAACTATTTCATCTCAAATAGAAGAACACATGGCATGGACTTAATATTACACGGAGTGTATTCTAGGTTTTCCATACTGTATGCCTTAGAAACTACATCGGAACCCAGAAAACACTAATAAAAGAATTGAAAGTGCCAAATTTATGATCTGTGAGGGCCCATACTCCCTACTAATCAATTATTGGAATCTTATAAATATTATTAACTATATAAAGTTTAATGATACATTAGATTCCGTTCCATGAGGGCCCATAACACCTCAAGAACGATATTTTGGCGTTCATTCACTAAAAACATACAAACAATTCCCTATCAAACAATATGTATTTCTATCAAAGCATCTGTCACAACTATATGCATATTCTACACAAAATATATCAAAGAAACATGCAGTCGTTAATGCATCTTATATAGCATTGCTACCATTCATGGAATATGAGATCTAAAAGATCCCTATATGATTAATGAGATGGCACACCCTCATATCATCGGGTTTAGATATAAATAGAACCTCAATAACACAAACATTAACCACACAAAACATGTGAATCACCCAATGGTGATAATCAAATAAACAGTAAAATTCCAAAACAAGAAAAATTGAAATAACGAGGTAGATTGGATTTTCCCCATACACAAGTTATCTAATTTCCAGCACAGCTTACTAGCATGTACATATTATGTCATATCCCTAGATATAGGATCCAAACAGTAAATCAAGAGAAAAAAAGTCCTTTAATACCACTTTGTCACATCCTGGTTCCAGAAGCCATCTAGAAGCACCCATACATGGTTGGTCACATGGACTAAAGTGCATTTCCCTGAATGCCATAGGTTGTCGACTAGCTGCAAGGGACTTAGGTGAGATAGTGGGGAAATTATTCCCTCATTGGCAGAGTACGCAGTGGAAGTAAACAAATATATACAAGAGCGGAAGTAGTAATAATAAATTACAATAGAAATAGCCGAATACTGAATGTATAAACTGGAGAACACATATATTAAATGATGCATGATACATATGTCAAGGAAAACAGCCCAACAAGTCACAATTCTAGAATACAACAGAGCTAAACCAAAGTGTAAAAGAAATCAGATAAAATCCTCACCATTGCAAGCCATATCATGGTCCCATGCTCTCCATCTCCACAAATAGTCTAGCACTTGAAGTAGAAGGGTGCTTTCACTTAACTATACCCACAAATAAATATTCTATTTGGGCCCAAAATCATGACCCAAATAGGGTGTGAGACGAAATCCAAGTAGGAAAACACCCAACGATATGTGGATAATAGTCAGAGAGTATATGGTAGGTAAAACTAAAGAATGTAGTGAACAAGGAAGCACTAAGAAGTAAAAAATCCATTGATTAAGAATTAAAAACCCCACACAACATGAAACAAAAAAACAAATAACACAATAGGTAACCCTCTGGGATGTACCCACAACCTATCCCCTCAGGTCTAACCTGTCAAGTATAAGAATCTCTCTGGTCAGAACACACAGTATCAAGCCTTTGGTTCAGCTAATGTATAGACTCTGTGAGGAAGCACTCACCGTCAATTCTCCCTATAGTCTTGTATCACATTAAAGCATCTCTAGGGAAGCACTAAACGTAAATTCACCATGTGGCCCATGTTGAGAAACTACAGACACTCTGGGGAAGCACTCAATGTGAATTTCCCCTGTGGTCTTGCATCTTATAATTATAAAGACACTCTGGAGAATCCCTCAATGTCAATTCTACCTATGGTCTATAAACGAGGTTCTAATGACCCTATGTATGTCATGTAGAGAACCAAAACATGGCGTACATGGACATTACATTAATTTTGTGGAATACTTAATACATAAGAAAAATAGATACACAAGGATGGTAGTAGATTAGTGTCTTTGTAATCTTATAATATAATCTTCTAATCATGGTGAAAGATCTTCAACATCTCCTATAAAGATATTCCCCTTTGGTTTTCTTACATAAAACATTTCTTTATATCATGGGGAAAATAAAACATATAAAGGGTGAGCTCAAATGCTCAGTAAGGGTAAACATAGAGAACATAAAACAATCCATAAAAATTTGGATGAAAAAAACATGAACATAAAATCTAAACATCAAAATCCTGAACAAAGCCATAAATCTTGGATGTACATAAGGCATATATCGTAAAGGAAATATCAATCATGATAAAATAGAATGGTAATAAAACATGTGAAAATGGAATCCATTAAGAAAATGATATGATTTCCATAGTAGCCAAGTCATTTTTGTCAAGACCATCTTAGTGTACAAAGGTCCCTTTCTGAATCGAGATCACAACCTGTTCCAGTCCTGTATTGCTGAACCGGATTATCTTGCCATTCCAGCAATGTATATCTCATGAGATATAAATTTTTACCCAATGAATTAGAGGGAGATATTGGTCCCTCCCTTCTCATAAAAAAATCATTCATTCATGTGCCACAAAATAAACACACATCATTCATAATAACCCATCAAATAAAATTGGTTTCATAAACACCATGCCATCATAACATAATCCATATAAAATAAATTGATATAATTTCATCACAAGAGAAGTGAAATCATGTAAATCATAGAGACATTATACTTGAATCATACACATATGAAATAATGTCATCTTAAATGGAAAATGGTTTTGATAGAACACTTGAAAATAATTCTTGAGGAAAATATCCATTCTATATTAAAACAATTTTCTTTTCACAAAATGCCATGAAATTTTTTTTTTTTTTAAATAGTCATAAATTCTTGTAGAGTAAGCTTCATGGAAATTAGGAATTATGAAACCGTACAAATCTGTTCATGTCGGATATGTTAAAAATAACATTCTTCTCATACTTTTGTCAGAAAATTCAAAAAGTACCATGTTTGGTAAACAAAAGAATGTTTCATTCCATATCACAAAGTAAAAGACAAGATGTGTAAAAATGACTTCAATCATACAAGGGAGAATATAAAACACTTTATGAAAACATTTTTATGGACATAGATGAAAAATATAACCCTAGTAAAAACATACGAATAACCAATCTCAGATAAAAATGATATTGGAAAATTATCCCTTACCTTAGGTTCGATATGATTCGTACGTATCTGAACCTCCTGTATAATGATTTAAATAATGTCATTGACTTAATACAGAATCATATTCATTGTTATGATATCATATATGGTTCACTTACGACTTTATATTACGTTTTCATTTGTCAATCCCATCTTAATGCATCTTTTTGGGTAAATTTATTTCATTTTTCATATTTGTTTTGACTTGTAATTATTCATATGATCACTTATATCATGATTAATTACTTCCAGAATTTAAAACATGATTTATATATAATTTATATTCTGAATATAAATATATATTATAGATTGATAAGTGGAACGAAATATACCGTTCATGGAGATGGTAGACCGCACGTACGCATAAACGCTGTTTTTGTTTTCTTATTAAATTGAATGGATGTAAGTAAATAATATATACATAAATCTAGTATCATTATTATATCATATATCTCATTATTATACATTATATAAACTTTATAATCATTCATTAATTGTTAACATAGAAAATGAATCTCGTCGTGTCGTGGAGACGGTAATCCATATGTATGCACGAGCGATGATATTGTTACCATATTTATTGATTGAAAATATAGTGGATGATATAATATATTAGAATCAATATGATGTTATAATAATCATATATAGTTATTCTTTAAACCATTATACACATCCATGTAAGGTGGGGGTGGAAAAACAGATTACACCAAAGCATGGAGACGGTATTCCGTATGTACGCATGCGTGATGCTTTCATTTTTTGTAGGATAGATAAAAGTTAAATGAGGTTGTTTCATATTTATAATAAAATATCAGTATATTAGTGATATTTATGTTGTCACTTTATAATGAAACAAATAAATAAGAAGAAGATGAAGAAGAAAGAAACATGAAAGAATCGGTAGAAGGTATTACCGCTTTCTCGAAGTACCTCCTTTGAACTTCCTCTTAGGGAACTAGAGTTGGTCTTTTGAGAAGGCCAGTACCTATATAATATTTATGTGGAAGTGGGGAAGTGAAACAAGAAGAGGTTTGAAAAATTTCAAGGCTCAAAAGTGTGTGAAGAGAAGAGGGAAGCGGTTATTTTTTATAAGGGAGGAGAGGGGCACCTTTGGAATCCTAAAAAATATTAGTTTAATATAAATTCAAACCCCACATAAAAACCACTAAAAATTGATCAATTAAAATATCAGATGAGATAGGGTTGTAATATCATCAGTAAATAAAATTTAGACATGTTTTGATCGTATTTTAAACCATATCATTTTGATTTATCCTTAATTAACCAATTTAATTTTATTTGTGGTAATAAAATTCTACATTTTCAATGGTTAAAAATAATCACTTATGTGTTGTTAATTTCACATAATTGGATACTTTATGACATTTTATAGTATATAAATTTCAATTTATAATTCTTAAATGTTTTTGTGATTTTTTAAAAATTTAATAATATGTTATTTTTATAAAAAAACAATAGTGTCAATTTTGACACTATTCATTTATTTGAATTTAAATAAAATCCACACATAAAATATATTCGAACTAAAAATTTTAATAGGTTCCTAACATCTCATATTCATCTAGAATATTATTTTATAAAATTAAATAGTTCATATATTATTTATTTTACTATTTGTAAAACCAATTATTTGATACTTCTCTTAATAAACTAATTTCTACAACATTTTTGTATAATTATTAAATATAATTATTTGTTTCATAAAAATTAAAAATAAAATATTAGGATAAATATAAATCTTATATATTTTATAATAATACATTTAGTAGGATTTATCTTATAAAACACCCAACTTTTAAAATGTTATATTTATAAAATTATGATGGTGACAACTTTTACATCATTTTACATAAAATAATATAAGTGTCATAATCACTTTTATAAGACTCCAACCGGTCATATATTTGGACCTTCAATTATTATAGTGTATATATAAACTACCGATAAGTTTTGGTCAGGTTTTTGGGCCTTTTGAAATGTATTACTATTTCAATAAATACAATATTATTGATTTTTCACTAATTAAATATTTCTGCATCATTAATGTATATGCTAATATGTTAATTAAATAACTCTTAAAAATTAAAAATTAATTAACATGATAAAGATAAATATTTTTGATTTCAAATTAATATTTATAACCTAATATATATTTTGTATATCCTTACATTAAAAATACTTTAATTATTAAAGTTGAGTGAGACGTATTTCACTTTCCTATAAATAAAATAAACTAAAGGTCTTAATCACCTCCAAGTGGGTTGCAATGGATCCCATTTCGACACAAATATTTATTATTACGAAATATAAGGATCTAATTATATTAATACAAGTGTTAGGGTCATTTTATAATATCATATTTACCCTTAATTACCCGATTTACATTTTAATATGGTAAATAAAATTTACCCTAGTTGCTATTCATAATGCCCAAAAATAAAAATTAGACTATTGAAATAATTTGGACCCACTTATTCCAAATATGGAATCCATTTTTCTAAATACAATACAAAAAATTTTCAGAAATTAATTTAAAATTAATCCCGTTGTTAAGAAAATGAGTTTTAAAAGTTAAAACCTTACAACAGATTGAAACCATTTTACCTATGAATTCAATTTAAAATCAATGCTAATGACATACATTATATTAAATGGTAAAAATATATTATATTTATACTTTAAAACAATTAAATAATATAGTTTAACCATATAAATTATTACGATTAAAAAATTTGTTTTAAAATAAAATATAATGTGTTATTACTATTCATTAAAATATGAAAGTTATCAGAAAAATATCAAAACATTATCCATTCTAAATTTTTATATCCTGATTCCAATGTAGAATTTTATTTTTTAAAATTTAAGTTATAAACTTTTCAAAAAATATATTTAAAATGGGTACGCCATCAAAAGCCGGAAAAACTGCCTTTTTTGAAAAATAATTATTTTACCTGAAACAATTATTTTTTTCTCATAACATGTTCTAGAAAATGTGTAATATTAAGAATAATGTTATAAAATATATAAAATTGTTAATAATATTCATAACGGCTAGTTCATAATAATGTTATAATCATATATCGTTGTTTAGTGAAACATGGTAATACGTACAACACACGCTATCGAAGAAGGTAGAGATAGCGTGTAATTCAAGCCAAGTCAGGGTTGAGTGTAGTGCAAGACTCCTTTGTTGTTTCATATAACAGTATCCAACCATATGTCATTTATACATTGAATATATACATATATATATACAGATATATATACACTCAATGTTGCGAACCTTAAATTGTGTGCAACACGATCCAAGAATTGTGTTGCATATACTACAAACTACTATGGTGTTGTGTATAGTACAAGATAATCTTGTTGTAGTGTACAACAGATGATATTAATGAAATTTAAAAGAATATATCTTATAAAATCTCAGGGTGTTACATTCTACCCAACTTAAAATGAATTTCTCCCGCGAAATTCATCGAGGTTATAAATAATTTACTATTCATAGAAACCCACATCATAAAATGGAATACTAAAAGGTAATTTTAAAAACTAAACTATTAAACATAATGATTACCCAATGTAACTTATCATTGACTTTCCAAATATGAGAACATAGGTGAAAATATGGATGTGGATAAAAATCCAACCATCACGTTATGATGGAGACTGGTAGATAACATGGATATAAAAAACAAACAATCACAAATCCATAAATTTGTGATGATCTATAGTACCATCTGATTAATAGGATATGATGACACTAGGAACCGATTATTAGTTTTCAAGATCATTTCCCTAAATTTGATTAATTAAAATAAATACTTACATGATATTTGGTACAATATCACTGTTGTTCATGCCTTTAACAATTTCCACTTCATATCTTATTGAAATGAGGTTGAATTTGTTTTTCATGAAGTGTGATAAGATCATGCGATAGAATGATATGTCATTCCATCTGTCACAAACAATAGGTTATCAAAAGTTATCAAATCTACATATGTCCATCTATGGTGAGGTTAATCGTATATGATTCCAAAATTGAACTTATACTTCATCTATCGTACCGCTTAATAAAATAAAACTAGTTTTCACTAACCAGGGACTTCTTGTAGGCCAGTGGTAGGTGATAAAGGCATGTCGTATTTCATTTGTGAGTTCAATTTTCACATCCTTGACTGACGCTACGGGTTGTCGCCCGTTCTGCAGGTTGTCCCTTTTCTTAAAACTATACTATTATAACATTCCATAAAAAGTTACAGACTTAATCAATACTATCATATGTCTACTTAATCCATTAAAACATTAAGACATATCCAATATACTTCTTTCCAAACTGATAGTATACAGATAATGATTACTAGAAAGGTATTATCACATGCATGTGAATACTGTCATTTATCCTAGATATATCTTGTTAATAACATGTGAATACCTTAATCATCTATTATCTTGAAACATGAATTACTATAAAACCATATTCTATCAAAAGTTAACTCTTCCCACATCCCAAAATCCCAAAATTTCTATATACTCAAACCATGATATCACTTAGTCCATACATCATTCCCGATCTCATGAATACCATCAAAAATATTATTTTCTCCTTATCCCTTTATTATGGGCATATCATCTTCTATCCAAAAATATCTCAATCACATTACACGGTTACCTGTACCATAAAATCATTGAATACCACAATATACCAATATATAAATATTCCAATATTCCCTGATACTATATACAACATTATTTTGGAATCCCATTACATAAACACTTAATCATTCTACCACATCATTGTCATATTCAAAATCTCCAATAGGGATCGCATGTGACTTCCCTTGGACCTTTTCCTTAAGTTTTTTCTCATGTCTCTCATCGTTAACCCATGGATTAGGGTATTGATTAGCATAATGACCCATTTCCTTGCACGTGAAGCAATGAAGTATTGGTGGAGAGTTCTATGTAGTCATTTCTCTATTCACATCATTAAAAAACTTTTTCTTATTACTTCGACAATCAAAAGCTCAATGACATTCTTTCCCACACTTATAACATTTTCTAGTACCTATTAGGAAATCTCCACCATGATTCTTCCCAAAAATTGAGCATATAGAAACATTCATCTTCTTTTCACCATTGTTCTAAGATTTCTCTTTGAACTCCATCTTTTGTTTCTTCCCAAAACCATGAGATGGATATGTAACACCAACTTCTAGTTCTTCCTTGATAGAACAATGCACAATTTAATTATAGCTATTGAAATATCTTATAGCTAATACACTTAGATGACTTGGTTATATGACATTGAAGTGTCGATCAACTTTACTTTCAGGTTGGATGATAAAGAAAGATGC
This sequence comes from Viscum album, assembly GCA_963277665.1. Taxonomy (NCBI): domain Eukaryota; kingdom Viridiplantae; phylum Streptophyta; class Magnoliopsida; order Santalales; family Viscaceae; genus Viscum; species Viscum album. The sequence goes on along the minus strand of OY728146.1, from coordinate 1,214,608,780 downwards.
ATACCTTGCAAACCTTGTAAAATTCACCTTGTCTATACCAACAGATTCATCCTCCTTTTGATTAAGCTCATGGAAATCCTTTTCCATCTTTGTTCGAAAAATATGAGGGAAGTACTTATTGAAAAACATGTTTTTGAACTCTTCCCACTCCATTGATTCAATTTTATCTTGGGACCTTGTATTCTTAATTATAGTCCACCACTGGTCATCTTCACCTTCTAAATGGTAAACAGCCAGAATGAATTTTTCATGTTCCAAACATCGAAGTATGGAAAATATATTTTCAATGCTACTATTCCATTGTTCAGCAACATGTGGATCATAAGACCCACTAAAAGAAGATGAACTTTTCCTCATGAAGGACTCAATATAATTTTGTTCCCTTTTCTACTCATTCGGAAGTCCAGAATGATTCATAGCTTTTGAAAGTATAGCAATAAGATTATTCACTCCATCTTCCATCACATTTGGTTGTTCAGGAGGACAATCATTGAATTTTCCATTACATTGATTAACACGGTTACTTCAGGTTCCATACATCATCTAAAACCCAAAAATAATAGTGTGAGAACCAAATATCATGCTAGGAAAACAGCATAATAAAATGGGAGTACTTTCAATATCTAACATATTATGTTTAATTCTATGATCTTTATCATAATCCTAAGACTATAACCTATACTTATACATAACGTTAGGGACATACCTAGACATACCTTAGAAATATCTCTAGGGATATGTCTAAAGTTTTCACATCCTAGTTTCTAAAGGTTAACTAAACCTTTCCTCTAATACCAAATTTAGATACCAAAAGTTTGGATGATGTGGACAATAAATTACTTCTATGGAATAATTAATACATAACAAAAACAGACACACAAGAATCGTAATAGTTTAGTGTCTTTGGAAACTTGGAAAATAATCTTCTAATCGTGGTGAAAGATCTTCAACATCTTCCATAAATATTTTCCCCATTGGTTTATTACCTAAAAAATTTCTTTATATCCTGGTAAATGAAAACATATAAAGGGTGAGCTCAAATTCTCAGTAAGGGTAAACATAGAGAACATAAACAAAATCCACATACATTTGAATGAAAAAAACTTGATCATAAAATCTAAACATCAAAATCATAAGCAAAGGCATAAATATTGGAAGTATGTAAGGAATATATCATAACAGAACATCAACATGATAAAATAGCATGGGAGTAAAACATGTTATTGTGGCAACCATTATGCACATGATATGATTTCCACAGTAGCCAAGGCATTGCTGCTAATACCATCTTAGTGTACAAAAGACCCTTTCTGAATCGAGTTCACTCTTCGTTCTTATCCTACATTACTGAACTGGATTATCTTACCATTCCAACCATGTCTATCTAATGAGATATAAATCTTTACCCAATGCATTGGAGGGAGATATAGGTCCCCCCATATCATAATGAAATCATTCTTTCATGTGTCACAAAATAAACATACATCATTCATAATAACCCAACGAATAAAATGGGTTTCATAAACATCATTCCATCATAATATAATCCATATAAAACAAATGGATATCATTTCATTAAAAGAGAAGTGAAATCATGTAATTCCTAGAGATATTATACAAGAAACATACACATATGAAGTAATTTTATCTTAAATGGAAAATGGTTTTGATAAAACACTTGAAAAGAATTCTTGAGGAAAATATCCTTTCATCATTAAAATCACATTCTCTTCAAAAATTACCATTCAATTTTAAAAGAATAATTTTTTTTGAAAATATTCATAAAATCTTATAGAGTGAACTTCATGAAAATGAGGCGTTATGAAAGCATAAAAATCTGTTCATGCCGTATAAGTTAAAAATAACAGTCTTCTGGTACTTTTGTCAGAAATTTCAAAAAGTACCATGTTTGGTAAACAAAAGAATGATTCCTTCCATAAAAAAAATTAAAATTAAAGATGGGTAAAAATGTATTTAAAGATACATGGGAGAATATTAAAAACTTTATGAAAAAATTTTAATGGACATCGATGACATATATAACCCCAGTAAATTCTTACGATTCAGCAATCACAGATAAAAATGAGATTGAAAAATATCCCTTACCTTAGGTATGATATGCTTTGTACGTATCCGAACATCCTATATAATTATTTAAATAATGTCATTGACTTATTATAGAATCATATTTATTGTTATGATATCATATAAGGTTCACTTACGACTTTATATTACTCGTTCATTTGTCAATCCGATGTTAATGAATCTTTTTGGGTAAAATTATTTAATTTTTCATACGTGTTTTGACTTGTAATTATTCATATGATTACATAGATAATGATTACTTACTTCCTGAATGTAAAACATGATTTATATATAATATATATTAAGAATATAAATATATATAATAGATCGTTAAGTGGAACAAAATACACTGTTCATGGGGACGGTAGACCATACGTACACATAAACACTTTTTTCGTTTCATAATTAAATTGAATGGATGTAAGTAAAAAATTAAAAATAAATCCAGTATCATTATTATGTCATATATCTCATTATTATCCATTATATATAATTTATAATCATTCATTAATTGTTAACATGGAAAATAAATCTCATCGCGTCGTGGAGACGGTAATCTGTACGTACGCCCGAGCGATGATATCACTCCCATATTTATTGAATGGAAATGGAGTGGATGATATAATATCTTAGAATCAATATGATGTTATAATAATCATATATAGTTATTCTTTACACCATTATACACATCCAGGATAAGTGGTGGTGTCAAAACAGATTACACCACGGCTTGGAGACGGTATTTTGTACGTACACACACGCGGTGATTTGGTTCTTTGTAGGATGGATAGAAGGTTAAATGGGGTTTTTTCATATTTATAAAAACATATCAGTATATTAGTGATACTGATATTATTACTTTATAATTAAACAACTAAAGAATATGAATTTGATGAAGAAAGAAACATTAATGAATCGGTAGAAGGTATTACCTCTTTCTCGAAGTGCCTCCTTTGAACTTCCTCTTTGGGCACTAGAGTTGGTCTTTTGATAAGAATATTACCTCTATAAGCTATCCAAGGAAGTGTTTAAGTGAAATTGGTAGAGTTTGGCCAAGCTTCAAGTCTCAAAAGGGTGTGAAGAGAAGAGGTAAGGGGTGCCATTTTTATAAGGGAGGAGAGGGGCACCTTTGGAATCCTAAAAAATATAAGTTTAATATAAATTCAAACCCCGCATAAAAACCTCAAAAAATTACTCAATTTGAATATTATATGAGATAGGGTTGTAATATAATCAAAAAATCATATTTATAAGTGTTATGATCATATTTTAAACCTTATCATTTTGATTTATCTTTATTTAATCTATTTAATTTTATTTATTATAATAAAATTTTAAATTTTAAATGATTATAAATAATCACTTATGTGTTGTTAATTTTACATAATTGAATACTTAATGACACTTTAGAATATATAAATTTCAATTTATATTTTTTAAATATTTATGTGATTTTTAAAAATTTTAATAATATGTTATTTTTATAAAATAACAATAGTGTCAATTTTGACACTATTAATTTATTTGAATTTAAATAAAACCCACACAGAAGATATATTCGAACTTAAAATTTTAATAAGTTCCAAACATGTCATATTCATCTAGAAAAGTAGTGGAGCACATTAAATAGTTCATATAATATTTAATTTACTATTTGTAAAACCATTTATTTGATACTTCTCTTAATAAAATAATTTCTACATTATTTTTGTATAACTATTAAATATACATATTTTTTGCATAAAAAATAATAATAATATACTATAATGAAGATAAATTTTATATATTTCATAATAATACTTTTAGTAGGATTTATATTCTAAAACACTGATCTTTTAAAATGTTATATTTACTAAATTATGAAGGTGACAACTTTCACATCACTTAACATAAAATAATATAACTGTCATAATCAGTTTTATAAGACTCAAAACGGTCATATATTTGGTCCGTGGATGATTATGGTTTATATATAAACTACCAATAAGTTTCGGTTAGGTTTTTGGGCTTTTTATCATGTATTAATATTTCAATAAAAACAATATTATTGATTTTTAACTAAAATAAATAATTTCTACATCATTAATGTATATTCTAATAAGGTAATTAAATAACTCTTAAAAATTAAAAATAAATTACCATTATAAAGAATAATATTTTATATTTTAAATGAGTATTTATAACAGAATTTATATTCTATATAAACTTAAAATTAATATACATTAATTATTAAAGTTGAGTGACACATATTTCAATTTCCTTTAAATAAAATAAACTAAAGGACTTAATCACCTCCAAGTAGGTTGAAATGGATTCAATTTCAACAAAAATATATCTTATTACGAAATATAAGCATCAAATTATTTTAAAAAAAAGTCTTAGGACAATTTTATAATATTATATTTGTTGTACCTCTCGAACCCCTCAAGGTTTTATTTTCATGATCACAATCACCCTCATATTTTTCTAATCCTCTTTCAAGTGTTTTTGGATGATAGGAATCAATTCAGGTGGCCAAGGAATTGGGCCAAGAAAGAAAGGAGGCAAAGTGGACTGAAATTCAGTCCACCGGCCAACCGATGGAAGTGCACCGGCCAACCGATAGGAGCCTGGACAGAAGGCATCCTTCTGTCCAGACCACCGGCCAACTGGTGGCACACCAGCGGCCAGCCGGTGGCACCTGCACTCAAAGGGAAGCTACTGCCTCCCCACCGTCCAACCGGTGGCCTCAGCACCGGCCAGCCGGTGGTACCCCTCTCCAAACAGTGCCAGCTACTGTCTTGCCACCGGCCAGCCGGTGGCTCTGGCACCGGTCAGCCGGTGGCCCCAGGACAAGAATCCTATGCCTTTTTGCACACACCGGCCAGCCGGTGGGACTGTACCGGCCAGCCGGTGGAGCCAGTCAAACTAGCCGTTGCAGTTTGACCAGGCTGGCCCACTTGGCTCCCAACGGCTCTTTTAGCCTCTCCAACGGCTCCGAAGCCTCACCAAGGGTTCCATGCCTATAAATAAAGGCCAAGGAAGCCCCAGACACCACCCGGAACTATTGTGAAGCCAACGGACTCATTTCCCATCATTTGGCCAACCTCCGGCGACTTCCTTCAAAGGAACCCCAATTGCTCCAACAACTTCCACATCCAAGGAGTTCCTCCAAAAAAGCTTGGAAGCGGCCTTCAACATCTCCATCCAATCAAAGGCGCCCAAGGCTTCTCAAAATACGGTTTTTATTGTATATTTATTTTGAGCTTTAAATTTGGGTTTGTGCCTACAAACCCCAACACCTTTTCTCATCCTCCCTTTCTTTTGGGTTTCACATCACCATTAAGGTGTGAAGAGGTTCACAAGCTTTTCCTCTAAAAAGCTTGAGACATAGGTGAGCTATCCTTCACCTGTAAGAAGGATAGTGGGTTCTTGCTAAACCATCAAAAGCAAGTGGGTTCTTGCTAAACCACAAAAAGCAAGCTGTAATAGGTCCTAGTGCTACCTCAAAGCCTAGTGGGTTTCTTGCTAAAACCATTGAAAAGCAAGTGGTAGGAATCTCTCAACGGTTGAGTTGGGAGCGGAGACGTAGGCCGGGTTTTGGCCGAACTCCGTTATCAATTTCTTGTGTGATTGCCTCTTTTTTTCCGCTGCACTTTATTTTGATTTTTAATTTCTTAATCAATTTTTTAAAAGGCAATTCACCCCCCCTCTTGCCATCTTTTCCTCACTTTTCTCCGACCCAACAATATTTACCTTTAATTACCTGATTTACATTTTACTATGGTAAATAAAATTTACCATAGTTACTATTCATAATGCCTAAAAATAAAAAGTAGCCTATTAACATAATTTGGACCCACTGATTCCAAATATGGAATCCATTTTTCTATGTTCTATACAAAAAATTTGCAAAAATTAATTTAAAATTAATCCCGTTGTTAAGAAAACAAATTTTAAAATTTAAAACATTAAAAATGATTGAAATGATTTTACCTATGAATTCAATGTAAAATCAATGCTAATGACTTAAATTACATTAAATAGTAAAAATATATTCTATATATACTTTAAAACAATTAAATAGTATAATTTAACCATATATAGTATTACGAAGAAAAAGTTTGTTTTAATTAAAATATAGTGTGTTTTTACTATTCATTAAAATATGAATGCTATCAGAAAAATATCAAAACAATATCCAATGTAATTTTTTATATCCTAATTCCAAATAAGAATATTATTTTTCAAAATTTAACTTATAAACATGTAAAAAAGTATATTTAAAATGGGTGTTCCATCAAAAGGCATCAAAACTGCATTTTTTTTAAAATAATTATTTTACCTGAAACAATTATATTGTTCTCATACCAAGTTCTAGAAAATGTGTAAGATCAATAATAATGTTATAAAATTAAAAATGTGTTTAATACTATTCATAATGGCTAGTTCATAATAATTTTATTACCATATATCTTTGTTTAGTGAATCCCGGTATTGCGTACACCACATGTTATCGAAGAAGGTCGCGATTGTGTGTAATGCAAGCCAAGTCAGGGTTGCGTGTAGTGCAAGACTCCTTTGATATTTCATATAACAAAATCCAACCATATTTGTTTTATACTTTGAATATATTTATATATACATATACATATATATACACACTCAATGTTGCGAACTTGAAATTGTGTGCAACATGATCTAAGAATAGTTTTGTGTATACTGCAAACTAATACGGTGTTGCAATAGTACATGCTAATTTTAGTGTAGTGTAAAAAATAAGAAATGAAAGAAATTAAAAATAATATATCTTATAAAATATTTCGGTGATACATGTCAAGCATGTGTATAAGTGCGTAACGATCAAGGTAAACCTCGTGAACTACATAGCTAGCAATCTACTACACCACAACCACACCATCCTACAATACTATGCATGGAAAGTAAACAACAAACTAACAGGAAAACAAGACCTAAAGGTCAAAACAGGCCGAACATCCAATGCACAAAAATTCACCCTATTCACAATCAATAATCATCTACTCATGTATACCAACATAGAAGAGGAGCAATATAGAAAAGAAGGTAAATAAGCAATACCCCGTTCCTGGGTATTGGGTGAATTTGAACATAAAAATACAAGACATTCAACAGAAAGTAACAAACCACCTACCTTAAGGTTAGGAGATCTATATAATTGAATCTCGAAGCTTGAATCTCTTTAGAATGTTTCAGATCTATAAAAACATCTAAAATGTTCAACCCACGATAACTTGGAAAAGATGAGAAATCATGAAATTAGGTTCCACCAGATGAGAGAACTCAACAATGCGATTATAATGCAATCGATGGTGATCGATTCAAATAATAGACTAAGGCATAGGGGCTCGAATAAGATCCATGGATACTCAGTGTTTTCAGATGAACATGACCTAAAAAAAGTTTATTCCGGCGAATAGACAAGTCCCTGGTGTGTTTAATGAAATATGAATGTACACAGTGTGTACTTTTGATGTACATGATGTATACTCACATTTTCTATACTCCGATTTAAGCGGCCTCCAATTCACTCCCACATGGCTATTTGTGTGACTACTACATGGCCAACACATGAACTGATATGGAAAAGAAGTACAAGGCGTGTAGTCAAAAAATACACGGCATGTACTTAGAAAATTTACAGAATTTCTTCATTTTTTTAAAAAATGACCAGAAAAGGAAAAACCTATATGAAAAAAAGCAATGGGTTGTTACAATAGTGGTTGAACATTATTACTTCAATAAATATCTATGGATTATAAAATGAATAACAGAATAAATTTTGGAAATTTTTAGTCAATTGAATTTGGTAGAGGACTATTTTTCTATATGGAGTGAGGTGTTTTATACATAATTAGAGGCATATTGTTCAGTTTTAATATTAAATAAAATTATTTATCTAATGTTTACCATGAAATTTGAAAATATTTTACCTTATAAATTATATTGTGATTAAATAAAAATATATTTAGTTTTTTAATAATGTTATAATTATAATTCATTAAATTTAATTAATGAAAATGTAAATATTGAGAAAATAAAATTTAATTTAATCATGTAGATTTTACACTATAGAAAAAATGATTCACGGTTAGAAAATATGGATAATTTTTTATTGAATTATTTAGTAATTTTTATATGATTAATTCAATTTAAAATATATAAAAATTATTATTTAATTATTTTATCATGAATGAAATCATTAAACATTAAAGGATTATGAGTATAAACCAAATTTATGTGTTAATGTGAAAATTTAAGTATTACTCAAAATTATTATAGAATAAACCTTGTACAATACCAACATTGTGATTTAAAAAAAGAAATTGATCTTATCCAACTATTTTTATAGTAAAGTTATTTTAATTTTAAATGTTAAATTTGTCGTCATTTTAAAAATCACATTATATGAAATAAAAAAAATTATGATTATAATTTTATTGATTTGTTCAATCGTGATAGTTATTTTTATCAAATTAAAATATTTATATTTAACATAATTACATATGAAAAATACTATTTAATTTTCACTTAATTAATGTGATGTTGAAAAACTATTCTAATGGATAGGTTATTATTACCAATGATCAGGTTATAATTCCAATGGAGACATTTACATGTATAAATAAAACATTATCCATTAATTCAGTATTAACATTAACCCCACTCAATGTTATGTAGGACCCTGGGACACCATGTAAGGGGAGGGTTTAATTAAATAATTACTCAATATTATTAAAGGGATACAAATATTTTTTACAAATATAATATTGTTTTTGAACCAATAGCTTTTGGAATGATTACAGATAAAAGAATTATATGACCGCAACATTCTGTTGATAATTCAATTTTTTGGGATTAATTGCATCAGTAACCCTTATAAATATCTATTCTTTTCCTCTACGTCTAATCTTTACACCCATCCTATGTTCTCCTATGTGGATACCCAATTATATATTACATTGGGTAACAGTTATGGATCCAAATTTCCCTTGACTAGGGAAGTGTTTGTCTCCATTTTAATGATGTTGGTTTCTATGAAAGAAAAATTAGATTATTAAAACACTGATAACCTAGACAAATTTCAGGAATAAAGTTCATTTTAATAGTGGTAGAATGTTACACCACCCATTTTTGTGAATTAATTTTTTTAAATTAATTTAACTTTTCAATATTTTTCATTCAACATAACACATTATATAATTTATTATACACACACTCACACACACACACACATATATATATATATATATTAAAAATAAATTTCAAACAATTTTTCCATACCCAATTCCAACATTTCTTGAGTTACACACAATACCAACATGTCATTCACTACAAGAAACACCAACATGGTGTACGATGGAAAACCACTATGTTATTAATATATATATATATGTATGTATGTATGTATAAATGAGATGATTATTAATATTAACATTAAACATTGTTATATGAATATTAATACCTAATATCAAATTTTATTTATTAATTTTTTATATAAACAAAATATAATTATAATGAATGATGCGATTTTTGGAAATGTTGTATTATGTTCAAAAAGACGTTTTTTTAATAGAATATATTGTGATAATAAAAATAATTTTAGTTACAGTTATAAATTTAATATTCTAAAACAAAATTTATTTTGAAATTTAAAATTTCAAAATGTTCTTTGGGTGAATTTTTGGGAATTTTCCATGAAACATCATATTTTGATGAATTGATAAATATAAATCTTTTTAGTTTCAAAATTCCTTTTCTCAAATTAATTATTACTACAAAAGGGTATTAAAAATATTTTTAATGTCCCAATAGATAAACGATACACCTTTAAATAAAATTTATATAATTATTAACATTTTAACATTGAAAGTAAATAAAAAATCCTTACATACAATTGAGCTTTTTCAAACATTAAACCCCCGTTATTTTGTCATGTCTCCAGGATTATCACTAATATTATTTATTTCCACTTATTTGAAGTGAATTTCAAAAATCCAATAATCATTCCCATTATACAATGAATATAGATATATAATAAATATTTAATTTAAACTTTCTAATGATACTAAATAAAAAAATGTGTTATTATATAAACCACATAAATTTAATTAACATAAAAATACATAAATATCCCTCATTAAAATGAAATTGAGTTTGAATTCAAGAATACATGTTTGGCCTATATTGTGTGTTCTTCTATAGACCTATATAATAAATACACATTTACATAACATATATAAAAAATCCATATACAAATTTTAAATATCACATATTATCCATTTATAACAATTTATCACACATTATATAATGATATTTTTAATGTTTTCCTTAATTTGAATGAAAACATCTGGATATTTTATGTTATTTTCTTTGGTATTTATAGTCCTTTTAAAAAATTTATTATCCCATAATATAAATAATTTTAATTTGGGTTTAAACATATTTTTTATTCAATATATTTATAATTATTTGTGTCCACATATTATATATATAGTGAAATAAATTACTATATTCTTGAAGACTGTATGTTTCATGTGTGTGTGAATACTAATTTAAATTTTTCACCCATTATCATAATAAATTTTAATAATTACTCATAAATACAAAACCATTATTATATTTTAAATCTAATTTATATTAATTAAATCCATCTATATTTCCATCCACGAAAAAAAATGTTTATACTCATTATGGAGGTGGTAGACCACACATGCACATGAGATGCATTGTAGATTTCCAAGGAATTGGATGGTAAGAAGGTATATATAATATTATAGTTCCATAATAATATGCATTTTTCATATACCATAATATATCATTGTATATATTTATAAACTACTAATTAATTATATATATAATAATGGAATACAGCGTTATGTAGATACTAAATGTTATACATATGCAAGTGTGAAGTTTTAGAATTTTATAAGATATAATATAGATGAAATATTATTGTACCAAAAAATTATTACATCCCAGTATATTGGTTAATATTTAATTAATATGATGATATTGGAAGAAACACATTTAGAAGATTTGAAATAAGAAATTAAATTAAAGAGATGGTAGATATGATTACCTTTTATTTGGTTGACTTCATTTAATTATATTATAATGGGACTTTTGTATTGTATTATGAATATACCATAACCACAATTACATGCATATAAATGTTTAAAATATATTTGTGTAGGATTTGATATAGTTAAATGGCTTAAAATTTTGAAAATATTTGATAGAACATGATTCCTCATATAAGAGTAGGGATCATCATTCCTGGATGCCAATAAAGTATTAAACTAATAAAATTTACATTCCATATCCAATTTATTCATATTTATAAAATAATAAAATTGGTGTATGATGAGTTGAAACTATATCATACAACTTATTTTGGTGATATTTTAGTTATGTTACCCCCTTAACATTTTGTTTTGACACCTATTAACAACATTTAATATTACTACAGTAGTAATGGTTTTTATTCAATAATTCTATGAAATCATGCAGTATAAGGATATAAGACCCATTGGTGTACTGTATATGGTTTTTCATCTATATTGGATTAATTTTGGTGAACTAATATTTATTATGAATTTAATATAATTTAATTAAATATAATTTATTGTGAAATAATTTAATTATAATTTTAAAAAAAGTAATTTAACATGACATTAAATATATCAGAAAAGATAAAACCCAAATTAAATTCTTTCAAACTACAATTAGGTGTATTATTTATAATCAAAATTAATTATAAAAATTATAATTTGGTAATTATAAAAATATAAATATTTTGCTAAGTTATTATTTAATGAAAAATATTATTATGTCGTTGTGAAAGCATTTAAAATAACTATATCATCACTAAAAACATAAATATTTATTTGATAATAGATTATTTATTTTATATGTTTCATTTTTAGAACTAAAACCGTCTTATTTTAAGGATTTTAGTGAAAATATTTTCACAAAATGAAATGGCTGATATTTTTAAATTTCATTAAATAAAATAATATGAATGTGAAATATAATGAAAAATGGAAAATTTTATATATTCACCTTTTGGATGATTATAGATGCCATATCATTATCTAATTATATTAATCCTTGTTTTAGTGAAATATTTGAGACTTTATTATTATACTTTTAACGTCAATGAAAAAATTTACACATTAACATGGAAATAAAATAAAATTATGGTTATTACTCTTAATATAAATAAATAAGAAGGATATATTTTAAAAAATCATCCTTTAATTCAATAATAGTTAATCCAATTTAAATTTTAAATTATGATATATAGTTAAATTAAACATAAAATACCAAATATGAAATGCAACGAAATGTGATTTTCCAAAAAAATCCTTTTATTTAAGAATATTAGTTCTAATAGTATCAATTGAAATATAAAATATTTATAAAAAATGTTTTATTATTTCAACATTTATAAACAAATTTTTTAATTTTTAAATGATTAAATTAAAAATATATTTTTCAATAAGATTAATTATTTTTAAATATATAATAAAAAATAAACATTTTACAATATTTTATAAAATAAACATAATATAAATTAAATATGATGACTAAAAAAATAAGGTTTAATTTACTAAACACAATTTAAAATAGTGACATAAAATTATAATATAATTTTCTAATAAATTTAAAAATATTTTGAGAACATATATTTGATCATTGAAATGATTTCAGTAAAAATATATTTTATTTATTATAAAATAATTAAATAATAATTTTTTATTCATTATGACATCAATTTATATTTTATATTATATTTATACCAAATTATTCAACCAATTTCCTAAATAAATTATTATAGTGGCATTTTACTAGTAATAATATTATTATATTAGTTTCAAGATTGTGTTTTATATATTTTATTAAAAATAGTGCTCTATAGAAAATTGGTTATTATATTATTTTATCTAACTAAATTATTATTACTCCAAAATTTTAATTAATTTTTTAATATAAAATATAATCACTAAAATGTTTCATACATGTCAATTATATTAATTAAATGATAAAAAACAAATTAATTATAAATTCCATGATATAACGATTTAACATGTTTAGAAATTAGGATCATATATAACTTATAAATAATGAAACCAATACATTAATATAATATATCATCTATATTAACATAAGATCCATCACATTCTCTTAAGAATATGTAGTCAACTGGGGATATAAAACATTTAAAGTGTTGAAATAAAATAACCTTAAGGGTAAGGGTAACATTTTTTTGACATGGTTGAGTATTATCATCATAACCAAAACATAATCATGTGATCATAATAATAATATTGAGGAAGAAAATTTTAAAAACCATTGATTCTGGAAATGAATAAAACTGATAATTCATGTCATAATGTAAAATTATATACCAAGATGTGAAACAAAATGCATCACGTTCCTTCATTAAATATGTGCATAATTCGTAACATCATCAATGTGAAAAAACACATTATTCGAACATATTACACAAAATTTCATGAGAAAAGTTTGATTACCCAATTAATTATATTTATACATAATTATGAGCCCACAATTCTCATCATAATATTAAAATAATATTGTATGGCACATATAACATATAAAATATTTTTGATTAAATTATCCATGGAATGTAATTGGTATTATATGAATTAAATTAATAATTATTTCCCTAACAAACATTGCATTGCAAAATGAATCGAGAAAAAATATTTTGAAATAATAATTCATTATCTATAAAGGAAGAATGAGTCATGATTAATAAATGTTTCTTTGGTAATAAAGAAAATCATTAATAATTATAAATTTTATTTGTCTGAAAATCATTCTAAAAAACCATGTATATCTGTTTAAAAAAATAAAGAAATAATGACTGTTTATTTGTGGAAGATTAATCGAATATACAAAATTAATATTATGAGAAGAAAGTATTAACCAATTAATTGAATTTGGGTTTTACAATATCATTATTTAACATCGCTATATATTTTTCCCTTTTCCTCTTCTTCGGTGATTTTTTAATTAAAGATTAATATAAAGGTGTAAGATTATATATATATATATATATATCAATTTTTCAATTCTACTCTTCTGAATATACTTCATAATTTTTATATTTAATGGGAAATATTTTGATATCATATTTTTATAGAAATTATCTCATTTTACATCGATTTCACTATTCTATATAATGTACACTATACATTAGTAGAATCTAGTCCAGATTCATTAAATCAATTAATTTATAAATTTATATATTATAAATATTTTTTTTCATAAAATAATAAGCTTGTAATAAATAATTAATCAAAAATTAATTATTGGGGCTAAACCGACTATTATCGGTAATATTGTCTGATGGAGGAAAACTATTTCTATATATATACAATCAGAAAACAAATATATTTTTATAGTATGTTATAATAATTAATATAGTTTAAAATTAAGAAATATTTTCTATTATAATATTCTTATTTAAATGGGATAATTAATGAGATGATGATATGAGGAATACAAATAAGAATAATTGATGAAAATATATATTTTTATCAGTTATACATCCCATAAATAACATTGGAATAATATGGTTGTAACGTCCCAGTTCTTGAAGCCTTCCAGAGGCCATGTGTACCCAGTTGGCCACATGGCCTCAAGTGCATTTCCCTGAACTGTAGATGATGCCGACTAGCAATGGGGGCCTTGGGTGAGATAGTGGGGAAACAATTCCCTCATTGGAAAGGTATGCAACCTTAGTAAACAAATACATTCAAGAGAAGAAGTCGTAATAAAACCACACAACACTAACAACAGAAGACTGAAAGTATAAACTGGAGGAAACATATAAAAATGATGCATGATACATCTGTCAAGGAAAATATCAAAACAAGTAATAATGAAGGAATACAACATAAATAAACAAAAGTTAAAATAAAATCAGATAAAATCATCAGCATCGCAATCCATTTCTTGGTCTCATGCTCTCCAACTCCACAATAGGACAAGCACCTGAAGTAGAAGGGCACTTATCCTTATCTATACCTGCAACAATATTATCAGTTTGGGCCCAAAATCTTGACCCAAACATGGTGTAATACTAAATCCCAGGAGGAAGGCACCCGAAATTCTATAAATAACAATTAGTGAGTATATGGCAGGTAAAAGTATTGAATGTAGTGAACAATAAAGCACTAAGCAGTAAACAATCCACATTTTAAGCATTCAAAACACCACAGAGCATACAAAAGTAAAACAGATAACATAATAGGTAACCCTCTGGGAAGTACCCACATCCTATCCTCTCTGATTTTACATATCAAGTACAAGACAAACTCTGGGAAGCACACACAGTATCACCCCTCTAATTTAGCTAAAGTATAAACATTCTGAGGAAGTGCTCACCGTTAATTTCCTATGTAGTCTTGTATAATACTAAAGGTGGTCTATGGAAGCACTCAATCACAATTCCACCTGTGTCCCATGTCAAGGAACTAAAAAAAATTTGGGGAAGCATTCAACGTTAATTTACCATGTGGCCTCACATCGTATATTTATAAAGACACTCTCAAGAATCCCTCAATATCAATTCTCCATATGGTCTATAAACTAAGTTCTCACGACCCTGTGTAAGTCACAAAAGTGTAGCAGTGTGTAACGACCATGTTAAACATAAATAACTACTTGGCTAGAAATCTACAGCACAATAGTCATAGCATCCTAAGATACTAGGCATTGAAATTAAACAATATCCTTATAGGAAAACAAGTCCTAAAGTTCAAAACAAGAAAAACATGCATAGTCAAAACATCCAAAGAACAACAATTCACCCTACTCACAAATAATAATCATCTACTAAAGCATACCAGCATAGAAGAGATGAAATAGGGATAAAATGTTAAATTCAAAATACCCCATTCATGGGTATTGGGTGAATTTTCACATAATACTAAAAGACATTAAAAAGAAAGGCACAAACCACATACCTCTGTGTTAGGAGATCAATATACTTGATCCTTGAAGATTGAATCTTCTTATAATGACACAGATCTATAAAAATATCTAAAACGTTTAACCCATGATAACATGGAAGAGAATAGAAATCAGGAAATTAGGTTCCAAAAAAAGAGATAACTCACCAATGAGATTACAATGTAATCAACGGTGTTCGATTCGGAGAAAGGACAAAGACTCAGGGGCTCTTTGAAGATCTGTAGTAGCTCAGTACTCTCGGATGGATGAGACATAAAAGAAGTATTTTCTTGCGATTAGACATGACAACGGTATGTTAAATTAATAAAGAAAGTACATGGTGTGTACTTTTGAAGTATACAACATGTACTCTCCTTTTCTGTACTCTTCCTTATGTGGCTTCCAAGTCACTCCCACAAGGCCGTGTGTGTGGCTATGACACAACCATCACCCATCCTATTGCAGCAAGGAAGTACATGGCATGTAGTCATAAAGTACACAACGTGTACTTGGAAAATTTCCATAATTTCCTATTTTTCTAAAAATAAACAGAATTGGAAAAAAAATAACTAAAAAGAAGATCCAGGTTCTTACAAACATACCCCCTTAATGAAACTCGTCTGTGAATTTCCCTGGAGCAGTGTAGAAGAAGAAACCCCGAATAGTCCCAGCCACTGTGCTCGTGCATCGGCCTCACTCTCCTAAGACTCATCCTACTCCCACCCATGCTGCCACAACACTCGTACCAATGGAACATACTAGCAACAAAGAACCTTTGTACTGCAGTCCACAATTCAGATAGGATTCTACTCAAATGACGCATCCACTTCGAGCTCAACCTCATCTGGTTGAAAGACATGAGACATGTCTGAAGAGTACCATCAAAGCTGGGAAATGTGGAAGACTTCATGCATAGATCAGTACCTTTTAGGTAACTACAATCGATAGGCAACCATCCCCACCCTCTCCAACACCTCAAACAACCTAACGTACATTGGTGAAATATTAAACTATCTCATAATTCTCTTCTGTGCCAACCTCGGTGTGACACGTATGAAAACATGATCTCCAACCTCGAACTCCAACGGTCGTCTCCATTGATAAGCATAAGACTTCTGTCATGACCTTGGAATACACATCTACTTCCAAATCAACTCTATCTACTCTGTGGTCTCCTGATCAAGATGAGTTCCTAGCAAATCCGCCTCTCCTACCTCCATCAAACAAAATGGTGATCGTCATGGACTACCGTACAAAGCCTCATAAGGTGCATCTGAATAGTTTATTGAAAACTATTGTTGTAGTAAAACTCCACAAGAGGTATATGCTTATGTTAAGAACCTCCAAAATCTAGGATGTATGCTTGAAACATGTCCTCATGAACGTAAATTTTATGCACATACTGGCCATATGTCTTGGGGTGGTAAGATATATTCAAAAGGACCTGTGTTCCCAAATCCTTCTAAATCCCCTTCCAGACCGGAGAAGTAAAACTTTCATCCCTATCAGGAACAATGGAGTGTGGAACTCCATGAAGACATACACTCTCTCGGATGTAGAACCATCTCATCTCATCAATAATGTAGGTATCCTTGATTGGAAAGAAGTGAGAAACCTTCGTGATTCTATCAATGACAACCCGAACAACATCATTTCCACGAGGTGACCTCAGCAAACCAGTCTAGATGTCCATCGCATAGTTATTCCACAGCCGCACAAGAATGGTTATATATTGTAAAATCCATGTTGGTCACTGATTCTCTACCTTCACCTGCTGAAAAGTGGAACACCTAATGAAGAAACTAGCCACATACCTCATCATATCGGGCCATCAATACTGACAGTGTAGATCATAAATCATCTTGGTGACCCCAAGATGAAATTACCAAACTGATGAATGATAATCCTACATCAGCTCCTTGCATTTGTCTACAGGCCCCCATACACACCCATGGAAACACAAGATCTCGTCCTCACCTACAGTCCATCTAGAAATATAGTCATATCTCGCTAAACATTCTTGCAGGACTAGGCTTTCAGAGTCTGATAGCCGCTTCATTTGCAATCAATCAAAAAGAGTATAAGTAACAGCTACAGAGGAAAGGAAAGTCTTCCCCTGTCTGTCATGCACCTCCAAATTCATACCAGAGAATAAATACATAAGCCTCCACTCGATGTTGGACATCTGAAATGTATATATATGAGTCCTCCTTCTCAACACATTTTCCACCGCGTTGCCTTTTCCATGCGTATGAGAAAGCTCAATGTAAAAGGATTTTAGGTACACAACCCACTTGCACTGTATCAAATTCAGATCACCCTAAGTGAATATGTACTTGAGACTCTTGTGGTCGGTGAAAACAAAAAAATGATCTCCTAGATGGTAATGTATCAAACATCATAAGTCATGAACAACCACTATCACCTTCAGATCACGAATCAGATGATTCCTCTCAAGTGGCCTCAACTGCCAAGACACATACGTAATGACTTCATCTCCCCGCAGAAGCACAACTCCAATACTGATCCCAGATGCATTGCAGTAAACAGTATCGATATTTTCCGTCTCTATCAAGAATAGTATCACTGCAGAAGTCAACATCCCTTTCTACTCCTAAAAGGATGATTCACAAGAATCTGACCATAAGAACATCACTCCCTTCTTAGTTAGACCTATCAGCGGTGCTTCTATGCATGAAAACCACTTTATGAAACGTCTGTAATATACATACAACTCTATAAAATTCCACACCGCAAAGTCGTACTTCGGTTGGTCCTATGAAACTACCGGTGTCACTTTCCCTGAGACTATTGATACTCTGACCTCTATGATAGCATGACTCAAGATGTGAATCTTGTCCATCCAAAAGTCTCATTTTGAGAGCTTAACATTTAAATAATGCACACTCAGTGTACTCAAAACAATCTCATGATGGGTAGCATCATCATGTTGAGTGTGAGAGTACAACAAGATGTCATCCGTGAAAACAACCACGAAGGAATCCAAGTATGGATGGCACACTCGGTTCATTAGTGCCATGAAAACTACAGGCACATTCGTGAGACCAAATGGCATAACCTTATACTCGTATAGACCATACCTACTCTAGAATCCATGTGAGAGGTATATCAGAGGGTCTAACACGCAACTTATGAAAATAAGACCTCATGTAAATCATTAATAACACCCAAACTACTCGAATATAATAAAATAGATCACAAATCCTATGTAAGAGATATAGGTTTTTGACCTTCAACTGGTTCAATTTCCGATAATCGACACAATACCTAAGGGTACCATATGCATTCTTTGTAAATATGACAGGTGAACCCCAAGGAGAATTACTTTTTGGATGAAACCCTTGGCCTACAACTCCTCAAACTATTTCATGATCTCCTAAAACTCTGGTGTAGCCATCCTATAAGGCGGAATGGACACCAATGCCATCCATTGCACAATCTCAATAGAGATGTCTACCTCATTATCCACGGGAAAACCTGAAAATTCCTCTAAAAAGAAATCTCTTAAATGATCCACCACTAGAGAAAAGATTAACTGTGATGTCCCTAGGTCATTTGGATAAGTACTATCAATCTAGACTGTAACTGCTTTTAATCGATGATGCTCTGGACCCACTCTTCTCGCCTGGACATTACAGTCGCCCATATGAAGAAACTATCCACCCTCTAGTGACATGAATATAAACCTGCCATGATAATAGTAATAAAATTCCTAGAAGGGAAATAGAGAGTCCATTTTGAGAATGACATCATAGCATGTCATCTCTAGAACATAAATATCCCAAAGGACGTGACACCCACCAACCTCAAGAGGGAAATACTTTCACTAACTTACACCAACTGTTATTTTCCCAAATGGAGTTTCTGCTGTCAAAAAGTCAGCTAAAGAAATGATACATATCCCAGGGATCTCCACAATAACGACAAATATAAAGTTATGTGTTTCCCCAGTATCGAAAACAGATGAAAAAAAACCAGCCAACTAGTATCGTACCTCCAACTGTAGATGGGATTAGATCCTGTTCCTAAGGGGTCTGCTCCACTACAAAATTTTTGCATGCTCCCCGGCCCTGTGACCCTGCCTGACTACTCTGAGCTGATCCAGCTTGTTGTCACTTGTGGAATGGTGATTGACCAATGCGGCCACAACCTACACCTTGAACTGAATGGCCGGAAGAACTCCAGTTTCCAGATTGGTAAGAAACCAGGGGACATACTCCTATACATTGAGTCATAGATGAATCCATGTCACCAGATTATGGTGATATTATCTGACAGAAATGCTGATGGTGTCCCAAAATTCGTCAATATCGGCACTCCACTATGTCTCTCTGGCACTATGGCCTTGTATTATCGCTTCTCCCGCACTGGTAGCACACCAGTTCGCTACCAGAAGATGAATCCTTACTACTCAGAATGTTTGCATGAACCTTATAAAACCCTCATGGAATTGTGCATTGGCACCTATGTCCGGAAGAAGGCTGGTGCCAAGACTGGCACAACAGGAGGACATCTCAGTGGAATCACTCACCATGGTAAAACGAACACCATAGGTCATGATTATAAAGGATAGGAAACAAAGATGTGTATGAAGATAACAAGAGAAATAAACATTCAAATCTACAAAACATGACTACATGGTATGTACATTTCTCACACGGCGTATTAACTGAAGTCATTTATATGTGCATGTGCTCCTACCAAAATTGGTCATGTAACACCCCTTACACATGGCATGTTTTCCTAAAACATGGCATATACTTGAATCGTCTTCCCTCCCAGAGTTCATCTACACGGTTAAGCCACACGGCTCCTCTAAGGCAAGAATACACGGTGTGTTCAAGGTAGACATAGTGTGTACTAGACACGCTTTACCTAGCCCATGTTGTCAGTGACACAGTCAGACACATGGCTCAAACTACACGGCGTTTTCCTATCAGTCACGACGTGTATGTGAAAGGATAACACTGACCTGTGTTGATCATTACACAATTGGGTACATGGGTCATACTACATGGTGTGTTCAACGTGGACACAACGAGTTTACGAAGAGACTCCACCGACCCATGTTGTTAGTTACACAACTGGTTTCATAGGATTATACTACCTGGTGTGTTCAACGTGGAAACAATGTGTTTCTACCAGACTATTCCCATCTTCTGTCTCTACCACATGGACTACAACACTGTTAGTGACTACACAGTGTGTATATAAAATACACAGAGTGTACTTAAGATAAAGTGTTTCAACTCAAACAAAAGAACACTTGGCATCTACTTAATATTACACAGAGTGTATTCTAGGTTATCCATACTGTATGCCTTAGAAACTATTTCAGAACCCAGAAAACAGTAAAAAAAGCATTAAAAGTTCCAAATTTATGATCCGTGAGGGCCCATACTCCCTGGGAATCAATGATTGGAATCTTATACATATTATAAACTAGAATAAAAGTGTAATGATACACCAGATTCTGGTCCATGAGGGCCCATAACACCTCAAGAACCAAAGTTTGGTGTTCATTCACTAAAACCTTACACACAATTCCCTATCAAACAATTGGTATTTCTATCAAAGCATCTGTCAAAACTATATGCATATTCTACACAAAATATATCAAAGAAAAATGAATTCGCTAATACATCCTAGATGGCATTTCTAGCATTCATGGAATATGAGATCTAAAAAATTCCTATATGATGAATGAGATGGAACACACTCATATCATCGGGTTTCGATAGAAATAGAACATCAATAACATCAACAGTAACCACATAGAACATGTGAATCACCCAATGGTGATAATCAAATCAACAGTAAAATTCCAAAACAAGAAAATTGAAATAATGAGGTAGATTGGATTTTCCCCGTAGACAGGTTATCTAATATCATGCACAGCTTACTAGAATGTACATATTCTGTCCTCTCCCTAGATATAGGCTCTAAATAGTAAATCAAGAAAAAAAAGTCCTCTAATACCACTTTGTCACGTCCTGGTTCTAGAAACCATCTAGAAGCACCCATACTCGATTTGTCACATGGACTAAAGTGCATTTACTTGAACGCCATAGGCTTCCGACTAGCAGCGAGGGACTTAGGTGTGATAGGGGGAAACTATTCCCTCATTGGAAGAGTACACAGCTGATGTAAAAAAATATATACAGGAGCGGATGTAGTGAAAATAGATTACAATAGTAACAACAGAATACTTAAAGTATAAACAGGAGAACACATATATTAAATGATGCATGATACATATGTCAAGGAAAACATCCCAACAATTCACAATTCTAGAATACAATTGAGCAAAAACAATGTTTAAAATAAAGAAGACAAAATCCTCACCATTGCAAGCCATATCATGGTCCCATGCTCTCCATCTTCACAAACAGTCTAGTACTTGAAGTAGAAGGGTGCTTGCGCTTAACTATACCCGCAAAAAAATATTCTATTTGGGCCCAAATTCTTGACCCAAATAGGGTGTGAGACTAAATCCTAGTAGGAAACCACCCGAAGATTTGTGGCTAATAGTCAGAGAGTATATGGTAGGTAAAAGTAAAGAATGTACTGAATAGGAAAGCACTAAGATGTAAAAAATCCATAGTTTAAGAATTAAAAACCCCACACAACATGAAACAACAATACAGATAACACAATAGGTAACCCTCTGGGATGTACCCACAACCTATCCCCTCGGGTATAACCTGTCATGTATAAGAAACTCTCTAGTAAGAACACAAAATATCAACCCTTTGGTTTAGCTAATGTATAGACTCTATGAGGAAGCACTCACCGTCAATTCTACCTATAGTCTTGTATCGCATTATGTGAGATCTAGGGAATCATAAAACGTAAATTCACCATGTGTCCCTCTTTGTGAAACTACAGACACTCTGGGGAAGCACTCAATGTCAATTACCCTTGTGGTCTCGCATCTTATAATTATAAAGACACTCTGGAGAATCCCTCAATGTCAATTCTCCCTATGGTCTATACACAAGGTTCTAATGACCGTATGTATGTCATGTAGATACCCAAAGCTTGGCGTACATGGGAATTACATTACTTCTGTGGAATACTTAATACATAACAAAAACATACACACAAGGATCTAAATAGTTCAGTGTCTTTGGAATATTGGAATTTAATCTTCTAGTCGCGGTGAAAGATCATCAACATATCCTATAAAGATCTCCCCCCATGGTTTTCTTACCTAAAAATTTTATTTATATCCTGGGGAAAAGAAAAAATATAATGGGTGAGCTCAAATTCTCAGTAAGGGTAATCATAGAGAACATAAAACAATCCATAAACACTTGGATGAAAAAAACAATAACATAAAATCTAAACATCAAAATCTTGAGCAAAGGCATAAATCCTGGATGTACATAAGGAATATATCGTAAAGGAATATCAATAACGATAAAATAGAATGGGAATAAAACATGTGATTATGGAAACCATTAAGCACATGATATGATTTCCATAGTAGCCAAGACATTTCTGTCAAGACCATCTTAGTGTACAATAGTCCCTTTCTGAATCGAGTTCACACCTCATTCCAGTCCGGTATTACTGAACTGGATGAACTTACCATTCCAGCCATGTATATCTCATGAGATATAAATATTTACCCAATGCAATGGGGGGTATATATTGGTCCCTCCCATCTCATAATAAAATCATTCATTCATGTGCCACAAAATAAACATTCATCATTCATAATAACCCAACAAATAAAACAAGTTTCATAAATATCATGCCATCATAACATAATCCATATAAAACAAATGGATATCATTTCATCACAAGAGAAGTGAAATCATGTAAATCATAGAGAAATTATACTTGAATCATACACATATGAAATAATGTCATCTAAAATGGAAAATGGTTTTGATAAAACACTTGAAAATAATTCTTGAGGAAAATATCCTTTCTTCATTATAATCATTTTCTTTTCACAAAATTCCATGATATTTTAAAAAAAAATTTTAAAAAATATTCATAAAATCCTGTAGAGTAAGCTTCATGAAAATTATTTGTTATGAAACCGTACAAATCCATTAACGTCGTATTAGTTAAAAATAACATTCTTCTCATACTTTTGTTGGAAAATTTAAAAAGTACCATGTTTGGTAAACAAAAGGAAGTTTCCTTCCATAACACAAATTAAAAGACAAGATGTGTAAACATATCTTCAAACATACAAAGGAGAATATTGAACACTTTATGAAAACATTTTTATGGACATTGATGAAAAATATAACCCTAGTACATACTTACGAATAAGCAATCTTGGATAAAAATGAGATTGTAAATTTGTCCCTTACCTTAGGTTTGATATACTTCGTACGTATCTGAAACTCCTGTATAATGATTTAAATAAAGTCATTGATATAATATAGAATCGTATTCATTGTTATGACATCATATATGGTTTACTTACAACTTTATATTACATGTTCTTTTCTCAATCCCATGTTAATATATCTTTTTGGGTAAATTTATTTC
This sequence comes from Viscum album, assembly GCA_963277665.1. Taxonomy (NCBI): domain Eukaryota; kingdom Viridiplantae; phylum Streptophyta; class Magnoliopsida; order Santalales; family Viscaceae; genus Viscum; species Viscum album. The sequence continues at coordinate 1,214,584,153 of OY728146.1, read as the reverse complement.
ATTTCTCGTACGTGTTTTGACTTGAAATTATTCTTATGATTACTTAGATCATGATTAATTACTTCCATAATTTAAAACAGGATTTATAAATAATTTATATCCAGAATATAAATATGTATAATAGATTGATAAGTGGGACGAAATATACCGATCATGGAGACGATAGACCGTACGTACGCATAAACGCTGTTTTTGTTTTCTTATTAAATTGAATGGATTTAAGTAAATAATATATAAATAAATATAGAGTGTATGATATAATATATTATAATTAGTATGATGTAATAATAATCATATACAGTTATTCTTTACATCATTATACACATCCAAGTATGTTGGTTGTGGAAAAACAGATTACACTAAAGCGTGGAGACGGTATTCCGTACCTACGCATGCGTGGTGATTTTGTTTTTTGTAGGATGGATAGAAGGATAAATGAGGTTGTTTCATATTTATAATAACATATCAGTATAATAGTTATACTGATGTTGTTACTTTATAATGAAAAAACTAAAGAAGAATAAGATAAAGAAGAAAGAAACATGAAAGAATCGGTAGATGGTATTACCTCTTTCTCAAAGTGACTCCTTTGATCTTCCTCTCAGGGAACTAGAGTTGGTCTTTTGAGAAGAAAAATACCTCTATAAGATATCTAGAGAAGTGGGGAAGTGAAACAGGCAGTGGTTGGCTGAGCTTCAAGGCTCAAAAGTGTGTCAAGAGAAGAGGGAAGGGGTTCGTTTTTTATAAGGGAGGAGAGGGGCACCTTGGGAATCCTAAACAATATTAGTTTAATATAATTTAAATCCCCACATAAAAACCTCCAAAAATGGATCAATTAGAAGATAAGATGAGATAGGGTTGTAATCTCATCAGAAAATCCAATTTTGAAATGTTTTGATCTTATTTTAAACCTTATCATTTTTATTTATCCTTATTTAATCTATTTAATTTTATTTGTGGTAATAAAATTCTAAATTATAAATGGTTATAAATAATAACTTATGTGTTGTTAATCTCACATAATTGGATACTTTATGTCATTTTAGACTATATAAATTTCAATTTATAATTTTTAATTGTTTTTGTAATTTTTAAACAATTTAATAATATGTTATTTTTATAAAATAACAAAAGTGTCAATTTTGACACTATTAATATATTTGAATTTAAATAAAATAAAAACCTAAAATATATTCGAACTAAAATTTTTAATAGGTTCCTAACATCTCGTATTCATCTAGAAAATTAGTTTAGAACATTAAATAGTTCATATATTATTTATTTTACTATTTTTAAAATCAATTTTTTGATACTTCTCTTAATAATCTAATTTCTACAACATTTTTGTATAATTATTAAATGTACTTATTTTTTCATAAAAAATAAAAATAAATTATTAGAATAAATTTAAATCTTATATATTTTATAATAATACATTTATTACGATTTATCTTCTAAAACACCCAACATTTAAAATGTTATGTTTATAAACTTATGATGGAGACAACTTTGACATCATTTTACATAAAATAATATAAGTGTCATAATCACTTTTATAAGACTAAAAACGGTCATATATTCGGTCCTTGTATTCTTATAGTGTATATATAAACTACTGATATGTTATTGTCAGGTTTTTGGGACTTTTAACATGTATTAATATTTCAATAATAACAATATTATTGATTTTTCACTAATTTAATAATTTCTGCATCATTAATGTATAAGCTAATATAGTAATTAAATAACTCTTAAAAATTACAAATAAATTACCATGATAAAGAAAAACATTTTTCATTTCAAATTATTATTATTTATAACCTAATTTATATTATGTATAACATTATATTAAAAATACTTTAATTATTAATGTTGACTGAGGCATATTTCACTTTCCTATAAATAAAATAATCTAAAGGTATTAATCACCTCTAAGTGGATTTCAATGGATTCCATTTCAACCCAAATATTTATTTGTACGAAATATAAGGATACAATTATATTAATACAATTGTTAGGGTAATTTTATAATATTATATTTACCCTTAATTAACTGATTTACATTTTACTATGGAAAATAAAATTTACCGTAGCTACTATTCATAATGCCCAAAAATAAAAAGTATCCTATTGACATAATTTGGACCCACGGATTCCAAATATAGAATCCATTTTTCTAAATAAAATACACAAAATTTTCAGAAATTAATTTAAATTTAATCCGTTTATGAAAATGATTTTTAAATGTTAAAACTTTGCAAAAAAGTGAAATGATTTTACCTATGAATTCAATGTATAATCAATTATAATGACATAAATTATATTAAATGGTAAAAATATATTATATTTATACTTTAAAACCATTAAATATTATAATTTAACCATATAAATTATTATTATTAAAAAATTTGTTTTTAATTAAAATATACCGTGTTTTTACTATTCATTAAAATATGAATATTATCAGAAAAATATCAAAACATTATCCAATGTGAATTTTTATATCCTAATTCAAAATAAGAATTTTATTTTTTTCATATTTAACTTATAAACTTGTCAAATATTACATTTAAAATGGGTGTGCCATCAAAAGCCGGAAAAACTATATTTTTTAAAAAAACTTATTTTACCTGAAACAATTATTTTGTTCTCATACCATGTTCTAGAAAATGTGTAAGATTAATAATAATGTTATAAAATTTAGAATATTGTTAATACTATTCATAATGACCAGTTCATAATAATTTTATAAACATATATCATTGTTTAGTGAAACCTGGTATTGCGTACAACACACGTTATCGAAGAAGGTCGCGATTGTGTGTAATGCAAGCCAAGTCAGGGTTGCATGTACTGCAAGACTCCTTTGTTGTTTCATATAACAGAATCCAACCATATTTCATTTATACATTGAATATATATATATATATACAAATAAATATACACTCAATGTTGCGAACTTGTAATTGTGTGCAAAACGATCCAAGAATAGTGTTGCCTATACTACAAACTACTACACTATTGCGTATAGTACAAGAGAATCATGGTGTAGTGTACAACAGAAGATATGAATTAAATTGAAAATAATATATCTTATAAAATCTCCGTGCGTTACATTCTACCCCCCTTAAAATTAATTTCTCCCTCGATATTCGTCGGGGTTATAAATCATTTACTATTCATAGAAACCCACATCAAAAAAATGAATACTAAAACATAATTTTAAAAACTAAACTATGAAACATAATGATTAACCAAAGTAACATATCACTAGGTTTCCAAATAGGAGAACATAGGTGAAAATATGGATGTGGATGAAAAATCTAACCATCACGTTCTAATGGAGAGTGGTAGAGAACATGGCTATGAAAAGCCAACAATCACAAATCCATAAATTTGTGATGATCTATAGTACCATCTGATAAATAGGATATGAGGAAACTAGGACAACATTTTTGGTTTTCAAGATCATTTCCTTAAATTTGATTAATTAAAATTAATACTTTCATGATTTTTGGTACAATCTCACTTTTGTTCATGCCTTAAAAAATTTACACTTCATATCTTAAAGAAATGTGGTTGAATTTGTTATTCATGAAGTGTGTGAAGATCATGCAATAGAATGATAGGTCATTCCATCTGTCTCAATCAAAAGGTTAGCAAAAGTTATCAAATCTACATATGTCCATCTATGGTGAGGTTAATCGTATATGATTCCAAAAATGAACTTATACATTATCTATCATATCACTTAATAAAATAAAATTATTTTTCACTAACCAGGGACTTCTTTTAGTCTAGCGGTATGTGATAAAGGCATGTCACATTTCAGTTGTGGGTTCTATTTTCACAACCTTGTCTAACGCTACGGGTTGTCACTCATTCTGCAGGTTGTCCATTTTCTTAAAACTATACTATTATAACACTCCAGAAAAAGTTCGATACATAATCAATACTATCTTATATCCACTTAATCCATTCCAACCTTAATACATATCCAATATACTTCATTCCAAACTCATAGTATAATGAATATGATTACTAGAAAGGTATTATAAAAAGAATGTGAATATTGTCATTTATCCCAGATATATCTTGTTAATCATGTGTGAATACCTTAATCATGTATTTTCTTGAAACATGAATTACTATAGAACCATATGCTGTCAAAATTTATCTCTTCCCACATCCCTAAATCCCAAAATTTTTATATACTCAAACCATGATATCACTTAGTCCATATATCATTCACGAGCTCTTGAATACCATCAAACATATCATTTTATCCTTATCCCATCATTATGGGAATATCATCTTCTTTAAAAAAATATCTCAATCACATTCCATGGTTACCAGTACCATCTAATCATTGAAAACCACAATATACAAATACATAAATATTCCAATATTCTGCGATACTATATACAACATTATTTTGGAATCCCATTACATAAACACTTATTCATTCTACCACATCGTTTTCATATAAAACATTGCCAATAGTGATCGCATGTGACTTCCCATGGTCCTTTTCCTTAAGTGTTTTATCATGTCTCTCATCATTAACCATTGGATTAGGGCATTGATTAGCATAATGCCCCATTTCCTTGCACTTGAAGCATTAAAGTGTTGGTGGAGAGTTCTATGTAGTATTTTCTCTATTCACATCATTAGCAACCTTTTTCCCATTACATCGACAATCAACTGCTCGATGACCTTCTTCTCCACACTTAAAACATTTTGTAGTACCTTTTAGGCAATCTCCACCATGCTTCTTTCCACAATTTGAGCATAAAGAAACATTCATATTTCTTTCACCATTGTTCTGACATTTCTCCTTGAACTCCATCTTTTGTTTCTTGTCAAAACCATGAGACGGATATGTAACACCAACTTCTAGTTCTACCTTGATAGCAGAACACACAATTTATTCCTAGCTATTGAAGTCTCTTATAGATAATACCCTTCGAAGACTTGGTTTTATGCCACTGAAGTATCGATCTACTTTACTTTCAGGTTGGATGATAAATCCAGATGCATACCTTGCAAACCTTGTAAAATTAACATTGTGTATACCAACAGATTCATCATCCTTTTGATTAAGCTCAAGGAAATCTGTTTCCATATTTTTTCGAAGAATACGAGGGACGTAATTATTGAAAAACATGTTTTTGAACTTGTCCCATTTTATTGATTCAATTTCATCTTGGGGCCTTGTATTCTTAATTAGAGTCAACCACTGGTCTGCTTCACCTTCTAAACGGTAAACAAAAAAAAAATGAAATTTCCATTTTCCTAACATCGAAGTATAGAAAATATATTTTCAATGGTACTGATCCATTGTTCAGCAACAAGTGGATCAGAAGACCCACTGAAAGAAGATGAATGTTGCCTCATGAAGGACTCAATAGAATTTTTTTCCCTTTTCTTCTCATTCGGAAGTCCAAAATGATTCATATCTTGTGTAAGTATAGAAATAAGATTTTTCACTCCATCATCCATCACATTTTGGTTGTTCAGGAGGACAATCATTACATTTTCCATTACATTGATTAACACGGTTCCTTCGGGTTCCAGCCATCGTCTAAAACCCAAAAATAATAGTGTGAGAGGAAAATATCATTCTAGGAAAACAACATAATAAATTGGGAGTACTTTTAATATCTTACTTCTTAGGTTTAATTCTATGATTGTTATCGTAATCCTAAGACTATAACCTATACTTATACTTATACTTAGGGACATCCCTAGACATACCTTAGAAATATCTCTAGGGATCTCACTAATGTTTTCACATCCTAGATTCCAAAGGTTAACTAATCCTTTCCTCTGATACCAACTATAGAGACCCAATGATTGGTGTACATGGACATTACATTACATTTATGGAATAATTAATACATAACAAAAACATACATACAAGAATCATAATAGTTTAGTGTCTTTGGAAACATGGAATATAATCTTCGAATCATGGTGAAATATCTTCAACATCTCCCATAAATATTTTCCCCATTCGTTTTATTACCTAAAACGTTTCTTTATATCCTTGGGAAATGAAAACATATAAAGGGTGAGCTCAAATTCTCAGTAAGGGTAAACATAAAGAACATAAAAAAATCCATATACATTTGAATGAAAAAAACATGATCATAAAATCTAAACCACAAAATCTTGAGCAAAGGCATAAATATTGGAATTACGTAAGGAATATATCATAAAGGAACATCAATAATGATAAAATGGCATGGTAATAACACATGTGATTGTGGAAACCATTATTCACATGCTATGGTTTCCATAGTAGTCAAGGAATTGCTGCTAATACCATCTTAGTGTACAAAAGACCCTTTTTGAATCGAGTTCACTCCTCGTTCCTGTCCTGTATTACTGAAGTGAATTAACTTACCATTCCAGACATGTCTATATCATGAGATATAAATCTTTACCCAATGCAATTGAGGGAGATATAGGTCCCACCCATCTCATAATTAAATCATTCTTTCATGTGCCACAAAATAAACATACGTCATTCATAATAACCCAACGAATAAAATGGGTTTCATAAACATCATTCCATCATAACATAATACATATATAACAACTGGATATCATTTCATCATAAGAGAAGTTAAATCATGTAAATCATAGAGACATTATACATGAAACATACACATATGAAATAACTTCATCCTAAATGGAAAATGGTTTTGATAAAACACTTGAAAAAAATTCTTGTGGAAAATATCCTTCCTTCATTGAAATCATTTTTTCTTCAAAAAATGCCATGAAATTTTAAAAGAATATTATTTTTTTTAAAATAGTAATAAAATCTTATAAAGTTAGATTCATGAAAATGAGGCGTTATAAAACCGTAAAAATCTGTTCACGCCGTATAAGTGAAAAATAACAGTCTTCTCGTACTTTTTTCAGGAATGTTAAAACGTACCATGTTTGGTAAACAGAAGAAATATTCTTTCCATAAGACAAAGTAAAAGTCAAGATGGGTAAATATGTCTTTAAAGATACATGAGAGAATATTACAAAAATTATGAAAAAATTTTAATGGACATCGATGAAAAATATAACCCCAGTAAATAATGTCATTGACTTATTATAGAATCATATTTATTGTTATGATATCATATTACCCGTTCATTTGTCAATCCCATGTTAATTCATCTTTTTGCGTAAAATTATTTCATTTGTCGTACGTGTTTTGACTTGTAATTATTCATATGATTACATAGATCATGATTAATTACTTACAAAATGTAAAACATGATTTATATATAATATATATTCAGAATATAAATATATATTATAGATCGATAAGTGGAACGAAATACACCGTTCATGGAGACGGTAGACCGTACGTAAGCCTGAACGCTGTTTTCATTACATTATTAAATTGGATGGATGTATTTATATAATATATAAATAAATCATGTATAATTATTATGTCATATATCTCATTATTATCCATTATATATACTTTATTATCACACTTTAATTGTTAACATGGAAAATGAATCTCATCACGTCGTGGAGACGGTAATCCGTACATACGCACGAGTGATGATATCATTCCAATATTTATTGATTTGAAATGGAGTGGATGATATAATATCATACAATCAGTATGATGTTATAATAATCATATATAGTTATTTATTACACCATTATACACATCCACGAAAGGTGGTGGTGTAAAAACAGATTACACCACGGCGTGGAGACGGTATTCCGTACGTACGCACGCGTGGTGATTTCGTTCTTTGTAGGATGGATAGAAGGTTAAGTTGGGATGTTTCATATTTATAAAAATATATCAGTATATTAGTGATACTGATGTTATTACTTTATAATTATACAACTAAATAAATAGAATTTGAAGAAGAAAGGAACTTACAAGAATCAGTATAAGGTATTGCCTCTTTCTCGAAGTGCCTCCTTTGAACATCCTCTTAGGGCACTAGAGATGGTCTTTTGAGAAGACTAGTACCTCTATAAGATTTATAGGGAAGTGGGGAAGTGAAATTGGTATTGTTTTTCTGAGCTTCAAGTCTCAAAAGGGTGATAATAGATGAGGGAAGGGGTGCCATTTTTATAAGGGAGGAGAGGGGCACCTTTGGAATCTTCAAAAATATTTGTTTAATATAAATTCAAACCCCACATAAAAACATCAAAAAATGACTCAATTTGAATATTAGATGATATAATGTTGTAAAATAATCAACCAATCATATTTATACATGTTTTGATCACATTTTAAACCATATCATTTTGATTTATCATTATTTAATCTATTTAATATTATTTATTGTAATAAAATTCTAAATTTTAAACGCTTAAAAATATTCATTTATGAGTTGTTAAGTTTACATAATTGGATACTAAGTGACATTTTAGACTATATAATTTTCAATTTATAATTTTTAAATATTTATGTGATTTTTAATATTTTTTAATAATGTGTTATTTTTATAAAATAATAATTGTGTCAATTTTGACTCTATTAATTTATTTGAATTTAAATAAAATCCACACAGAGGATATATTCAAATTAAAAAATTTAATAAGTTCCTAACATGTCATATTCATCTAGAAATGTAGTGGAGCACATTAAATAGTTCATATAATTTTTAATTTACTATTTGTAAAATTATTTATTTGATACTTCTCTTAATAAAATAATTTCTACAACATTTTTGTATAATTATTAAATATAATTATTTGTTGCATAAAAATTAAAAATAATACACTATAATGAAGATAAATCTTATATATTTTATAATAATACTCTTAGTAGGATTTATCTACTAAAACACTGATCTTCTAACATGTTATATTTACTAAATTTTGAAGGTGGCAACTTTCACATCATTTAACGTAAAATAATATAATTATCATAATCAGTTTTATAGGTCTCCAAACGGTCATATATTTGGTCCTTGGATGATTATGGTGTATATATAAACTACCAATAAGTTTCGGTCAGGTTTTTGGGCCTTTTATCATGTATTACTATTTCAATAAAAAAATAATATTGATTTTTCACTAAAATAAATAATTTCTCCATCATTAAAATATATTCTAATAAGGTAATTAAATAAATCTTAAAAATTGCAAATAAATTATCATGACAAAGAATAAAATGTTATATTTCAAATGAGTATTTAAAACTGAATTTCTATTCTGTATAAACTTATTTTAAAAATACATTAATTATTAAAGTTGAGTGAGACATATTTCACTTTCGTTTAAATAAAATAAACTAAAGGTCTTTATCACCTCCAAGTGGGTTGCAATGGATTCCATTTCAACCCAAATATATCTTAGTACGAAATATAAGCATGATATTATTTTAAAATAAGTGTTATTATAATGTTATAATATTATATTTACCTTTAATTACCCGATTTACATTTTACTATGGTAAATAAAATTTACCGTAGTTACTATTCATAATGCCCAAAAAAAAAGTAGCTGATTAACATAATTTGGACCCATTGATTCCAAATATGGAATCCATTTTTCAAAATTATATACAAAAAAGTTTCAGAAATTAATTTAAAATTAGTCCTGTTGTTAAGAAAACGAATTTTAAAAGCTAAAACATTAAAAAAGATTGAAATGATTTTACCTATGAATTCAATGTAAAATCAATGCTAATGACTTAAATTATATTAAATGGTAAAAATATATTCTATTTATACTTTAAAATCATTCAATATTATATTTTAACCATATATATTATTACGAAGAAAAAAGTTGTTTTTAATTAAAATATAGTGTGTTTTTACTATTCATTAAAATATGAAAGTTATCAGAAAAATATCAAAACTATATCCAATGGAATTTTCTATATCCTAATTCCAAAAAGGAGTATTATTTTTTCCAATTTAACTTATAAACATTTCAAAAATGATATTTAAATGGGTGTGCCATCAAAAGGCGGCAAAACTGCATTTTTTTAAAAATACATATTTTACCTGAAACAATTATTTTCTTCTCATACCATGTTCTAGAAAATGTGTAAGATTAATAATAATGTTATAAAATTAAAAATTTGGTAAATAATATTAATAATGGCTAGTTAATAATAATCTTATAACCATATATCGTTGTTTAGTAAAACTCGATATTACGTACAACACACGTTATCGAAGAAGGTCTCGATTACGTGTAATGCCAGACAAGTCAGGGTTGCGTGCAGTGCAAGACTCCTTTGTTATTGCATATAATAGAATCCAACCATATTTTATTTATACATTGAATATATATATATATATATATATATACATATACATATATATATATACACACAATGTTGCGAACTTAAAATTGTGTGCAACAGGATCAGAGAATAGTGTTGCGTATACCGCAAACTAATATGGGGTTGAATATAGTACCAGCTAATTTTGGTGTAGTGTACAATATATGAAATGAAATAAATTAAAAATAATATATCTTATAAAATCTAGGGGTGTTACAAGTCAAGCAAGTGTAGATGTGCGTAATGATCAAGGTAAACTCTTGAACTACATAGCTAGAAATCTACTGCACCCCAACCACACCATCCTACAATACTAGGCATGGAATGTAAAAAACAACCTAATAGGAAAACAAGACCAAAAGGTCAAAACAGTCCAAACATCCAAAGCACAAAAATTCACCCAATTCACAATCAATAATCATCTACTCAAGTATACCAGCATAGAAGAGGAGCAATATAGCTAAAAAGGTAAATAAGCAATACCCCGTTCCGGGGTATTGGGTGAATTTGAACATAAAAATCCAAGACATTCAACAGAAAGGAACAAACCACCTACCTTGAGGTTAAGAGATTTATATACATGAATCTCAAATCTTGAATCTCTTTGGAATGTTGTAGATCTATGACAACATCTAAAACGTTCAACCCATGATAACTTAGAAAAGATGAGAAATCATGAAATTAGGTTGCAGCAGATGAGAGAACTCAACAATGCGATTACAATTCATTTAATGGTGTTTGATTCAGAGAATAGACTAAGGCTCAGGGGCTCGTAGAAGATCCATGGATACTCAGTGTTGTCGGATGAACGCAACCTAAAAAATGTTCATTCTAGCGAATAGATGATTCCCCGATGTGTTTAATGAAATATGAATGTACACAACATGTACTTTTGATATACATGATGTATACTCACATTTTCTATAATCCTCTTTAAGAGGCCTCCAAGTCACTCACACACGGCTATTTGTGTGACTACTACACGACCAACACACGACCTACTAAGGCAAGTATGTACACAGCGTGTACTCAAAAAATACACGGCGTGTACATGGAAAATTTACAGAATTTCCTCATTTTTGAAAAAAATGACCAGAAAAGAAAAAAAACTAAATGAAAAAAAAGCTCTGGGTTGTTACAATAGTGGTTGAACATTGTTACTTCAAAAAATTTCTATGGGTAATAAACGGCTTAACAGTATAAATTTTGGAAATTATTAGTCCTTTGATTTGGTGGAGGATTGTTTTTCTATATGTAGTGTGGGGGTTTTATACATAATTAGAGGCATATTGTTGAGTTTTAATATTAAATAAAATAATTTACCTAATGTATACCATGAAATTGGAAAATAATTTACCATATAAAATATATTGTAATAAAATAAAATATATTTAGTATTTTAATAACATTATAATTATAATTCATTAAATTAAATTAATGAAAATATAAATATTGAGAAATTAAAATTTAATGTAATCATGTAGATTTTACACCATAGAAAAAATGTTTCACGGTTAGAAAATATGAATATTTTTTATTGAATTATTTAGAAAATTTATTATGATTTATTCAATTCAAAATATTTAAAAATGATTATTTAATTATTTTATCATGAATGAAATCATTAAACATTAAAGGGTTATGAGTAGAAATCAAATTTATGTGTTAATGTGAAAATTTAAGTATTACTGAAAATTATTATAGAATAAACCTTGTACAATACCAACCTTGTGATTTAAAAAAAGAAATTGATCTTACCCAAATATTTTTATAGTAATATTATTTTAATTTTAATTGTTATGTTTGTCATTATTTTATAAATCACATTAAATTAAATTAAAAAAATTATGATTATAATTTTATTGATTATTTCAATCGTGATAGTTATTTTTATCAAATTAAAATATTTATATTTAACATAATTACATATGAAAAATACTATTTAATTTTCAATTAATTAATGTGAAGTAAAATTACTGTTCTAATGGATAGGTTATTATTACCAATGATCAGGTTATAATTCCAATGGACACATTTACATATATAAATAAAACATTATTCATTCATTCAGTATTGACCTTAACCCCACTCAATGTTATGTAGGACCCTGGGACACCATGTAAGGGGAGGGTTGAATTAATGTGTCAAATGTTTATTTTAAAATAGGGGAACTTATTCCCAACTTAGTAGTAACTCGTTAAACATTTATGTTATATAATATTAGAAATAAACAGTCACATGCAAAGAGATTATACACATGATTTTTAATTGGATCATCACTTTGGGCTATGACTATTGAACATAAGGTGAATGTTTTTTTCCTTATCAAATTCAACTAATCTTCACTTGTTGTTAATTATTGATGATCTAACAGAGTCACTCTATTACAATCTCATTGCCTTTATAAAGGTTCAATGATAGCTCACTACATCCCCTGGATCACTTCCGTCAACTCCCCCAATCTCACAATACTAGAGTAATTTGGATTCATTTTATCACCATTAAGGTCTCATCAATAGATTATAATTGATGTTTTTGTCTCTATCTAGAATGAGACACATCTTTCATCAATTATTTGAATAGATTCACATTGAAATCCCTGTTTTCGACCACTGATTTAAATCTCTATTCCACACACTGGTAGGATATATAAATCACATTCATATACTGATTTGGTAACATTATAGGCTTCATTGCATGTTTCACATACCACATTTTCTTCTTTATGTACCGTGAAATGGGTATGGTTTGAAGATTATCTCTCTGCAAACCGTCTTTGTGTTCTCTCTCCGTGAACTGCCTCTGCATACCGTATCCATGTATTTGCTGTGTCTACATCCTACACAAACCACCAACTACAAACAACCACTTCTTCGCATGCTGCATCTGCTATGAATACAAGCTTTCTTTATCCATTTACTACTTAGGATGCTATGCGTACTACCATGCTTCTCCTCTTACTATAAGATCTTCTTCCACGAAACACACACTCTTCCATGGACTATTTTTCCTTCCGTATATGGTTCTCTTAGTGTACCATCTTTTCCTCTATGAACCAGTACATACATCATTATATTTCTTCCTGAAAATTTTAATATCCAATACCACTCCTTAATGAAGGTGATTACTGTTCCTTATATAGTAAAAATGGAGTTGAATTTTTTTAATCCATGAATTACATAATTGATGATTTTGTAAAACATTTTATACAAACCACTTCATCTTTGGGTTTCCTTCCCTACATGGACTATGTACTTCATTCTCCCTTTGCAGTAGCCTCTCCCAAAAAACAATCATCACCATATATCTGCAAATGAGACCATTCTGTGGCTCCTCGAAATTCCATATCATTCACGCCAAGGACAATCCATCTGGTATACCGTTGGCCTTCCATCAATAACGATCCATCTCACGAACCTTCAAACATTCGTGTAACACATTCCATCCCCATGAATCATTTCTGCAGACCATCCCCATTGCCTCATATGTGGTTCACTCTATGATATGTAATTTTCTTAGACATTGTATATGTTCCATGTTCTGTGGTACATGGTTCCCTTCTCTAATTTTCTTCCCCATTCATAATACCATTGACTCCTATGATTTTTTTGATGCAAAAAAATTGGAAACCACTATAAAAAATGCCACTATCATTAGTACTAAAAGTAACAATCATATGACTATATTATTTGAAAAATCCATGGTCAACCATGTACATATTGACAACAAACACAAACCATATTCGATTATTATAATCAAACAACCATGGATACAACATGTTATATATTATGATTCTTGGAATGTTGTTAGGCTTAATAATATATTATTTTATTTATATTGTTTATTTATACTAAGGGATTACTCACAGAAATGGAGGTGTTACCAATTCTCCCATAATATTTTTTTCAATTTTATTATTTTTTTCCTCACATGAAATATTTGTAATTTTAATGTTTTTATTTTCTAACTAGTTTACTTATTCACATTAATTGAAAAAAAAATTGGATCCTCTATATGTTTTATGTGTATAATAATATTTTATTTATCATAAAACACATCTGTTTCTATAATAAATATCATTAATAATCTCTAGTTTTTTACATTCATCTATCATGGTACGTTTCATCCATGAAATTTTAACTCACATTTAAAATTAATAGAAAGATTTTTAAATAAGGTTTCAATGTTTCGTTTAGATACCATGTTTTATTTTATCACACATGGTTCCCAAATAACTATTAAATATGGTTAATTTTCTTGTTTTATAGAAAACATTCTCAAAAGGGTGACAACATCGTATTCTCTTGGTTCTCTCCCATCTCTCACATGCTCTGATTTATCCCTACTATCCCCCACTCTATCATTACCCAAGCTCTTAGTATCTAGGGATTTCTCCATGAATCCCCCTAAATTATGGTTTCTTGTCATGGTTTCACCTCTATAACCCTTATCCTTCTAACTTGCATGGATTCCTATTGGGTTCTACTTTATGTTTTATCTTGTGGTTGGCCTGCTTACAGTCCAATTCATTTATTGCACTTGTGGTAGGCAACTATGGTTTCCTGCCATACAATCTCAACCAATCACGAACCATTGGATCCACAACCCTTATACTATATAATTCTATAGTGATGAATACTCAGATTATTTGGGATAAATTTTTCAGTAGACGTGGGACTTCTTAGTACCTCACTTTTTTCATACATGGTTTCATAATAGGTATTTGACTTTTTTTGATTCTAGGATTTCATTCACTTTTCCATTGTCCTTGGTTTCATCATTAGGGGTTGTAATTTTTTTATCATTTATCATTTTTTTATAAGTTTTTGATTTTTTATAACTCTGATATACATGAATATTTTTTATTGTTTTTCATTGATGGTTCCTTTTCCAAGGTAGTTCTATTAATATTTTTTTTTGTTTTATATGGAACAACAGCCTCATTAAATATGTGTAATGATGTGTTAGGATGGTTACAATGGCAGTGTGTATAGCATGGCGATGTTGAGACTTGTTTTTTTAAGTTGAGTGTTTTTGTAACATTGATGATGATCTATGATAGCTTTGTTATAATTGGTTTGTTTTGACGAAGATGGCAGTGATTGTTCAGTTCCAATTGTCAGTGTGGTTGTTTACAGCCACCAAAATGATTAGGTCGAGTTTATGATTATTATTTAAGGGGAATTGTTAATGAATATTCTTTATTATGATGGCCTATTTTGAAGATATTTCTAATGGTAGCAGCTTGTTGGTTAGTACTCGTGGCTTGAGGTGATTTGTATTACTAGTTCAAATTTTAATATTACTTTTGAATTTGATTTTCTAGATTTATGGTTTCGTTATGATTTTTGTTTGGAAATGGATTTATTTTAATTTTTTAAATTTATGGTTTTATTTTGGATATATAGAATGCATTTTTCTCATTTTACCTCAAAGTGGATTTTTAGAAAATTCATTTAAATGGATTTAGGGGTATAAAATTTCTTCTATGAAATGATTTTTATCAGTGTAACCTCATACTAGGGGGTTTAATATAGTTTTAGCACTTTTAAGTCCACCACATGTTAGGAATTAGTTTTCTAGATCCACATGAGTGATACATCAGAAAAATCGTGAACCTGATCCATATATCATGGATGTGAAATCTGATATTACATTTAACATATGCATTAAAGGAACTCAAATTTATATAATTGAACTTGGCATATGAATTCCTTTTATTTTATAATTGAATGACACTATTTTGTTTGAAAACAAAAAGAAACAAATATCTACAACATCATTATCCAATTCCATTCGATGGTTGTCACAATAACTATATTTCAGGTTATATGAATATTTTATATGATATTAGATGGAAACAGAAATATTTACCATGTCTTATATAATATCCGGTCAATGTGACATTAACATAATATATTATAAAATCATATTGGAGTTATAAATACCATTCTATATATAGATTTATATTGATCCATTTTAATAAATTATTTGCAGATACTACATTTATAAGAACTAAACTAATTAAAGAAGATGAGCTCTTACTCGTACAAAATCCATTGATAAAGCTCATAGAATTTCCTCATTTATCTTAATAGTACCTTATGATTAGACATAAATTTATCTATTCTATTCAATATTTATATTCAATTCAATATTCAGTAAATATTGATGACTTTTTCGGAATTTATTTGTGACCCTTGGGTCACGATCAAAGAAGATTGATAGTGGAAACCCATTGAGACCGAACAATTCTATTACATATATTTCAACATTTTGATCATGTGGTAAATATTCCCAAATATTTATGAAGATATAAATCATGTAGAGTTGATCCAATATAGCACATATATAATTATTTCAATTAGGATTCATCAGAAGAAAATAATTTTTTGTATGATATTCTATAATTTCAATATGTGTATATGAAAAAGTTACATCATCCACGGGATTTGTTTTCACCGATTTAACTTGCTGACAAACCCAGAACAACGAGATATACTATGTAATCTCAATATTCATGTTATATCACCATAATGTTTCACAAATATCAGTTTATATCATGATATATACATGGTGAATAATGAATGATGATTTATATAAATATTGTAATAGATCTTTCTTTATTAAATTTAATGAATGAAAAAATAGTTTCAAATGAAATCATCCCATCATCATAGTTACGTAATAAATGAATATTTATTTTCTTAAACTACATTATCCTTAATTAAAATTAGTAGATAATCCATTTGTGCATCTATATCATTATCAATGATATATGGTTAGGTAATAATCTGTGAATTCATTTATTTCATCACTTATGTTTCTATTTCCATAAACATCAATTGAATATCCATGAATATGGATTTTTCTAATTTTAAATCTTCAATTGATTCATCTGTATATTTTCCTAAAATCATCAGCTACAATGTTAAAATTTCACTAATCGTACTGAATTTCGGAATCAATATACATAATAAATAAAACCATGTAATTTTATTAGTGTTAGTTTCCTTCTGTTTGAATATATACATTAACACTTTTGATTAAAATATATGTCATAGTTCCCACTATTGTGGTTTATGGAACAAATAAAAATGGAATAGATTAATACTAGTAATTCTAAATCATGTTTCATGTATTTTTTCTCATGGATAACCACAAATCGTGAAGCACATGATATAAATTGTTAATTCTTCTTGACTAAAAAATAGAAAAATATTATTTAAGAGTAATTAGATTTCAAAATTCGTTCTCGACATTTTAATAATGTTAGTTCATGTGTAGGGATTATCATAATCTACAGTTCCTTAACCATTCATCAAATACATATTTTCGATAGACAATAAACCATTCTATATTAAAATTGTTAGTGGGATTGAAATTTATTTATAGTATTTTGAAAAATATTTTTAGTACACTTATAATTCATTATATAATCAAATCTTCATAACATAATAGAATCTAGCCATTATTTAGTTGAAATTTCCATTAAAGGATCTATATATATTACCTCACTTATGACCATGTTCCCCATAAATATGACTAAATGCATCCTATAGACACATATGGTGAATATAGCATATATTTTTTCCTTCTGCAATTTTTATACTACACTACTCATATGATCTTGATGTACCTATGTGATCTGGTTGTAGAAGATAATATAGAATCTACAAACTACAAAATAAATCCAAGGGAGTATCTAAATAATTAACTCAATATATCCATCAAAATTTCAATGGAATAAGATAGATTCATTGGAATCAATATCAACTTATATTGCCCATAAATTCTAAAAATAGCCATCTTCAAAATATAATCATTATTTAACTTCAAATTATGATATCTAGAATGAGGATCCATCATTGAGATGTTCATAACACAACATAGTAGATCATATAAGTTTTTAATCATTTACTGGGGATACTTTTTACACATACTGATTTTTTTAATCCTCCAATGATCAATACACATCTTCATTGTTATATGATTTTTCATTAAAAATCATTATAACACTTCAAAATGATGTATTATGGAACATGTATCCTTTTTCCAAATAATTTTTCAATTTATTCTTTAACACCTATAGTATTATAATGTCTATATTTTAGGGGAATTTGTATATTGGTGTAAATCAGTGTATAATATTTATTGAACGAGTCATAAGAAGTATCTTCCCACGTACAGAAAATTGAGAAGAGTGAAACAATTTTGTTTCATTGATCTCACCACTAGGTTTTTTTTAAAATTATCAGATTAATTCTATTGAGTATTGAGTAAAATATATCTAGAAAATTTACTATATATAAATGAATTCATTATACCAGAATAAATTAAAACACTTTAAATTTATAAGTGAAAGGAAATTTCAAATAATATGACATCATATTCAAACTCGAATTAAATAATATTAAGGTCATATATTTTCCATTACTCAATTAGTTTTTGTGTTTTTTTATTCTTACTACCATCAATGACTCACGATTCAGTGTACTTCATTCCATTTTTCCATTTCACCCTATATTTGATGAAATGAAACATGGTTACTGAATTTCAGTTTTCTATAATTTATTTTACCATTTTTTAAATTATTTAGAGTTCATCGATATTAAGGTTCTTGGTGGCCCTATTTTACACACTTTAAGAATTTACCCATCCCTTTGAGGCAATTTAAATTATTACTCTTACATATTTTTGAATTTAGGTCATTCGATAAAAAATAATCAATTTTTATTTTATATAAAAATACTAAAATACATTATTATATTCATATCTTTGTGGCCATGGCACTCTTATCCAATAAACATATGTATATTGATATAACATCAAACTACATCATCATAAATATCTATTCCTAGAGAAAAATACCCTTTTGAACATGTGGATTTAAATGAATAAATAATATTTCTCGATTTATATCGTTAATAAAAACATATTTATATACATATATTTCAATACTTCATAAGTATTCCTCATAACTAATTAATTATTTAATTACACTTTTATTTACCTCAAATAATTGTCTATCAATATCCATTTGAATAGTATGGGGGAATACTTGTTGGTAAATAATTTAATAAAATCATTCCACTATTTCTTTTATTTTTTATTCTTTATATTAATAATAATTACAAATTACCACAGTTTACACAAAATTATATCTATGATATAAAACAATAGAGTCACCATATCATTCTCAAAACAATTGATAATAGAAATTACCTTCTCAGTTGAGTTGACCCAATATTTCGATTAAATAACATCAGAAGAACCACATGAAGATTTTGGTCGTTACCTCAATAAGACATATTGATGGATTTTAATACATTAATAATTACAGACATTCATCATGGTTTAGGTAATTATTTATATCTTGAGATAACTACACATGCATTCCCATGAAATTTTAATTACCACCCCCTAGGTATTAGTGATGGTGTTTAGGGAATCATTGAATTTTACATGATATGGTTTGTCTTCCTAGTTTCTATTTTTCTTGACCATTTTATTATATTAAAAATTATAGACATAATGCATGAAAAAAATTCATGAATAATCATGTTATTATTACATGAAATTGGAACTAAATTCATATCTTATTGCATCCTGATTTTATATCTTTTAAAAAAATCATATATTGTGTTTACACACTCATAGACATATCTTAAGGGTTGAAAATAAAATTATATAATCCTCATTATTACATTATCTAACATGTACCAATTATATAAAAAACATAGACCCATGTTTTTTACATTACTATTAATTAATTATAAATATAAAAATAAATATAGTAATATATTCTTAGGCGGAATGGTTTTGTATCAAGGAAAATTATGATCATACACCACATATTTAAAATAAAACATATTAATTATTAAAATACTACATCTTAATCCACACAGAATATCTCAAATTATTTTTATTTCTTGTATTCTCATGTTAAAATACATCAAAGAAATATGTGATCCAAACTCCGATTAAGAAAATGGTACCAAATAAGAAATTAAAGGTAGGTAATAAACAATAAATGATCTGAATAATTATCAGAATCACATCATAAGAAATTGATATTCATCATAGCAATGCAGAATAAATTTTATAATTTCATATAATGTTTAGATGTATAAAAATGAACTATCATGTTTTAATGGTCAAATATCAAAGGAAGTTGTAAACATAGATTAAATTAAATGCATTCATAACATTTGTCCACGAATCATTAAATCATCATTATAATGAAATAAAACAAAAATTTCCGACATATTACAAATAAAATCATGAGATTAATTAATACCTTCCAATGCATTATATGCCAATATAATTATTTAATATATGGTTTCCAAAATTAAATGAATTAAAAAGATATTTGGAAAAAAATTATTTGTTAAAAATATCTTAATTTTGAATAACTAAAAATGAACTCATTATTTTTTAAATATATGTTTTTTAAATGAATGTTTTTTTTAAATAATATTTCTATATTTCTAAAAATACATTAATAAAGGAATAAAATATATATATAATAAAAAATAATATTTATTAAATGTGAAGGTATATTTAATTGTAATTAAGTAAATATATATTATTAATTTGATAAAAAATATGGATAAAGGGACGAAAAGGAGTTGCGATATAAAATACCATTTTGTTAAATTCTTTTTATGTCATCTCTTTTCCACTTTATGAATAATAAATTACTTTTATTAAAACTTTATACCAATTATTATTGTTATTTTAAAAAATATGTATCTATTAAATTAATTTAATAATATTTTATAAAAAATTTCTTTAATTGGAAGATATTAGTATGTCTTATTTTTAAAAAAAAATATCCTAATTTTTCGTGAACCATCCCTGGGGGACCATATCGTTACTACCCCATGCCCGCATTACATAGGCCAGAGGCTGACGATAAGCAAAAATGGCGCAAATCCCATAAATGGGAAGAATTTATTTTATAAACCAAAACACACACAATAGAGTATGCAATTGGAAGTAAAACACTATGTAAAACTGAATACAAAAGAGAGTGTTGAATATAAAAAGGGACGAAAATAAAATCCCAATAGTAAGGTATAATACATCTGAAATGTAAAACTGAAAGTAATTAAAGAATCTATTGGGTCGTCCTATGGGATTCCTACATGAAGGGTAGGTACAGTTGGCCACCTCTGCACTCCATGTCCGTCCATCCTCTATGTGCATCGTCACTATGATTGGTCCACCTCTGGGTACCGTCCGGTCCTGCTACTCTCTACCTCAGTCAGCAATGTCCATTGTCTGAAACCAACACAACGATATTCGAGCATAACTCATGAATTGGTGAGTATAATGATACTCAATAGGGTCCCCTAGAAACTCTAGGTCTCACAAAATCAAATAAGGATAACCACAATGTTTGGATTCAGTATATAACCATTACTTAGGTATATGCCAATACATATATCTAAGATATTTAGTAACTCATCTCAATCAGGGTGAAAACATAAAAGTCAATGACTATGATCAACCAAGATTTTGTTGTAGGGGTAGAATTAATATGAACCCTCGTCTGCTGGATAAATTCATCTCCATTGAATTCAATGGGCCTACCATGTCACACATAGGCGCTTCCCACTAACTTGGACTACAGAGGTACTAATCCTGTCGAGTACTATTGGTCTGCTGTGCTCACACAGTGGCGCTCCCCACAATGGGTCTATTGTGCTCCCACAGAGGTGCTCCCCTTGGTAGCCTATTGAGGTACTCTACGTGGCATGTACTGTGGGTATGCCACACGCACACAGAGGTGATCCCCACCATGGTTTTGCTTCATTCAAACAGAGGTCTCCCCCACTGGGCTAGTCGAATCACACTGAGTCGAATCGATCAGTAATTTTCATGTCATAGCTAGGTACTAGGTTCCCTAAAAAATTCCTACTCAACTATGAAAGGTCCTCTCCACATGCTATTGGTCTAAATTCCAACTATCATGAAGTCCCACGTATAATTATCTCAAAGGTCTGCCACATCATAGGAGTCTCTACGCAACTGACGATGTGTCAATCATACTCTTGTTCTGTGAGTTATTAGCATTTTTGTTCCTCAGGCCCAGTTGGTTTTTAGGTTCAAACCAACCCAAATGTATCCCAATTGTGTCCAAACCTCAAGTGGTAAATGCAAAAAGAACTGTCGAGCTCTATGCTTTCCGTTACCGAAGACAGTTCTTTGATCGGACACCCATATCCCAAGATATGGGAAAAAATGTGTTAAATGACCAAATCGGTCTGGGTCTGGTCCGACCCTGTCAGACGGACCTGGTCCAGACCGGGGTCTGACCAGGTCTGTGGATCCGACTTGGTCCAAGGGGGCGGCCCAACCTGAGTGGTCAGCCCGACCTGAGTAGGTGACCTGGCCCAATGGTGGCTGGACCCGATGGGGTGGCCTGGACAGAAGATAGTCCAGCGGCCCAGTTGGCCCGACGGATTGGTTGGCCCAGTGGCCCGGTTGTCCTAGCGGTGCGATCGGCCTCGTAGTCTGGTCGTCCTGGAAACCCGGTGGCCCGACGGGTGTCCGCCTAAGTTGCAGCTAGGTGGTATTCTTGCGCCCTTGGCCCCCAAATGGATCTGTTGTTCGGGTGGTGATCCAACTGGCGCCAGGTGGCAATTGTCCAGCACACCCAACACCTGATGGGGACCCACTCCATCGGGATGATCGAGAGGCCCGCCACTCAAGCTCCATTGTGGCCGGCCCAACCGTCATCCACTGCACCTCCACTGCGGTGCTTAGACTACGCGGTTCTGCTGCCCTCTGTGCAGCATGATGGCACTGCCCCTCTTCCCCTGGGGCACGACCTTGTCGCGGCCCGCTGCTTTTCCTTTGTGGTGCAACATCGCTGCACCCCCTCTACCATAGTCCGGCCCGGCCACAACCATCCTTCTGTGTGGCACAGAGGCACCATGCCCAATTGGTGACCGGGCGGCCCTTACACTACTACTTTTCTTCGAGGTTGGTTTTCATTGCGGTCAGCCTGACGCTGGCAACCGTTCCAACGCCTCCATCATCAACCAAGGGGAACAACAAAGGGGGAGGGTCGAGTCGTGTTCTTGTGGTCCGATATCTCCACATTATGGTGTTTTCAATCAAGAAATCACATTCTAAATATACGGTGAGGAAAATAACAGAAATGAATTCAACTCCAATTCCCTACCTCGTATGACGATAATCATTGATGAAGTCATGGAATGGAAGACATTGTTCCGTTGACTTCGGGATGAGTTTGGGGTAGGAGACCAATGAAAAAGCATCGTTGGCGTTCTTCGCAGTCAGATCCTTTTCTATTTACTCGGTTGAAGATCAATGAAGAAGTTCTCCATTATTTCTTGGTGTGTGGCATTCTTTATTGGAAGGATGAATTTCTCCATGTTATTTCATATCCTTAATTATCCCAACAAAAATTATGAAGCATTCCAACTAAATAATAAATGGAAATGTCATCTCTTATTTGTTAGAACTACAATTCATAATTTTGTTATTAATTAAATGAGACAAACCATCCAATTAATGAGGTTGGGGAAGGCTCAAATAATTAATGGGGGAAGGTGATGAATTTCATCATCATTTATGGGCGTTAAGGGGGGTTTAATGCTCAGGTCGGACTCACAAAAGAATATCCTCCTAAGGGAGGTTATGTTCGGGTTGGCCCCACCTCCATAACCTCTCATGAGAGGTTATGGTGTGGTGGCCCCCACCACTAAACTCCTCTTGGAGCATTTAACCACCAAAATAAAAAAAGTTGCACACATTATTTTTATTTAATATTTTTAAACCCCCAAAACTAACTTACAATCTCGTTAGAATGCAACTATAGTAAAGGTATCACTATGCAATCACTGATCCTGCGAGCTTAACGGTGCCCTCATATTTCAATTCAAAGCAACATAACAAAATATATAAAATCCCCCTCGTACTTTTACTGAACGTACATGATCAAAACTTCATAAATTGATTCCGGGCACACATGGCCTTAAAATCAAGAACCGTAAATTTTTTCCGACCCGTAAAAATCCCATGTATTTAAAGAAAAAAATTCCAAACAAATTTTGGGTATTTATATTCTCCCCACATCAGGGCATTAAGTCCCTTCATGCTATAAATCGAACTAAGGGAAAAAATGAGAGTACTAAGAATGTATCTGAGCCTCCCACTCCCATGTGTTATCCTGGAGGTTACCATGCGGCCAGCGAATGCGCACCAGAAGTATTGACCATCCACGAAGCAACCACTCCTTTCAACCATCAATATCTACTGGAACATCTATAAATTTCATCCCATAGTCAATGTATAGCGCCCCATGGTCAATGATGTGGGAAGGGTCATCCACGTATCTCCTCAGTAGAGAAACGTGGAAGAGTTTGTTCACCCGGTGCAACTTAGGTGGAAGAGCTAGGCGGTATGCCATATCACCTACTATGTTGAGGACCTAGAAAGGCCCAATTAACCATGGAGATAACTTTATTCCAAGGTCGAATCTCCATAGACCTCATCGATGTTAGACCCGTGGAAAGACTCTGTCGCCATCCTCGAACACTAGAGGCCACCATCTTCAGTCAATATATGACATATTCCTACACTATTCAGTCTTCATCTGCTCCTGGATGATTTGAACCTTCTCTGTGGAAGCCCATACCATCTCAGGTCCCAGTAGTGCTGACTCCCTTGGATCTGTCCAGCATAGTGGCGATCTGCATGGTTGACCATACAAGGCCTCGAATGGTTCCATACCGATGGTGGAGTGGTAGCTATTATTGTTGGAGAACTCCATCAAACGAAATTGATCCTCCCAGTTGCAGACAAAGTCGAGAACAAATGTACAGAGAATGTCCAAAAAAGGTCTGAATAGTCTGCTCAGTCTAACCATTTGTCTGAGGAAGGAAGGTGATGCTCAAGGGAAGCTGTGTCCCTAAAGCCTCCAACAATCCCTTCCAAAGTCAGGATGTAAACCGTGCATCATGGTCAGAGACTATAGAAGAAGGTACTCCATAAAAACTCCCATTCTCCTGAACATAAAGTCATACCAAGCTCTCTATTGACCCTTTCTCTCTGATCAGTAGGAATTGGGCCATCTTGGTGAGTCGGTCAATGATCACCCATATTTAATCGTGACTCCTGGATGTACGTGGATGACCTGTCACGAAGTCTATGGATATACCATCCCACATCCACTATGGGACCTCAAAGGGTTGTACCAAGCCTGCTGGTACCTGGTGCTCCACATTCATTTGCTGTTATGTAAG
The DNA here is from genome assembly GCA_963277665.1 of Viscum album. Lineage (NCBI taxonomy): Eukaryota > Viridiplantae > Streptophyta > Magnoliopsida > Santalales > Viscaceae > Viscum > Viscum album. Next base: position 1,214,558,593 of record OY728146.1, on the reverse strand, counting down.
GAATCATGAGACAAACTCAGATACTGCCTTCTTCATACCTGGCCACCAGTGCTATTTTCAATGGTTCTGGTACATATTCGCCACTCCAGGATGTAATGCTAGAGTGGATGTGTGGAAATCCTTCAACACATCCACCTGAAGTGAAATTGGTACCATGGTATTTCCTATAAATATGATGACATGATACCCACATTCATAAAATCCATTAGGTTCATGCCCTATGGATATATGAGTATGTCACATCTCACAGTCAGCATATCCATGATGTGACTCCCTGACTCGCCAAACAAGTGGAGGAGTGAATGTGAGAGACTATAGATAGGCTTCTCCATCCTTTTCCACAAATGATATCTGCATGGCAGCTAACTACTATGTTTCATCTCCTATAAGTTGTATACCAGTCATCCTGCTAAGCGCGTCTGCAACAAAATTTCCATTCTAAGTGTATAGACTATCTCAAATTCATAGTCCTCGAAGAACTCATGACATCACTGATGTCTCAGGTTCAGGTTCTTCTAAAAAAAGACATACCTGAGACACTTGTGATCATAGTAGGCTGTGAAATGGTCATCCATCATATTGTGAAACAACATCTTCAAGTTGAAGACCAATGTTTCTAACTCCAGGTCATAGGTAGCGTAGTTCTACTAATGCTATATTAGTTACCTACAACCATACGCAATCACAGCTTTCTCCTACATCAAGACACACCCGAGTCTGGTCCCTAATGCATAGTAGAAGATTACATACCCTACGCCTTCCTCTGGAAGCCTCAAGAGGGGGGCACTAGTCAACCTCTTTCTTATCTCTTGAAATCTTTGCTAGTTTCTCTCTGACAACAAGAAGGGTTTCCCCTTCTTTGATAAGGCTGATAGTGGTGCTACAAATCTGGAAAAGTCTAGAACAAATCTCTAGTAGTATCCAGCAATGTCCAGGAAACTTCATACCTCTGTCACACTCCTGGGTGGATCCCAAGAAAGTATCTCCACAATATCCGCTCAATCTACTACAACTATAGCATCCGAGATGACATATTCGATGAAGTGAACCTATCGAATCAAAAACATTAACATAGAGAGCTTACCATAATGTTAGTGCTCTCAGAGTGTGTCCAGCACTACCTACAAATGGTAGGCATGCTACTCCTCAGTAGTCGAGTAGATCAAAATGTCATCGATTAAGAATATGACAAAGAGATACATGTATGGATGGAATATCTTGTTCATGAGACACATGAACACTTCTGGAGCATTGGTTACACTAAAGGGAATAACCAATAACAAATAGTGGTCGTACCGACACATGGAAGGTCGTCTTCTACACATCCTCATCTATAACTCTAAACTTATGATAACATGAGCTAAGGTCTATATTTTAGAACCATTTAGCTCCCATGAACTAATCAAAGAGGTATTCAATCCTCAATAGGGGGTGCTAGTTCTTCACAGTCACCTGGTTCAGGTGACAGTAGTAGACACAGAGCCTCAATCTCCCGTTCACATTCTTGGCGAAAAAAATCGGGGCTGCCCATGGAGAAACATTGGGCTAGATGAATCCCATCTCCTGCAAGTCATCTAGTTGTACCTGCATCTCACAAAACTCAGTAGAATCCATTTGATATACTGGTTTATATATCAGTGTCATCTGGTCATATAGATCATTGTATAAGTCCACATCTCTACGAGGAGGTATTCCTAGAACATATTCAGGGAAAATATCTGCATGCTGATCCACCACTACAAGATAACTCAGACTCTCCATGTCAACTGCTATGAGGGTAAGGCAGGCCCACTAATGATTGATTGGTTGTACCCTCCTTTGAGTAAGGTCGTACTGTGCTTAAAAGGATCCCTTATCGCTGATAAAGGTAAACCAGGTCACATCTGTGTGGACATGCCACACTTTGTGCCTAACACTCTTAATCTGAGAATGGACTGTAGATAAACAGTCCATACCCAAGATGACGTCGTAAGCGTTGAGTGACAAGCACATGCTTCTATAAGCACTGCAGATATGGTGGAGTAGACATAGATCCTACCTGAAATCATCTCTAGAACTCCATGGTCATATGCTTCAACTACCTAAAACTGAGCACTCCTCTGTCTACCTGCTCCCTGTAGTCAGGGTGGACTTCCTGGTGGTGGTGGTGAAAACACCTAGAAACGTTGTCCACCAACAGCTGCATGACCAATTCCTTTGCCACGTCCACCTACACATGTGGACCACCTCGATCGAACCTCGGCCTCTGCCTGGGAGGCCCCTCAATGATCTGCTGATCATCTGAACGAAGGGTTAGAAAATCACCAGCCATGTGATCCTACCCACAACATGAGTAACACTGTCTGTTCTTGGCATGTGTGTCTCTACTCCTAGTGCCACACACATTCGATCCTGAGTGATACGGTTGACCACATCACGGTCTTGGACCTCTGTGACAAATTTCTACTGCCAGCTACAGAAGACTCCGTTTCATGTTGACTAGTGGTGGGTCTCAGTGCTGGTGACTGCTCAGCAAGGAAACTCTCTGCAAGAAGGTCTCTCTCTTACACCCCTCCCTGTGATGGTATGATGAGGGAGAACATTGATGCTCTGATCTCTCACCTGATCCACTGATCGAAGGATTGGGGAATGGAGAGTGGGTCCCGCACCGTATCTGTGGAGTAGCGTGAGAGGTCGGTGAACCTCACAGAGTACTACGATAATGTCATACTACCCTGCTATAGTTAAAGTAGCTCCTGTATCCGTACCGATCGAAGGGTAGCTGAAAAAAACTCTGCCTGTAACTGGCACTCGAAGTCTCTCAAGAGTAGTGTCACATCGTCGTAGAGGTGAAGAATTAGGCTCCACCATCTGCCTGCTGCTTCCTAAAGAAGACTCACATCAAGAATCACCATGTAGTTAGCTGGTGTCCTTACATGCCTAAATACTCTCACCACACCCTCCAGCGAATCCTCATCCACTTGCGGGTCCATATCACCCCTGAACCTGGGTGTCCTGTGGAAATTGAACACATGAAACATGCTTAAGAGGTGTGAATCTTGTGATACTATGGCTGGTGGCATCAGCTTCCAAATAAAGTATAGTACCACTGGTGCCTGCACTGGAAAAGCACCCTGCACCGAGGCCTTCTCTCTTGGTGGGATATCAGAGCATAGAACTCTCGGGGATATGCGGGGAGGCATCCTAAAGAAAACAGACGAGACATGGTCAAAAGACTATACATAGTGAGACGACCCAGTTGATTTGTCTTAATAATAATTTTGAAAACACACACACAATCAGTGTTTTCGTGCACTATGTCAGATATCTGTAGTCAGGGTCCTTGAGTATGGATTCATCGGCTGCCGCACAAACACTGGATTTCCTGAAAAAACCACACTTAGTACACTTAACCCTATAGCTTTATAGAAAAGATAGATCAGAATCATATTTTTTTCAGTAGAACTGACTCCTCTGATACCAATTTGTCATGACCTCTCCCTTGGGCCATGTATCATGACTACCCCCAAGACCTCCTTATATAGGCCATGGGATGGAGAGTAGAACCAAAGGCGTAAATTCCAAATCTGGGAAGACATTGCATTTATAAAATAAAATACACACAAGAGAGTATGCAACAAGAAGTAAAACACTGAGTAAAACCGATTACAAAAGACTCCGCTGAAAGTAAAAGGGGCCGGAAATACATGATCAATAGTGAAGTACAATACAACTGAAAATTACATCTGAAAGCAAGTATAGAATCTACTCGGTCGTTTTTCAAAATTCCTACATAAAGGGTAGGTACAGTTGGCGTCCCTTTAACTCCACGTCCGTCCATCTGCTCGGTGCACCGTCATTATGAGTGGTCCACCTCTGTGAACCGTCCAGTCCAGCTACTCTCTACCTCAGTCAGCGTTGTCTATCATTTGCATCCAACACAACGAGGTGTGGGAATATCCCATGTCGCTGTGATTATAAAGATACCCAGTAGTGACCCCGAGACCATCATGGTCTCAAAAAATCTAATAAGGATAACCACGTAGTATGGATTAAACGGATAACTATTACATAAGTACATGCCCATACATATAACTACGTTAATTATTAACCCATCTCAATCATGAGGAAAGCACAAAAGTCATTGACTCAACTCAACTGTGATTTTTTTATAGGGGTAGAATCAATATGAACCCTCGTCTTCTAAAGAACTCCTTCTCTATTGAGTACAGTGGGTCTTCCGCATCACAAAGATGCACTTCCCACTAACTTGGACTGCTGAGGTACTCCTCCTGTAGAGTATTGTGGGTCTGTCGTGCTCACACAGAGGCACTCCCCACCGTGGGTCTGTAGTGCTCAAACAGAGGCACTCCCCTAGTAACATGATGAGGTACTCCATATTTTGAGTACCATGGGTCTTTCGTGCTCACACAGAGGCGCTCCCCACTGGTGTAGTCGAATAACTCTTAGTCGAATCGATCAGAAGTCGTCAAGTCTCAGCCAGCTACTAGGTTCCCGCACAAATGTATGCTTGTCTGTGGAAGGTTTTAACCACAAGATATTGGTTGATAGTCTAACTTTCATGATGTCCCGCATAGAATTATCTCAAAGGTCTGGTTTGTAATAGTAGTCCCAATGCAACCGACATCGTGTCAATCAGATGTCCAGTTTGTGAGTTATTGGCATTTCTGTTCTAGGGGCCAAGTTGGTTTTTAGTTTCAAACAAACCTAACTGTATCCCAACTGTGTCCAAACCTCACGTTGGATATCTCAAATGAACTTTCACGCTCTAAGATTGACTTTTCAGAAGACAGTTTGTTGATCGGACACCCGTAGCCCATGATATGGGAAAAAGGTGTACAATGACCAAACTGGTCCGGGTCCGGTCTGACCTCTTCTGACCGACCCAGCCCGACCCAGTTCGGGATCTGAACTTGACCAATGAGGAAGCCTGAATCGAGTTGTTGGACTGATCCGAGTAGGTGGACCGTCTTGAAGGGGGCCCAGCCTGAGGGGGCGGCCCGACCCGAAGGCGGCCCCACGACCCGATTGACCCGACAGCTCGGTTGGCCCGACAACCCGGTCGGCCTGGCGGCCTGCAGGGGGTATGCCAAAGACGCTTCCAGGGAGGGTAGCCACACGCCACCTGGCTCCCTAATGGCTCTACCATTTGTGCGGTGTTCCAACCAGCGCCAGGTGGGGCCGGTCCAGCACATGCGGGACCCGACGAGGTCCTGCTCCTCTTGGCTGGCCGAGCGGCCAGCCGCTTCAGCTCCACAGTGGCCAGACCAGTCTTCCGCCTCTTTAAATCGATTGTGGTGTGACACGCCGCAGTTCTCCTGCCCTCCGCGCAGTGCGAAGGCACCACGCCTCTTCCGCTGCGGCCCGAACTGGCCCCGAATCGCTACATTTACCACGAGGTGCGACGGCGCCGTGCCACCACTGCCATAGACCGGGCCGGTCACAGCCCTCATTCCACGTGGCATGTCTTGGATGCGCCCTCTTTGCGACTTGGTGGCCCTTACGCTGCCATTTTCGTTCGAGGTTGTTTTTCATTACAGTCGTCCTGATGCGGGCCGCCGTTGGATTGTCTCCATCGTCAAAAAACGAGAACAACAATGTGGGAGGGTTGGTCTGTGATCATTTGGTCTGATCCCTCCTCTTTATGGATTTATCAATCGGCAAATCACAATCTAAATATACTATGAGGCGAACAACGGAAACGAATTCCACTGATATTACCTACCTTGTATGATGATAATCGTTGACAAAGTCTCAAAAATGTGGACTTCGATCCGTTGACGTCGAGATGCATCTGGGGTAGGAGACCGAGGAAGAAACATCGTTGGCTTTCTTCACAGTTGGCTCCTTCTATTTTGGCTCGGTCAAATATTGATGAAGATATTTGTCATTCTTAGGTGGTGTGTGGCATTCTTTGTTGGAAGGATGATGTTCTCCAAGTTCTTTCCTCTCATTAATTCTCCCAACATATTGTATAAAGCATTCCAACCAAATAATAGATGGAAACGTCATCTATTATTTGATAAAACAATAATTTAAAATGTTGTGATTAATTAAATGAGTCAACCCTTCTAATTAATGAGGGTGGTGTATGCTCAAATAATTAATAGGGGAAGGTGAAGATTTTCATCCTCTTTTATGGAAGTTAAATGGGTTTAAAGAACCTGTGGCCCCCACCACAAAATATCCTCCAATGGAAGGATTCATGTGAGTGGGCCCCACCTTCATAACCTCTCATATGAGGTTATGGTGTAGTGCCACCCACAACTGACCTCAAGATGGAGATTTTAACCACCAAAATAAGATTAAGTTCCACACCTTATTTTTAATTAAATAATTTAAAAACCCAAAAACTAACTTATAATCTCGTTAGAATACAACTGCAGAGAAGGTCTCAATAAGCAATCACCGACGTTGTGAGCTCAACGATGCCCTCATATTTTAATCATGAGAACTAGTTTAAATGTTATAAAATCCTTCTCGTACGTTCACTGAACGTACCCGAACAAAAATTTATAAATTGATTCCGGGCACACAATGTCTCGAAATGAAGCACTATAAATTTTTGTGACCCCATAAAAATCACATGTGTTTATGAAAAAAATATTTCCACAAAATTTCCGGGTCTTTACATAAATTACTTGGTTTTATTTATTTTTTTCAATATAATTTGTACATTATTTTAATTAATTGAAGAAATATCTTAAAAATATTAATATATATGTATATTATAAATAAATTTTTATTACCATAAACAAGGATCATTATTTAATTGAATTTGTAAATGTCTATGTTGGTGGTTAACTAACAATGATTTGGGATGTTTTAAAAATTATTAGAATAAAAGGTATAATAAAAAAATAAATTAATGATTATTAAAATTAAGAAAAAAAAATTCATATAATTTTAATTTTTTGTTAATAACTATTAAATAATTTTAATTAAATAGGTTAGATAAATATAGGAGGACTATAGGAAAACACAATATGTATTTTATGAAAAGATTCCCTCTTAAAATTTTATCTTCTCTTGAATGACATTAAAATCACTTGATGATTCTTGTTGGATTACTCTATAAAATCAATTTTGATTATATTTTATTTAAGAGTATTAACTTATGATGACTTATGGATTTTAAATTTTATGAAGTATTTATTTGCTATAGGCACCAATATGTGGTAATTGCAAATGAAAATATTATTATTCTATGTTAATGCACATATTAAAAATGTACGTCTAAAGAAAAAATACTCACAGTGGTATTAATATTACTATAAAACCATATCTAAATTAGATAAATAATATTATGATATTATATGTCTTTATAATTATAATTCATAATTTTTAGCATTGATAATACATAAAATGAAAAATATAATTTTATTGTAATATATTTTATTTTAGACAATGGAAAATTGTTTATAGTTATAGAAATAATATTTCATGAATTTAAATGCCCAATATATCTAATTAAATATGTTAATTTATATCCTCATGTTCTATAAATGATTATTTAATTATTAAATAATTATTTATATAATTCACAAACAATATTTATGGTAGAAATAAAATTTTAAAATTTAGTTAAAAATTGATTTTTGTTAGAAAAATAAAAATAATAATCCTTGGGAAATTTTTAATTGATAATGTCAAAAATGATATTCAATTTATCAGAATAATTTTATAAAATATTTTTTATTTATTTTTTGTGATTACATTATGGTTTTAATGAAAAAACAATTTATTCAATCTATTAAAAATATAGTTATATTTTATTAATATTATGTAATAAGGAAATGTTTTTTATTGTATCAAAATATTTATATTTAATTAAATTACTCATGATAAATATTTTATATATCCCAGTTTGAAATTTTGATGTCAAATTACTATTAAAATTGAATAAATTATAATTCCCAACTACCTGGTTAATATTTATATTTTTATTGAAATAATTCCAATAGACACATTAATATTGAAATAACCACATTACCTATTATAAATACATTTTCATTAAATTATTATTTATTTACTACAATTCTTGTTATGTCTCTATATTTTCATATTTTATAAAATTATTTTTTTACTAATATTTTGTGTCATTTCTATAATGTTCATCAAGGGAGGGATGATTCCATCTGATCAAAATGATAAAAAAAATTCCATAATAGTATTTATATTTTAAAATTATGTAACATTAAATATTTTAAATTTTATTTGTTTTCTATATAGAGTAATATAATGATTTCTATTTGTGAAACAATGTATTGTTTGTTACCCAAGGTGTTCTATGTGTATAATAATGTATAATATAACATAATACAAAATTTTTTAAAGAATCCAATATAATTCATAAGATTTGTTTTATTAATGTTTTTCTAGAGATATATGATTCATCCTTAATATTTCTACTTATATTTTTTGTTATATATCTGATTGGTTATTTCTATATATTTATTTCTTATAGATTCTATATTTCTTCTTCATACTTTTTTTTCCCGCATAATTATATGGCATGGTGAATTACCTATTTTAATTTAATATCATCCATATGGTCCATAATGTTCACCAAATGCTCTTCATATGATATTTTATTCTATAATTTATACCTCGTTTGAATTCAATATATGATATGGACTAGGTATGCACTTCCTTAATTGTGGTATGAATACCAAAACATGGGAATATGGAATATTTTTTAGAAATGAATGATGAAAGGCTTCTACACCTATTAAAGTAAAGATATCATTTGGGAAACTATACATACGGATATGATTCCATTTCAACCCAAAAAAATGTTGCACTCTTTCTGGTGATATTGGATGGAAAAAAATTTATTTGACATAAAATCCCATGTACATTTCAATTTTTTATACATTGAACTATTTCCAAATATGATAATATTTTATATTTTGTTAAATATATTGATCATTCTCCATCACCCCATCCACATTATCTTGTCCATGTATCAATAGTTCAATTATATTATCTATAAGAGTATTATTTATATTTAATACATCATAAACTTTTTTATATGGATCCATTTTTATAATTGATAGGAATTTTTTTGGATGATAGCACAACAAATTGGATATGTATATCCCATTAAAAAATAAATAATTTAGAGCAAGAAATAAAAATTTCCTTATGTGTGTGAATAATACCACTATAATTCTTAATAATTTTGAGATAATAAGCCATATAGATATATAATTTAGTATTTAAAGAATTATAAAAACAAATATATAATTTATAAGTGGTCAATGGGTCACAATCAATATGTTATTTTGTGAACCCCCATGAATCCTCATCAAATACATGCTATTTTTAATTGTGTGTTTTTGTGAAAGATCACTCTTCTTGAATATATATTAAGTGATCATTCATAGTGATTTGATCCAAAACTATACATATTTCATTGAAAGATTTAGATTCTGTGGATATAATATTTCAATTTCCACATTGATCCACTCCCATTTCAATATTTATATAGGAAATTCATTCATTAACCCCTCGGTTTTCTATCAATAATAATTAAATTAATGACATAACAAGCACCATGAGATATATTAATCAATATTATACTTCATCTTGTCCCAATAAATGTTTTCCTGATGAATATAGTTCATCTGTGTATTACTATGATTTATAAAGACATATGGGCAACATAAATTAAAAAATATAACTTAAATTATAATAGGTGATGAATCAACAGAAATTTAACATCCAAAATTATCCTCACCATAATTAACATTATATAATTCATCAATACTCCCTTCATCAACTTCAATTATATTTAGTTTATGATCGTAAAAATCACTATGCACCTCCATTACCTTATATTACATATATGGTATGATAAATATTTTGGGAAACGTATAATTGGATCCCCACTATTATAATTTATAAGTCTATATTTTTCATATCTATGTATATAGAGTGATTCTCAATTAATATCATAGACAAATTATTGGTTTATATATTTCTAGTTGAATAAAATACCATGTTCACCATTCCTATATGGTTCTTAATAGATAAATTGTAGTCATTAAATTCCTATATCCATCTTATTGTATTCATAATGATAACCTCATATGTGAAAATATACCATGGTCTTTATGATCAGTCTGTATATCCCATTTCTCACCAAATAGGTCGAAAATATAAATCATCATGGAGAGGATAACTGTTGTTAACTCAATAACAGGTTTTAGCTAATCCTTCACATGTACCTATTTTTGTATGAGGTGTAGGAAATAATTTTTTTCACAACTGCACAACCCTAGAATTTATTTGAAGAATAAAGGTGTTACAAAAAACATTTGAAATATGTTGTTAGTTTGAGTATAGGTGTGGTGGTTATCCTATACATGATATAAATAAAAATCTCCACATTATCATATATATTTATAGTTTTACATAATTTATTTACTCATATTATAGGGATTGAAAATAAGTAATGACATATCAATAAATGATGATAGTACACATAAATTATTAAAAAAATATTGAATTTCAAGTTACATGATTTTTTATGACATTGTTCTTGTAACACCGTCAAAATCTAAAGTACAACTTTGTATTCGATTAAATGTATGACACACATCCCCAAGAGCGTAAAGGAATATAATATCTTTATAAATTATAATAAATTCTCTTTATAAAATATATTATATATATTTCATTTTTTAAACACTGTGTTAGATTTCATTTTAAAAAATTAATAAAATAAACATTGTGATTAGAGGTGGGTAGAGGGGGTTGTGCACAACCCCCTCTATATTTATTTTCGGTATAATTACATAGTATTGTAAACAACTAGCTATAATCATTGAATTTATATGGTTTATAAACCCCTTCTAATTTCATTATTTATATAAATTAAATAAGGATATGTATAACCCTTACTAATAATATAATTAAATGCGGGATATGAAACACCTCTAAAATGTTAACATTATTTTTTAAATATCATGTGGGATTCTCAAGATCGAATAATTTATGAAAATATATAGGTTTTATAATCACTATTAATCATAGAGATTAGTGGTGCTTCAAAACAAATCTAATATCCAAAATTAATGGGGTTCAAAACCCCTTCTAATGGCTGAAATTATAGGAAATTAAATCCACCCATATTGTATGAAATTAGAAGTGTTTGGAAATATGGTATAATGAAATAATGTTGTGTGGTTCAAAACCCCATCAAATGTCTTGTAATATAGGGGGTTCATAACCCCTGGTAATTTAAGAGATTATAGGTGGTTGTGCAAACCCATATATATATATATATATATATGTATAGATATATTTAAAACACAATATAAAAATATAATTAAAACATTATATTAACATATAATAAAAAATATTTAAATGATTGTCTATAATTTTATATATATATATATATACATATGTATAACATTATAATATTAAGTAAATTAATAGATATTTATTTTCTAAAAATTTAGTTCAAATAATTTAATAATATATAATATTAAAGAATAAACATATTATATAAATATGTAGATAAATATAATTTAATACAAAAAAAAGTATATAAAAACAAAGGTTTTCGGTTTTTATAATTTATATTATAATATTAATAAATATATTTTTAAATAATATTTTTATACTGAAATATTATATATAATTAATATTATATGATATACATTTTATACAAATAAATATATTTTATTCTACCCAATATTAATAAAGTATATTTATTGAAACACATATATATTAATTTACATAATATTATAAATATATAATTTTTTTAATACATATGTTATATTGTCTATAATAATAAAGATTTATATTTGAATACATCATACACATATTATTATAAATTTTATTTCATATAATTTTATTTATATATTTTTAAAAATTGTATTAAATATAATATTAATTTTATATTAATTAAATATAATATTATATAGTTTAAAAAAATAAATAATTTATTAATTCAAATAATGTTAATATTTATTTAAAATAAAAAATATAAATATATTTTTGTAGACATTATATAAAAATTACTACTTCAATATAGACCTTCACCGACCACCAAAAGTTGTGTCTTTGGTCTTTAGCAACCACTTTTGGTGGTCCTAGTTGCTTTATCAGAAAACACCAACAACGACCACCATTGGGTGTCTCAAATGCACATTTAAATTATTCCATGTATCAAGTTCCCATGACACGGTTGGGGTGTGAGACTCATGTGGGGGGAGTAGCGCTATAGTGTAGAATACCATAGAAGCTATGGTCATCGGCCATGGCAGATCTACGATGGCCGAAGAGAGTGGCAGGCGTGACATTGAGGAGATCATAGTATATGGTTAAACAATGGGGGCGTCGGGTTTAGTGGTGGGTGTGGTAGAAGTGATGTGAAGCCATGCAAGGTGGTAATGGCGGTGACATACGGTGGATGGACAGCGGTGGGGGTGACATTGGGCTTCAATAACAGTTGCAGCGGTGATTTTCGGGGAATATAATGGCGAGGATGGGAAAATCATGCTAATTTTATTTCATCATTAGTGGCCTCCAATGGCTGTCGCTAATACTATCAATAGCGACATAAAATGGCGGTCTCCGATTTCCCAATGCACAAATTCCCATTTCTCTAGTAGTGAATATTTTTAAATACATTATATAAACATATAAAATATATAATTTATATATATTATACAAAATTGTATTTATGTATATAAATAGTTTACGTAAATATATTTATAAATATATGAATATATTTTTATAGACATAAAATAAATTTAATTAAAAAAATATTTATACTCAAATGTATCTAAATTCACATAAAAACATTGTTTACATCAATGTATTAATAGAATACAATATAAGTTCATAAATATAAAATATAAAAAAATTATATAAATATATATAAAAATAAAAAAATACAAATATATATATATGTTATGTATTTCTATGTAATTAAAAATTTATTTATTTTTAATATAATTTTATTATATATAATGATAACAATGAATAAATAATACATTAATATTCTTATAGTATGACGGTAAAGGCACTGGACCTGTTTGCGGAATATTGGAGTTCAAATCCCTCTAGATCATCATTTTTAAAAAAATTATAGGGTTAGTGTTTCACGGGAATAAGATTTGTGTTTCACATTAGTATAGGGCTATTCGTGGTGATGCGGGGTTGTATGGGAACTAGATTGGGGAGGAGAACAGTTGTAGTGAGTGGAGAGAGGCCTAGGTTATACAGGGGAACGTAGTGTGTGCTTGGGCTGCATGTGGAATCATTAGAGGGGGAGAGAGGGTGTTGGAGATGGAATAATGGGAGGGGGAATTAGAGGAAGGTATGGATGGGGTAGTTCGTGACAAGTTTTAAAATAAAAAATAAATAAATAAAAGATAGAATCTATACACATGGTTTTCACAACCAACATAAATGTCCCTCAACTATAGGCGGATTCCATTATAATCTCCCCGGAAAGAAGGGAGTGTCAATCATTTTGGTAAACATTAGAAGATATTTTAACCACGTCTAATGTGACCACTGATAATGTTAGCATAACTTTATTGGCGCTTCCTCAAAACCTCTTCTATCAATAATTTGAGGCCATATTTGTGGTGGTCCATCATAGCCACTTCTAATGTCTTTAGAAGGGGTTATAACCCCTTATTAACTAAAACTGAAACCCTATAAACACATCATTTTTTAGTGATGAGATAACTTCCACCATGTATTGTGTTACACATTGGAGAGACCATCCACGATTACTTTCATTAAACTCCAGACCGAGTATCACCAAATAATAATTTATTATTAAAATACATTTATTTAAAATATATAATAAAATATATCAATTTTGAGAGTGGTTATGACAATTACTAACTAAATTTTGAAAATTAATTATTTATATAAATATAAACAAATTTTATTGGTTAACATATCATTAAATATAAAAATAAGAAAAATCTTGATATAAAAATAAACGTTATTATTTATTGGCTTCCAAAAGTGTTTTATCCAAATAAAAATGATTATATTCAATTAGTGAATAAATTAAGATATATATATATATATATATATATTATAATATATTAAATAAAATATTATTTTATTCAATCTTTTGGTCAGATCGACATAAGATAAAAATTATCATATTTTATTCAAAAATCCTATATCTATATAAAGGAAAATTTATAACAATTTAATGGAGAACCCATTTTAAATTTTCATTTCAAAAAATTAACTAATTTTATATGGAAAGATATTTTTTTTAATTAGTGGAATAATAATATGGATATAGAGGATATTTGATATTTTTCTGACACATTTCATTTTTTTATTGATTTGTTAAAAATACAAGAATTCGAGTAAAAAACTATTTTTTTTCTAAAGTTATTTTATATTAATAAATTACAAAATAATCGGTATATTTACAAATTAGATCAAAATTTTATCAATTAATTGAATTCATGTCATTGGTATAAATTTATATTTCAAATTGATTGTAAATGTTACCACACATTTGATTGATTTTACATTAAAAACATGTATTATCGTCCTACATGTGAAATTAAATTTAAATAAATTATATCACGTATAAGGTTGAAATGCAGAAAAAGGGATTCCTTATATTCAATATTCAATTATTTATATTATATTATAATAATAAATTTATTTTCCTCAAAAATATTATTGAATGTAATTAAAATTAATTATAATTATTAAGGAAAAATTATGGTTAAGAAGGACTAATCCATTACGTTGTCGGCCAACATGTCCTAGAATAATGTTCAAAACCCCTTTTTCTGGACAAATTTACACCACAAACCTTCTATTCATGAGGAATTTTTAAATTTATTATGGATTTTATTATGTTTGAACAAGTGTATATCTAACTTGTTTTCAAAAATTCCATTTTAGTCATTTTCCACCCATAAAATGCCACTACCACTCTGACTTCTTTACACCTATCAAACCACCTAGGATCATTGATTACAATCACAAAATGTTTGAAAATATCCCTACCCTTGAACATGAATAATATCTTAGGATATAAATTTTACCATGTAGTTCTTTTTCTATAAACCAGAAGATGTTACCCCATTATATGGTAGCATCTTCCCTCATGCTTTTTTAGTTTTATTTCCATTCTCCATCCACTTATATATTAATGTTATATTCCTATATAACAACTCCATAATCCACAGTATACTAGGAATTTTTGATGATGATGGTTTTACTAACACATACACACAATTACAATTAATGGTAATGAAACATACAATTTCTGTGTATAATAAACTAATGCCTCACAAAATAATGATTGTTCATTTTTTCATTTCCAACATTCATTTTATGAAATTCTTATAGAAAAATTTTTTATATATAAAATATTTGTATGATATTATTTGTTTCTTAAAAAATATTCAATGTTTTATTATACGTTTCTTAAATAAATTAGATTTTTCATTAATACCATAACATCTTTTAAAGATGTGTGGACTACTTCCCCATCAATGCGATGTGATTATTTCTCACTATACATGAATCATATAAAAGATGGTATCATCTCAAAATATGTGAAATAATATCCACTATATGATAATCATGACATTATTAACTTTTTTAAAACATGTTATACATATATACATATAATTTTATTGTACTATCCATTTAGACACGTAAAAAGTTATAATGTTATTCATGGGTGTGAGGATTACCGCCTCTTCTATGTTATGTGATTCATTAAAATTTAGATGAAATTTACATATAAGTATAAAAGAATAAATAACATGTTATTTATGATAAAATTTTAATTCTAGAATGACTTTTTGAAACTTACCTACTTTCCATAATTTTCATTTAATAATTCGAATATCACTCATGTGTACGTACGGTATGCTGTCTCCATGACCATAATATTGATTAATTTTTTAGAACCATGTTTAATTATTTATTTTGAAAGAATTTTTTTTATTTAAAATTGATAGTTATTTCATTTTTATTTTTTTCGCGATGTTATTTAATTACACCTTCGAACTTAGCAAACCAACTAATGGGTTTTTAACATGTATGGTGAATTTGGTCAAAAGAACTGATGTAAATATAATTTTTTAAGAAGTTTTATACAAAATAGGAACAACCGAAATAAATTTAAATATATAAATGATTAGTTTATAAATTATTTATAATATTAACACAAATTTATTATACTTGATATTAAAGGGTGTTCCCCAGAAAGGAATCACATGTTATTGGATTCTCATCTAATTTTTTACTACTGTTATATAAATTTCCTTTTTACCACTTACTTCATTTATGTAGTGTATCTATTACCAAAATATAAATATTATAACATGAATTCCTTTACCTTCATGATATTTAAAAGAATAAATTTAATTATTTTTCCTTCACGATGTTTATGATTTAAAATTTTTCATTGTAGTTTGGTATACTTTAGAATATTTAATTGTTTTTTTCCACGACAACAACAATAGTAATATTTAAATGGTATTTTAATTTGAGGAAAATATATGATCATTGTTCATAAAACCTGTAATTTTATATACTTTGGTTATTCAATACAATTTTTTATTAATTTTTCTATTTATTTTTTATTTAGAACTTAATAACATTTGGAAAATATTTTAAAAAAATCGTGACTTAATTTCACACATTATTCAAGGAATCTAATTTCTTCTAAAACACATATTTGATTAAAATATACTGAATAAAATTTATAATGATTTATTAATTGAAATTTCAAAATATTTTATTTTATAAATTTATTCAATGGAATATTCTTATCGCTTTAAACACAAGGAATTATTCATACCTTTTCAATGTAAAAAGATTGTTCTTTTTACCTCATACAACATGTACAGATTAACCCATCGCCAATCATTAATTGTATCCAATGCTTGTTTAAAATGATTATTAATAAGGATAATTTATTAAATGACCTTATTATTGTTGTTTTATTCATCAACCATAATAAGCCATTTTTTCTCCCCATAGGAATTTTTTATTCATATAGTCCTTATTCATCCACATGTTGGTTTCTGATTGAGTTGGAAAATGATTGTATTCGCATTCACCTCATTAATTACTTTTCCGCCTTCAAATATTTCTTTAACTATGATAATTGAATGTAATATTTCCCTTAATTATATATTTTACTTATTAGATATATTATAAATGAAAAAAAATATGCAATATTTGATATGGTGTTTACATTGAAATCTATTTGATTCATTTTGGAAATATTCAAAAATATTTATCCTGTACTCAATATCGATATTTGATAAGGTACACTGTTTATTATATTATTTGGAAATTATATATATGGGTTAAGGGCCATATAATTCATGCCCTATGTGTTAGATACTATTCAATAAAATAATTATGTGTTGGGGACCAGTCAACGATGGTCGTGTGATGCATTGTTAGTCTCATAGGTAGAAATAAGTTGGCTAGCTATTATAATTTTAGTTTACCCAATAATGTTTCAAAAATATTTATCATGAAGGTATCATGTTCGTAAGTAACATGAAATCAAATAATTAATAAATTTAGATACCTATGATTTTTAACTAATTCATTAGATAAAAAATGGTTCAATTTCACTCCATTCCATATTTTTTTCTTATATAATTATTTTGTTAGATAGTTTTTTCAGTAATATCCATACCAAATGTTTTACGCACATCTATTAATTTCTTTGATTACATGGTATGTATATTTAGTTAATTAAATTTATAAATTGACTATTTTCTTTGATTTATAATTTGATATTTTATACAGTACTGTTATTGTAATTTTGTGTTCACAAATATAATGTATCTATTAGAGGGATTACAGTAATCTTACTGTGATAGTTATTAAATAATTTACTAGATGAAATAATTTTATACTAAAAGTTATGTATATAGGGATAAATCATTATTTAATTAGTGAATTATTTTTTCATCTATCTATCTAGATTACCAAGACTACTAAAATTTTCATTATCTATGGATTGATTCCTTGTAAACATATAAATGTAAGCTATAAACGACACCTACACTGGGCTATCTTGGGTCGTGTAACTATAGTTAGTATCAAAGGAATTTTAGTAGCAATTGTTGGAAGTAGATTTATGAAAACATATAATATATAACATATACCAATGGTCATAGTTCTGGCACAGATGTAGCTAATAGTAATAACTCCAACAATGTGTTTTGAGCCTAACTATAGGTATCCTGGTACATGAAAACAACCCTTACTGCACATTTGGTTTGATACTCAGAGGGGGTATTATTAAGAAAATTTACATTTTTCTTACAAATAATTATTAATAATTTTTCTGGATATTGAAAATGAATAACCAGGGTTATAAATATGAAGTTTTAGATTAAAAAATATGGTTTTGTTATTTATAAATATGAAAATTATATTATACATAATCCAAATATCACCAAAGGACCTGTGTGAAAATAAATAAATTAATTTTTTATGTATTATTGTTACATTGAATAATTTAGTTAAAGATTGTATTTTTTAATTAACATTATTTTTGGGATGTCCATTAGATTTATTTTGAACATTATATTAATATTATTTTACAAAATGAAAAAATGTATGTCGAGTTCAAAAATATCAATCCCATTAAGGGAAAGAGACATGAACACATGATAATAGATCAATAAGGGTTCCACGCCGACCAAAAACATAAAAAATGTACCGGTTAATTATTAATTACTTTAGTTTAACAATATGATGAAAATTTTTTAATGATGAACCATTAATACCACTTATCGAGGATTATAGATTAATTATATGAAAAAATTGGTTTTTTATATAGTTAATGACCAATATTAATAATTTTCACTCTTTTATATTTCTTACGGTCAATTGAAATTATATTTTAGTGTCTCACAAGTAATAACAGAATTTTTTTTAATAAATATATGGGAGTGAAGGAAAAAATTAGAAATTAATAGAATCGTAACCAAAAGAAAGGATTTTTCATATGAAATTGAAACCATTGAAGTAATAATATTTTCTTAAATTGTTGATCAGTATAATAATTACCTAATATTTGGAAAATAACGTAGAAATATAATTTTTTCCTAATACCTTATTTACTGTCTACATATTGTTGTTTTAAATCATTATATATTTATGGAATTCAGGCCCGTTACATTATATTGATCATTCAATAGTTTCTGAGTGACAAACTCATTAAATCCGTCTTATTATTTAGGATTTTTCTCAAATAATATATCTCTAATTAATAGTAATGTTCACTTACTGAGTGAACTAGATACATGGTATTCCATGTGACTTTTTTATTTCCCATTTCACCTTTTATAGAGAATTTTTAATAACCCTTCTCAGGGCGTGGGTTATCAGCCTACGAAATATCCAAAAATATATCCCGAAGATTGATTTTAAATTAGGAGGAATCCATTTGATTAAGGTGGGGATAATGTAACACCCTTAAATTCTAAGTTAAAACATTATATTGAATAACTTAATTGTTGTGCATCACCTATAATATAAAATAATATAATATTGAGATACATAATAATATATATAATGGTTAAAATGGATTCTATATATCTCAATGCGTGAAAATTTGATTATGTTTTTTTACACGAAATAGATATCTTCCTTGATACCATGTGTTACACATATCATAGAAATTCATTGATAGCTTGTGTTACATGCAAGACCATGTTTCTCCAAATAATAAGGTATCGTTAAAATCTAATTACTGAATATAATATGATATTACCTAGTCATTGTGTAAGTAGTTATGAATAGTATTTATTAACATATAATTATTTATGGTTTATATAACTATCAATTTAATATTTCTGTTACAAACTTCTGATAAATGAAAATAAGAACCGATTGGCTATAACAAAGAAAATATTATAAATTTAGGCATAGAATAGTGTTATATATTTATAAAAATGATTAATTTGAATTAGTGATTATTTTATATGAAATAAATATTATTTATATTCAGTAAAAAAAAATTATATTCATCCATTAGGTAGATAGTCATAAGACATGAATATGAATTATTTATCACATAAAAACATATATCTTTTTAAAAGAAATATTAATCCATATTAATGGATAAAGCCATATAAATATGAATTTTGACACATTAATTGTTTTAATATGTCAAAATAAACATCATATTTTAATAATAATAATATGTTATAGGATAGGGAGGATTTTTTTATATTTTAATGAAACATTTAAATTTTTAATGTATATGTAAGAATACTAAATTTTAGTTCAAACCCATTTCTCAAATTAAAATATTTATATGGATAAATATTACATTAAATTGGATTGAAATATAATATAGATAAATAAAATTATCAATTAAAAAATATTAGGTAATTGGTGGAAATATCACCTTAAAATTGAATATAAAAACTTAATAAACATTTCATCATTTTTATATTAAGAACCCATATTGTCATCCCATCTATGAGATTAAATTAAAATCAATATCATTCACTATTATGATATTAATTTGGTAAAATGGATTCCTTCTTTTTAATCAAAATAGTATATAATATATAATAATAACACATTTTATTTCCAAATTTTTTAGTAAATTTAATTAAAAAAATCTATAATTAATAAAAAAATTATGCATAATAATGGACTAAAACATCAAATTATGGTCCCAAATGACCATAAAATGTGTCCAAAACATATTTAAAGTACACAATTAAGACATTAACATTCATTTTGTTTTTAGGTTTCTTAGTAATGTTCTATTTTATAACTGTTTTAACCCTTACTTATTTTCCAACATTCCAAGTCAGTCTTTTTCCACTATTAAAAAAGGCCACCACATATCCTCCCTCACTAAAAATATTGAACCCCCTAGGATAGTGTATGTATATAAAAAATAAATCTATAAAAATCCAACTAAACCTTGAATCATCCACTTACAATGACATCATTCCAAAGAATAAGTTTTGTACAATCCAAGAGAAGTTACCCAATTAAGAGTTGACATCTTATCCCTATATTTTTCGATTAATTTCCATTATCCAACCCCTTATCTTTTATTATAATATTTATATATAACAAAAACAATATAATAAATAAATGATAAATTATTTATGATATTATTTCAACAAACAATTAAATACACTTTCATCTAATTGGTAATGAACAAACTTTTTCTATGTATGGCTAACTACTGCCTCACGAAACGATGATTATTCATTTTTTCTTCTACTATCAGTCATGGTTTTCCATTATGATGGAATGTATATAAATATATTATATTTATGATTTTTATAATTTCAATATAATTTAATAATAATTTTAATACACATACCTTTAAAAAATTGAATTTTAGTTTAATACGATAACATCATTTGAGTAAGTGTGGACTACCGCCTCCTCAAAGAGATGTGATTCATTCTAACTATACATTGAACATATAAATGATTTTTCTAATTAAACTAATGTGAAATAATATCCCTATATATTTTATTAGCGACATAATTAATATTATTTAAATATACTATATATATATATGTCATATTCATTATTATCGTTTTAGATTCTTAAAATGTGATAATTTCATTCGTGGATGTGTGGACTACTGTCGCCTCTACATAATATGATACCTCATAAATAATAGGAATAATATGTATAAATATATGAGATTAATTAAAATTATATTTATTACATAATTATCAATCGAGAATAATATGTTCTTATATGAATTCATTCAACAACAATCATATTAACATAAGAATGTCAATCATTAATATATAAGGCCTACTGTCTCTATACTATTAACATTCATTCACTTTTCATAAGCATATTCAGTTATTGATCTTAAAAGTATAATTATTTTATAAACATTACTATTATATCATTATTATTATTCTGGAGATGTTATATAATTATCCTTATAACCTTAGTAGACCTACCAAAGTCTTTTTTGACAGAAAAATTAAATTTGGTCAAAACAACTTACGTAAATATATTCTTTAGGTAGTTGAATACATCATATTAAAAATAAATTATAATTAAATATAATAATTATAAATTCTATAAAAAATTAAAACATTATCATATGCTTGTTATTAATTAATTTATGGGATGTCCACTATAATGGAAATTCAAGGTAATGGATTCTAATATACCTTTTTATTTCATTGAGATTAAATTAATGTTCACAAATTTCATCATATGTGTACTGTATCTACTAAATTTTATTAAATTATATCATTAAATCCAGTACCTATACAATATTTAAAAACACTATTTCATATTATTCATTTATTCGTTTTATGATTTAATGTGTTCCAATGTTTTACAAGACACATTCGAAGGTTTAAATATTAAATTCTTAAATAAAAACATTAATAATGATTCAATAGTATTTACATTTGAGGAAATTAAATGTCAATAGTTCATTTAAAACTTCCATTTTCTCTTATACAGTTATTGATGATCATTTTGAGGTATTAGTACCATTTTCATTCTCATTGGTGTATAAAATATTATAGAAAATTATTTATTAAAACCCAATATCAATTATCTCTATATTCACGAAATCTGTTATATTATAAAAACAATAAAATTTTAAAAAAATTAATAAATGTTATTAAAACCATTTGGTAAATAAATTTTTACATTTTTTCATTTACAAACTGTTTCAGAAGAATGTTTTAATATCATTATAAATAAGACATTTTTCTAACTATTTTGCAATATAAGGGGAATAATATTTTTACGCCGTACGACATGTATGGATTTACCTGACATCATTCGATTAGAGTCTCTTATTTGTGTTTAAAAATGATAATTTTTTAATAAATTTTATAAATCATATTTTAATAGTGTATCTATTCATTATTGACATAACCATTTATTTTTTTACTACTTCTGATATTTGTATCGATACAATATATATTCTTCCTTCGTGTGGTTTATAATTTCTTTGGCCAATAATTTTATTTAAATTCAATTCCATGATTACTTTATCAAAACCATTGAAATATTAAATTTACTAAGGTCATTGAAAATAAAATTTCTCATAGTTACCTATCTTCTTTATCATGGAAATGTTCATTTACTAAAAATTATACCATTTTTCTTACAATGTATACATGAAATTTGTTTTTGTTGTTCGCAGAAATATTAATAAATATGAATCTTTTACTCAGAATATATATTTTATAAGGTGTATTTTATATTTAAATACAGTTTATCTGAACTATTCAGGATGTCGACCGGTTAATGCATGACTTATGGGGTTGAGACTGATTTATATAAGCTATAACGATTATGACTAGTTAATTAAAGACGCACGATTTATTGTTAATATCATAGAATGAAAAAAATGAGATAAACGAATCTAATCTATTTTTACCCTATACATTTCAAACGATAATTACAATAAAGTTATCATGTTCTATGGAATTAGTAGAAATAATAATTTAGCATTTAATTCATTTATTTTTATTTATAATTCACCTCGAAAAAATTGAATCAATATATATATATATATACACATTACATTTTCTATTAATTGATTAAATTGAATATATTTTAGTTTCATGAATTCATATATTCCTTTTAAAATATGTAGTAATTTTAACTGAATGGGTATCCAATTATTAAATTTCCAAAAAAATTACACACATATATTCAGTTTATTGATTACATGTCATGTGTGTTTTGTTATTTACCTTGGCATATTGACTATTCACTCTGGTTAAATTTGTATACCCTTATCCATTAACCTTACCAGGTATTTCAATGAAGTATTTTTATTTTTCTTTCTACAAAGATCCATGAATCTTTATACAAATGATATATAAGGATTTACTAAATCAAAAAATTCTATCCTTTATGTTATTTATTTATGAATAAAAAATATGATGAAATTAGTTTATTATATTCTAATGTATGTAAATTGATTACCAATATAACTTAACTCTTCAGTAATTTTGTTCTTGATTACTTATAATCATTCCATTGTAATTGAATGTAGACAATGGCTATAGGCTATCTGTTGTTGGGTCATTATAGTTCAATTCAATTTCTCATAAAATGGTCCACAAAAAATCAATGACTTTTATTGATGTTCAAAAAGAATATGAGTGATTGAATTCAAATTCATTGTCTATAAAATTAGTATGCATTTTATCATTTCTTTACTTTCCTATAATAACAATTAAATTATCTTCAAACCCAAATATTTTCATTGGGTAATTGAAAATATCATATACAATGACTACAAATAATATGTAAATGGTATCTCTAGAGAATAAATTCATAAAATCCATAATGATTCATTTGGGATTATAATTATCGAAGGGAACCATTATGAAATCCTTTTTTCCAGATCATTCACATATATTTATGTATAAATCATTGTCTTCTTCACATTAAACTGATAATATCCTGAAGAAGGTATTCCTTCGATATTTTCTATGCTCATCATAACAGATAGAACAACTAGTCAACCCTCTGATAGTGAAACATTTTTATTATGGAAATATTTTTTTTACATTGGTTAATCAATAAAATGTTGCATTAATCAATATTTTTTATTTATAGAGAGAATTTTTCTACCCTAATATAATGAAATAGGGCACATTTACTCTTTTCTAATATAATATTGTTGATAATTTTGTATACTAATATTGATCAACAATGTTCACCATATTGAGGAATTTTTAGATATGAGTGTCTCTAGGTATATTCCATATGGAATCTACTCATACAGATATGGGGGTGTCTAGATATCTATTTGAAAAGTGTATCAGTTTATTTCATACAAAAATAAACTTTACTCATGGTTGATGGTTTCCATTATAATAACTATTTAAGAATGATACGATTCTTCATAAGGAATCATTGCCCAAACAAATATGTTATTCTATAATGAATATTGATTAACATAATAGTAATTTTACACATAAATATTTTTATGAATAGGGAAAGGAATTTCACTTTACCATAAGTTGATGTATAATATATATAATGAGAGTCAATATAATCCTAATATAGCCTCAAATTTTTTCAAGAGGAAGGATTAAAATATTTATTTGATGAATTTTTTTATATACTAAAATAGAGATTTATCTAACACTTTGGTATCAAATATACCACCACTAGGTATATATAACTATATATTCATTTCACAATTTAAGGATTGGAATTCCATCGGATGTAAAACAAACATGATATTGTAGAATATGATGAATCAGAATCAAATTAAAAATATTCAATTGTCATATTAATATGAAGGGTAAACTGTATGTCTTAAATTCCCAAAAACACTTATATATTAGTGATGTAATAATTTTTCCTTGATCTACGATTTTGGTGGTTAATGATACCGAGTACACTTAAGGCCTCATAGTTTAATTCACTAGCTTGAATAATTATTTTACCGCATAAGGTTGAAGCATTGAACAATGGGTGTTACATATCGAGGATCACCAGTTTCATCTATGAAATATGTGTGAGTCATAATGTATTATTGTTAAAAATTATCATGATATCCTTATACACTTCACATAATGAATTTTCTTATCTAATTGATGAAATTTATTTGACTATTCTTCTATCTTTTTACATATTGGTGGTTGTATCTAATTTAATATAATTTATTTATGGTAAATAATATAAACTCCATTCATTAATATTATCTCAACAAACATAGGGCCATGATCTAAAATCAATCTACCATTTGATGTAATTTTTATCAACTCTATTGTTAATCCTAAGGTGACAAATAGAGTGAATATTTTGAATTTGTGTTTTGAAATAGAAATTTCATATATCTATTATTATATCTTTGTTATTAACATGTACCAAGATGTATTATGAATTACTTGTTAATATTTATTCATAAATAATATAAGTTTAAACTTACATTTTCCACTATAGGAAATCTCATTTAAAAACCCTACAAAGCGTTCGGGGGAAAAAATTGAGATAAAATATTTTCATATAGACTTCATATTACATCTTTTCTAGTTATTCCTTAGTATTGATGTTCATTAACATATTACACCCTTAAACATAAATGAATCAATAAACAGTTTCTACTTATTAGTTGACAGAAATAAGTTATCATGGTTTATGTTATAATATCGACAAAACTAGATATAAATCATTAATTTTTTTAAATCTAATTCCATTGGTATTGATGTTTTCATTTGAACAATAATTATATTACACCTCACTTGGTTTATTCTCTTGGTTTCTCATGGATAACACCATTTTTAATAATAAATTTTTTAGAAAAAATAATTTAATTAATAAAATGAATAGATAATTCATTCATCATGAAATTAACTCTAAAGTATTAAGTTATTGGAGCCTTATTATTATAATTTCTCTAAAACATATCTTTCTTTATGTTTTACTATAGTTAGAATTATTATAATGGTTTTAACTACCCATATATAATTATAATTCCAAAACAAACTATATCGTACTTCTAATACCATCAATAGTGACATGAAATTTTCTTACATAATTTTTAATCATATTTAATATAAAAACATATTAGTAATATGGTCATCTTTAAAAAGATTATGTATAGTGGGAAATTTTTGATCACATTTTCCATATACAAAATAAAAACACATTTACAATCCCTCTTTATTATACAAAAAAATACTCACACAAAATCCTTATTATATTTATATGAATAAGTATATTCATAATAAAAAAGGGAGATCTCAATTCCCAATAATGGTATTGGATGAAAATTTGAAATAAGAGACATGAAATGAACCTTACATATTTGAGAATAATCATAACAATCATATCTTATGAAATGGTATTCATCTTAATCACATGGATTAATTTTTTGAAAGGGTTCTAATGTAGTTATTAATTAAATGAATCAACATTTCATAATGATCAAAGACCACCAAAAATTGTGGAAATATCCATAATCATGATACCCCACAACATATGTTCTCAAATAATTATATTATCAATTTGACCAATGCTAAAACAAAAAATTCACAAAGTACATATAATTTCATGTGATACATCAGATTAAATAATGACTTAAAGGGAGATTTTTTTTCCACCCTTTTCATTTTATTATTTACACAATAATGAATTTCATGTAGAACATATACAAATAATATTATGTAAATAATTCGGTCAATGTAATTGGTTTCATAAGTATTTAATAATTCATGGATACATATATATATATATATATATTGGGATCACAAATAAAATGGGGAAACCATATTTGGAATTATTTCATCATAATTACTTCTATTAGATAATGAACATATTTAATTAAAAAATTTGTTTTAAAAATAATTATTTTCATTTTTATAAATTTTACTAATTATTATCATTTCATTATATATCATATTTTCTATAGTTAAATGGATTATATATGTATATTTTATTATCATTAAAAATTTAATCTTTTAATTCTATATCACTATTTTATTAACATTAATTATTACATCAATATATTCATTTATATAATTATGAAAAAAAATATTAGCACATTTATATTTTTTGAATAATTTTATACGACCAGCTATTTTGGTGGTGATATAAGACAGTTTGGAAATATCCTTATTGTTGGTTAGTAGACTGTTATCAGACATATTATTCAATGGAGGATAAATATAGTTAGAAATTTTATATACATCAATCATTTAGTTTTGAATATTTTGTAACACCATTAATATAATGTTAACATGAGGTATAATTATACACTGATGATTTCCATTTAAAGGGATATAGAAATAGAGGCTGGAAAGGGGAAAGAATAGGCAAGTATTGATGATAACATATTATCTTTACCATGTTTCTTATTCTATAGGTAACTTGAATACCTTAATGAATATAGAATAATTAATCTAGAATGTCAATTGGGATTCATTGAGTATAGGGGGGAATATTTTGGAATTTCACTGTATTTGCGATGTGAGGGAGGATTAGATCACCATGGGATGGGAGAGGGGTTATTTAAAATTGTACTGACTGGTAATTTTAAGAGAAAATATTTAATAATATAAATTATATTTATAGAAAATATAATAGGGATAGTTCTCACATTATTAAATATATTTATATCAAATAAAAACATATTAGGTCTTTTAATAATCATATAATTCAAATTAATTAGTTTAATACAATGAAAATATATAATAATAAATATAATCTAATTGTAATATATTATATTATAAACATATGAATTTCTTTAATTATATTGGAAATATTTTTTACTATATCTTAAGGAATATATTATGAAATTAAATGTGATTTAATTGAGGCTCATGTGATAGAAATCATTATGTAACAATTATATAATAAAGATATAATTCTTCATACACTATTTATAGAGAAATCTATATTTTTAAAAGTCATTTGAAAATAACAATATTTTTATGAAATTATAATATTTAAACATACCTAAATTTCACATTATTAATATAAATTATATCATTTAATATTATTCTTATAGAATGTTTCAATTACATAAATAAGGATACTATTTCAAATGGTTAAATTTCTATTCCAATATTCACAATATCATATATAACCATATATATATTCAATAATCCATTATTCACACAAATTTCTCTCATGGTATTATATTTTATTTTCTAATAATATATATTTCTTTACTAATAGCGTATTTCTTTTAAATAGTATTGTTTATTTGAGGGACGATTACATCAGAGCTAGGATATCCGAAATTTTCAGTTTTAGTTATATTATTTTCTATATTTGTAACTTTTTGATATTTTAAATTTTAATATGTTTAATTGATGAATTAAAAAAAAATTGTAAATAAGATTTATATTTTTATTGGTTTATCTATTTGTTTTGTGTGTGTAATACTATATAATATAATATAATTCACGTTTACATCATAAATAATATTTTTCATGAAACATGGTTGTTATATAAACAGATATAATATTATAATCTTCCAAACATCATCCATCTATAATGTATCCTTATATATTTAATGATTTATATAATGTAAATTTAATAGTATAGTCATTTTATTCCTTAACACATTATCTCTTATGTCAAGTATCAAGATAGAATTATCACTGTTTTAATGTTATACTTCTTGTTCTATTTATTATTTCATGAAAAAATGTATTGGGTCAATAAAATACTTCATTAATAATAAAAAACGTAATATATCCTTGATGTTATAATGGATTATTGTAAACTAAAAAGGGTAATATATATCACAAGTTCATTCCGAAATATCTGAGGATTTGATGTATCAAGGGATCATTTTTCAACATTCCCAAAAAATAATAATTCATTACACAATATCCCCATCTGATTTGTTGAGGACTCGGAATTGGAATCCAAGATAAGTGGGTAGAAAACCGAGTGGAGAAATATTTGTAGGTACTCTAGAAGTATTGTTGAAGAAAATGTTTCAACTATTATAGCAGGTAATGTTATAGACATTGTTCAGTGCTGTAGCAGCTGGAGTTATTCATCTATTTGTTATTTTGGGCCACTAATTTGGGCCTCAGGTCATTTAATGCCTCTAGGCCGCCCATGGCATTTGGGACAATAAAAAATTTGTGCCACCTCATGGCCTTCAAGAAACCTCAAGTTCTTCAGGGCTTCTCAAGGCCTTCAGAAAACATGAAATCTTGCATAAATGATTAGACATACTCTACAAAGAGTAGACTCTAGATAGGGATTCAGTGCAGGTGGATTCACTAGACAAGAATATATGATGATTTTTCAGACGGAGAGGGTATTTCATTTATATCAGGATAGCCTATTCATGCACTAGAAGCCTAGTTGAACCACCATACAAAGGTAGAGAGGTTATATATTTATGTAGAAGCAGGGAGGATGAGTTCCA
Organism: Viscum album; assembly: GCA_963277665.1. Classification (NCBI taxonomy): domain Eukaryota; kingdom Viridiplantae; phylum Streptophyta; class Magnoliopsida; order Santalales; family Viscaceae; genus Viscum; species Viscum album. The sequence continues at coordinate 1,214,528,706 of OY728146.1, read as the reverse complement.
AGTATAGTTTGTATATTTATTAAGACCAACATTCATGTAATCTCTACCACTATGGGGTTTTTAATTTTTCCCCCACATCCCTTGAACATGGGGTTATCAAATATCAATATAAAATTCCCAAGAGAAAAAACATGTATACAAATATATAGAAACATGAATATGAGTTATCATATACTTTAACATTATTATTTCCTCCTTAACAATACATGGATCTAAAAGTGTCCTTCTACTATACTCTTCCAATATATTTGGAATATGACATCGCATTACATATAATGCTTCATGCAAATTCATTATAATAAAAATGGAAAAATTGATATAGGGATACTATTTTACTGACAAGTACAAATTAAATATATAATGAATTGAATGTGATCATGGTAAAACTTATATTCTAATGTTTTTATTGTCTATTCTTATATTCCATTATATTTAGAGTTACAAGGAGGTATATAATAAAACACAATATTAAGAGGCTTCATAATTATTTTCCTTAAAATTTATCAAAATTTTCGATCATAAAAAGACTATATTCAATATGGCTCACAATAAAGACTATAAAATTCCATAACATATATTCATGTAATGTTAACAATAGGTAAGTATTCTTTTAAATATAGGAAATGTGTATCTTTAGAATGAAATCAAAAAATAACAAATAATGATTAATTTATTCCAATATACCATTATATTCTAGAAGAAATTCCTATAATATAGTCGAATAGTTTTCACATTTGATTAAGTAGTGGTTTTAGTAAACATCAATAATTCATTATCTCATACATAATCTAATAAAAATAATCATATTGACACATGTTCATCATTATCGTAAATCATTTTATAAAACCAAAATAATGATTTTACCAATCTCTATACATCTATGTGATATAAGTGTTTATGGAGATATTATTGTTGGTATCATCATCTATTAATTCAATAATCATCTCATGTATATATGGAAAAGAAATCCTCTATTGAAATATCAAAATATTTTTATCATATATAAATTTTACATGATGCACATAACTACTGGCTATAATTATCTTTGGAAAATTCTCATCAGATGGATTATAAGTTTTATCTTTTCTATTAGACATATATGTTAAACCTATAGATTAAATATTGATAATTAACCTTATTTAATAATTTATATATCTATTTTTATGAAATCCAAATAATAATAACTCATATATGCTCTATTTTGGCCATTACACAGTGACCATTTCTAATTAATACATATGCTATGTTATTTTCCTATATTTTTTGAAGTGTTTTGAGAACTATTAATTCATGAGTAGATTGATCCATTGCATTCATATTTTATAGTGATCTTTCATTGAGAACATGAATTTTAGGCACTTATGTTCTATTTATATCTAAATATGTTCATCGTATTGATAATATCATCAAACATTAAAACTAATAATTAATTTATACAACTCAATATCAACATTCATATTGTTTTATTAATTTTTTTATCTATAATGTTTCATATTCAATAATTATTTCAATACATATAATTAAAAACCCTATTACCATATACGATAATTAAACTTTTTTCAAAATCCATTAGTTTTCAATGGTAGAGAAAAATTCATATAATCCACTAATGTCCTCTTAAAGTATTAAAAACATTATTCATATTTATTTATCAATTTTATCATATCGCCTTTATGATTAATTTTTACTAATGTTGTGTATTATGAAGAATTTTTTTTAAAAATCACATATGGTTGACTTCCAAACCAATGAATTTACAAACCAATGTGATGTTTATAATTGTATTGCTTTCATTATCTGGTTTTTATTTTATGGAAAAAATGATATACCTTATTTATAAAAAATATTAATCAGAAATGGATTGTTCTAAATATATAATTCATACTTTTTAAATTATACATATATATCCTTTCTTCCATGATTTATTATAATTACATGTAAATTATTATCATGATACTCATAGATTATATAGTACACCATGATATATTCAATAACTACTACATCCTAATTATAAATACATTTCATGAATAATATTTTCATTTAAGATTTAAATGGATGGAGGATTAGTAAACCCAAATGTAATTACCATAAAACATTTGTGTACATAACACAAAGAGAAATAGTATTTTTGAAAATATTATTTCATTACATGAATTTGATGATAAACATAATAAAGTAAAATCATTAAAAAATATGTTCCTCTTCGATGTTTAACAAACATGTCAGGAATGTGGAAAACTGGTTACTTTTTCCATATGAATTTATAACTAATTTCCCTATAATTAGTGAAATGACTCATATATTCATCATTATTTATAATACAAAGAATAATGGATCCCAAAGGATTAACAATATATTATAGAAATAAATTTTCAATAAATTTTGTAGTAATTTATTTATATTCAATAAATCCATAGCATATATTTTATAAGGAGTCTTTCATATTTGTCTATTATGATTCATTAAATAAAAGTGATACTCAATGTCTCGTTATTATTTGATATACATTCAATTCCAAAAAAAATACATCATCATATTCTTGATATATTTATAAATTAATACATTTATAGTGGCCATTTCCATATGTATATTGTATCTCCTCTTCAGTAACATGAATCTCATTTTGATGATCTAATAGTGTTGGATCTATAAATTACATAGGTGATAATATCTCCCCACAATAGATTTTTAATTATTTATATTCATAAATAAATGTGATTTCATTATACTATAATAAACTTTTTGAATATATTTTGATACCTAATCTATACCAATTAATTCATGAAAATCACAGATATGTATAAAAATAATGTTTGAATATAAGGAAATTTATGGTTCATATTGGTAATTTAATAAATCATCCATTTTGTGTTTATATTATTATAAGTATTTATAAAATATGACACACTTGATATGGTTTATGGGATATATTCAATTTTAAAGGATACAATCTAAAATAAAAAACTGTGAGATTATCTTTAAAAATATAATGAATTCGGCAATATTAATTCTATGTCTAAAGTAACTAACAACATATCATAAAAACCATTATCATATTATAGTGATATTATATAATGTTGGAATTATCGATTCATAATCTTATTTGGTATTTCTTTTATCCACTCTTCTTTATTGATTCCTTACATTTTTAATGTTTTTAATTATACACATATTCTCATTGTGCCACAAAATTTTATATGTTATAATAAATTACATAACTTTATTGATTCCAAATAATAATATTTAATCAAAAGTAGTAGAATATTGACAATAAATTAATCTTTCAGGGTTTAGATAATTTTAATATAAGATATGGTCTACCGTACACTATTTAGTTCAAAAACAATCAATAGTCTACAGTGATAGTAATTTTAAGGTATCCTCATTCTAGAAATTCAATTTTCCCACCATTTTAATGATCATGTTTCACATCAATTATAGTTTTTTCATTTTATTGAAAAAATAATCAATGCCACTTACACTACATGATATACATATGATATTTACTATTTAATTTTCTTATCTAAAATTCCCAAACAATTTATTGTGTTGATAATAGTTTCCTCTAAGACAATTCAATCCAATAAAAATGATTTTATTTTATTTCATCCTTAAGTGAAAAATTTCATTTCAAAAAATATATACATTGCTTTACTACAACTATATTATTTGTTTGACTAATATATTTTCAGACTTATATTAAATTAAAATATCAATTATAGCTATTAAATTTTTTAAAATCATGTTTATTCATATGTTCAATATTATTATATTTAAATTTTGTAAATACTTCTCATATGAATATAATTTTCACAGCTAAAATACCAAATAGATTTTTTCCCTGTTGAAAAATACCATCATTGTCCATGGATTTTAATTCAATATCATGTTTTATGTTCGATAAAAAAATAGTATAATATTTTATATTTGATCATAATAATAATGAATATTGATCCATATATTACAAATTCAACTAATGAAAATATTTTTCAATTAATATATAGGACGATCATAATTATAATGTTATCTATGTTATTTAAAATTATTTTTCCATAGATTGAACAAAAAAATATAAATAGCATCTACAAAAATCAAAAATCATGTAACAAAAGAGGTTGTGTCTAATTTTCTATACATGTATAGATATATTCTTTGTATTACCAAAATATATATTATTATACTTTTATTTGATGGCATGATATAAACATTATACCTTTTTCACATTGGGAATAAAATATAAATATATATATTCTTCATTCTTGATACTAATTCAATGATTTATTCATTATAACATGGTAAATGTAATAAAACCATGGTATTTCTAAAATGATCATTAAGGATTACATAATGAAGAAGTTATTAGGAAGAAATAAGTAATAATCAATATGGCATGAAGTATGATAGGAAACATAATCCTTTGAAATAAAAATATGACCAAGAAATAAATAAATAGTTAATAGGAAAAAATATCTTTATAATTGAAAAAAAGAATTCCTATTGAAAAAAGGAATAAAATTATATTTTATTAACATATAAATCACGATGTATCTATTATTAAGGCCATACACCACTTTATTTTATAACAGTGGTTAATGACCCTTTAATGTCTCCATGAAATTTTTGTTAAGAAACTTGTTAAAATATTTATGGGTTATATAATTCCATCCCCCACTATAGAAGTAATATTCAAATAATTAATCATCTATAAAATAATCTATTGAATTCATAATAAATATTCATTATAAATAAACGTATTTATCAATTAAATATTCAAGATTATTAATAATTATATATTTAATCAAATATCATTCAAAATAAAAAAACATTTGTAAAAATGATGAATGTTTTATGTAATAACCATATCCATGATACTATTAATATTTATTTTTAAGAGTATTTATATTTTAAATGATTAATGATAATAAATTCATAAAATATGGTACAAATATACACCATATAAATTAAATTAGGTTCTAAATATTAAAAAGTTTACCAATGACGGGAAATTGAGATATAACTCATTACATGATGCCCAAAATTACGCATATGTAATTATCAACTCATTAATAATTATTATATATTTGTCATAGTAATCACTTATATCCATAATAATATCTATAATGTAAAATATGATCTAATTATAACATTAAATCATTTATTTTCTAATGACCTTTTTCTATAAAAATTTTATCATGTGATAAATACTTCTATATTCAAGTATGTTTTTTTTGTCATTCCAGTACAAGATAATTTTTATTGCGTTGCTATATATATAACTTCATTGATATAATAAATATCTAATATATTATATATACATTAATCAATAAAATAAAAATATATAATAATGATTTATACTGTTCATGTAGACGGTGTGACATGGAAGTATTTGATAGATTGAAAAACGATAATTGAAGAATTAATAATTAATATCGTTTTATTATTAAAGAGTATATATTATATATATTAAATACATCATTCCTTTTAATATCCATGTATTGGTCAAATGATAAATATAAAAATCACATGGTGGAGGAGGTAGTCCACAGGTAGTTACAAGATACATTATAGTTTTCAAATGTATTGTATGGTAAGAATATAAAATTGCTTTTATAGATATAGAGTAATAGTATTTTAATTAGTTTAAAATATTTAAATTACATCCATATATAAATTCAATATTGTATTGTGGTGATGAAAAAATTATATAGGAATATGGAGATGTTAAGACCCACATATAAACAAGCGATATTCTCACTTTTCAAATGATTGAAAAAAGATGGATTATAATTTTCAAAAAATAATAAAATAATTATAAATATCATTAATAATACAGATTTAAATTTATTATTAAGACAACACATTAATTGGATCCTGAAGATGAAATATACATGATAAACTCGATAGAGGTGATTACATATTCATCTATTTAATTCCATTAGATATATTCTTAAGAAAAAATTATGTGATCATTTATAAGGGTTAAAATATATATTCATTTGATAATTGTGTTAGAATTCCTTGTGGTACAGAGTCATTCATGATTGATTTTTCAGTCTAGTGTATATAATTGAGACAAGTAGTGCCCCTTTTTTAGGGGAGGGGTGTGTACTCTTGGAATTTAATGAAAGTTTAAATTAATATAAATACTATTTCTTTTCCAAATGTATCTAAATAAAAATATTACAAATATAGGATTTTTTTAGTAAAAATATTCAAAAAATAAAATAAAATTTGAAAAATAATTTATTGATTTTAACAAATTTTCATTTAGTATTCATGTCACAGTAATAATTTGGTCAATTATCAGAATATTAACCTGTTATGAATATTATGGGAATGAATGTTATGATATGTGGTAAAAATAACAGTAATTAGACATTGGTTATAATTTTCAACCATATCCAAATAATTTGGCTGTTAATAATATTTTTATGATATTTAAATAATATAATAAAATATTATTAATAAATAATTATTAATATTTTCATTTTGAAACTATTCATATTTTATGTCTATAAAAAGAAAAGAAAATATATAATTTGAACATAATCTATTTTAATGACTTAAAATTTCATATGTGCCAATGAAATTCATTAGAATCAAAAAAACAATTATATAAAATAACTTTAAATATTTTTAAAATAATTTATTTCATATGATTATTAATTGAACAAATACATCTTCATCATTGCACAATAATTAAAGGTAACAATATAATTACTAAAAATTAAAAGAAAATTTCTAACATAAAAACTAAAATATATTTAAATATAAAATATCAATGAAAATATATCCACAATTTATTAAATTAAAAATATTCAAATCATAACAAAATAATGGGAATAAAATATTGACCTTTTCATTACCAATATTATATTGAAAATTAAAATCATTGGGAAATGGCCAATAAATGAATTATATTTTACATTTTTATAATTATGGTACAAATTTTATTATCTAATTAATTTAAGGAAACTACTATGGTTTTTTTGTTAATTATAATTTTATTTCAAACCATTCATAAAAGAATAACATTGTACTATTGTTTGAATTATAATTTAAGTATACAATTAATTTAGTCAAACAAGGGTATATTTATAACATTATTACCATATAATTCCAGAAAATAATTCCATTTTTCATTACTAAACACACAAAAGTGTTAAATTATATATTTTAATAAATCTATGAAAACGTAGTGCAAAATGATTTTTTTAAAGTTTCCTCTTTAATTATAATTCTCTTGTTATAATTTCATACATATAAATAATTTCAATATATATATATATATAATTATTATAATAAAAATGAATAAATAACAATTTTAATCCATTTTAAAAATAATATATAACATTATACCTTCTTGAAAAAAAATTAATTTTCATGAAAAAAGAGTACTATTCAGTCTTGATTGAAAATTAACACATTTTAGAAAAATCCAAAACAATCACCCTAAGATAATTATCAGAAAATAATTGTAAAGTTGTTGTCTATGTTATCATTACATTCCATATAAGTGTATATTTTTTATTATTTTATTTTCTCAAAGGCTAAAATAAAATTTATTTGTCAAGAAAAAAATTTATTTAAGGAATTGTGTTGTATTAATTTAATTTTTTTATTCACATGATTTAATCAATAATTATTTATCAACTAAAACTTATATAAATTTCATAATTTTTTTATTCCTCTTCATGCCCTCTAATTCAATTTTTATGTTAATTAGTGTATATTTATATTCAAATATATTTTTATTTATTTATTTTATTTGTTGTTTTTTATATTCCATGGAAATCATGTTCTTAAAAAATTAATTATATTTCATTGAATATAAATTGATATTATCAAAAATTATTCTTCCTATGTTCTATGTCTCAAATTTATAATATATAAAGATACTTATTATGGTTACTATTTTCAATAAACATAACCATGATTTGATAAATTGTATAATAATTAAAATTGTGGACCAGTATATCCTCAAATTTTCTAATTGTATGACAGTACTTCTCATAATGTAATATCTAAATATTCTCATTTGATAATACGTGATATTTATTCATCATTAATCAACCCATTACTATGGATAAAGCATCATTGTTTATACCATATCCTATCCAAGTCCCTTGGAAGATCGACACTAGTGTTATAGTTGACCAAATATCCAATGGAAGAATTTTTTTATATTAACCCAACAAACTATAAATTCACACCCATCATCATTGAGAAATTCATGTGGTTGATAAATAGAAATTTTTTATTATTAATCTTTGATAATATATATATAATCCTGGAACTATCCTAACCATGGTCATGTTCAGGGAATATGCCCCAGATGTCACTTCCTCCACATTCTCGTAGTATGTGGTAATTCAAGTTAAAGATACCATATGATACTATTATATCACCATGTATATATAAAAGTTAAAATTATATTTCTATTAATAATTAATATGTTCTTGATCTATACTCGAGAATATATAACATCGTCTGAGATGTTTTCCTCGTGTTGGTGAGTAGAAATGAACTTCATATATGAACAACATAGAGAATTAGTTAATATTTGGTAATATTATCATGTTATTGAAATTCATGATCACTAACATGTAATTAAATAGTCTAAACAAAATCATCATGTACTAATGATTCTAATTCCTACTATGAAACTTTATCTTCTTTGGTTCATGCCTCAACCCCACAAATTGTAATATCCCAATTGAAGTTCAATATTTGAGTACTAGTGAGATCCCATAAAAAATAAAACATTTCGTAGATCCATGCAAATCGATATATGTTCTTCTATATGATAGTGTATATAATTTTTATTCCATGTTGTGTTAATTACTACCATACAATATATTGGGGCCCCTGAAAGCATCACCCCATGGTAAATATCTCAACCAGATATATTCTTTATTGTCTAATTCCTAATGGTACACATTGATATCCATTAACAAAACTAAAAAATATTATAAGTTTGTATGGAATGGGATACCTTGATTAAATAATATCTATCTCAAATTTAACACATATATTTGGGGATTTATTTTGAAATCACCTAGATTGATTCCTAGATAGAGACCCCTTATGATAAGAAAAGTTTAGCATGTATGAATTGATCCTTATATAAGTTAATTTCTTCTAAAATATGTCATAATAATTATTATGCATATTAGTTCAAAATAAACATTAATTTATTTGAGATCCAATTAATTAATTATAATATACTTATCTCATTTTTATTAATTAAAAAGAAAATTTGGTTTCATGAAATAATGGTGATCACCAAATAAAGTTAGTTAGTCGTTATATAGAGTCACATCAAAGTTCATCACCTCCATTATCCTGAATTCCATTTGAATTCCTTAATTGATATTCACTATATACAACAGAATAAATCAATAATGATGATGAAAATTAATGAATAATGGGGTTCTATTACAATGTTAACCTTATAATAGCTTGATAGGAATTTCATTTCCAATAATAAAATGCCAAAAATTTAATATTGGAATCATAATTATCTCAAATTTAATTAAATAATGTATATGGGATCAAAAGTGTATGTAAAAAATACAATGGTCACTAAAAATATCTTTTATATAATTATAAAATACAGAAATATGAATTCTCATATCCTTATGATTCATCCGATATATTTCATGACCATTCATTGGTTATCATAATCTCAGTCTACTACTGAGGATTTTGGAAGGATCTTAAGGTCATTAATCATGTCTATAATCCATCATTTTAGATTTTATTCCCCAAAATCCTAGATAAAAATTTCAATAGATACCCTTAAATTCAGAACTACAAATTTTTGGTATGAGGCTTATATAGAATAAACAAGATTGGGAACTATTCATAAATTTAAATGTGGTGGAAAAACTCTCAAGTTGGTTAATGAAGATAAACTATAAAATATATTCAATCCAATATTCTATTTAACACTTTAAATCATCCACTACTTTATCATAAAAGTGATTATCACTATAAATGTATGTTTTTAAATAAGCAGTGTACAATATGGTTTAATAACAAAATATCTCTTTATTTCTTCAGAACAAGCACACTAGTCAATTCCTTAAACAAATGATATAGATAGTGTGCTATGTTGAAACACGAAGAATTTTTTTTCTAGTAAAATCATGAGATGATTCATTTTATAATTATGGTATTAATTTATAGCCATGAGTATAATGAATATGATAATATCACAAAAACTCTGATATTTTGTTATTATTATTATATATTAAGGTTTTTCTGCAAGAAATCCAACGCACTGACTATATTCATCGTATAAGGAATGATTTTCCCATAATTTTTCACTTAATTCATTTTAAGTGTGAATTTATAACATTCTTATTAGTCACATAATTCCCCATCAATACATTGTGTTTTTTACCACATGATTGCATATGATATGAAATATTAGAGTTTAAGATTCAAATTTATGTCAATAAATTATTCTATGGAGTCCATATATTCCTCAACATCATATCATATTCATGATACGTGAATTATTAGTTGATATTAGAACTCATAATATCTTACATAACAAAATTCCTCCTCATCACCCTTATATTATATGCATGATATGGTAAATGGACCCCTAGATGTGGTGGTCCACATTCCAGCAATACTAGATGATGTGTGGGATTGAACACTAATTCAACCATGTTCACAAAAAGATGTGATATAGGGGTTCAATATTTATAAGGAGAATATCATCATGTGTAAACCATTGGTCCCATCGGTATTCTATTAGGATAAATATTCTCAAACAATGAGAAAACATTTAATAAAATTGGGATATATAATAATTATTCAGTGGGATAACGTAATGATTTTCTTTGGAGTCTACACATAACCCACGATATGGATTGAAACCCAACTAATATATGTAATATATTGTAGACATACACATTTACTCTTATATATATTTTTATATTCATTATAAAAAATAACATGTATTTTTTCCAAAAAATGAAGAAAAATTTATTCTATATTATCTTTTTCATAAATTGTAAAAATTTATTTAAATTCACAATTTGTAAAAATTAGAATTCTATTTTTCGAAAAATTAAATAAATTTTAAAATCTAATTATTAGAATATACATAGTGTGATATTTTGGTTTTCTCGAGATAATGTATTTTTCAATGAAAAATGATTTATTAATTTTTTAAATATTAATTAATATCATTAAATAACATTACATTAATGTTTAATTACATCATAATGTGACATAAGTTTATATTATTTTAAAATTTTAATTTTTTTACATTATAACCCCCAATATTATTTATTTTGATATAATTATATTTGTTATCATAAAAAACCTTGTTTATAAAACCATCTTTTCATTTATTTAAAAGTAAATAAATTTCTCGCTATGAAAAAAAATAAAAAATTTAAATATTTACTATATATTTCTAATAATGACTTTGAAATTTGGTAACAATGTATCAGTTAATTTAATTTATTGTGAATATTAACCTTATTAAATATTTTCATCATATTATGGGTAAATTGGGTATCTAATGTAAAAATATTCAGAAAATGCCCCTAAAGTACAGTGACACATAAATATAATCATTTTGATCAGTGGATATCAAATATCACTACATATATTTCAAAATATTGTAATTGTTTTTTGGTTGTTATTTTAATAATAAAAATATTTTTATCCAATTATTATAATGTTACAAGGCCTCTCACATTTTGTTAATATCTATAAATTTTTTGTAGAAATTAAATATTCATTCATATATAAAAGTATAATTTAAGGATAAATAATATTTTTTTCATTTTATTTATTTTTTTATAATATTTTGATTACATTATTAATAACATACTCACGGATACCAGACAATGTTCTTCAATATGTAGTATTTAAATATATTAAAAATTCTAAATTATTTAAAATTATAATTTTTGGGTTTGGGTATTATAGCACAATGCATTTAATAGATAAAACTAAGATATTAATATTTTTTCTAAATGATTATATAAAATTAAATTACTAACATTCTTCTACTGATTTATTTGTAAATTGAATGTCAAAATAATTATATTGCTGATTTTTATAACATTAAATATTTTATTAAATGATATAAAACTCATAAAAATACCACTAGCATCCATGATAATGGAATATAGAAGAATATATTAGTCAAGTTCAATTTATATGTAATTTTTTTATTTATAGGGTCAGTCATGACCCCAAAATATTTAATATCATATATATCAACATAATTGAAAATGGGTTAACACGATTCAAATCAATATATATGGGTAGTTTTATCAAACACCAAAAAATATTATTAAATGTTATTATCTATACACATTATCATAAAACCCTTATAATTTACCTATTTTATTTAATTTATCATTGAAACATATTATATATTAATTTAATTAATTATTTAATTCCATGACTACCACTCTCATCACATTAGAAGGGAACCTCCTTTACAGTATTACACACACCGAATGTGTACCTTATTTTGGTTAATACATATAAAATTATCTCCCCAAAATAAATAACCATATCCAATATGTCAAATTTTAAATAAATGAACAAAAAAAGTGGATTATGTTGTAATATAATGAGGTTTTATAAGGTGAAAATATAAGTCCTTACAATCCAACATAATGTTTATTTATTATTCCAACACAATTAAATCGACATTATTCAATATGAAATAAAAAAATTCAACATAAATTTATTTTATTTTAATTTTCCCAAAAACGACATTCATATAATTATCAATTCAATTTGAATTTAAAGGATCGATGTGCCATACATGTGGCTTAAAAATTATATAATGTGATTAATTTAGTTTTAAATTTATTAATATAAATTATATTTAAGAGTATGAATTTAATATATTTTAATAATATTAAATAAATATTTATCACTCATTGAAGATAATATATAAATTACAATATTATACTTTTAAAAAATGATAATTTCATTTGTGCATATATGAGAAAACCCACTTCTATGAGGATTATTGATTAGATATTAGAATCCCATAACATTGATGATATACATATGATTAATTAAATATATAATATAATAATTTTTATAAAATAATAGTTCTAAAATGACAATGTGATACATATTTTTGGACATTAAAATAATCAAATATATAAATGTTGCTAATATATAAATAGGACCTACCATTTTTAAGAATATTATTTTTTCCATTTTTTAGAGGAATCAATCATATATGTTATTTTTGTATAATATATCAATATAAATTATAATTATTCATTTAATATTTATATTTATATGATCTAATACTAAAAGGTATAATCATAATCAACTAAATGATGATATATTGGACATATGTGTTGAATGTAGTCAAAATAACTAATGTGACCGTAAAGAGTATATAACACTTTCAGTAGTTAAATAAAATAAAATAAAAAAATAATAAAAAATAATATATATAATACGATTGTAAATAATTAAAAAATATTATTATAATAGAAAACTATTAATGTAGATGATGAGTCTGACTCAAGGTATGGGAAGATTAAAATAAAATACTAATTTTATATATTAATAAATATATATTATGAACATTTTTATATAATGTTAATATTAATTAAATATCTTTTTAAACGTATTTATATAGATATAAAATAATTTTAATAGACATTTTATGCATAATTAGACATTTAATCATTGGATTCAGGAAACTTATATTCATTTAATGAAAAAGGAATCACCTATTTTAATGTATTTGATTCCAATAGAATCTCCCTTTTCAGTATACATTATATTATTTTATATTTACATAAATGATTCCTTTTTTCATTATATAGAAACACTTATTAAATTTTTAGTGATAATAGTTGTATTTTTTAATTTCTTGGTTATTTAAATATCAAAAAATTATTTTTATATGTTTTAACAAATTCATTTTTATAAGATGAAAAAGTAATTAATTTAATATATTATTATTTGGTACATGATAAATATAGATTTTTAATTGTGGTAATAATATATTCAATATTAATTGATGATCCTAAAATATCTTATATGAAGTGGTCATCCTGATATAGAATATTAAAATTTTTGAGACTAATGTAGCTTTCAAAGGTATTGGGCAATGTTCTTAATATATAAAGGAAAGAACGATGTAGTTAAACATGATGGTTTCTCCACTGAAATTTACATGATTCAAGATATTTATAAAATTATTTTAACATAGTCTATGAATATAAATATATATGTTTATAATATAGGATTTTATTAATATCATAGATATTTTTTCTGGTTTTGATGTGAAAAAATGTGGTTTTTAGGATTAAATTATGTATTATCAATTAAAAATAAAAATTTATAACATGTTGAAAAATTTACAAGTATTTATATTTTTCACATAAATAATACATTTAATTAAATTTATTGACCAAAAATGAATTTTTTAGGTCTATAAAATTGTTATAATTTTTATATTATTTGGAAATGATTAATAATATTGAGTAAATAATGTTACTTGTTTCTGTGATTTTTCAAGAAACTAATACATGCTTCCTATTATTTTATTTCTTTCATGGGAAATTTATTACGTATTAGAATTGAATACATGGTAATATATAGAGATTTTATATAATTTTTATTATCTAACTCAAAAAAATACTAAAATGAAATAATCCTTATGAAATCATGACATTGAATTCTATTATAAAGAATCTCAATTTTATATATTTTTTTGTTGTAAACTAATGGCTGAATTTATAGAATTTGTTTTAATTACACTTTATATTTTGATATGGTCTATTCAAAAAACCCGAGGGATTAATTTTTTTTTTAAGTTTAACTAATACATAAATTTTGGAATAGCATGTTCTATATAAAAAACATTTTTTGTTTACAATGGGTTTTCATATTGGAAACACTAAATATGATGTAAAAAATAAAGAAGAGGGAAATAACTTTCCAAATATTCAATATATAAGGTAATAAATTGAAACTAACCTATTATTTTACATTATGCATTTCATGATAGTGGGAATATTAGTTTTGACATACATATTAAATATAAATTTTATTTTATAAATATGAAAATGATTGTAGTTGATTAAATAATGACATATAATCTATGAGAAATATGGAAAAAATCAGATCCAATGTTATCATATAGATTGTTAAATTAAATGAAAAATATTTCAAAATCATGGGATGTTTATAATTTAAGAATTTCACCTCTTTACATTTTCTATTATGAAGTTGACGCTAATCGATAATAGAAATTATTCATGAATATGAATTATAAAGATAAGATCGATTCATCGAAATATGATTTATTGAAAAATATTTTTCTAGAGAAATAACACCTATTATTATTCACCACAAGATATTGAATGAAATAAAACGATCCAGCTAAAAATATGAATATTCAGAAATGAATATCATAAAAAATTAAATAATTTGATTGGTATATAGTGAATTCTATTTAGGACCTTGTTTATAAAAATAAAACATGTTAAATAAGATTGAATACATGTTTATTATGATCATTTTCAAATTGATAAATTCAATGTTAAGAGATATATTTTTTCTACTATGATTGTTTAGAATTTCATTTCTAAATATTATGTTTTTCATGATGACACGTGAAATAAGTGTTCTAGGTGGTAAAAAAATAATGATGTATTAAACTATTAATTCTAGTGTGGATAAAACAACATGGTCATAGTGGGGAAAAATATTAATTTAATTGAATTTTTTTATATAATGTATATAGTATTACTTGGGTGATAATTTTGTCGATATGAAAATTTGTTGGAATGCTAAAAATATTGAACAATATAAGAATATGCTAACAAATTGTTATGCAATAGTGAGTTGTTTTAATGGAAATTAATTGAGGTATTATGCTAACGATTATATTAAGATATATACATTGTTTGGTAATCATCATGTTAATAAAAATTATATTTTTTATAAAATCATTTTATGCTACAACATTTTATGACAATCCATAAAATTATTATTTTTTGAATTATATTCCATATTGCAATGTAATATAAAAAATCCATAATTAACATTACATCAAAAAAATCCCCCATTTCATATAAAGTTTCATGTAACATTAAATTTCATATCCTAGAATAAATATAGTCATTTGGGTGAATATTTATGACTGAATAATTAATGATACCTTGATTTATTATATTCATACTATTGTTATCAGTGGGATGGAATTCAATAAAAATTAAATATTAATTACCTTGGTGTCATTTGTTGTTATTATTGTTTTGTAATGGATTTTAGAATGAAATATAATGATATATTTCACATATATGATTGTTATTATCAATTATTCGATACATTTTATAACATATCATGATGGTGATAAATTTATTATAGATGGAAGTGAATATTTCTGAGAACATGAGTTTTTTTATTAAGAAAATTTTATAGTTTAGAACTATTGCGGTAGATAATGATTATCTCAATATATGAAATGATTATTTTCATAGTTTTATTATTTATTATAATTATTTTATTACTATTTAATTATTTAATTAGGATAGGATAATTTCTAAACCCCTTTTTAAGTACCTCATATTGAACATTTTGAATTGAACAACTACTTGAAAGAGTCTATATTTAAAAGTTTTCATCATCTACAAAACATCACCATGGGGTTTTTCCTATAATATTTTATTAAAATATATATATTAATGGATGGATTTTATTATTAAGAAATAATTTAATAACATAACATCTTTTAATATAACTCCCTTTAAATATGATGATGATTTTATTTATTATCTCTTTATTTGTATTGCATTTTTTAGATTTATCTAAGGTTGAGGTATAATAATCTTCAGTTAATGGAAGTTGATATTCCAATTATTATATTTATAAATACATATATGCATTATAAATTTTAGTTTTTTCTTTTATTAATGTATATGAAATATTCATATTCACATAACTACTCAATATATTTTCCATGCCCATTTTGGAAAGATTATAGAATTTTATATTGATAATATATTTTTATATTCTAAAAACAAGTAGTATTTAAAAAAATGCCAAAAAATTATATTCCCAATCCTCTATATAAATATATTTCTTTATATTTTTAATAAATGAATAATGTTCATTCCAAAATTTCTTTACCTTGTTATACTTTTTCATAAGATTTTATATCAATGTTTAATTATAAAAATACAATTGATGATGAATATCCAAAAAATAATATCTGAAAAATGTATTACCTTTATTTAATATTAATGAATTTTTATATGATTATATTACTAAATACATTTCTACGTTTTCAATCCAAAAAATTTATATAACTCATAAAAGTGTTAAATTTGATTGGATAATATTGTGTGATAAATGATTACAAGAAATAAATATATGATTGTTAAATTCTTCAGTTTTTTCGGCCTTGTAAAAATTGTGAATTTTTTATCTTCAGTTATTCTCCATTGATAGTACATAGTTTTGTTCTAATTTTTGATGATATTTAAATTTTTTCTACTTCTCATCAACTGATTCATATTGATTTAAAATATCATACACATAATAATAAAATATATTATATTTTTCTTTGTACAAATAATATATGGAGACATAATATATATGATGAAAAATATTATATATATATATATATATATATAATAAATAATTTAAGGATGCATTTTTTCATATAGACTTCAACAATATGAATATAATTTTATTTTAAATGACTAAGAATAAGTATTTCACATTTTATTCCATTTTTAGAATTGAAGAATATAATCATAATTTTAGTAAATATAAAAATGAATAATTATAAATGATACATCTGAAAAATTGACCTTTTTAAATATATTTTATGAATACATTTCTAAAAATTATTCAGGTAGTAATGCATTCTGTTTTCATTCATGTTATAATGCTCTAAAAATTGTTAGATATAAATATGAATGATTAGAAGAATGTTTATCGTTCAATAATAATTGTTGATATAGTAAGGGATATATTTTTAATAGAATATATCATTTAAACAATTTTTTTAGAACATAAAAATGATTTATTTATGGATTTTGACTTTCATTTGAAAATATAACTTTTCAATAATTCTCAAAAAAATAACATTCTTTCATAATAGATGTAATATAAAATAATTTTATGATTATGTTTATTAAAGGTTTCATTGAATT
The DNA here is from genome assembly GCA_963277665.1 of Viscum album. Taxonomy (NCBI): domain Eukaryota; kingdom Viridiplantae; phylum Streptophyta; class Magnoliopsida; order Santalales; family Viscaceae; genus Viscum; species Viscum album. The sequence continues at coordinate 1,214,510,518 of OY728146.1, read as the reverse complement.
AATAATTCAATTAAAGTGATTAAATTTAAATACATGACTTTTTTATAGATTAAATTAAATTGAAATTTTGAAACCTGATTTTATAGATTTTTTCAGTTATGTATTGAAAAATAAAATTATACCTAGTGTTTTCATTGTTTTATTAATAGTGAAATCTTGATGTAATATCATATGTCATGTAATTATTGTTTTTCCCAAAAAATTATTCAAATTTATAACCCTTTAATGGTATTATTACATCATAAAAAATCATTAATACATATAAATGATATAACATAGTTAAATATATATATCCTATCATTATAAAATTGTAAAGTGATACATTGTATACATATATATATTTTAAATTCATTTAAAAACTATTATGTACTAAAATAAATTTTAGTACATATTTCCATCCTAAATATAATGTACATACAAATTTAAGGAATTATTTCTTTGAAATACATGATTCATTTTTTTAAATGGATTTCCATGGCTATTGGTTTCATTATTTTTCATTGGATGGGTTTTAATATTGTAAATTTTTTTATTCTAGTATATTGATGAGAAATATTTATGAATTTTATAGAATTTGGTGTTAGAATATTTCTTCTAGGAATGATATATGAAAAAAGATATAGTTATGACTATATATAGATGATGAATAGATAATAAATTAAATAGGATTCACCACCATATTATTACATAACATATTAGGTAGTGTTTTTTTAAAGTTAATGAAAATTATGGTCATTCATTGAAAATTAAATATTATGTTTTTATTATAATACCAGCATAGACTATTGATAATTGATTGAGTAAAAAGGGGTTGTGTGTTAATGAATAATCTTCCAATATTATTATTTAATGAATAATGTAACAATTTTATAATGAATTTCTTTGTTTCAATTATTACATCATACATATTATTTAATAAATATTTCATTATAATGAAAATATCATCAAAATTTATCCTCTATATTGAGACATGATATAAATAAGATGGAAGAAAAAGAATCATATAACGATCCACCAGTTGAAATTCTTAACTATAGAGAGAATGTGTTTTAAGATATGGTTATTTAACAAATTGTGTTTTGGTGAATAAAATAGATGGTTGAATATAGAACATGAGGATTGGAATTTATTGAAAAAACCTTTTTCCAATTATTTATGTAATGAATAAAATTAGTAGGACTCAATATTATAATTGGTGATGAATATAACAACCCATGAAATTTTTATAAAAAATGTCAATTAATAGTTAATATTCATCCTTTTTCTTTATTTATGTTATATTAATTATTAAAATATTATTAATTTTTAAAACCGATTAGTAAATTTTTATATATTTATTATATTCATTCTTAAAAAATTAAAAAACTAAGATAATATTAAATTTTTTAAATTTTATAATTAAAAAATATATATTAAATTATTTAAATAATCATATAAAAATGATATTATTGTTAAATTTTTTATTAGAAATAAAATAAATTCAAAACATAAAATTATTGATTATCGTAAATTATAAAATTAATCTAATTTAAAATTTAATTTAATTTTATTAATTACACTTAGGACTCGTTTAATAATATATATTCTACTTAATTACACATAATTCATTTAATTAATATATTTTAATCAATTATTATTTCCCACACAACTATTTATCATTTTTTTGTATTAAATTATTAAACTAATTACAAAATCATCTAAAATTGAATGATTTAAAATCACTTCCATCATTAGAATTAGGAGATGCACATTTTTTAAACATTTCAATTTTTTATCTGCAGAAATATTATTTGTTGAAAATAATTTTCATTACACTATTTATAAGTCATAATTAAGGTTATATATATCATATTAATAACTAAAAACCCTAAATATTTCATATAATATTTTTTCTGATTTGGGTTACACCATTTACTTACAAAAACGTTTTTTATTGAAATTATTTTATTATTTTTCTCAGAAAATGACTTATATATTAAATTATAATAATATAAATTTTGAAATTTTACACTCATGTTTATTATATCTATAATATTTTTTTACATTGAAAAAGTATAGGAATTATAATTTTTAAATAGTATCATGAAATATAACAATTTTTTATCATTGAAATTTATTATATTTTTTTGATTATATAATAACCTCATTCCGTGAAATAATGCAGACACCATTCTTATAGATTCAGTAGAATAGTTTTCCTATAGTTATAATGATTTAATATTAAGAGGTGTGATATATGTTCCAATGAATTTTAATCATGAAACATAAAATATTATGGAAATTTGGAATATTTATATTTTAATTACATTTCTATTTTGATTTTATAATTTTAATTTAAATCAATATTCCAAAATACAACATTAATGATATTTTAAAATAATAAATATTTTATTAAATGAATCAGAATTTAGATTTTTAATATATTAAATGTTTAAAAAGTGATATTTTTTGTAAAATAAATTGTGTACAATTATATATCAATTTTATTATTAAATTGACTATTATGACCAAATTAGATTATAAATAATTTGTGTCACAATAATTTCCAATAGGGTAATAGGTTGAAAATATTAAGACATAAGGGATAACACAAAATAAAAAAATTCCCAAATTATATTCATTTAGAGTATTTAGACCCATTAATAACATATCATTATATTATGTCAATTTAGAGGTACTATTATAATGATATTATTTTGTATTAATAATAAATTCGAATTAATTTATATAGTTTCCCTCCAATATGATATAAAATTATCACCCCCAACATTTTTATCCCAACATTTAATCAATATAATTTGGACAGAAACTAAAAAATCATCTTCCAAAAATCACATCCCGCATCATAAAAGACATAGTATCTCAAAAATATCAAATTGAGTATTCATAAGGGGTAATCCCACTAGGTTGTTGGAGGATAATCTATCATTTCTAACCAACCAATTTCATGTTTATTTTCCCTTCCAAAACTTTCATATATAATTTAAATATGTTGTTATAATAACATCATTATCATAAATGTAGTTTTTTAATAATTTTATTATAATATTTTTTTGTATATTTTCATATGATATACGCAGTGAATTCATCTTCCATTTTTATGTTTGTATTACCACCACCAAACTGCGATTCATTTAATTATAAATTATTTCCACTAATAGATAATAATTATGATTAGATTAATGAATATATATGGTTTACATGGGACAATTATAATTTAAATATGATTATATATTATTATTTCTTTACCATTCAATTAAATTATAAAAATTATAACATTATATATACGAACGTGGGGACTGCCACCTCCAAAAATAGTAGTCATGAAATATCCTTCAAAAAATAATATCAATGATATATAAATGTCTACATAAATATATAATAAGATATTTATTATTTTATTCTCATTAAAAATGGATAAAATAAACCATAAATTTCCTATATCGTGGTTGATTCAAAATTTAAATGTTCTCATACGAATGAAAAAACCAACTGTATAATTGATTATAACACAATTAATTTTTATAATGCACCATTTAAGGTTATTTTTATAATATTTATTTATATAAAAGATAATAATGTCATCAATTTAATTTATTATATGATGTAATAACTAATATTCCGACCATAGGTAACATATAAATTTAATTTTAGTCATACGAGTTGGATGTCATCAAAATATATAAAATGAATGTATTTAAGGATGTAATTCTTAATAACATGGTAATAAATTAAATTTAATGAATAATAAATTTAAATCACAATATTAATTATTAAAATAATTAAAATAATATTATATACAATGATATAGAATCTATGTGACTAGTCAAGTATGATTTAAGGGACACATTTACAAAAAAATTAATTATTAAATGATATATGAATTTATTTTTTAGATCATTATATTGAATTTATATATTATTTAAATTACATTAATGAATCATATATATGTATATATGAAGTGAAAATAATTTTTTATTATAAATATTGTATCATTATAAATTTATAAACAAGTTCTATAAATAAAATTTTTTATGGTCTTCAAATTGTATGTTATATTTTAAAATATCTGGCATAATTTTTTTACCTACATATTAATTATTTTATGTGGTCATTCATTTAAATCATTAATGACATATTCAATGTGAATATATTTTAACACTTCCAATTTTAGTTAAAATAATTTTTTTTATTAAGGAATATGTTTTGTACATATAAGAAAATATTATCAGTTAAAAAATGATTTCAATGTTTTTATTACGATATACTAAAAGATTAAACTATTATATAATTTTGTAAATATTAATTGTAGAAAATACCTATTGATCCATATATATACTATATGAATGGGTGATCAAAATATGGTTTATGTTGATATTTATTCCCATAAATCAATTATAAAATTTTCATCCTTATTCACGTCTCTAATGAACTATGTAATGTTCCTTTTCATTAATGAAAATAATTATGGACATAATTAAAATAGTTTCCCTTATAGATATAACATGTATAAAATTATCTCTAAACTCATATAAAAATTGGATTTTAAAATAATTCTATAATTTGTTTAGTTGTTCTTTATTGTTTATTCTTAGTGTCTTATAATAATTATTGAGTACAAAGTATGTTTTCTAAGTGGATTGTATATATTTAAAATTATCAACTAATATATTCTCAAAGATAAAAAAAATATTTGTTTTCATTTTTTTAACTAGACTATCATATTTCATTAGTTTTTGTCCCTTACAGTTCTATCTCTTCTGATTAAATGTTCCAAAAGTTCATTCAAATGATTTTTTAATTATTAAGAACAATGAATATGTCAATTTTATGGTTTTTTTATTAATATGTCAAAATGGATTTCATTTTAAACATTTTATGTTCTCAAAATAATTCATATTGAGTAATCATTCCACAATAAAGTATACGGGGCTTTATATATGTGTTATTACATAATTATTTTAAAATATAAATCAAATTAGTTGTTTTAATTGAAATTATTGTGATTATTCTCAAAATACATTAACTAATATAATGATTGATATTTGTATCATATATTAAAACCCATTAATAATTATCCATTTTTCTTAAATCGTTCATGATTTTAATAATCACATATATATACTAAATCATAATGGAATGTTTATTATAAATAATTAATCCCAATATATATATATATAGCATTGAAAATTATATTGTATAATATGAGAATATAATTAATAAGAAATAATAATTCTTGAAATTAAATTATAATATTATGATGAATTATAAAATAAATATATATTATTATGGGGACTTTATGTTCTTAGTCATGATTGATGAATGAAATATAAATATATTATTAAAATGAAATAAAAATCATCCCAAATAATTCAAAGGAATGTTAATTATTAGATTTAAAAAAATATGGAAACATCCTAACCCAAGTCCCACACAACTATCTAACAATGACCTATTCAGATTTTAGAAAAATATATAACATGAGGTTATTCGCTAATATAATATTTTAATGATATGGTTTTAACCACCCAAGTATGGACTATTGTTTCCCATGACATCATACTTATATCAAAATATTAAAATGCACTCTAGCTAGAAAAGGATGTCTATGTTAGTCAGTAGATAAATTGTATCTCATTTTATTTTCACATTAAAAATAATATTATAACAGAATATAATATAATGAAAACGTTTAGTAAACCTAAATAAGTTTTTCATATAAATAACTAATATAAAAAGTAATTAAAAATCAACCCCTACATAGCATGAAACAGTAATTTATAAGCCTAAAAAGGTAAAAAAATAATCAATAATATAATCTATAAATATGTCATAGTTCCACACACACACAAAAAATTATCTTCTTGACATAGTGTCAATGACGGTATCATTTCCATTGTAAGGATCCCCATACAAAATTAATTTATTTGGATAAAAATATTTTATAATATTTTGGTAATGATTTAAAGTAGGAAAACATTGAATCATCCATAAAATGTGTGTACATTTATAGTACGTACATTAAAAGAAAATAAAATTTTTGAAAGAAATCCTTCTAAAAATAAATTCATATTCCAAGAGGTTTTGTACTATAAAATTCTCCATCAGATCCCAAACAAACCTAAATTCTCAACATGAAGTATAAATTTTCAATGTTCATTAAAATTAATTATGAATGATCGAGAAGATGGGAAATCTGTCATTAATTGTGTAAATGGAGTTTTGTGGACATAATATATTTAATACACTTAAAATAATATTCTAGAAAATACATTTTTAATCTTAATGCTTCAATAAATGATTGAGTCATGAAGATATCTTAATCCAACAATGTGTTGTGGTCTATCATCATCATCATCGGACATCATGAGAACACCCCTTCTAATGTGTAATCATAAAATAATAGTTTTTAAACATAAAAGGAAAAGGAATGAATCAATGGGTACGAAATTAAAAATGACATGGAATATCATAATATGTCAAGAATGGCTGTTAGAATTTGAAATATATTATAATCATATATAAACAATTGAATTATCAGCAATCTTTATCGAAAGATACTATAATACATATCATTTAATCTATGAGAATATATGGGAATCATGATGACTTACTCAACCATAATAATTTTCTATCAATAAATAGTTTAAAACATGACATCACTAGAATGACATAATGGGAAAATGGTACATTAATTCCCAATATGGTACCCGTATTGTAAATAAATTTTTAATATTATGAACAATAATGATTATCATGGATACATTGAACAATAATATTAAACTCCAACAAAGAATGAAAGTCAAATAATGGATTCCTCAATATAGTTAATTTTATTCAATGAAGTATAACATAATATATATTTACAATAATTGAACATCAATATCATCATTATAGAATCCCATTCCTATATGTACCCATTTACGAAACCAGTAATTCATTATGTAGAAGGAAAGAATTACAAATAATTAAAATTGCCTTCGATCATAGCATATATTTTCAATTCATTATTTATTCTAGAAGTAGAATTCAGGTTAACCCAATGATTATTGATTCATCCTGAATATGTGAAAAATGTGAATCAAGTGTTGAATCAATATGTAATATATCTTATGAAAATATTTCTAATAATTATTACCCATAAATGTCATTAATAACTATAAATTAATCCTTTTTTAAGAGAAGATATATATGAAATGACAATTTAAGAACAATTCTACCTTAATTTTGGTAATTTTTTGGCGATCAATCATTGATATTGTGTCAATAATATTTATAGGATAATTATAAATAAATAATTAACTATAGAAGGTAAATTTTATAATGTAAATATAGATCTAATAATGAAATTATCTCAACATGATAGATCTACCAAAAATATATGGATAATGGTATAAATAGTCAGTAAATCAGAATGGAAAACTATATTTTACATTTTTACACCAACATATATCAATGATAAATAAATATATTAAATAAATATCTACTGAACATAAGTAATATTTAAAAAATTGGTTCCTTCAATTGTTTTACAGAAATGGAGATAATAATTTCTTATTAGATGTATAATTGGGTACTCATAAAAATGATATTACATAATCGGGATGGAATTCGAATTTAATTTAATAGGAGAAGTGTGGGAAATAATACACCAAAATTTATGTTTAATTCTTACCCAAAACTGTAAAAATATTAATAACTTTGAATAACATTTCTAGAATATGTATCATGGTTTCAATCGAACAACTTTCAAGATGGTATGGTCCAGTGGTCAACCTAGGCTGACTAGAATCCCTACTATTGTTCTATTTTTTCTACAAAGATGATAGTGTCGAAAAACCATCCACCACACAGAATATCACTAAAATGTAATTCTAAATTAAAAATATTGTATATGATATGTTATGAATAAAATAATTGGTCCATCATGAATCATGTAGTGGAAAATTTAGTTCGAATGAAAATCAAAATGAATAAGATCACATGACACTAATTATAAATAGAAATATCAATGAAAATTTAGGTTCGTGTAGATTTAATATCCAATCAAGTATGGTCATCATTAATATATTGATGAAACCACAAATATACCATGTTTTTCATTACATGATATGGTTCAATTATCATTTCACTCTTATGAATTGTTAAATATAGATAACTCATTAACACATACCCATAATATGGTTATTATAATATATATATCATTATTTTATCACTATTATATGAAAACAAACCATATCAACCATTGAAATATCATAAAATAACAATTCCATGTATAGATAACCAAGTAAAACATAGATGTAATATAGATTTATTCATAACACACAATGAGAAGAATCATATATTGTACATGTTTAGAAAAGAGAAAACTTTTTTCCTTCCCAAATAGATCACTGGTTAAACTAACCATGAAAGATGTAATGAATTATTTATCAAATAGATAAAATATGCTAAATTTATTTAAATTTGAATCGAATCAAAATTGGATATTGAAGTATTTTGTTAATAAAATTAATTTGAAACCCCATGTTTAATTTTATAAACCACAGAACTAGTTTCACTAGCCTCGCAGTGTGTTAGGTAGAAGAACATTGTTTTATTGAGAAAACTCTTGTTGTTATTGGAACACCATTGGTATGTTGGTCAGTTTTTATATTCCCTATAGAGTTACTAATGTAAAACTAGTAGGATATTTAGACCCACTAACTAGCTAGTTTATTTTTTTTCATCCACCATATTAATTATCTTTTCCAGAAAACATGAACAATCCTCGCCTAGATTATTATCCAAAAAAATAGTAATATAAATATTAAATATTTGAAAATAAAAAATAGAAACTATTTATTTATAACCATTATCATAAGATACATTAAACATAAATAGTTAAAATACACCAATGACACCTATTTTTTGTTGCTTATTTAATATAAATTTTTTCCTTGAATTTATCTTATATTCATATTTTTCCACTCGTTTTAATCTAATCATAAAATATTTTTTGTCTGGTATTTGATTCATTGTTTGATGTGGTTCCATCTATTGTACTATGTAATTTTTATTGGCTATTTAGTTTGTTAAAATGATATCAATTAGGGGAACATATTAATATTAGGTATGATAAATTATTGGATAATTATTATTGTGTGTTCATGAGTTACATAATGTATATAATGAATATATTAAAATGGATTATTCCATGTTTAATTAAATAATTTTTTTTTATATTGTGGAAGTTATTATTAATAAAATATCATTCAGATGTCAAAATATGAAATAATATATTAATTATAATATTTCAATTTAGTATATATTAATTTATTATTAAAGGAAAATGATAATATATTTTTGTTAAATATGAAATCAAATTTTTTTCTCAAACACTATATATATAATTTCATATATTCACCCTTCTATGGTTTAATATTATTTCCTAAGATTTTTTCCCTTAATGGTCATAATTTTAGGGTTATCATGATTGTATTATGGAATATTGGTATGTGACCATGGGTAATATGACGTCTGTGGTACTTTCTATAGGTGTTTTATTTTTTCCTTGGATGTGTTTTTAATTATGAATCCAATTTATTTATAATTTGTCTTATATATTAGTTTTTTACTCATTTTCGTTAATAAAATTTTTCATTCATTTTATAAATATTTTTCATTATTTTGGAAAATAGTATTCACCAAGAATTTTATTAATCCCATTGAAAAATTTTGCATCGATTAAAGATCACAACACTCTTCCTTATCAAAGAATACAATATTGGGAATCTTTTATAGTTGAATCTATTGGTAATTTTTTACATATATAATTCAATCATAGAAAATAAGTTCCTAGACAATTATAATGAATGTATCATGAATAATGAATGATTAATGGAATATAATAACAAATTATAAAAAATTTACCATTTGATATGTTAATAAAACTATAAAACATGTAATAGTAATTTATGTAAATTTAATTGTCATTATGGGAAGTTAATTTAAATCATTAAATATAAATTTAAAATTATAAAATATTAATCCTGATTAGTGGAGAAATTAATGTTGGTGGAGATTGAAATTGTTTCATTGGATCATATAAGATTATTTATAATGATAATTAACTTATGTTATTATTCACATGAGAAAAATAATTATATATAAAAATAATGTGAAAAAATTGGGATCATAGAAATATGCTGCAAATCCATGAATAATATTACAATAACTTTATATATGAAAATTTACCCAATGAATTATTTGGATATATATTTCTCATCTGAATGATCATTTAATGATATACCACACATAAGTGTAACATCATAATGAAATAAATAAATATTTACAAGAATATAAAATTTAAAATATAGGCTAAAACTAACATTCCTATGATATAACAAAATGAGAAATAGTTAATTAGTTTAAATGTATTACAAGATAGTTTTTTTATTAAAAAAATTAGAAAAACATTTTGATAGTGATTAATGAAATATAGATTTATTTATTATATATCAAATAGATAAAAAAATTTAAATTAGATGAGAAATATAGAAAAATTAATTAGTCTAAATTTAAAGACATTGTAAAAAAATTAATTTCATTAGTAACATAAAATAAACTATTTTTAAAGGTGTAATAATGTTCAAATAATACTATTATTCATAATAACTTATACAATAAAATTTACATGATATAAAAGATCATTAATTTTTAATAAATGTGAATTGAGTGGTCCAAATTACAAAAACAATTGAATGAATTTCATTTTTTAAATACTTATTATTTCATTAAAACCAAACATCAATGAATGAAATATTAAACTACATATATAAGTGTATTGATTTTTTTAGAAATAATATATTTATGGAAATTTTTATCCGAAAATAAAAAAAATGTATTATTTTTTATAAAATAGTATTTAAAAAGATTAACAATATCAAATATAAATGATGCATTATATATATATATATATATATTAAGAAGGTTTGTAAATAATAATATAATGAACTAATGTGATTCTGATATTAAAATTTATTGTTCATAATATGATTGTTAAAAAGTTAAAATATATATTTATGTTTATAATTTATCAATATTATAAAAATAGTCATTGATATAAAATTACGACTGAGTGAAATAAAATCTTATACATAAAAGTTATGTCTAAGAATACTTATTATTCTAAAAGTGATGAGATATCAAAAATAAAATTATAATTTTCTTATTTCCCTATTTAATGAATGTGTCTGTGTGTGTTTGTGTGTGTCAGTATTTATTCAATATAATAACATTTAATTATTATTTATTAATTTTTCATTAGTTATTGTATAATTTTCAAGTACATTTATGTAATATGTTTAATTATTATTTCTGTGAATATAGTTGATTTTATCATTTATTTTTAATCAGATGAAAATCACCAACTAAATTGTAATTTAGAATATATATTTTTTTTGAATATTTTTAATATATTATAAATTTTTAATTAATTTATATTTATTTAATTTTTTATAGAGGTAAAATTTTATCCTTAATAAAAATATGGACATAATTTAATAAATTGAATTATTTAATGAATACTATTAGTAATATTTCCATTCAAAAAATATAAGTACATATTATATTAATAAATAATACCCCACATGACCCATATTAATTTTTTTCATAATTTATAATTCTATTAAGATAGATATAATTATAATCTAATCATATAAAACTCTATATTTCTTTCTGATATTCCATAATGGTGACATAAAAATTTGTTGTAGTGACAGGTGGTTATTCTTCTAGAATATGTTTCAAAAATACCTCTTGGATGTTGACCAAGACCTACAAATAAATTTTATTAACTAGTAAATGTTTATTTCAATAATATCTTGATCAATGTTATAATCTATCAATTCAACTACAATCACATTCATAAGAAAATGTTCATCAAAATGTGTAATTCTATAACATGATTCCTTATAATCCTAATTATGATTGAAATTTGACTCCAATATTTCTTTTATTTATGACCACCACATCAATATATATATTAATATATTGATATAGAATTAATATAATATTTTAAATTCAATTAGTATATTCAAAAATTATATATTTAATCTTAATAAATGTAGTTATATATAGTTATTTCATATCATATGAATCTATATATTATATTGTAAATTTTTTATAAATCACATTTTATATGAAACAAATATATATTGACAATTGGTACTTTTCATTGTAATATATTTGGATAATAATTTTTATAGTGAGAAATTTTTTTTTATTTTTTTCAGTAATTGTTAGGGAAATAAAAAATTATGATGTTGCATTTGTGGTAATATTTTCATAGTATATTATGATTATGAATATATATTTTTAATCATTCCGTTAATTTGTTAATTTTTTATATTCAATTTTCCTAATTATTTAATTCTTAGATAAATTATAATACTTATTTACTTGATAAAAATATATGAAAAGAAAAAATATTTATTTTCCACGCATCATGATTTCATATAGGATATGATAATTGACTATTTTCATAATCTAGATATAATTTGTATATTCAATTTTTGAGGTTCTATATTCTCCCATAAATAATTATAATATTCCATTAAAATAATATTATTTGTTAAAAAATATTTTAATATAATATTCCACCTTCCACTATACAATACCCTTATTTCTGCAATAAAAATATGATTTATCTACATTTAAATTATCAAATATATAGAATTTTTTATGAAATCATTATCATAATTAACAATGAAAATTTCTATTTATTATTCATAAAAAATTGCATGTTACAAATATAAAATAGTTGTAATTATTTAATATAATATATTTTAGATGTACATCCACAAATGAGATACATTAATAAACCATCAATATGTAGTTGTTCAGTGTCTATAAAAGGAGTTATTCTATCGTCACCATATAATTTCATACCTAAAAATGATTAATATTTTTCTTTCTCATTCCTCCCCCCAAACTGAATTAAATATCACTATAGAATAATTATATAATGTTGAATGAATTTTATTAAATTGAAAAATAAAAATCAACTTGATATTTATTTATATAGATAATTTTATCGAATGATAACGTTTTATATAAAAGTTCATGCTTAAATTTGTCTATGTTATATCTGGAAATAAATTCCATTATAGTTAACAAAGGATTTACATTTTTATACCTGGTTTGAATATTTTTATTAATTTGAAATAGACTATGCAGTAGTGTTATTACAAGATACTATTTATATCTAGGTAAACTCGTAATATATTATATTAATAAAATGTAATCATTAATTTTTATTTTTTTAATTTTTTTTGAAATATTTCGTCATTGATATTAAATTTTGTAGATAATTACATATAGGGACATCTACATGATTATTTTATAATCTATGGATAAATTCTATTTATAATTTAATGAATTCATTAAAACTACATCGCTCCTACATTTGTGTTTATCATTTAATATATATGAATTGATATGATCATCAAAATAAAAATTATTTGTGAAAAATAAAAAATTACATCCACTATATGCCATATGAAAATGTTTTCATAAAGGGTCCGTTGGAGAAAAATTATTTAATTATTTATGTATTAACACCATTTCAATATATGTATTTCATAATCACCATTTCTTTATTATATATATTCTAGTTGTATTTGTTAATATTATTTGAATTGTTAACACAATAATTTTCATTTTCATCTTTTCTTATAACGTATTCCATTTGAGATCGCAATAAATTATTTTTTCATTTTTTGGAATGGTGAATTAGATTGCTAAATAATAATCTAAATCAGTTAATTTTTTATTTCATCGTTTGGAATTATTTTAACATTCAAAATCAGATAACATTATCATTTACATGGTGTTATATGTAATATATTACTCAATATTCTATTCCATCATGTCATCAATTTGTATATCATTTTCATTAATATAGATTTTGGTTTTCATGATCCTTGAAAAATGTACTACTTCATCCCAAAAATTATTACTTCGATGTAAAAATATTGCTATAAAAATTTTAGGTATCCTACAACTTAAATTTTGTATATGGTCACATGTAATTTTTAATAATGGAAAACTAAACAAGTCTAGTTAATTCAATGTATGTGTTTGTAATGAGAAATGGTAATTCATGGTTTTTACTAATAATGTTATTTAAGGAATATTCTTCAATATATAGAGAAATATTTACAGTAATATCCTATCTTAAGTATATATATCATCATTCTCACCATATATATATATTTCATAGTGATTTTTAATGGAAAAATATGGTCTTCTAACTCCATATTATGCATCAGATATTTCATTTTATTGGAAAATATTTTATGATAGGTCTGAATAATCACATTTAAAATTTTAATATTCACATAGCCCATTACATTATATAATAAATTGCAATATTCCAAAACCCTTCAACTAGATAAGTTATATTATTTAAAACTATTCTTTCAATGGTGTTCATTAGATGTGTTATTATATCTTTATATTCATCCATCATAGTAAATATTACACCTACCTATTATATTATTATATTAAATGATGAGATATTCCCTCAAAAATGTAAATAGTATCTAGTCAATAAAAGAATAAATTAAACGTATATTATTTTTAATTTTCATCACATAGTAATAACAGTGAAAATATTTGATATAACTATATATTTAGCTATATATATCAAAAAGGAAACAATAAGAGTTAATTTATATTAATATATAAACCTTTTTTATTTTAACATACATCAACTGTCTTAGTGTGATCTATTAGACATTCTTAAAATTCTCACATTGTAAAAAAATCCACTTAAAATATAGGAATTTATAAAAAATACTAACATCAAACATATTACAGGTTTTACTAATGATAATACATGTTATATTCATTATTATCATTGGGAAATATGTAATATTAAAAGAATCTCAAATAAACCATAGTGTCCAAGAATTTGATATATTAATATTTTTTGTAATTTTATATTTTAACCATTTAATGATGATAACAATAATGATGATCATGTTTTGATATATTTAGGTCTTATATATTATGATCAACATATTCATCTATATCTTATAGATTATATAAGTTAATTAATGTGGTCTTGTATATTTTAGTAAAACTATTGAGTTGAAAAATTAAGTCATACTTCATAAAAAAGGATTGGTGAAACCCCTCAAAATGTAAAACAACTTATTAAATAATTTTCTAAATTTAATCCTAGTAAAACAAATATTAATTTATATGAATGATTAAAATTATATAATTTTATATTGATATAATCCTAGAACCATGATTTAGTCCAATAAAAAATCATACATACACATTATATGAAGTCCAATGAACACTATAAAATATAGATCATGATATTTCTAGAAAATTAATATGATAATAATTTTAATTTTTTATCAATTTATTTTTGTTAAATATCCAATATTCAATAGCATAAATATCCTTAAGATGTAATTTTTACTATATAATGTCATTATAATACATTTATCATTAATTTTTCATGTTATGATTTCAAAAAAGTAAAGAAAATTATATACCATGTCAATTGACATGGGATCTATTTATAGGGATCAATTTCATACTAAATTAATCACCAATATAATTCAAGAGATTACGATTAAAAATTTACTGAAATATCAAGACGAGAATAATAATCAAATATTATTGTTATATATAGGATACCGTTATCACTCAAAAAAATTCATTAAAAACTCAAATTAAAAATTATTGTGTTATGAAGCAACAATAAAGGAAAGCTAAATTATTGTAATTAACTTCATGAAAATGAGAGAAATAAAATATCTCTATTTTTCCATTGGATAATAATAGATAAAATATACTTAACCATTAATTATTATATAATCTCTTTTGATCAATATTATTTATTAGAAATTTTTATATTTTTTTGCATTACAAATAAAATTATTTATAAATTTACATTCATAATTTAAATGAATCATATATTTTTATAATTCATGTGTGGGAGGTTTAATACTATATATTTTATTTACCATAGTCTAATTATTGAATCACAAAATCTTCCGCTGACTATCAGGGTCTAGATTGACTATTGTTCAAAACTTATCATCATATAACATTTTATTTAGATAATATGTAGTGTAATTCCTATAATATATTATGAATTTATGTGTTATATATTTCATCCAATATTATTCATTAATATTTAAACCTCAATGAAACTGTATTTTACATTTCATAAAAAAGTCATTCGAAATGTGTAGAGCCTCCAACATCAATATATAACAGATGATCACATCAATAAATATATACAATGTATCAAATGTATGATATTGGTAAAAAAAATTAGATACATCATTTGAATTGAATTCAATTATGTGATGAATAGTCAATAATAATGGATAATATTATTATATCATGATGGATTATTTATAGGGAAAACTTTATATGTAACATATGATTAGAACCACAAAATATTATCACCATGTTTTTATATGAGTTATTTCGAGAAAATAATTATTGAAAAACATTTCAAAAACAAATTTAATTTAAAAAACATTATCCATACCAGTACAAATATTTTTTAAATATTTTATAATAATTTCACACATCACTTACAAAATGAAATATTTCTCAAAACTATCTTTTCAGACTCCACAAATTTATTTATAAAATACTATTAATATATATCTGATCCATGGTTCGATAATTAATATACATAAAACCCATAAAAATGATTATAATTTACATTAATGAAATGATATTGATTTACTCATTCATGAGTACATTTGAATATTAATAATTTACAACATATTAATCGTAACATTGATTTGAATATTAATGAAGTACTTCATTATATATAGATTTCAAATTATATTTTTATCTTCAAATCACATTACATTGTCGATTGAAATCATTTATCAATTAGTTATATTTTTTTCAATCCTAATACAAAAATTAAATCTTTTTTAGTGATATACAAAAAAATATTTGTATTTAAATATAATTTCATATTGATGTGAGAGAAAAATAAAAATATTTTTAACATATTTGTAACAATTCATTTGAATACATGATATATTTGTTTAAATTGGTATAATTTATGATTTTCATTATTATTCATCAACACCAATTAAACTAAATAAATAATCCCAAATCTATACCGAATAATGTCACCCAAACATAATTTGGAAATATTTTTCTACATAATGAATAATTTAAATTTTAATACTAAAAAATTCCCTGCTCATGTAACCTTCTAGATTTGTGTTTTTAAAAATTATATCAATAATAATTATATTATACAATAGTAATTAAACTTTTAATAAAATATTCTCACAATGACATTTTATTCCCTTACTAGGAATATTATTGGGAATTAGTTTAGTGTACCAGCATAATCTAAACCACACCTCCCTCTATTGAATAAATCAAAAAATAGTTTTTAATGTATAACAAATCATTTATTGTTATTATAACATATTTTAGTATCACTAAAAATGAAAAAAATAATACCTTATTAATATAATGTGATACTATAATATATGGAATATTAGAGAAATGTAAACCATAAATTAAATAAATTCCTAAAATTGTACTATTTAATGAATAATGATGTCAAATGTTAGAATCACAACCCTAAACATAATATCATAAAATTGTATGATAATAAAATAGTAAATGAATTAAATACCTCAACAGTATTCAAAAAATCACTACTAAATAAGGTTTAAAAATTGTACAGAAGAAAAAAACAAATTAAATTGAATGAAGAAGAAAATTTTAATTCAATCTAATCAATTCCAGCATTGGGAGATAAGGGTGAAGCCATCTACCTCCCTCGTTTCAATGAAAACCGACAACATATGATGAACACACTAGAATCTGGGTCATGATTCCAAGAAACTTCCTATGATCTACTCAACTAAATTAAAAACACTCTATATATTAATTTGGATTCAAAACTCTATATTCTACCCACATAAGGATTTGATCTAATAAAAAGTGATGAATAAAGGAGTATATCTAAGAAAATGTGATGAAAGATATGATAAATGAATAATTACAAAAAATTTACTATAGATTTGCCAAGGAACATGTTCAGATTGCTTCTAGATATATGCGAAAACATCCTTTTTTCATTGGGGAGAAAAAAATATGTGGTATAGTATATTTGGTTCAAAATAAATCAAACATATTTACAATCCGAATTAGATCCACAAATATAAGAAATTTATTTTTTCCATGCATGGTTTGGCCACATGGATTGGACAAATTGAGTGCTGACTATGAACCCCTTTTTCTATTAACACAAATCATATAAAATTAATCCAATTTCTTCTCTAACATCCAAAATAATCATTAAAAATATACAATTCATCATGAATTGGTTAAAAACTAGAAACCATGGGTGTTATATTTTCCCCATCATTGGTCTTTCCATCCCAATAAGGTGGAATGTTATTACTAAAATGAATGAGTTTTTTCCATTTTAAATTCATATGTATACAATACATATGATGCTCGTATCATTGTTTAAACCCACGAAAATGGTACTCCACTATCCTAAAAGTGATCTAAAACACATATATACCCAACTTTATGGTTACATTATATTCAGTATAACAAGATTAGTTATGAAATTTTTTCTCTATATTTCGATTCCATAAATCCTAATCTTTTAATATAAGACCACCCAATGAATAGACAAGATGGATTTAAACTCCAAGAATTAGGAAATTCTAGACTAATTCTTCCATAGATAAGGGACCAAGTTGATACCATTTTTATTGGCCCACTCATTTTCATTTATTTGAGAACACATTGAGTCATTACTGGGCCGTGAAAACCCCATGAAGAAAAAGGATCTAAATAAATCGTAAAGAGTCACAATTGCTATATGGGGAATTTTTTCCCTTTCACTGATAAAATATAAACCAACCAAACATATTCCCTTATATAAATATAGTACATGAGACAAATAATTAAAATTCAGAAAATTATATATTCCAATGTTATCCAAAAATAATAATACAGTAGAAGAAAACTACACATAAATGTAATCGTGGAAGATAAATCAAATAATAACCAAAATAACCAATAGACACCAGGATCCACTAGTTAATTTCTCCACCACTACTATACATCTAAATAACTCATGATGTAGTGGTAAAAACATGTTTCACCTTACCTTTTAAAACTTCTGGGAAGATGAAATCTGCAAGAAAACTAATGTTCCAAAGTAGGGGTGTGTATAAAATGTAGTAGTATTTAATCCCAATGACTAATGTAGTCACTCCAAAATGATATAAGGGTTATCAATATTTTTATAAAATATTTTATTTACAACCATCTTTGATATTAATTTATATGTAAATATAAGTACTTCTCAAACTGATTATAAATAAATATAAACTAAAACCAAGTGAAATAATTTTCTAGAAATATTGACTCCATGTATACATTTAAATAAATCATTAAATAACTTTTTGAAAACAAATATGGAAGCACAATAATGTTTAAACAATAGATACTACAAAAAAACAATGTAGTGTTATGATAGTTCCATACTCATGAGCGGTTTCACATATATTTACAAACTCATCAAAAGGTAATTCTTCCCCATGTAGCATTTATACATTTTTTCACTAGGAAAATTATATAATTTCAACCATGGCCAATAATGCAATATAATATGCACAACATGTTTGCAAAAAACTAAAACCAATTTCAATTGATTCAATAAAAATTAATGTTTATCGAAACCAATCCACCAATCCAATTTCAAATCATTAAGGCATTAAAAAAATTTATCTAATAGAATAATTATAAATGATTCAATTTAAAAAACCTATTGAATATCTATAATTTAAAAATCATGATTGAAAATAAAAAACAATATATTTCACAAAACATTCCAATTTTAAATATTGTCTACAACCCATAACTAAATAGGGATTAAAAATTGTAAAAATGATAAAAAATTAATTGATTTTATTGAAATCGCAATTTTAATTCATCCCAATCAATTCCATCAATGGTAGGTGAGAGTGCAGCCACCTACATCGCTCGTTTTGAAAAAAAAAACCATTGTGAATGAAGAACACTCAAGAATTGAGGTCAAAATTTTAATAAATTACGCATGATATCATACCCCATCATGAAAAACTCATGTCATGAACTTATCTAGACTCAAATCTATTATATATACCCAATTGGGTCATAGATCTGAGAAAAAGTGCTAAAAGTAGTAGTTTATCTAAGAAACTTTGATGAAAATGATGAAGAATGTGAACATTCAACAAGAATCAACCCTCAATTGGCCATCAATCATGTTCGGATCACTTATAGATTGATAGGATATCTAACATTGGAATTTTATAGAGAATAAAATCTTGAAGGGATTATTCTTATATAAATTGGTAAACAGATGGACAACCCGAATTAAATCCACAACCATAGGAAATTATTTTTCTCCTTTAAATTTTTTTCAAAACCAGTAGCTAAGTATGTAGCACTATTTTTCTTAACCAAAATCTATAAATTTAATAATATTTCTCCTCAAAATACCCATATTACATTTATTCATACAAAAATAATCTTGGAAAGGCTACATACTCTAAATTGAAAATTTTACAAGAACATTTGTAAAATTTCATTTTGTGAGTGTAAAAAATGTAAAAGCCTCACCAAAAGTTTCCATAATAAATATTATTATAGATTTTATTTAATATTCTAAATGAAACTAATTCATTTTCACCAGAACACACAATTTTCAATAGTGGATTGAAATTTAGAAAAAATAGATAACATATATATTTTTTGTTTAATTTCCCAATGGGAGGATATAACTAAAGAATGAAAAAAAATTATCAATGATTTATAAAGAACGAAAACAATACAATACACTCATATCTATATTTTTACTCATTTATGTTTGTATCCCTTATTAAATATCATAGTGGTTTTTTGGGGTGTTCAAACATTTATTGAAGGATTCTATATTGGTTAACTGTGGTCGTATGTTTTGACAAACTATAAAACCAAACCATGAAACTTTTATAGTTTCCCAGGTAGTAGAAAATATTTTGATTGTGGTTTTTCTAGGGAAATCAAGTCTTTTCTACTAGGATCGAAAGGTGACACATGTTTAGTGCAATGTTAAACTATCCATGCATCTCGACCAATCAACAATTCACGTGTCTCCATTTTGTGCACATGGAAAGTTGTATGGTTTGTATTCACACTATGATCTGACCTAAGAAACTATGTGAATGGTAATTAAATCCCTCATAATAATAACTAAAATCCAAAAACTCCATAATTATTATTGAACACCTCCAACTTATACCATAATCTAATACTGTTTATTTTTCATATAATCTTGTGAAATATTTTTATCCCCAATACTCATTACATTTTGAATAAACGTTCTAATCAGAGAAATGGTAATCTTCATCTATGTTTCATTTTACATGTCCTACAATCAATATTTTTTTATTGATCAATTATTTATCAATTTTATGATTTCCTTGTTTTTCTTGTAAATTTAATAATTGTTGTGGAATTGTGGAACTAGCGACATTAATAAATTATACTAATATCTCTCTTATTATAAATAGTGATCCCCATAATATGAAACTCATCTCAGGCATGATATGGTTGGATCATGGATTTTTTATGTAGCTTTAAATATTATTGTCCGTCATAATTTTATTATTTTATTGGAAATTTATATAAATATTAATGTTAATATTTTATGCATGTTCTATGAAATTTCATATTTTAATATATAATGAATAATTATTTTACCCTCTTATATTTTAATAAAAAATTTATTTATTTAAGTGTTTGTGATTTTGACCTCTCTCAACTTTTGAGAAATAATTTATACCGATTTTTCTTGAAATTATAATTAATGAAAGATTAGTCTATTTTTTAATAAAATGGAGAAAATTTCCATGAATTTGATTTCTAAAGTGAATTATTTGATTTGGATAAAATGAGTAGAAATTTTTTATATTTTCTAAATATTTTCAATTGATTAAATTTTTGAAATGTCCATGAACCCAAATTGAATTTTTTAAAACGATTTTGTATATTTTTTTCTTCAATTATTTGAAATAAATTACAATTTATAATGTAAAGAGGGTGAAAACCAATGTTATGACATTTATTTAAACAATAAAATTTTTTATTTATTTATTCAAATTAATTATGGTTTTTTTAATAAAATGAATTGTTATAGTTATTTTTGTTTTCAATCTAATAAGATTGACATTTTTAATGTTTTAAATTTAAAGAGGATTTGTATTGAAATCGATTATGCTTGAATACCCGATTGGAAATTTATGTTAATCCTCTCATGTCACAACCCCATATAGTACAATGTTTAATTATTATACTTCTCATTTTTATGTTATGGGAAATTAATTACTTAATTTTAGGGTGTTCATCGTTGAGATAAATATGGTATTTTGTGTTATGTGATGGTGATTTAATTGTTGAGGGATTCAACCCTTTGATAATATTTTTATAGGTCCTCTTATGATCCTCGTAACATTATTATCTCATCAAAATCATAAATCTAGTAATTGGAACAAATATTATTTGATTGGATTATAGAGATATATGATTCAATAAAAGAATTTTATCCACTATGGTGGATTCATAGTAACTATGAAAGGATCTGTCTATGGATGGGTTCCTAGGAAATAAGGTGTACATGAGACTTTTTTTCATGAATCATATGCGTATATACATAATCCCTATGATTTATCATGATGTTTATTGATGTTATTATTTATAATAATTAGTATAATAAAAATTCATTACATATGACATCCTTATACAAGATACATGGTTAATGACATCATTTTTTGTTTCCTCATTGAAGTAGATTTAAATTGCATGATCTATGAGTTTGTTTATATAATATTAATTATCTCAATTTAATTGAATCTATTTGAATATTTTACATAATGTTAATCTTCGGATGATTTCATGGAAATTTTAATTTTTCATGAGAAATTTTTACAAAAATTTTGAAAAAAAATATGTTGGTAAATGGATAGTTTATTGGTATTTTTGATAACTTATTATGAAATTTTATAAAAAATAATTTTAGAATATTATTGATAATACCTTATAATAATCATATTTTAAAATATTTTAATTTACATCATAATTAATTACATTGAATCGTTTCTTTAATCCTAATGGGGTTTTTATCTCTCATTCATTCTAAATTGTTTGTTGATTGAAACCATTATGAAAATATAATAGGTTCCACTACTATAGTCTTATTTTATGGGTATCGGTTATGGTGACCATGGTTGGGTGAATTGGGATATGGTTGGAATTTCTAGAAGACTACGATATTTTTTTCTACACATTTTAAATTACAATTTTTGATAATCTCCTTATACATTAAAAGTTTATATAACTGTTTATATATGTTTATGTTTTCATAACATACTTTATTTTTTTTAATAATTTTTGGGAATAATCATATCAAATGGTTATGCCATGGTGAAAAAGTAATTTTCACAAACCCTTGTTAGAAAATAACAACATTCTGATTAGTGTTGAATCATATTGAATATCATACTAGATGGTATTTTAGGATAGATCCTTACAGATGGAATCAATGGGGCTCTTTACAAGAAAGAATGAAATTATCATTGAATGGATTTATGTTATTTTATTTGATTCATATTAGAATTTATAATAAGTCTGTTTTTGGGAACCAGCGGTCATTCATCATGGGGTTCATAATAACCACCTCCTCATTATGAATCTTTGTTTACAAGGGTAGTGGGGACTTATTTATTTATTTTCTATTACTATTTTGTTGATGTGAGAAAATAATTATATTCCCAATGATACAATCATTGACATGGAAAATCTGTTTTGAGAGTAGTAACCAACACAAATTGATGATTAGAGTTTCACCTTGTTTCAATGGTTTGGTATATTATGAGGAATAAATGTAACTAATCCATAAATCCATACAAAACATTTCTTGTGGTAGGTATGTGTTTTAGCGGCCCATAAGACCAAGTAGTCTATAGTTCTATTCATGTTATAAACATGAATCCTTATCCATATTATTCTAGGTTACGCTACTTCTATGATGAATGTTATGAGAGTTATGGTCATTTTTTTCCTATTTTTTTCATGTGTCATGATATTTCATTAATTAAAAATTTAAATCCATTTATATAAATAAATTGGGGATTAAAACAGGTTTTTATTTATCTATTTGATACTTTTTTTTCAACTACCTTTATAAAATATTTATGATTTTTTGAAATCTTTTTTTCAAGGTTTTATTTAAATAAATATTTATGAATATTTTTAAGAAGTGTTTTTTGGGGTATTGGTTTTTATAAAGTTGTTTTTTTCATAAATAAAAATTGATATTAATGTCATGGAAAACATGGATGAATTTACGAGAGATAATAAGTGTTTTTATAAATATCTAATTGATTTATTACAATATTTTTTATTTTTAATAGAAAGTGTATTTTTTAAATGGATAAATATTGTGTTCTTTGAAAAATATAACTCATTTAGGTTGTAATTTAAAATATTCATGGATTATTTAGTAATGATTGTATTTTTTATCTAGTCATATTATATTCCAAATGTTATATTATTGGGTTTTTAATGTAAAAATATATACCATAGAAAATTTCCATGAATCATTGAATTTTCATTATCATAGTGGTTCTTAATGTTACATAAAAGAGTTAACTTGTTGTTATTACTATACCCAAACACCATTTTTAGTGGTGGATCAAGATTCTATTCATCAATTCAATAAAATACATTTATTCATGTAAGTTTCATCTCTCATATCATAAATTATATTAATGTTCTCATGAAGTAGATTATAGGAATGATTTAGATGATGATATTTTTTATTCTATCAGGTGTCCAGATAATATTAATCCCATTTATATATTCTTTTTTGTTAATGGGACATAGTTAGGAGTGGTGGAATTTAGTGATTACATCTTTCTTAAATGATATCATTTCATGGGATCATTTCAAGTCAATATTCCCTAAGACTATTTTTTATATGGATGTATTAATGGATAATGATTATATTCTATTGGGATTTGGACATTAAGGGATATCCATTTTTTATTATTGTTTGAAATTTTCATTTTTATAATGATTTAAAATACGTATATTGGGATATGAATTCATCAATGAAATAATTTGTACGTATTCTATTTTCACATACCTCATGACCAACTCGAATGAGGTCTTGTAGGCCACTTATTAAATAATGATCAATTTTTATTTTTCAATTGAATAAGATCTTGTAAAATGACATAAATGTAATAATTAAAAATTAGTGATTGATAAATAAAATTCTCCTTGGAAAAATTATAATCCCCAGACACATGCTTGTCGTGAGGTGTGGAAAAAACAATTAAATCCCCTAATGGTGTAGTGTGAATGGTAACTAGAATTTTGTTCTCTAAGGATAGGTGTTTTATTCTTTGGGTCTCTTAATAAATAACAAGTTAGAATGATTTAAGATACAATGAATTTTTCTTAAAAATGTATGAGAATTTAATATGAGATATAATGGATTGGACATAAGATGGGTTTTCCCATTTGTGATGTCCTCATATATTTTAATGAAAATACAAATCCTCTTGTTTTATAAAATATAATTAAGTGAAATAAATTATAATTGTTTCTTCATTTCACCACTGATTTAATTATTTATCACATTGTAGAAATATTAATACATTATTATTAATTACTCATTCAATACCAAATATGGTATTGATTTCCCTAAATAATTAAATCAATCTATTTTAATTTCTCCATGTGATTTATCAATCACCAAATTACTCCCATAGTTGATTCATTCAGAGATTTATGAATCGGTGTAAAAAAAATACATCAAGCAAGGGTAGAATAATATTTATGTCATAGAAATTTAATATTTATGAATAAATAGAAATAAAATATTTTTAATTTAAATTAACAAATAAATTAAAATGAAAATAATTCATTTAAATGAAAATAATTCTTTTGAATATAACATCAGATACTAAAACATCACAAAATGGGGCCCCCATTCCGTTCATATAATCATAATGGATTATACCCCTTCCATGCAAGGTGGTGTCATTAAATCTAAATAAAAATACATATGGAAGAATGTCAAAGCACCATGATGTTATCCATTTGGGATTTAATAATTAAATACTTGTGTGTGGCATGAGGAACCTAAACATCTATGTGTTTATTATATTACATTAATTTACTTGTGTTATTTAGTGATCATGTATTTGTGAGGTAGTAATGGCTTATATTACATAATAGGTGTTGTCTTATTCTTCTATTTACTAATAGGATCATTATTATTACTCTCCCACAATTGCTCAAGAGAGTAGGGTTTTTAATATTGAGTGTACATGTAATGTCACACACCAATATATAAATATTTTTAATTTTCATGGAGAACTACAAGGACCATCAAAGGAATTACTAGCATGTACATTTGGAAAATTTTGGTGTCACTTTTTATCATACTTTTAGTATCTACATTGGTTACTCTTGTTTTTTAATAGTAATATTTTTTATCATCCAATTTAGATACTTTCAAGATTCATTTATATATGGCTTGATGATTATTCTGTATAAAACATCATATCTCCGAATATTTTTTTCTTATAGGGGTAATTATTATCATATTGTGAGATCTTGGTAACCTTGGTTGTAGTTTCCACCCCTTCACCTATTGGTGCCACGACATGGGGCCATTATCCTTATTCATTCATTCCCAACTCTGGAGGGGAATCTTTGGAGTGGTGGGTTAAGAAATTATGGTACTAGAGGGGTGGCAATGTCCTAAGATGGAGTTTGGAGTTTGTATCAGCGATAATTTCATTGGATGGTTGGGAAATAATGTCACAGGATCTTGGTGTATGACATAGTCTATTAAAGACGAGCCTGGACATGAGATTTTAGGGACCCCCGAAACATGATGCTAGGACTCTCAATCTACCGAACATCCAAGTGAGGCTACACTATATGTATAGTTGAGACCCAATGAAAGGTATGTTAATAATAATGACTTATTTTCTTATTTAATTGGTAATATTGTGTAATTTAAATAAATAATTGAGTCCAACCATTTTAGTGGGATGTGCATCCATCCATTGAGGACCCGCTGCTATGTTGTTGCCCCCCATTCCGGAATTCTAAAGGTGGGAAGAATCTATTGCTTATTCTAGGAAATGTTTTCCTTTCTCAAAATGGGAAGATTTTGTGTCAGTCTCTTCTTCTATGGATTTGTCCTCAAAATGCATTACCAAGTATAGGTCTCCCTTAAATATTATGATTTTGTTTTTTAAACACTTCTTTGATGTCGTATCCTCATTGAAACTGGTTAAATACAATTCATTTGTTATGATATTCAAAGGGGACATGTATGGGTAGTATCCATCAGTTGCGGGATAAGTCACGTTAGAAATCGCTGTAATTTCTATGTGTTGAAACACTTATGCATCTAGTATTCTTCCCCTTGGGATAGGGATTTTTATGGGCGTGGAATCCCGAGCTCTCCAACATTGATTTTGGGTAATTATATGCCATATGCATGTCCATATAGTTTTCCCCATATTCACATGTTTTTCACAAGGTATGTTACGAGTTTAACATCTATATGATATAAACTGAACTGATCAAAACATTTATAGGAGTGGGTCGAATGGGTACAACCACGAGAAAGAGAACATAAGGGGTTTACTGGATGAGTGGATGAAAACTTCCATCGAAGATGAATTTGAGGATTCATGGTTCCAAAAAAAAGGGATTACTGGGTTTTATATTGTCTAGGATTAAATGATATAGAGGTTTACTTTGTACCATGCCCCGAGAGATAGGGTTCAAATCGCTGATAGTTCGAAGGGAGAGAAATGGAATCAGGGTGCATGAGAAAGAAAAACTCAATGGCATATTGGGTCTTACGCATTGATAGTCACCCATCTTGAGAGGGAAAATATTGGTTGGATGGTTATAGAATGTGTTTGGGAATTAAGCATGGTTAAAATCTTATGGGAATGGCGTGGTCCCACAAGGATGTGGAATCCCTTGTTGAAATTTGGATGGATGATGGAGGGATGAATTAAATGGATAGAGAAAGAGCTAGAACTATCTTGTAGGTGATGATAATGTTTGGATTGAATCTACAAGATGCTTTCTATGTATCATCATGGCAAGCAATCAAACTCCACATAGTTTAGGAGGTGGGGAGATGAGACACCTGAGGAGGGGGACCATGAGAATGGGAACATGGATGGTACTTAGAGGATGTAAACCCCCATGTTTTGGGATGATATTCTTGAGAAAATGGATCAAGGTAGAGCCAACGATGATAAATGAATGATGCACTTGATCCTCACAGAGGCTTCTTATGTACCCATGTGGCAGGGAATCAATTTCCTCGTATTTTATAACAGAGGTGTGTGTAGAGGATAGCGACTCGACATTACACTTGGGTTACACGTTGTTAGTGTCCCAAGAGTTGGTTTGACATAAGAAAGGGATATATTAGGATTTGGTTCTTTTTAATGGGGACAACAATGTTTACTAGTTCATGGGGTTGAACGTCAGAGAGGGTTCTACCTACGGTATCTAAGAGAAAGTTATAATACCACAATTATATAGAATATGTTTACGAGTTTTTGGGGTGTAATCTCAAGGAGGATTCCTACACATTCTTCTTAGGAGATAGGGTTCAGAACCCACATTGTTTCGGTTGAGGTATAGGACTGGAGTGTGCTCAGAAGATAGCGACCCGAAGATTATGCTTGAGGCTTATAAATCGTTAGGTGCCCAATATATAACTAATATCTAGGGACAGAACATCTAGTTTGATCCCCACAAAGGGGAATACAACATCTTATCATTGATTGGGATTGATCCACATTGAGGCTTCCTATAAAAAATGTATAAAATATAGAGATCAAAACCCATTTAGTTCATATACATATAGTTTATCATCATGTGGGATGTGATGGGAAAATAGTTTATCATCATGTTGGACGAGGGTGAAATGATGTGAAGTGGTTGGGATCGATGGGTGATGGGCATGAACCATAGGGAGGCATATAACAAACCATTCATAGATTTGGAAAAGGTCATATTCCATATTTCGTGGTATTAATTGATGGGGTATACCCACTAAGGCTACCAAGGAGGATTCCATGTTCGATGCTTACTCTATACCCACATGAGTCATGCACGGTGTAAAAAACAAGAAGTAGAAAATTACTGATGATCATGTTGAAAATGGAGCATCTATAGGAAATAGAATGGTGATTATGAGTAATTTTGGACACAATGAGAAAACTGGGGCTTACGCTTGGTTAGCATCCCAAATAGGTAATTTGGGATTATTCTTGGTTAGTGGCCCAGGGAGACGTATATTGGGACTTACTCCACTATGGATCATGGTGGAAATAATCCCAAATGGGGAGAGATAGGGTATTGATGTATCATGTCACCATCATTCCTCTATCCTATGCACAGATAATAAGATAGGAGGATCATAGATACTACCTCCTTCATGAAAGGCTATGCGGTTACACAAAAATTGTTACCCTTCCCCACTGACAGATATTGTCCAACTCAAGGTTGATCTCATTCCATTGGAGGAAGATATCACCCTTCTAGAGACTAGTGGGTGTGGAAATGTCTGAGGTTGGGGATGTCTTTTATATTTCATGGGGTGAGACTACAGTTTGACATCATGTGTTGATGACCATGGTGATTGGAAATTTATTGTCTTGTAGCTTGGATAACAAGGTTTCACTCTTCACCCCTATGACATACATAACTAATGCACTTTAAACCTTGGAGATGGGATGACACCAGTAATGTCATGTGGATATGTGGTTATATAGTGATCCATTGAGGGTTTCATGTTATCATGGCTATGATAATGTGCAATAGTTGTTATCATTCATTTGCAATGAAGCATTAATCTAAGCAGTGAATTATGAGGTGCTGCCCAAGGGACCTTGAAATCACTTCGCAAGAGTCTAGAGGGTTATACGAGAAAGGGTTGGGTAATGAATGATCCCATATAATGATGTTCTTTGTTAAGAGGGCATGTTTGTGGAAGAGGATGTACCTTTTCAAGGGAAAGGGATTTACGAAGAGGATGGGTTTCATGAAGAGAATAGGATTCACGAAGTGAAAATGATTCATTAAGAGGATGTGCATCACAAATGGAAAGGGAATCATGAATAGGATGGTATTCATGAATAGTGGGGCCTCTATAAATGGGAACACATAGTAGAGTAGTGCTTCACATTATAGAATGAATCTTTATTGGGATACTGGTTCATGAAGGTTCTATTCCTAAAAAAATGTCGAGCACCCCGAAGGAGTACCTTCTTAGGTGAATGACATATTCCTTCACAAATGAAATATCCACTATAGAAGGATGATTTACAGAACACATAGAGGCCTAGATTATAGAGTCCAAGTAGATTTGGCGATCCATAAGTTGTATTCCCTAAGGATGTGCGAAACTAGAGATCAGAAGATGAAAGGGTGGAGTCATACATTCTTGGAAGGGGGTGAGCCTTATATTTATAGGAAGACATGGTCAGTGAGGGTTAAAAAAACCCGCCACTATGATGAGTTCCATATTATATAGGAGCAACATTGTCATCCATCATTGACCGCACTGAGGGTGCAAGATACTGCAAAGAGGACCATTGATTTGGGCGCTGTGGAGTGATCCACGGTGGCCGAGGATGAGAAAAAGGGGCTACGGGCCAGTGTTGGATTCACACCATGACAAGACACCATGGTGCCTATCGTGCAGGTGGTATCATTAAAATAAGATATAGAAGAAGAGATCATCGTTAAGGGGCTCCAATGTGATGTCTTGGAGGGACATAGGCCCCTTGACAGTGTTTATTCACTATAATGCATCCTTCTGTCTCCTACCATACCAGGAAATTTTTTTAACGCAAAAACTTTCACCCCTTAGAATTTGAATCAAAGACAAAAAAAGATCAATTTATGGGGGTAGGACATCATAGATGCATGGAAAATTGAATCTGTAGTGGATCGCAGAGATTGGTCTTGAAGAGGGGTGCGAATCTGCAGCGCGAAGACCGGCACACCACTGATTCCTGCTGGATTACACATGAATATGCCTCATTATGTTGGGATGAAGGGAGCCAAAAAAGCTTTTCTGGGTTTCCAATAATATAATCTACCGTTATAAGAGACCCACCCCCACTCGTCCCTATATACAGTGGCTCAGTGTATCTTTTCCTCATATGGAACTTTGTGAATGACATTTCTTGCGCTCTTTCATTGATAACCGGTCATTTCTGCAAATAGTTTTTCAATCCTGTGTACATAGGTCTAAAGCATCATAGATTCTATTTATCGAATCTAGCAATAATGAAATGAAGATTCATTTGTGACTTAGGATGATGCCAAGTATTCTTCACGTTGCAGAGAGGATGTACAATTGTCTTCATGAAATGTCTTTTTGATGTTTCTATGTGAATGATACTTTGCTCAATTTTTGTGTGCCAACCTAAATTTCTAAAATTCTTCATATCAAATATCCTCTCTAATGGCTATGAAAGAAGATTTTGATGTTTTAAATTAGATTAAGGCCATGTGAAATAACATATAAATAGGGAATTACATCTGGAGTACATTTTATCACAAATTTTTGAAGAACTGTATTATAGAGGTTAAGAGGGAATATTCATTATGAAAGTGCCAAACATTATACAACTTGTTGGATGAAGCCTCCAACCCCAACTCCATCAATGACGAGATAGACTAATGGTTTAGGAACATCCACATGAAACACTGATGGTACAATGTTGTGGATGAGCATATTAGAAAATATCATACTTCAGTCACAACACATTGTTTGTACATCCATTTTCATAGTTTCCAAGGATAACCATTGCTGAAGGAGTCATATCCACCTCTACATAAGATGATAATCATGGATGGCCTTAGAAATCAAGACATGGGGTGGTTCACAAGATGGGGCTTGTGAAATGGTGAATGCATCACAGATGACTGGGTCTCAGCCTATTGGTTGTGTACTTCTTGGTAAGAGATTGAAATTTTCATTATGTGTGATTTCATGTATGAAGTATCATATGAATCCTTATATAATGACTATCAACTGAGGGAATTTATCTAAGATTTTTTTCAACTAGCGGTCTCTAGATTCTAACACATACCATTTGCCTCACATGGAGGATGACATTAGCCTATGTGAGATTTATCATATTTCATGCATCCCAATATTGAGAGGCTAGTACAACGATTTACTCCCCACCACTAATATATGTGGGGACATGGTGAAGATTCCACCTTTGGTAATGTAATTGATGAGGCCATCACTAGTCACAAATGAGTATAAACAGAATAACCGAGACATCCACATTATGATGTGGTTCAACTATTTCTTGAATTTCCCCAATAAGATAGAACACTACTGGTGAGGCCCCTCATATATCCATATGAATCACAGTAGGGTAAAGAGGGATCATCCTGGATGATCCTAGATGGTATCCAGTGGAAATTATATGGGCACAATGTCAATACTGTGCAGCGGCTCATAGTTTGGATGACCAGATTTATCTCATAACTGATTTGTGGGTGCATATTACCAGTAAGAGATTCCCTCATGGGGGTGAAACAAAGTACATTTATCATGGAGGCACAACTAGCTAGTGGGAACCACATAAACCTTGGAATGTCGATGGTGGAATAGTTGTTCCAACTATTTTTTCATATTATTGATGGATAAAGGCCACTTCAGGTGTGTGGAACAATATACTTTTTGAATAGATTAATCACAGAACACATTAAGGGAAATAAATAACATAACACCATTTCTCCACCTAGGATACATTATCAATCATAAATTTTGACCATTGTGGGAAGAACACTATTAAAGATAGATGTGATAGCTGTATTCGGTATGTTGGGGTGAGCAGAAAAATTCATATTCCACTTGGCTCCCATTCTATGTGGGCCCTATAACATTGATGGTACAGATACAATAGAGATGTGGTCGTAACTAAAATCCATCTGCAGTATTTTGCTGATGGAATGGGTTGATGGTGATCCCATATGAGAACCATATACCCCACACCATAATTCCCAAAAAATCTGGTTCATGCAGAGGTTGACTCCCGGGGTATATACAAATGTGCACCATCAAAATCGCCTATACGAGATTTGAATGATTTGGGTAAGGTTTACAAAAGAGTATGGGATGATGTGTAAGGATTTTCCACTGTTTAATGATTCATTTAGACTGGTTCATGAGTAAGATCAGAGTTGTGAGGCTGTATACCCTTGTAAAATGCTAAATATAGGGACTATCTGGGTTAGCTAGGGGGTCCCTACACCTTAACACTCAACAGTAATGACATTGTTATGTCAAGAATGTGGTAATAACATAGACAGGGTCATGAGGTTTTAATAGAAAGGGTGAAATTCCAAGAATCAGCAAAACCAAGCCCAGTTTTGGATGGATTTGAAGCAAGATAGGTGGTAGTGTCGAGCCTAGTGGCATTATCTATAGGGTCAGGATGGAGGTAAATTATCACGGGTCTCCTATAAGGCCCCCCTCAAGCTCATGACAAGAAACTGAATCCAATATTTATCCACTTTAATGATGTCTTCCCAAAGATTAGTAAAGAATAGGTAAAGATAAAACATTACCTCGGCATTAACGACTTGTGGATGAATTTGACCATTCATGTGATATCGTAGGTGGAGATGGGCTTCATGAAGGATGTATTAAATACTACCTATGTCAAGGTAAGAATGTTTTTAATGGATCTAGATGAAGTATTAAATTCCCACGACGACATGGGGCCATTTTTTAAATACGAAATTATGTTTTTGATCATGACTACTCCAACATTACTATCATCGGCTCAAATGCGGAGTGTTTCCGAATTACCAGCCATGAAGATGAACCAAGAGGGAATTTGTTAATGAGAATGATTCTCTCCAATATAATTAGTGGACTTCCATGGGCTACACTCTATATGATGGTGACATACTGGTCGTAGAGAGAATCTTCTTGGGAGAAAATTCCACAACATTAGAGGTGACTCTCTACTCCATTATATTGCACAAGTTCCCTCCCTACCATTTCTTGAATTCTTAACTGGAACAAATCTATGCATGGTAATCATCAATCGGCCACTCCCGCTAATCAGGATGAAGTTGAAACAAGCACCGAGAGTCAAATATTAGGATGGCCAGTGGAGCAAGAGAGGCATATTCCAAATCATCAGATCCCAAAATCTAATTTGGATAACTGATTCCTTGCCTCCCAGTAATGGTAAAACTAGGGAGATATCAATCGACTCACCAAGGTATGCCTCATACTATAGAGATTCCCCCATTGTCAAGTCGGTCAAATTGGCCAATGAGACCACATCTGGAATAGTTTCCAAGATTTTACATATGCCAATGATGATAATATATGGATTTCCTAAGGCACCACACTAATAGAGGTATTTATCTCTATAAAATATAGTTCCCTATCTGACTAATCCATAGTACTCTATGAGAGGCCAGCAGAGGTGGGAAATACTACTGGAGAAACCGTGTTTAGTATTGATGGGGTTACATCATTATTTTAGAATCAATTGATGATTAGCAACTAAAGGAAGACCTTACTACAGAAATCTTGCTAGAATTTCCTAAATATGAACCCACAGTCCTAGATCATTGGGATGGGACTGCTTCTGAAGAAGAGTATCACAAGGATTTTCATTATCAGTCATGGAATCTGATCATTCATTTTAATAAGGAGTCTCTGCAAGAAGAATATATATTCTAGATTTTATGGATTCATTCATGAATATCTGAGCTATACACTGAATGATTAAATTCTCCATGCCCTCACTCATTTATTTAGGACTACCATTATGAGAGTGTTCTAGATAACACATGAAGCCTCAATGTTCATTGGCAGCTGAGGAAGGTTTTCAATGTCTAAATACTTCATGTGGATGAGAATGAATCCAACTATTGAGGGTGTGGTAATGTTATCATTTTTCATTCCATGACACACAATCAAAGCTCATATCGCAGCTGAAGGCCCGGTTGGAAGAAGAATAAGAGCTGATGAGGCAATATGTTCAATGGAAGTATATCACAAAAGAAGACAAGGTTCATGCCTAGGTCAAGGAGGAGAAGGAGCCTAATAGGGGACAACAAAACATAGACACCATGAGCCAGTTACTAGTGGAGTTGGGATGCTCCATTGGAGGGGTCAGACCATTAATGGGAGAGGCTGATGCATAGGCACTATAATTTTAGTTAACTTGTAAAATTTATTTCATGATTTTATTGTTTATGTTGGTTACATGCAAGATTCCTTTTATCTATCTTAATTTTTCAATTTTTATCACATAAATGAAATATCTAGTGATCAATCCATAATCTCACATGGGTTGTGCCCGATATGAGAATCATGGGGTGGCAGCATCGTTATTTTGTTCGAATATAAGACATCCAACCAATATCTGGGCATCCTGGGTATATGTCATCAATTTAGGCATTCCTAATGTTAGAGGTATACCTTACTGGGAGATGCAGTTCCTATAAGATTTGATTTTTTGTTTTCCATCATGCTCTACTGCACAAGCATGGTTATTCTAGGTGAATTTGAATCCATCCGAATAGATGGGAGTATAAAGTGTGAATCACAACCCCAAAAGTCAGAACAATGTAGGGATGGAATGAGAATAAATTATAACTATTTAAATTGTTTGAAAAACAATACCATGTATTGAGTTATCCTAAAATGGCGATTAAAAAAGAGGGCCTACCACTTACCATGTTAAAAACACTAGGCCTAACAAGAAATTTCATCCATTGAGTTCTAGAACGTTAGAGAAGGGTAGTAGGTGGTCCATAGTCCGACCATTCATACTATTAAGGGGTTACCTTTGTCATGAATGAGTATGAAGATATAATTAAATGTCACAAAATCGTGGAGGGTGGAGTGATGGGTAGTTCAAATGGAGTTCACCAGTCATATAATTACTCCAAGGCGATGAAAACACATAAGGTGAGTGCATCGTTCTGATCAGGGATTACACTCATTTCTAGAAAGGATCTCTATTTAAAGGATCAAATGTGGCCAAAAGTATTACTCCATACCAATGAGGACTATAGACATATATTTTAACATCGTACGGTGAAGACAGAGAGTAGAAGATGATATCATTAAGGGGGCATACATGATGTATACCTATTGATCTGACATGAATTAGGGAATTAGCCCACACCACATCACTTAATCCACGGGGAAAACAAAGTTCTAGGGAAAAATTATGGAAATTAGGTTGGGCCCAAGATGAATTGTATTGGCACTCTTATGTATCCCATGAGGATGGGAATCATGTCGTATATAGAATTAGAGAGAGTCTTGCAGTTGATTCTCATGTGACGAAGAAGTCAGGAAAATTGAAAGAATATAACGGAAGGGAAATACATGACATGGTAATCATGAACCCGTCGTGAATGAGAACCCTAGATGTACTTTCCACAGCACATTATTCAGATTCATTTTGGTCTGGGGGGGGGGGGCTAACAGGTTATAAGATGAAATATATAGGGCTGGACCGAATGACAAAATGTCTTGTTAGTTCTTTGTATCCCACGAGTATGGGATTCAACGCATATGTTTTTCTAGAATATGGCATGGTTTTGTACCAATGTCGGGGGAAATAATATCATGAATGTATGACCCATGCACCAAAAATAAAATAATTTGATGGATTTTGTTTGATATTTATAGTAAATGTCTGTTTTTTTGTGAATAATGAAACATGGATGTAGAGTTCATGCTTTTTCTTAGTAATAAATCCATATATAGGCCCTAAAAAAATCCCATGTTAGATGACCAATAACAAACATGTTGTCCCCTCGAGCGAGGACATCACAATGATGTGTCATTTTTCGACATGCGTCCAGGATGTTGGTGTCATCTTTTAGGGTTGTATGATAGGACCAACCCACACATATTAATGTTATGAATCAAAGAAACGGCATTTTAAAGGATCTTGAGAATAGGGAGTATAGTTTAATGTCACTTCGCTTAGACCCCCACAAAATAATGACGTTCTAAAAGGAATGCCTATGGGGAGATAAAACATATCCAATTCATTAGAGGAAATCAATCAACATCACAACTTGAGGAACTCAAATATAGGTGAATTTCAGGAAAAGGGGCTAGAAAAAATCAGATTATATAAGGTTGGACCTGAATATGAATTGTTTTGGAATTCCTACATATAATGTGGGGATGGGAATCAATAGATACATAGTGATAAGAACCTCATTCTTGTTTTTCAGGTACGAGTATCTTATTTTAACTTTTCATTAAGTGTTTCAGGTTCTTTTTTTTCAGGTACGGGTTTCTTCTTTTCTCTTTTTCTTAAGTGTTTTTGAGAAAATATGGAAAATGGGGAAAATTCAAATTTTTGGAAAGTACATGTTGTGTACTTTGTCCACATGCCGTGTACATTTGGCCGTGTGGAATGAGTACACTGGGCGTGTGGTCGTGTCGGCGACGAAGTGGGTAGGAACCGACTACATTCCATATAGTAGTCCCTTACAAGCTGTGTAGTTAGTCGCCAGGTGAACATAATGGTGGTGGCCAGCTATGGGAAAGCACACATCGTGTACTCATGGAGACATGTTGTGTAGTCTTGTCAGCATGTGAATAGTGCCACTCTGGTGGGAAGCCTCTAGATGAAAAACATAAAAATGGGAAGTGCATGTCGTGTACATGGAAATACACTCTGTCTACTTTGGTTTTTTCACGTAAAATGGGCAGTAGCCTCCCCTGTTCAAAGGGAAGGCTTATAACCAGACAGGAGCTCGGGAGAGGACGACCGAATCTTCAGAGATCTGTCGAGCATTTGTCAGGAATCCGTTTCTGCCCCGGACCATCTCGTTTGAACCGCGCGGGTAAGCCCTCTCATCTCTTGGAGTGTATCTTGCCAATTCTTCCCCTAATAGAAAGTATTTGGGTTTAAATAGTGTTTTATCTTCTCTAGATCTACATCGTTCATGGCGTTTCTGGAATCGGCATGCATGTATAACATTCGTGGGTGTTAAAGGTAGGTGGCATGGTGTTAATTTTTCCAACTGTTATGCGTTTTGTGCGTTTTTGTGCCAAGATTCCATGTTGGGGCGTTGTGAGGTTGAGGTCATGGATAATTTTAATACCTATAATTGTATAGGTGATTAAATAAAGATGAAAAATTCTGTTTGGGATTATTTCTTGGATCCAGGACCACCCCAGGGATGCATTCCTTAGTTTAGCCATTTTTCCAGGATACCCGAGGGTATGCCTTCATAATAACTGCTTGTATAATTTCCTGGAGAGGAATTGCATGTGAATGTTTACTTACATGTTGCACATGGCCCAGTTGCTTGTGCCTGAGCTAAGTGGTTACATAACCCGTGGGGGTTGTTTTTATTAGCCCTAGGGCAGTTGTTATCCTATCCTGATGGAAACTTCTTCTATTCCTGTGGGCAGTTGATTCTGTGCCTGTGGGAGACACTTACTACGCCCGTGGGAAATATCCGTGTGCCTGTGGGAAGATTCTGGTGTTGGATACTCTTTACCTGAGGGTAGGGGTTTATGTGTCTAAGGAAATTAGCTGTTTATGTAAAATATTCACTATGATAATGTTTTAAATTAAATGATTAAATGGATATTAAAATGGCAATATAATTCATTATGTTAGTTACTTTTTAGTGTTGCTTACATTATTACATTTTACTACTGCACACTATTGTTTCATTTTTTACTCAATATTGAGCATTAGCCTTTGGTGGGTTCCTACTGAGATATATTTCTCACAAACTGTTTGGGTCACTCTTTTTGGCACAAATAGATTGCCTTTCTGCAGGTGTAGTTAAGGGTAAGGGTCCTTATGCATGTACTTGATGGTTGTTGAGGTGTAGGAGAGCATGGGACTGAGCACTGGCTCTTGGTGTCGTGGGCTATTCTATTTTTCTTTTATGTACATTTATTTCAGTTGTATTATACTTCTATGTAACATGTTCTGACTATTTTCATAGAATAATGACATGCTACATAATCATATATATATGCCTGATGGTTCCTTTCTTTTATCAGTTACCCATTTCAGTTATATGTACTGTCACTGCTTCCTCTGTTGATGTATGTTTATTTATATCCACTACGATACACTTTGACAAACGAGGGCATAGTTTCCCGAGTATCAAACCTGGGCCCTCGCTGCTAGTCGGCAGCCTTTGGCATTTGGGGAAATGCACTTGAGGTCACGCGACAAACCGTGTTCAGGGCACTCGTGGACTGGTACCCCGGTCTATGACATTACAAAGTGGTATAAGAGGAGTTCATTTCTTGGACATAATATTTGGAGCCAAAGTTAGGGATAGGACGAGAATGATAGTTGTTAATGAGTTGTGCCCGGGTGTAGCTAACTCGTCTATAGCGAAATTACAATTTACCTCGTATTGCAATTTTTCTGATTTTGCAATTTTACAATTTATATGATTTCACCGTTGGGTGACGCACTTGTGATTGTGATGTTTATATTTTATCTGTGGGTTCTATTTAGTTACATCCCGAATAGATGAGTGTATTCCATCTCATGAATCATATAGGCACATGGTATAAATCACATTCTATGCATTGTTCCATGCCATGTAGGTGCATTAGAAATTGCATGTTGGTGTGAAAGTTGTTGTGCAAGTAAAGCATGTTGTTGTGATAGCTTCTTGATCAATACCTGCTGGATGATAGGGTATTTTTTGGGTGAGGATGTTTATAAAAGAATGGACACCAAAATTTGTTTTTTGGGGAGTATGGGCCCTTATCGACTAGAATTTGGTGGATCATTTACTGTTTATTATGTTATAACAAAGATAAACTGTCAAACATTGATTCGTGGGTAGTATGGGCCCTCACAGATCGGAATTTGACACTTAGGTGTTCTTTTCTATTGTTTTCTGGGTTCTAGAGAAGTTTCTGGGGCATACTATCTGGTAACCCAGTATACACACCGTGTAGTACTAAGGACACGCCGTGTATGTTCTTCTGTTCGGGACGAAAAATAAACTTTTTGAGTACACACCGTGTACCAAGAGTACATACTGTTTATTCTCTTCCCATGTCACAAACCCTGTGGGTGGCGACACGGGGAAGGGATGAGCATGTGGTAAACACACCGTGTAGTTTCTGTACACGCCGTGTAGTTTTGACCCGATGTCTGTTGTGTAACTGCAACACGGGTGGAAAAAACCTTACGATATACACGCCGTGTCCACTATGGAACAGGCCGTGTAGTGTGACCTGGGAACCCATCCGTGTAACTAACAACATGGGTTGGGGTAAACCTTTTTATAACACACCGTGTGTATATTGAACACACCATGTATGTTGATCCATGCAAACCGGCCATGTAACTAACAACACAGGTCGTCAGAGCTCGTTTAGAACACGTCATGTACCTACGAGACAAGCTGTGTAGTCTTGTCCTAGGATAGATCATGTGGAGTAATCCATGTAGGCTGGGAAATGGGGTAGTGTACACTCCGTGTACAGGTGTAACACGTCATGTAGTGTCAAGACGAGTAGTCGGCCAGGTCACAAACGACACGGTCAATTGTAAAATTTCACCATACACATTGTGTAAATTTTATACACGCCGTGTAGTTTTGTGACACGGGAGCCGCATTGCTTAGCCGTGCAGAGGACCCAGGCAGAGGAAGGGGAGTCAAGTACATTCCATGTAGTCAGTAAACACGCCGTGTAGTATTGTTTTGAAAATTTTTAATTCCTTCTTCAAAATGTTTCCTTTTGGGTTTCTTCATTTTCAATTGTAGTTAATCTTGTTCTAAATGCATGTTTTTTACCTTGAGTGTCATGCCACCTAGATGAACGCACATTGTTCTCCAAGAGAGTGGCAATGACTATACTCCAAAGATGGTGGGCCATGGCCTACCAGTGGATCCTCTAGCAGGGCTAGATGTGTCTCCAACCGTTATACCAGCCACATGCATGGAGGCACAGTTCCGTGAAGGATTTATGTGGTTCATTCAAACATTTATGGGAGCACCGCCATTTGCCACATCATGGATGAGTTTACTCGTATCTTTTAGTATCAGCATCCACATATGTTTTCAGGGGATGGAGGACCACAAGCTCTGGATTCTTGGCTTGGATCAATGGAGACTATTTTCAATCATCATGAGACGCCTCCAGGGTGGAAGGTTAAGGTCGTGATGTATATGCTGCGTGATTCCGCCAAGAGGTGGTGAGATGTTACCACCCATTGAGAGCATCACAAAGACATGGGGTGGGAAGATTTTAATGATGTATTCTATGAATTCTTATTCCTCGAGACGCTGAGGGAATATAGAGATCAAGAGTTCATGAATCTGCAACAGGGTGCTATGTCGGTGATGTACTATTCTTCTTGCTTTACCGTGCTTTAGCTTTTTCACCCATTCTGGTGGGTGATGAGACGTTTAGAGCTATAAATTTCAAGGATGGTATTCGGTATGACATCCGAGCAATGGTGAATGTTTATAGGTTGCCTATTGTACAAGCTATTGTGAACCAGGCGCTGGTTATAGAGAGAAACCTGCAGGAATCTTGTGCTGTGGCTATGGCAGTTCAGCACCAGTTATTATTACTATCTCTGCTGGCAAGAGGAAGAGATATATGGAATTCTCTTAGGGTGGTAGTACCAGTCAGAAGAATGTTTTAGGTGGCTAGGTCATGTGCTACCAGTTTTGTAGAGAGGGAAACAAGAGACCTTATTGTCCACGAGACCCAGTGGAGTGTCGAGATTGTGGAAAGATTGGTCTTCTATGATGCTTTTTCAGGGCATTTCCACTGATGGATAGTGAGAGGGGATCTGTACAGACTTCGTGTGTGGGGGCAGGACCAGCAACTTCTTACCAGTCAGGGAACTGGAATACGTTGGGGCGTGCAGGCAGAGATGGTGGTCGTGGCCGTGGTAGCCAGACACCGGGATCTCAGAGGCAGCAGGGCGGGATAGCTTAGGGAAGCCAAGCTATTTCATATTGCTGCAGCACTGGGCATGCATATGCAGTACAATAGACCCAGCAAGAGTAGGATCTCGGGCCTTCTACAGTCAGAGGTACTATTCTAGTAGCTTTTGTTCTATCTTCAGTACTTTTTGATATTGGTGCTACACATAGTTTCATATCCCTACCCATACCGGGGAGCCTTGGAATATGTGTTTCTACTTCTTCTGATATCATGATTCTAGACACACCAATGGTGACTAGAACAACTGGTGTGCGTCA
This sequence comes from Viscum album, assembly GCA_963277665.1. Classification (NCBI taxonomy): domain Eukaryota; kingdom Viridiplantae; phylum Streptophyta; class Magnoliopsida; order Santalales; family Viscaceae; genus Viscum; species Viscum album. Next base: position 1,214,468,110 of record OY728146.1, on the reverse strand, counting down.
GGGTATGGAGTGCCACATTGAGTTTTGTGGGTGTCACCTTCTTTGGGACCTCAATGTCATAGCAATGACAGTTTATGACGTCATTCTCAGGATGGATTGGATGGTTCCCTTTCGAGCCTTTGTAGACTGCTATCATCATATGGTGAGTTTCACGTCACCATAGGGTGGAGAGTTTCTATACAAGGGTGAATGGGATGTTTAGGCGAGTTGATCTGGACCAGAGAAACGTGGGTGAGGTGGAGTCACATCCCATATTTTGAGCTTATATCTGGATGATCAGGGGACTTGTCAGACGAATTTTCCTCCAGTGGTTGATCGTTTCAGGGATGTCTTCCTGGGCATTTTTTCTAGTCTTCCTCCATAGAGTGAGGTGGATTTCTGTATTTTGATTTATCCAAGAGCAATGCTGGTGTCCATTCCTATTTATAGGATGGCTACACCTGAGTTGCAGAAGCTCAAAACGAATTTAGAGGAGTTATATAAAAATGGTTTTATCTGACACAGTACTTCTCCATGGGGTTCTCCAGTCCTCTTTGCGAAGAAGGCGGATGGTACCCTCAAGATTTGTGTGGATTATCAGAAGCTGAACCAGGTGATGGTTAAGAATAGATATCCCTTACCAAGGATTGATGATCTTTGTGATCAACTTCATGGAGCATGAGTGTTCTCGATGATTTACATGAGGTCAGGATATCAACAACTATGTGTTAGGCCATCTGATATACCTCTAACAGCTTTTAGGAGCAGTTATGGTCTATACGAGTATGTCGTTATGCCGTTCGGACTCACGAACACTCCAGTAGTTTTCATGGCATTGATGAATCATGTGTTCCATCCTTATCTAGAATCATTTTTTGTAGAATTTATTTATGATATCTTGGTGTAATATCAAAGTCGACATGACCATGCCATCCATATTAATATTATATTGAATGCACTAAGGGAGAATCAGATATATGCTATGCTCTCCAATTGCCACTTTTAGATGGACCAGATTCACTTCCTTGGTTATATCATCTTAGAGGCAGGAGTTGTCGTGGACCCAGAGAAGGTGAGAGCAGTAGTTTCCTTGGAGTATCCTAAGAACGTGTTTGAGATACAGTGTTTCTTGGGGCTGTCTAGTTACTACAGATTCTTCATACAGGACTTCTCCCGCTTAGCAGTGTCGTGGAAGATCTTGAATAAGAATGGTGTGATGTTTGTTTGGTCGGAAGCTTGCGAGATAGCCTTTCAGGGCCTGAAAGGAATGTTGACATCAATACTGATCCTGATACTCCCAGAGTAGGGGAGGAGCTATATAGTTTACTGTGATGAATCTTGTTTTGGGCTGGGATCTATGTTGATGTAGGGTGATCGAGTCGTTGTATACGGGTCTCGCCAGGTGAAGCAACCTGAGAGGAATTACCCGATGCATGATCTCGAGTTGGCTATAGTTGTGCATGCATTGCACAGTTGGAGACATTATCTACTAGGAGACCATTTTCTGGTTTTCACCGACCAAAATTCTCATGTATATTTTTACTCAGCATGACATGAATCTGAGGCAATGAAGGTGGTTCTAATAGCTTCAATCCATTTATTTTGAGCTTGCCTATACATATGGTAAAGTAAATGTAGTAGCTGATGCACTGAGCAAGAAGACTCAGATACATGCGGTGCAAGAGGCTAGTGATGATTGGCAGCTTATGGCTTTGTTCTCTGAGATGCATTTGGAAGTGCACGACAGACATGGGCAGACTTATCTATCCACTTTAGCTGTGAATTCTACCCTCCTGGATAGAGTGAGGATGAGACAACTATGAAATTCAGAATGCCTAGTTTTATGGGAGTCGGTGGCATGTGTGGGCCCTCCTCCTGGTTGGATGATATGCGATGATGAGGTATTGGGTTTCTATGGACATGTATGGGTTCCAAGGGATATACACGTGGAGCTGATGTGGGAGTTTCATGCTTCGGCTTGGGAAATTCATCCCGGGGTTACCACGTTGTACTGTGACATAAGTCGTCAGTATTGGTGGCTGGGTATGAAGAGAGAGGTAGCTGGTTTTGTTACGAGGTGTTCCTCCTATCAGTAGGTGAAGGCGGAACACCAGCGACCCGCTAGGATATTACAGTAGTTACCCATCCCGGTGTGGAAATGGGATGATGTCACGATGGATTTCTTGACTGGGTTGCTGAGGTCACTTAGAGGCAATGATGTCGTGTGGGTTTTTGTGGACAGACTCACAAATGTAACTCACTTTTTTCTGATCAAGGAGACATTATGATATGATTAGCTCGAAAGGTTGTATATCCGAGAGGTTTTACCTCTTCAAGGGGTCCCTCGTTATATCGTTTCAGATAGGGATTCCCATTTTACATCTCTTTTCTTGCTGAGTTTTCAGAGGGCCCGAGGTACCATGGTGCTGTTGAGCACAACTTACCATCCTCAGACCGATGGACAGTCAGAGCATACGATACAAGTACTTGAGAACATGCTACGTTCATGCATCCAAGACATTGGGGGATCTTGGGAGAAGCACATATCTCTAGTCGAGTTTTCCTATAACACTATTTTTTATGTGACGATTGAGATGGCAACAAACAATGCTTTATATGGTAGGTCATGCCGATCACCATTGTGCTGGTTAGAGGGAGGTGAGTCAACTTTACTGGGACAATGTCTCATGTAGGAGACTTTTAAGCAGGTCCAGTTTATCCAGAATCAGATGGATACCGCATAGTATCATTAGAAATATTATACTGATCTCCGCATACGACCTTTAGAGTCCATGGTCAGGGATCATGTTTTCTTATGTGTTTGGCCGAGGCTGGGTTACAAGCGGATCATGAGACAGGGTAAAATTTCACCGAGATATGTGGGGCCATTTTAGATTCTGGAGAAAGTCAGGCTGGTCGCCTATCGGTTGCAGTTACTACAGAGGTACCGGTCCATGCACGACGTCTTCCATGTATCTCAGTTATGTTGTTATCATTCAGATTCTTCTGACATTTTTCAGCCCGATGAGGTTGATCTTGAGTTAGATGTGTCCTTTGAGGAGAATCTGATTATTATTGTTGACAAGAGCATGAAGGTACTCCGAGGCTGGTCAGTTCCTCTTGTACGGGTGATATGGCTGCATGGACGACTGTTGGATGAAACCTGGGAGAGGGAGACCGACGTGCGTGCTCAGTGGGAGAAGTTTTTCATGGCTATATCTTTTCAAACCTTAGAAGGGCAATTTGGGGATAAATTCCTTAAAGGGGGAAGTTTCTAAGAACTTGGTTCTTGTTTTTCAGGTACGGGGTTCTTCTCTCTTTTCCTTTAGTATTTTTGAGAAAATATGGAAAATAGAGAAAATGCCAATTTTTGGAAAGTACATTCCATGTACTTTGTCCACACGACGTGTACTTTTGGCAGTGTGGAATGATTACACAGGGTGTGTGGCCATTTCGGAGACGAAGGGTGTAAGAAAAGACTACACGCCGTGTAGTGGTCCCTTACACACCATGTAGTCAGTTGGAAGGCGAATATTAAGGCGGTGGATAGCTGTGGGGAAGCACACACCATGTACTCATGGAGACACGGCGCGTAATCTTGTCGGTAGGTGAACAGTTCCATGCTGGCGAGAAGCCTCCATTTGAAAAGTTTAAAAATGGGAAGTACAAGCCGTGTACTTGGAAATACATGTCGTGTACTTTGTTTTTTTAAATTAAAATGGGTATTATCCTCCCCTGTTCAATGGGAAGGCTTAGAACCATACAGGATATTGGGAGAATATGACCAAATCTTCATAGATCCACTGAGCATTCGTCAAGAATCCGTTTCCGCCCTAGACGATCTTGTTGGAACCGCGCGGGTAAGACCTCTCATCTGCTGGAGTGTCTCTTACCAATTATTCCCCTAATAGAATTTATTTTCATTTAAAAAGTTTTTCATCTTCATGAGATCTACATCGTTCTTGGTAGTTTCTAGAATCTTCATTCTCGTATAACGTTCATGGGTGTTAAAGGAAGATGGCTTGGTGTTAATTTTTCCAAACTATGTGCATTTTGTGCATTTTTGTGCCACGAAGCCATGTCAGGGTGTCGTGAGGCTGAGGTAGTGGCTAATTTTAATACCTACAATTGTATAGTTGATTAATTAAGGTTTCAAAATGTTGTTTGGGATTGCTGCTTGGATCTAGGACCACCCCAGGGGTGTGTTCCTCTGTTTAGCCATTTGGCCCGGATACCAGAGGGTATGCCTTTATAGTAAATGCTTGTAGAATTTCATTGATAGTAATTGCTTGTGAATGTTTACATACATGTTGGGCATCGCCCTATCACTTGTTCCTAATGGCAGTGGTTACTTAGCCCATGGGCATTGTTTTTCTTAGCCTAAGGGCTGTTTTTATCCTAGCCTGAGGGTAAATTCTTCCATTCCTATGGGAAGTTGATTCTAGGCCTGTTGGTGACACTTACTATGCCTGAGGGCAATATCTGTGTGCCTGTGAGCCAATTCTTGTGTTGGATACTCTTTACCTGATGGTTGGGGTTTACGTGTCTGAGGACATTAGCTATTTACTTAGAATAATCACTGTAGTGATATGTTAAATTAAATGATTAAATAGATATTAAAATGAAAATAGAATTGGTTATGTTAGTTACTTTTTAGTGCTCCTTACATTATTTCATTTTACTACTGCACACTATTGTTAGATGTTTTACAAACAGTTGAGCATGAGCCTTTGGTGGGTGCCTACTGAGATATATATCTCACACCCTGTTTGGTTCATGCTTTTTGGCCCAAACAGATTATGTTTCTACAGGTGTAGATAATCGAATGTGTCCTTATACAGGTACTTTATTGCTGCTATGGTGTAAGAGAGCATGTGACCGAGAATTAGCTCGTGATGCTAAGGGTTGTTCAATTTTCTTTTCTGTACTTGTATTTTAGTTTTATTGTACTGCTATGTAACATGTTCTGGCTGTTTTCTTAGAATAGTGACATGCTACATCATCATATATATATGCCTACCAGTTCCCTTTCTGTTATCAATTATCCATTTCAGTTATATGTACTATTACTGCTTCTGCTGTTAATGTATGTTTATTTTTTATCCGATGCGCTACGCTTTGAAAATTGAGGGAATTGTTCCCCCACTATCATACCTAGTCCCTCGCTGCTAGTTGGAAACCTCTGGAATTTGGGGAAATGCGCTTGAGGTCAAATGACGAACTGGATTCGGGGAACCTGTGGAGTGGTACCCAGTTCCGGGACGTTACAATAGTTATGGAGAATTCCATGCAGATTAATGTCATGTGACAAAAATAGGGGAAGGAGAGAACACCTCCTAAAAGGAGGGTATGTAGTGGAGATATTTCATACCCAGTGTAAATGAGGAAAAAATCAGATAAGCCACTCTACATAATCATATACGATTAATGACCAAATTATAGAATACAAGGGATAATTAATGATGCCTGAGTTGGATCATAGGGTTAAATGTCTGGGAATTCCTATGTATCCCATTAATATGAGAATCAATCCATACATAGTTATGGAATAATTATTGGAGATTAACTTCATGAGTTAAGGATGAGGTTAGATCATTGTTTATGGTCAAAGATCTCAAAAAATAAGTAGTGAAACTCCACCATGCAGGTGTAAACAATGACCCAATACTGAATCCCATGTGATCAGTTCTCGATGTAGGTAACAATATTGTATATGATCTTTGAAAAAATTGGAATACAGAGAAAGGGAGAAATGAAATGAAGTTGTGAATGCTGAAACAGTGTAGATCAATCCTCTTAACATGAAAATGTTCAATGAGGGATAGCACCAAAAGTGTTGAACTTCAACTTAGACATGATGAAGTGGAACAGGATGTGTATCATGAAAAAATTATTTATGGCATAAAGGGAATGGAATCAAGTTGGAATATATCTTTTTTCTATGTTAAAAAAAACACCTCTATCCTATGACATGAAATTGTATCAAACTAATGAGCATTAACCACTGACTATAATCACAATGAAAAACATGTGTAAAATTTAAGTTTGGAATCCTTTGGTACATTTTCATAAAACGGCTGGTAAGAAAATTTGGCATGGGACCAATCCTTAAAGGGGGTCCCTAAGAATGTGAAATAACAAAATGTGACTAAATAATGGAAAAATGATGGATGTAAATAGATGAAAACATGTCCATTAATAAACATAAAGTCTTGGCCCTAAACTAAATTTCACCTAGGAACATTAATGAAATGAAAAAGATGGTCATGGGTCCCAATCTAAAATCATGAAACTTGAGATGATGAGTGTAGGAACGAGGGATGAAAAAACCTTTGGAGAGATGTTCATATAATGGTTTTGGAAATCCCAACATGAATGATGATATAATCCCACACCACACCACATACCCCCTTGGAGGACATAGGTTATGGGTCCGAAAGAAGAAATGGTTTCTCAGAAATTGGTTTGGACCTCAGGACAAAATATATGTGCATTACAACATATACCATGAGGAAGGTAATTTAGAATTATGTAGTTCTGAATTGTCATGTTTCTTAATGTCATGCATTAAGGAAAAATATAGGAGGGGGATCTCAAAGTGGAATGTGTATGGAGTATAGAATAACCCAACGAGAATGTGAAACCTAGACCACATATTCCATACCAATTATTATTCTTTTAGATAACCCATGCCTAGTGACCAACTAAAATGATAGATAAACCCATGGTGGTTCCGTAAATTAAATGTTCAAGAACTCTTATGTATCTTTTGAGGTCCATAATTAAGTCATACCTATTTAATAAAATGTTATTTAGTTATATGTTATGTGACAAGGATGTGGTAGATTTTTGTTTATGGTCATAGAGCTTGGACCATAATTTCGATGTTTAATTTCACCTAGAGGATATAAATTGAATGCTAGGGTGAATAATTATTCCTATAATTTGGGATGCCATACAATTATAATAATGAATGAGGATAAATGATGACCATGTTCTCAACACAGTATCCCTCTCATGTGGCCTGGAAAACGAACCAACAATTGAGCATCGACTGTTCACCATATTCATAACGAGCGACTTGTTTCATATTTTTGTTCAAAATACTTGGTGGCATTAGACTGAGATGGTAGGAAATTCCTGAAGACTAGCATCCATATTGTTTGAGGGTCCTTTCAAATGTTAAAGATGATAAAAACCCTTATGAATGGATGCGTAAATTGTGATGGTACTTGTGCAAATTAACAAATTTCTGCAAGGATGGTGGTGAATGAGATGTATCTCAAGGGGATGTATGGCGTATCATAAATATCCCGATTTGAACGAGGATATAGAGTCCATACCAAATCACAAACTCATATTTTATTACATATTCTAGGTAGGAAGAAAATATTGAGGGACCTGAGGATTGGGCTTGGATGAAAAATATGGGCATGTTCACAGTTTATTATCATGAGGGTCGGGTGATAACTTGTTTTAAGTTCTTTAGTCTGGACGAATCATGCAATTTAACATCATGTGTTGAAGACAGTGGTGATCATAGTTTAAGGTCATAGGCCTTAGATGATGATTACATAAGTCATTATGCTGGTACTTATTTACCAAATCTCCCAAGCCCAGGTGAGCAAAGATCACTGTGAGAAACAAGAAATGTTATCACGATGTCCCCATCATATAGGTGCATGACAATGAGGGAATGGGAATGGGAGGGGTTGATCCCCAAAATACCAACATTTCTGCATGAAGCACACTAATGTTTGAATGGATATTAGTAGAAAATGTATCCATGCACCCAATATTTGAGATATATAGGGGTGGTGATAATGATGGGGGATGGATGTTGACCATGTTTGAAACACAACATTGTTATCATGTATCCTGGAAGGGGAAAAACAAATGAGAATCGACCGTTGACCATATTTTAAATGTGGTACATGTATCAAAGTTCCGTTCAAGACCCTCCAACTAGTTGGACATAAATGGTTGGCGAGCCATATGGCTAAGCATCCATAACATTATAGGGTCCTTCCATAAGATATTGTCGATGGAGATCAAAATAAAGGGGATTCGGGAAGTGTGAATATAACCACATAGAAAAAATTCATGTACTAAAGAAGAATTAATTGGAGATGTCTAAGGTGGGTGATACGTGGTGACGTCTAGATAAACCTGATTTAAATTTCGGAAAACAAATGATTCACCACACCAATTGTTTTGGAAAGCATCTAGACTAAGGGGTCAGAACCAGAGGAGATCATGATGACTGGGTCTGGTCCCACTAAAAAAATTCTCAGTAATTTCTACATATCTATTGGGGGAATGAATATGTCCATATGTAGTTCATGAGATTTCGTGAAGTTTAACGTCCCTTGATAAGAATATTGATGGATCATATATTGTGGTCAAAGAGCTCAGACCATAAAGGTATGTCTACCACTCTTATTTTGATCTCATTCATGATGATAAAATATATTAACATCATGTTGGACAAGTTATGGGTAGTATTATTTCCTCTATACTGGATGGATCATACAATTTAACGTCGTGTGGTGAAGAAAGAACTATTTAATATCAAGTGGGACTGAGGATTACTCATGAAAATAACATCTTGAAGAATTTTTCAATGTTGGGAAGAGTGATACACTCACCATCCACTGTAACTAGGGATTATTCCCCATTGGGGTAACCATTGTTGAATATGTAAGATACATACCCTTTGGGCTCTAGTATGGGTGGTTTCCTACGACGTATCATTGGAGTTCTTTATGCCAAAAAAAAATTTTCATTGTAATAAAGAGAAGAGACAAACATTATTGTTGAATGTTCTGGAAATTTTAATTTTATTCCTCTCCAAATTGTGCAGGTCAGAAATAATGTTCTCAAATAGTGCTTATAGTTTAGGCAGATGGATCTCGACTACCTTAACTAATGTCATCTAATCATATACAGCTATGTATAATTATTGAAACTGAATCTCGATGGGTAGGACATCCCCCATTCCATACAACAGAAACTATGCGGACACCTGAGTGGAATTATGAGTCATTTTCCAATAATATTATAGATCATTGGGGAGTTATCATGCCAACTCATCATGTTTTGACCAACCATCGACTGTAAAATATTAGAGATGGTTATTTTGAACACCCCCGATCTAAACATTTTCTTGTGCGTTGTAGAGGGAGGTATGGTAAGAATAAATGATTACATGGAATACATCTTCTTCAGTTCATATTATAGGAATTTGGTTCCTTTTTCGGTGAGGATGGAATGGCTGTCTCTAAAAGCGTATTTGATATTAGAGCACACGAACTCAACAATAGAAAAGGTCTTAATCTCCATGTGAATAACTACCTATGCCTACATGGAAATGTAATCTTTATATGTCAGGGTTAACATGTACCAGTGAGGTATCATTGGTTGATATGGTCCCCTGACATCATGTCCCCAAACCGAAAAGATCCCATAGTATGTGGTAGTGTGGTGAGGTTCTTACGTATAAGGTGAAAATTATCCTGGATTTGGAATGCATGGAATATCATGGAAAACTAGATACAATCACAGATGATGGAGGGCCAAAAATATCCCAATATCTACATCTGGTGATAGAGTTTCGACCATGTCTGATGATCCCCACAGGAACTGGCACGACAAACATGCATGACCTAAGATATATCACCACCATGAATACAGTACAGGATAACTTCATCAAACCTGCATCTGAAGAAGATATTTCCATGACTGAAACCACTCGGGATGGTGAACTGAAATGTGCATTGTCACATTCTCTCACACTTGAAATGATGTTCCAATACAAGATCATGCCCATGATACACAAAAAAGTTGTCTTCTATTTAAGTGTTACTTACAACATTATGTTAGGTGGACCTGGGTGTCCTGATGTGAATGTATCAGTGGTATTGTGCATTACTTGAAGGCAATCATCATCATCTGGAGTAACGGGAGTGATGCATATTGGATTCTCTACAAGAATAATAGAATCATCTAATCTAGGATCTGTAAGAGATGCGAACAAGAGGGTCAATGCTTTGGCATGATTGTTATGTGAATTTGGGATCTATGTAAGTTCTGTCCAAGGTTAGAACATGGCCATCTGCTAGAGGATACCTTCTAAATATGGTATGAGCTCTGGTATACTGACAATGTAGACTCCATTGATCTTATTGATGACTAGTTTGGATCCCCTTTCACATGTAGGTGGGGAACATCATTCTCGAGGGACAAATCAAGACCAATAATTAGATCCTCGTATTATGCCTCGTTGTCAGTATAGCCTTCTCACAACATGAATTCATATTGTACAATTTCTTGTGTTGGAGTGATGAAGTCGATATTGAGGACCAATTTGTTGTGTCTGGGATCATTGATTCTTCCGCCAGTAGGGCTTCAGGAATCACCCTCAATGGGAATTTTCCATCATGGAATACCTTGATCTACCAAGATTATTGCCTCATATAGGAGATCAAGAACCATATTCTAGTCTATGTATGATTTTTGGGAAAAATTCTTTCAAGGTATCATTGAATCATTTTTGATGTTATTGGGTTTGTTGACAATGTGGACAACTGTGTTTTTATTATTGAAAAAGAATACCATGACATAATTTTTTTTTGAAAAATGATATTTCATAGTGGAATGTCGAGTTCAAGAGTTGTGGTCAATGATCCATGTTTTATTCAAGAACATCAACAAACGAATGAATGATCTGGAGGTGGTACAAAAAGAAAAGAGGCAAGGAGGCACCATTTTTCAGTGTGTTCAAAATTTTTGGGCCTGAAAATCGACAAATAAAGAGAAGTGTTTTTTGGAAAAGGGACCTACGCACCTTGTACTTGGTGGTTTGAAAGATGTGGTGCCATATGATTTTCAAGATCAGATCATCAAAATATGGAAAATGGATATGGGTTGTGCAAGTATTAAGTTGGTCGAGGAGGTGACTTCCGCGCCATGTGAAAGGAATTTCACACCTCTGCCTAGGAGGATTGGAATCTTGTGAACCTGTTGGGTTTCAAGATCATAAAATTGAAATATGGTAGAGGAAATAGGTTCACGCATGATTGGAACTAGGTCGCGCAAGTGACTGACAGGGGAAGAGACCTGCACGCCGAGACTTGCGCGTCGAGGTTAGGCTTGAGTGCCATCACGCAGGGTGGTCAAATTGACTATAAATACTAGACCACCCCTCCTCATTTCTCAATGGAGTTCAACACTTTTAATAATTAGAGATCTTGTCACGTAGGTGTGGTGGTCGCGCATGTGGTGGTTTGTCGCGCAAGTGGGACTTGCGTGCAAGATTTGAAGAAGGGATATTATTGTTTGTTGTGCGCCAATATTGATTTGGGCGTAAAGTGAAGTGTGTCACGCAAGTTTGAAGTTGAAGAATCTTTTGTAGAACAAGTGTTTGAGGTGGACTTCCACGCCAGTTGTGACTTGCGTGTCGAGACTTGGGCGTCAGGTTAGAGCTGTGCGCCATGTAAAGTTGTTTTTTAGCAGTGTTTTTAGGATGTGTGGAAGCTAGACGTTTTCCCGATACCTTTGTTGAAAAGTGAGATTCTTATATGGGTAAAATATGGACATCAACGTAGCATTTACATATAGAGGAAGATACATTCCTTCATGAAAATGAAGAGACCTACAGGTCTATAAACTATGAGTGGATCCATTCCAAGAGTAGTGAGCAATGGAAGAGGAAGAAGGGGATCCTCTCCACCGGCAGTGGGCCATAGAGAGAGAAACAGGGAGTGACCCTTGGGAAAGCAGTGAGCTGACCATAAACTTTGTAAAGGCAGTGATCCTTGGAATAGAAGTGATCTATCCCGAACCATTTTATCCACATCCAGTGAAGAATAATGGAATTTGGTATGACCGGAAACATGTCGGTGTATTCTCCTTGGACGTATCCCAGTGAGGGTGAACCAAGTAAATATCTTTGTGTCTACCTGCTTACATGCATGCATTGCAATTAAATCATCATCATCAGATAAAGATGAAAATAAGTTATCATAATAAAAACACAAGTAAAAAAAGTTACCCTTGTAATAAATAGGGAAAGATCCAGTGGGGTCTGGAAGAACTTTGAAAAAGAATACCCAAACCCTGATACACCCCCCCCCCCTCTTAGGGTATATAGGCCTCTATTGGTCCTAAAAATTGGTATTGGAGGGAAGGATTCTTTTATCATATTTGTTTTCTCTGACTTGGTTCAGTGGGTTTCTCAAGTTAAAGATCCAATCTGCTCTTATAATACTATTCCATGACAAAGTGAAGAACATCAATGAAGAAGCAGAAGGATAGTGGTATTACCCACTGTGGAAGTGTCAATGGAAAGAGTGTGATTCGGTTAAAGGAATAATGGAGTGAACAAAAGAATGGTTTGGATGAATCATACTATGAAAATACTTACTCATTTAATGATGTAAATGGAATGAGTGAAGAACCTGATTTTACAAGTGATATTGGAAGTACTAATGATGAAGAAACACCAAGAAGTTGAAATGCCGATTTTGTCCATAGGACAAAGTAATTTGATCAGAAATTGTTTGAATATATGAAAACTAATGATATTCGGATCCAGGCACTAGAAACTGAGATCAACATGTTAAGAGGTTTGAATCAGATGCTTATTGAGGTAACTACTGATCTGAAAGAGAAAAATGTTTCTCAAGACGATGAATTGAGAAAGATATCTACAAAGGTGGAAAAACCAAAAGCTAGTGAAAAGGGGAAGAATCTTTACTCAGATGACATTCATAATTTGAAATCTGAAAATGATGATCATGCTACACATCTATCTCAACTAGTTCAGTTGAAAAAAAGGATAAAACAAGAGAATTCATGTTGTTATGATTCTGCTGATGAAGAAAAATTTAACATGAATGAGAAAAGTGACATGGTGGAAAATCTCACATGGGAACTAGAAGATGAGTTTAGTAGCAGGAAAAATCTCAGAAAAGAACTCAATGCTCAACTTAAATCAAGAAATAAGAAGATTCAATAACTGGTGGATGTGATAGAGAAATCCAAGAATGAAATGGAGATATTAAAACAAAAAAGAAAACCTAAGTTGAAGGATGCATTGCACTTACTATTTGATTTTCCTTCAGACGGTGATGATAAATTGAAAAGGAAGTATGAGATTTCTAAGGAGAAACAACAAAATATTTTTTCAGGTCAAAGACCATATAGCTTCAGAAAATATGGTGTTGAATTTGATGAATCCCCTCCCGTGCATGGTAGAATGCAAGCCATGAATAATTACAGGAGTGGAGAAAAACATATAGGTGTTAGAGATAAGCCTAAGAGGACAGTTACAAAAATAAGTGATAAAATGTTCTTTTTCTACAATATTCATGGCCACACGTCAAGCTTATGTTCTAAGGCTCTGGAATACATTTTACGCTGTGAAAATAGAAACATTACTAAATCTGAGATTAAGAAGAAGAATTATGCTAAATCAGAGATAAGGGTCTCTCAGTGAAATGCATTTTTTATATGATATTGTTTTGGAAGAATGATACACACCATGAGTATGTGTCATGAAGCTCAAGATCCCTGTGTTAGAAGAAGAACTCATGGTGTATCAGCATCTCAACCTAGAAATTACTAAATGTGGTATTCCTTTGATGGAAAATTTTTTATATGTTTAGATTATGAGAATTTGGAAAGAAAATGTAGCATGAAGAACGCAAGAATGTAAAAGGTTCTCGAAAGGAGATTCTTGACTCCAATGATGAATAATGAGAAATTCTACAGTGAGATACAAAGTTGTAAAGAGAATATTAGTCTTAGTGCCTCAGGGGAATCACATGTAGCTGAAAGAATGGTGTATCAGTCACATCCTCTTTCATACTCGCAACATCTCTCAAGGAGAGAATGTGAAAAAACCTGGAAAATTAAGGAGACATCTACTCTAGCTGTGATAAAGAAGAATAAAAATACAATGGGGGACTCACCACCAGTGAAAAAGAGTGTGGTGACTCATAAATCTAATAAAAGAAAGAAGAAAAAAGAATGTATTGATAAATTCACTTGTCATGTTCCACAATGAGAAGTGGAGGAAGATGCATGATCCTTGCAATGGTGGAAGAAGCAAGGGAAGATGGAAAGAAAAGATATTCCTGCTCAGAGAAGGAATCAAGAGAAATAAAATTTTGGTGGAACATCAAAGACAAAAATGTGTACTAGTGGGTTTAAACCCTTAATGGTGAGAGATTCTAGGCCATCAGAATCATCATATCGGAAGAAGACTCAACATGTGAGTAATGAATGCTTAGTCATATTGACAGAGTTGTTGAAGTTGGCTAGGTAGCTAGAAGAATCCGGGAAGGAGTGTGATGCTCTATAAGAAAGAATCAAAGGGTTGAGCCATCAGGATCGACTATAATCCTCATCTTGAGATGTCCGAAAGATAACCCTCTCCTATGTGTATAAATTCTATTAACCGATGATTCAACTTTTTCATGTTTTTGGGAGATACGATCCAAGGGGAAGTGGAATCTAAAGATACGAAGTGGAGAATTAATATTCTCTAGAGTTTTAATTTATTCAAATTAGGTACCAAAGATGAAGAAGACAGTGAGAAGAAAATCACAAAAGTAAGTGATTGTGTTATTAAATTTATCTCTTGTTTCCTACATCGAGTTCCAACTCAGTATGCTTTGAGATTTTGTAACGGCTCAATTCCAAGTGGAAGATGAGAATAGATGATTGAGGAAGAGATGAATGGATTTGGGTCCGTACATTTGAGGCTAACAACTGGAAGAGTTTCATAACATAGGTGGAGCAATCTCTATCTTGTAATCTGATGAAAGATATCAATGGGATATAAAGAATTAGCGTTTCTTATCAAGAAGACATATTCGAGGAGAGGGAGAAAAATTCATGCATTTTATAATTTTCAATTCTGTTCTAACAATATGGTATCAGATGATGGTTTTTAGGATACCAAGAAGCTGTGAGAGAAAATAAATGGTGTTTCAACAAAAATCTGAGAGAATATGTTCAAAGAAATGAGGTCATTGAACAATGACACAGTGAAAACTTTTCTGTTAAAAGTGAGGTTTTGATAAGAGACTTAGGGAGTAGAAGTGACTAAAGATGATTCAAAAAAGGATACTGATGGTGAGTACGGGGAAGTAAAATCCTTATCTACAAAAAAGCCAAAGAGTCAAGCTGAAATTTACAAGAATAATATCATCAGTGGTCAGTCAACTCCAGTTCAGACAAGAAGAATGAAATCACTGTATCATACATCATTAATATCACAGGTTGAGACTAAATTCATTGTTGATGCTGATGCCGATGAAAACTTGGTTTAGGTCATGAATGAAGAGCAAGATCAGATTGATAAGAATCAGACACATGAGATAGTTTCGAGGCCAGTAGATAAGAATGTCCTCGGGACTAAATGGGTATATCACAAGAAGATGAATGAAGATGGCACAATGATTAGGACAAATCACGACTAGCATGAAATGGATACTCCTAGTTAGAGGGAATAGTTGTTGATGAGAAATTTGAATCTGTTGCAAGGTTGGAGATAATCAGATTATTTTTTCCATAGTAGTGAAAAAAATGTTCAATGTGTTCATGATGTACGTCAAATCTGCATTTCTAAATGGGGTTCTAAAAGAAGAGGTGTAATTGATTAGCCAGATGGTTTTCTCATTCATGAGTGTGAGAACAATGTTTGCATGCTGAAGAAGGCGTTTTTTTGGTTCAAACAAGAACCAAGGGCATGGTACTCAAACTTTGATCATTACTTGAAAAGCATGGTTTCCAGTGCGTTGGAGTTGATTAGAATATATACTTCCACAACAATAGTAATTAAAGGATGATGGTGTTGGTTTATGTCAATGACATATTTTTTGGAGGATCAGATGAAGTGACACAAGGCCGGAATAGAACATTCATTTCTCAAACAAAATATGCCAAGGAGGATTCAAGAAGGGTTGGCATGGATAATTCCAAGGAGATGAAAACTTTGGTTCCTACCCGGATGAAATTATCAAAAGATAGGGATGGAAAGGGATTTAATATCAAAGAATATAGGAAAATTATTGGATTTTTTTTGTACATGACCACGAGAAGGCCTGCTATTATTTTATCCACATGCCAAGAAGCACGATATCAGAGTAGTCCCAAGGAAACCCACATGCTTGCAGTGAAAATAATATATCGGTATATCCAAGGAACAATGGATTTCATCTTGACATATACTGACAAATCATAGATAGAGTTATTGGGATATATTGATCCAGACTGGGCCGGATCAGCAGATGACAGAAAATTAATGTTAGGAGGTGCATTCTATCTTGGTGGATTGTGTATTTCTTGGTTAAGGAAGAAGATAGATTGAATTTCACCGATCACCACAATGGCTGAGTATATTTAGGCCACTTAATCATTCACACAGTTATTGTTGATTAAGTAGAAGGTTGAAGATATGGGTGTTGAAGTGAAGTCTCCGATCGAAATCCAGTGTGATAACTCATGTGCTATAAATCTCATAACAATTCATGTCCATCACTCAAGGACAATGCACATTGAGATAAAGTATCATTTTATCAAGGATAAGGTTGAGCAGGAATCATGATGTTGGTGTATGTTCCTACAAAGCTACAGGTTGCACAGATTCTGACAAAGGCCTTACCTAAGGAATCTTTTGAGAGGCATCGACTGGCTCTAGGAGTTAAGTCGACTCCCTACACTTAAAAGAGTATGGATGTGGAACACCCCCTCTCCCCGATGTATGATTTGTTTTTCTCTAATGTACTGATATGTGTTCTCTACTCTGTTATAGACTGCAAAGGAGTGTCCTTTTGGTTTGTTGAAAAGTGTGATAAAATAGTGATTGTTCAAGGGGGAGACAGTGTGGAAATTTTATAAATCATGAATGATATGGGGATGAACTTACAGGTGGAGCATCAAGATAGGGGGAGAGCAATGAGAAAGGGAAAGCATATTAAATCTGACAATTCCAAAAGTGATAGATCAAAGAATTGATATCATGATAGATAAGGGTCATGATAAAATAAGAAGAGTGTTGTTGGGTGAATATTTACAAAAAATGATATCTGTTTGGTAAAAATTGGTATCAGTTTGGTGTCAAAAATGGGTGTAATAGTTGATTTGATTCATTGATGAACTATTCATTTACTCTTGTTTCTCATGTCGATCATTACTCATCAGGGCTTAGAGTATGTGTTGAGTAAGTCCTTGATCACTATCAGAATCGAAAAAGGTGAATGGTGGCAGAAGAATTAATGATTATCTTTTTATGGAAGAGTTTTCAACAAACCCAAAGGGGGAGATTGATGGACAAAAATACCTCAAGGTATCATTGAAGCATTTTTGAGGTGATTGTGTTTGTTGACAAAGTGGACAACTGTGCGGTAATTGTTGACAAAGCAATCCGTGACATACAAATTTGTTGAAAAAGGGGATTTCATAGTGGAATGTCATGTTTAAGAGCTATGAAAAAGGGATAAGGGTCGCACAAGTATTTAGTTGGTCACACATGCGACTTGCATGCCATGAGAAAGGACTTGCGCACCGGTTCCTAGGATGATTGGAAAATTGCGTGCCTATATTTTTTCAAGATCATAACATCAAAATATGGAAAAGGAAAAAGGTTCGTGCAAGTTTAGAAGTGGGTCACGAATGTGACTAGTAGGGTAAGAGACCTGCACTCTGAGACTTGCGTGTCGAGGGTTGACTTGCACGCCGCCACGTAGGGTGGTAAAATTACCTATAAATAATGGGCCAACCCTCCTCATTTCTCAATGGAGATCGACACTTTGAAGAATCAGAGCTCCCGTCGCACAGGTGTGGTGGTCACACAAGTGGTGGTGTGTCATGCAAGTGGGATAGGTGTGCCACATTTTATGAAGGATGATTATTGTTTGTTGCACGCAAATATTGATTTGGGCGTAAAGGTAAGTGCATCGCACATATTTGAAGTAGAAGAAGCTTGTGTCATGCAAGTGTCTGAGGAGGACTTGCACGCCAGTTGTGACTTATGCGATGAGACTTGGGTGCTGGGTTAGGCCTGTGTTCCATGTAAGGTTGTATTTTCAGCAGTTTTTTCAGGCTGTGTGGAAGCTGGAAGTTTTCCCGATACCATCAGTGCAAAGAGAGATTCATCTACGGGTGAAAGATAGACATAAACAGAGCATCTACATATAGAGGAAGATGTATTCATTCATGCAAATTAAGATACCTACATATCTATAAACTGTGAGTGGATCTTTTCCAAGAGCAGTGAGCAAAGGTAGAGGAAGAAGGTGATCCTATCCACTTCCTGTGAGCCAGAGAGAGAGAAATAGGGAGTGACCCTTGGGAAAGAAGTGAGCTGACCCTAAACTTTGTGAAGGAAGTGATCCTGGTAATAGAATGGATCTATCCCGAACCTTTGTATCCGCATCTATTGAAAAATAGTGGAAGTTGGTACGACCAGAAACTCGTCAGTGTATGCTCCTCTGACGTAGCCCAGTAAGGGTGAACCAACTAAGAATCACTATTTTTGCATGCATACTTACCTACATTGAATTTAAAGCATAATCATCAAATATAGACGAAAATCCGTGATCATAATAAACACACAAGTGCAAAAAAATTGACCCTTGTAATAAAGAGGTCAAGCTCCAGTGGGGTAGGAAGAACTTTGAAAAATAATATCCATACCCCGATTCACCTCCTTCTCAGGGTATATAGGCCCCTATTGGTCCTAACAAAGATGGATGGGATACAAGGAAGACTTCCAATGAATGTACCATGATGGTATTCTAGGAAAAATACTTGATGTAAAACATCTAGATGACAAATTTCCACTGATCTAGACGTCCTTATAACATGGTAAGTCTTATAATGTACTTCAGCAAATCTACCTGGGACAATAGCTGCTTCTCATGGTGTTGATAGTAATGTCTCGATTTCGATACTATGAACACTATCCAAAGGTAGATCATATAATTTGTAGAGAATCAAGTTTATGTATTGAGGAAAATGAAGATGAGATAGTATAAACTATTCTCAGTTGCCTCCATGTTCTTCTACGGAATGAGAGTGTTGATAGATCATTCTAGAGCGGTTTCATAAAGCACATGCGACATTCAAATAACTGGTGGAATTAGGAGTGAAGATTGACATAGATGTTGAATTATTTACTCAAAAGAATTATGATACACCTCATCCCCATAATAATCAGCACATTTCATCATGAGTTGGGTAAAGAGCATACACAAGCCAGATAGATTTATGATAAATCAACGCATAAAGGCTATGTGGCCTTGACTACCTCGAGTCTCCCGAATGTTTCTCAAAGGATACATCTAACTGATGGCCTTTATATTA
The DNA here is from genome assembly GCA_963277665.1 of Viscum album. Lineage (NCBI taxonomy): Eukaryota > Viridiplantae > Streptophyta > Magnoliopsida > Santalales > Viscaceae > Viscum > Viscum album. The sequence goes on along the minus strand of OY728146.1, from coordinate 1,214,448,757 downwards.
TCTATATCGATCTATATGACTCTATATATGATAATTATGCCTATAAGTTTACAAGAGGTGATCCCAAAGGTGCACTTCAATTGGTTCATCTATAGATGGAGAGATCAGATGTATCCGAAAACTTTATCAAGATCGTTTATACGGTCCTGGTGAATGCAATATTTTACCACTAGATCGTCCATGTTTTATTCCCATAATGTACTGAGGATCTTCTTAAACATGTGATTCATGTAATGATGATAGGTGGGCACATAATTCATTAGAATTAAGGGAATTACCTTGTAGTAGAATGCTCTTTGTAGTTCCCTCAAGGCTGTAGACTCTTCATCATCAGTGGCCATTTGAATTTTATTATTCCCAGAATACACATCCATGAAAGAGAGATCCTAGAACCCAACAATGGAAGCAATCAATAACTCTTTCATAGGAAAGGAAATGTCATCATTCATGTAGTGGTAGTTCTGACCCCAAAAGTCGATGCACACTCTAATATGGACGTTATTCATTCTAATGGGAAAAATGATAGCCAAATATCAAAGGTACTGGACCATCTTGATGAAGTTGTGCCTTATGAAATTATCAATCTCTGCCTCATTTGTGGCCCTGTGAGAAGGGTACATATTTATGGGAAGCTGTATGAACTCGCGCTGATTTCATGGTAGACCCAGGTAGTGGATGGAAACCTGAGGGTCTAGTCCAAGATTATAATCATAACTCCAAGTAAATAAATCGTGATGTTGATTCATGATTTCTTTGTATTAATGTTTCTCTTCGACATATATACAGGCACTGAACAATGTGGGGTTTAGATCTATCATGTTAATAGGGATCACCTATACCAATTCAACAAATGTGGTGGAGACATATTCTTAGAATGTGGGGGGAGCCTCCTCTAGATCTTCTTATTCATTCATAGATGTTGAATCCTCATTAAGAGGTGATTATCTATAGTTAATTGGTCATGTTGAGAAACTATTTCCATCCTGAGTGTCAGTGGACACCACATCAAGGAGCTCCTATACTATCAAGACCATGTCAATGAAAGACGTCGAACCAATCTCATATGGCCTTCGACACAAGGGGACTGACTGGATTGTTTTAAAGAAATAGTGGTGTGTTGTCTTGATCTAGTTTATCCCAGCCCAAAGAAATATGAAATTATTATGTATTGTCGTTGTCATGGGGTGGAAATTTCGATAAATTATGGGAGTAGGGGCTCTAGCATCACTCAAGCATTATTTTCAACTAGACACGAGGTGATCATCTAGTGTCCCATAAGCTAGGGTATGTGTTTGACCCTCAGCTTATAAACTACAAATCATTCTCCAAGTCTAAGGTCATGGAATCAAATTGTTGAATTGGAAAAATTAGGCATAATATAGGCTTGTTCAAGTGTCAATCCCTATTGTAGCATGTTTAACCTCATTACCATAAATCAACTTATCCTTTCTCTTGTAATATTCATCATCCAGGTAGCAGGCTTTAGAAAAGGAAATTGAGGAAATTTCACCATGGAATACACCTACTTAACCAAAAAAGTAATACACAAGGAATTGGTGGTATGAAGAAGGGGAACATAGTTTGAATGTTGATCCATGGCCTACCCATCAATGTGGTGTAGGTGGCGTCTTATGAGACTTCCATAAACCTGGTGCTAGAATCCAGGCCACAGAGCTGGGTCTTCTAATGGATCATTCCAACCAGTTTCTATTCCATCATATTATAACCTTGATTTTTTTGGTATGAGGGGAAAATATCATCCTCATACAACCCAATCATTTAGTGTGTCCAGGTCAAGATGAGGTTGATCCCCAACCTAGTGTCAACAAGATAGTTATGAACATATGCGTCATTGAAATGGACAGGGATATACAATGGGAAGATATTCCCTTATATGGTACAACCGTTATCTTCTATAGAGAATGTGAAAGTGGCTTGAAATTCATCTTGATTTAATGCCTCAACATGGATAGATTTTCTAGCTGCTATATCCATATTAATCAATAAAGGATTTCTTAATGCCTCGGTAAAAGAATAATGCATATCTGATGACATGAGAAGATCACGGAGGATATATATCAATTTATGAATGAAATAAATATGCATAATGATGTCATAATTACATTCCAAGCATGAACTTCTTCTGAAAAGAGGTCATTATGTGGTAGGAGGAATGATGGGCCCTTCTAGCTGAACCAGTTGTCGACTGGTGTTGGGGATGTCTCTCTGTCAAATGTTCAAAATGAATTGAGTGACTACTGGATGAGAGATATATTATTGAGGATGATCCGCAAAATAAAATGGATTATTGTAGCACAATCCTGATTTCTCCACCTAATCAAATAGCACAAAAGGTGGTGGAGGCGAACATAGTGAGACATGAGGAGTTGGTTTCACATGTTGTTAGAAAAAATTGGCATGATGTATGGCTTTGTTGGAATGAACAACGTGGATAAAAGAATTCACTGAGGAATTTAAATGACTCACATAACCACAGATCTATCGACATTGGAAAAAGTTGGGGACATTCAAAGGATCCACCTGGAGATCTTCATTATTGGGAATCATGTAAGGCTTTACCAACTCCATGGTGTTACACAAATCATACTCTGGATTATCACATAAAGAAACCTCCTTCACTGCTCTAATTCCGGGGGTAATATCTATCTCCAAGGTCATGATATCCCTAATATTATGAGATGATAATGGCCTTAGTGATGGTATTTTTCCCCTTGCATCACTGATGTCTTCCCTGCTTCAAAGAGGAAGGATGATATGACGATGTTAAAGTAGAGGTTGTAGGTGATGAAGTAGCTTATGAAGACTCGTGACTATTCAAACGTGCACGAATAATACCATGGGCATGCGGGACTACCTTAGAGTCCAACCAATCATTGAATCTTTAGTGTTCATGGTTAGATACTTGTTTCTACTCACCTTTGTCGTCACTGAAGCTCTAATGCATAATGAATATGTATACCACCAATGAAGGGCTAGACCTAACAGGAATATTTTGTTATCAACTTGGTATTTGATCCAATCATTAAATACATAGAAAAATATTTTTTTGCCCCCAATATTCGGTGATAGGGGTAGTAATTGGGGAGATCTGTGAGATTTACCTCTTATTACCTCTTTCATGGTAGAAACTGTTGAATTACATGTTCCAAAGCACTTTGGAAATATCCAGGGTCCTGTGCCTAATTAAATGATTTGGTCTAGTTAATTTTAAATGGAATGGGGGATAATGAATGTTTTCCCTTATGAGGGGTTGGAGGATCATTTCAAGGAGGTGTAACATGGTTATCTCACCTAGGTGGTAGTGGTTCGTTACGCAGGGGACCATGCCTTTTTGAGGTGGGTGCTATAGTGATGGAGGTTTCCCATTAGGTGGTGGTCCCTATCATGTCTATGGATGTGACCCCAATGGAAATATCTCTAGCTACATAGGGCCCTCTACTTGTGCTACCGATGCAGGCTTGGCCTTAGAAGCTCTTCTCGCCGAAACTACAAGAGGAAAAGGACACACCAACTTTTCATACTGCAAGGTTTCCCCTCGAAATTGGGTTTTTTCATCGAAATCTCAAATTCCCCACTGATGGTTCTGAAAAATGAGATAGGCGACCTAATATGTTAGGATATTACCCACACACATTTTCATCAGTTATTACTATGTAGGTTTCACATCAAGTGAATATGTGAGTCCTTTCCACCTAGCAAAAAATGTAGTGACATGCTCTTTCAGCCTCTGCAAGCACATGAACAACTATACAATAATTTTCGTCCTAGTGGTGGATCAAAACTGTTATATAAACTACATATAAAGATCATCCCAAATATCTAATATATCAAATGCTATCTTGTTGTACATGAAAAAAGTATCGTTCAATTGTTGATATGAAACACCGGGGTATAGAGGTCTCTTGCTATGCTGGAGTTCCCGGCATGATTCCACACCTTGATATGATGTTGGAAAATTTCTTCAACAGCTGATCGGTCCCATTATAGGGGGGAATGATAGGATTCTCAAAAATAGGGGCTGTTATCATATGATAAACCCATGATGGATATGTCTTAACATCGGGCAGAATTGCCACCTGTGGAGTTTTGAATCATTATGGCAGAAAATGAGTGCTTATGTTGGATCATCTTGGTATAGATTCCAGTCATGGGGAAGATCTATGACCACTAGTGAATTTTATGGTTTTTCAACATGATAAGCTGAAATGATAGCACAGGGAGCGACTGGTCAGACGAACTATGGGATAACTGGGGGTATAACCTACGGAGCCACTGTAGGAACCTGATCTGGGTCCCGAGGAAGGGTTATCAGGCAATTTGGGGGGATTTGGTGAGGTGTGCCACTCTCTATTTCAATTAACTCAGGAATATTCTCTGTCTATGTGGGAAAGATGTTCATGGTCACCTGGAGGTAACTCACAGGTGGGAGGGTGTACATGCCTGTGCTACCCCAGTTGAGGGTTACAGTAGTCTGGTCGCCAGTCAACGTCACATTCAGGGAGGATGTCATCAACAATATTTTTATATTTTTCATCCTATTGATGCGACACAACCTTTTTGGGGTAATCATTCTTATTTTGTTCTATGCTAGACATATCTGGGGTTTTGAATGTCCCAATATGATCTTTTGTCTATTTGATATTCAGATCAAGGGATAATGACTCTCTACTTATTGGAAGACCCACTAAACATCATTGATTGTGATTAACCCATCCAAATGGATCTAATCGGTGTCTCACTCCACTGGGGGGGAGTATGTTCACTTCATGTATATCTAACTCGTTATCTCCCTCATAGATTTCACCCATGATAAGTACAACTATACCTAAAGTCATACCATCAATATCTCTTGGTATGTTGTTCGAGAGCTGGATAGAACTGAAATTAAGGGCCACATTCTATCCCCAAACACATATCTAAATATGTGGGGAGGTCTCAATAATAATTATGAAGATCAGATTAATGATTTGAAGACATCGTTGTTGGAGGTTCTGATGGCTGTCAGTTGACTATGGGTGATGGGACAAAGGTAGTGCAACAATGTCTACCATATGACATTGATGGACAACATTATCAAAGTGATCCTGACTTTTGGGGTAAGACACTCATCGATTTTATAGATGGAAGTGTGTATCCTAGAGTGATTCGAGAGAGAACACGACCTCCTATTGGGTTAGTGACTATGTTATACTAAAGTCTGTGGCTGCAACAATCCAGAACATCTCTGTGAAATGGTCCACTATAACCATGTCCCAGAAGAACCTCAGCTCAGACTCGAGGTCTGACCCCTGGTTGACCCATTCATCAATTGGTGGTGGACGAGGGACCTGTAAAGACATTAAATATGACAATTGAGATGGTATAATATCCGGCAGAGAATACACCGAGTGATCTGACAAGACGCTGCGTCATGGGCTATCTTTCGAAGAAAGAAATGACTGGCCCACTATATCCTAGTAAGACATAATAGCGGCCATAACATCCAATGTATTGGAAATAGTCACTCATAGTGGGTCATGATATTTTTCGTCTTCTATTGGTAACTATAATAAATCATTGTGATATCTGGATGAGGTAGAGAATGATCCTATTGATGAACAGAAGGGTTGCACAACCCTACCCTGGATAGAGGCTAAATATTCGTCCTCATGGATGTATCTCTAGTTGGTGTTTTGGAACCGACAGACCACACTATCTAGAAGGATGAGGCCTATACTCATTTTTCCGACCCTAGATCCTGAAATAGAAGATTGAGTTGAGGGTTCCATTACCAAATCACTTTTATCTTATGAATCCAAAAAGAAGACAAGTTAAATCATGGTATGAATCTTCTCAGTATTATTCCTTTAGCGGTAGTGACCCACCCTCCTACATTGGGATGGTTCTTCAAGACTGTGTATGTTTTTTATATGAGGAGGTCCTTCAGAGGATTTGTTTCTGGGGTGAAGACAACAACTTCCTGGTTGAGTTGGGTTGTGAGGAGCACCAAGAAAATTTCGAATGGTACATGAGGATGGCCTTGATGCCGGTTGGTTGGCGGGCATAGTGAATCCCTACCTTAATTGTTATAGTTGGTCAGACATCCTCAAGATCTGGTGGGATCATGGGTATACATCCACATTTTCATCCCTTTATAGTGATGTTACATAGGGTATATTCGTATTGGTAAAAATGAACACAGGGATGACCTCCACATTGGATTCCAACAAAGTGAGGTAGACCTCCGCTTCATTGATTTTTGGGATGAGGATTCCCATCATAAATTGACGTAAAAACGCATGGATGACCCACATAGTAGTGGTAGATTGGGAGAGGAGGATCATTGCATCAGCAACCTGCAAAAGGAGGAAAGACTCCATACATAGGATAATGTGTCCTAAAGAAACTACCTTGCTAGATATCTGGGCAGTGGGGAGTGCCTTCTCGTAGACTGACGCCGGAAAGTGAATCACCTTCAAGCCAATCATATGAGCGGGGAGGACCACTGCTATCATTGTTGGTGGAACGGGTGGACCGTAGAGATGGATGTCGTTGTCATGGGTCTGCCTGAGTCTAGTCCCACCTCTGTTAGCAACCAATATATTTGTCCAAACCTTTTCATGGGGAATTTGGGGCCTCAATCTAGGACGTGAGTATAAGCGACCCTATTTAGTATAAACCTAGTACTAATTCATTCTTTCTTTGGTGGCACATGCCACTGTAGTATATGATCATGACACCCCATTAGAGGCATCCTCCTAAGCTTGCACCTGACATTGTCTTCAGTTTAACTGGAATATGGCCGGAGGTGATGGTGTATCACTCACCTTACTCTCAATATTAGATAGTGGGTGGTGGTGGTGATCCATCCTAGTGGGATCCTTCCTTGGAAGTTTTTGGGATGGGATCACAACTGGGGTGGTCGGACATCCCTCACCTTGTTGGCATAAGGGAGATATTCATAAAAGTGTTCAGGGGGGAGGTTCTCGAAATTATTGTAGATTTTAGTGGGGACCAGCGGATTCATGCGTGGCCTTGGGGTTGGAGAGGATGGTAAGTACAAGAAGCAACTATGTCATGTCGTTCCATACCCTGAGTAGGGATAATCACTTATTTCTCATATCATTGGATGTGTTTTTTGATCACCCTACTCTATACATGTTCATATGGTGAAACAGGGCATGTACACCAATGATATAATGATTTAGAGGACTTCATAGAAGTGATGGAGTTTCACAATATTTCTGGTTCAGTGATGCCTTATCCCCTATATCGGTTGGTGGGTGGTGATCGATATCATGACATAGAATCATTGGTAATTAATGGTTGGGAAATTCAATCATTCACACTGATCTGAGGAAAGAGACATCATGTTCCCCATCGGAGTTCCCTCTCCCATGGTTGTTAAGAAGGATTCACAAAAAAACATCATAAACTGGGATTTCCAATGTTCAACTACCCCAAACTCTAATGAGATTCACACCAGGACATATATTTTATTGGAAGGACCCATCTTTGTATCATTTGATTCGGGGACACAATTATCCACTGATGTATCAAATGGTACTAATATCCAGATATAGGAAAATAGATTCAAATTAGGTCCCCATTTATGCTTATAATGCATTCTCTGGGGCATGCATCTGTCCTTCGAAGACAAAAAGAGCTATTGGTTCCCTGCATTTCGGCATTCCAATGCTAGGACGCATCTATATCTTTTTAATGGATGATTTCTCTATGATAGAAACAGGATTAGGGGATGTCAGTCTCTCCTTCCATGGATTCATACAGAAAACTCATTACATAGTCCAGGTCATCATAAATGATTAAGACATTGTTCTTAAAAATCTTCCCCAGATACACATCCTCATGAAATCATGTTAATTACAATTATCTATCATATCATTATAAGGTTTCATGTCCAGGAAGAAACATTCAACCGAGGGAGTAGTCACATTGAAGATCACTTTTGCGTCTAGACACTAAAACACTAATACGTATGGGTTTCTTCATCTTGTGATATGACTTCTCGAAGGGAAAAAAATCTCGATCCATCCCATGTTGACTATGGTGAATTATATAACATCGACTTTTCCCTAAATATTTCCATATATTCTTGAGATTATAAGTGGTTAATCCAAATGATTAACATCCAACATGGATGAATTAGACTAATTAGAACACGGATAGGGGTGATTAAGAGGGGTATATCCCCAAGAGGGAGCACCTAGGGGTTTTGGTGGGTGAGTGGATAAAAACATCCAATGATAAATGATATGAGGATGATTGTGTCCATGCATAGGGGATTCCAAGGTTTTCCATTGGCTATGATAGAACATTAGAGAGGCTTCCTATGAACCTTGTCCCGAGATACAGGGATCAAAACCCACATTGTTCGAACGGGGAGACATGGAATAAGTGTGAATGAAATGGAAAACCTAGAAGATATTTTATACTTAATCATGGATAGAATCTATTCTCAATAGGGGAACTATTGGTTGGACGGTTATGGATTGTGTATGGGGAGTATGTTTGGTAAATTGCCTGATGGAATGGCATAATCAAACTAGGATATGGCGGCCAGTGTAGGAATGATGGTGGATATTAAAGGGATAAATGATGTGGATAGATAGTGATATAGAATCATCTTGGAGTTGATGGTAGTGTTGGGATTGAACCATAGAGAGGACTCATTTGTATTCCAGTACCAGGGAGTCAATGTCCACGTAGTTAACAAGGTGGGGATATGGGACAATTGATGAAATGAACTATGATAATGGACGCATGGATTGTACCCATCGAGTGTAGAATCCCCCAGGTTGGGTCATGATCGTCCTGAGTCAAACGCTCAGGGTAGAGGATATGATGTGACAATAGTGACATTTTTGAACCTTATAGAGGCTCTCTACGCATCCTTAGGGTAGGGAATAAAAGTACATGTTGCTAAAAATAATGTTTTGCACGGATGATAGAGACCCGACGACATGTTGGTGTTATGCGTGGGTAGTGGCCCATGATTTGATCTCACAACAGTAAGCGACAAAATAAGTAGTGGGTCCTAGTTACGGGGACACATAAGCTTACCGATTCTTGGGGATGAACCTCATGGAGGCTTCCTACATACCATTTCTATGAGTCAAGGATCAAAACACATGTAGTTTGAATTGGATTAGAAATGTTTGGGGTTGAACCTCTAGGAGGATTCTTATGAACCCTACATAGGAGAAAAGGATCAAAACCCCCATATATTATGGATACATATTGGATTAGAGTGTGATTGGGGGCTAGTGACCCAAAAATTAGGTTGGTGGATTATACATGGTGAGCTGCACGATTTATGTCTAATGCATAGGGATGACCAAGGAGTTTGATCCCAAAAAGTGAAAAACAAATGCTTTCCTTAGATTTGGGTTGAACCTCAGAGAGGATAATAATGTACCTTGTGTAAGATACAAGGATCAAATCCCATATATAACATATACATACCATTTATTTTTATGCAATACATGAGGGGTATACTGGTTAATGCCACGCGGGACATGGGTGAGTCGACATGAAGAGGTCGGGACTGAATGGTGATGGGCTTGAACCTCAGATAGGAATCCAACGTACATTTCCCAAAGGGGGAAAAGATCAAATTCCACATATTCTGGGATAAATGGATGGGTCTTATGGACTAAGGCATCCTGAAAAGGGTGCCATGGTCGATTCATAGCCTAATATCATGTGAGTCATGCTATGTTTTAGAAAAAAGATGCATCCAAATCATGACAATCAAGTTAAAAAATGTGCATATGTAAGGAATAGAGAGATTATTGTGTGTGATTGGAGGCCCAATGAGAAAATTAGGTCATACATATGGTTAGTTTCCCAATTAGGTTACAGGGTATTTCACATGGTTAACATCCAAGGGATATGGAGATTGGGAATTAATTTTTGATGGAGGCCTGATGCAAATAATGTCCAACATTAGAGGGATGGGGTATTGATGATCCCTAGGCCCATATATCCTTTATCCATTACTCATGGAAGAAGAGAGGAGGAGCAAGGATTCTATCTCTATAAGGAAAGGTTATGGTCTTACACCATTATGGTTTCCCTTCCCCACTAATAGATGTCGTTCCATATAATAAGGATATCATTCCAATGAGGAATATATCACTCTTATAGAGTCCGGTGGGTGTTGAATGTGATTGAGGATGGGAGAACCATTTATATATCCTAAAGAGAGGCTACAGTTTAATGTCAAGTTCTGATGATGAAGGTGGTTGGCAGTTTATAATCTTATCTATCAGACGAAGAGGACATACTCCTCACCCCTAGGACATACATAACAGGAGTTCTTTAAACCTTGGTGAAAGGAAGGCACAAATAATTCATTACATATATGGGGTTATGGAGTAATCCACTGAGAGGCTCACATTTTCATTTTATTGCGATGAAGCCATTATCGCTACCATTCCTATGTGACAAAGCATGATCCTAAGAAACAAAATATAAAACATCACAAAAGGGACCATGAAATCACTTCTCTTGATTCTAGATGGATGTATGGTAATTTTGTTTATAAATAATGACCTTGGAATAATGTTCTTCATGATGAAGATGATCATGACGAAGGCAAAGGCCTTTGCGAAGAGGATAAGCTTCATGAAGGAAAAAGGATTCATGAAGGGGATGGTAATTACCAATGGAAATGGATTTTCAAAGTGGACGGGATTTGTGATGAATATGGTCTTTTTTAATAGTAACCCATAATAGAGCAGAGCTTCAACATAGAAAATGATTATTTCTTCGGAGAGATCATAAAAAAGGTTCAATGCTATGAAAACCCTTGAGCACGCCAAAGGGGGCCCTTCCCTTACGATGTTTATATGTCTTCGCAATGGGAATAATAACTATAAGAAGAGGTTAGAATGAACACATAGAGGTCCAACTCATAGAGGGATTATACCTTTGAAGATCCATGTGAGGTTTTCATGACTGTTTGTTTGAAACGGGAGCTCGGAAGTTGAAAGGTTGGAGTCATAGTGGTTTGGAAGGGTGGTGAGCCTTCTATTTACAGTAAATCATGGTCTGCGAGGGCTGAAGAACCCAACACATAGGCGAGTAATGCTGCATTGATGAGCCAATCTATTGTAAAACGTCGGATTCAAAGAGGATGGTGGATTCCATGAAGAGGTTCGTCGAAACAGTTGTCGTGATTTGAGCTGTGGTGGTTGAGGATGCCGCAGAGGGGCTATTGGCCAGTTTGGGATTTTCACCAGGTCATTGTTGAATTTGTGGGTTCCATAGACCAAACTATTCAGTTTTATAGTATAAAATATCATGTATATATTTATCTATACATTATTTCATCATAATATGATAGTATAGAATTTAATACATCCACTAATTAAATGGTAATTTCCAAATATTAATTGTCGTATTAAATGGTTATAGTAGTTCCCATGCTATTATGTGATTCTTGAGATAATATGGCATTAATAATAAATATATATTTTATGTTCTAGGTACATATTTTATATTTGACATAGAATGTGTTTTAATATCACGTTCTAGGAGATCATAAGCATTGAGACTTCTTTTCCTAATGTTCTCACATGGTGGTCTCTTGTACTGAGATTATGGGGACTAACTCACCAATAAGAACACCACATGTTTTGGGTGTCATTGGATATTCCATTCTAGGATCATGTGTAATTTTCTCTTGACTCGATATCATAAAAAATGTATTTCATTTTATTGTGTACTTTGATGAATGATTAAAACCATTGCAATGATGTCATGGAGAGGTAGTTTTTTTGGGTGCGACATTGGTGGCATGCCATTGGTTGGATTATCAACAATGGATTTGTCACATCTAGGTAATGGAGGTGGTATATATATATGGGAATGTTGATATGGATAGAAATACCTTTTTAATACCATGGCCTTGGAAGTTAAGGGTAACTCCATCTAGTTAAATCAAAAAACTATAAAAAAGGAAAAGGGAAATGAAACATGATTGCCTCCTATGTTTTGAGATATTACTGAAAAAGAGATTATATTACATAGCACATGTTCATAAGCTAGTTGTCACTACTGTTAAAATCCATATTTCTTCAGTGGCCATAATATGTTTCTAGATCCCTCTCTAGGTTCGTGAATACTATTATCTTCTGTCGAGATAAGGGCCTAGAGGGTCCCACACAATTCTGGATTTAAGAAACTTCCATATTTGGTTGAATATGAGTTTTGTACATGGTGGGAACCACTTATAGAGTCCAAGATTTGTCCAAGGATAAATGAACATGAATGTAATAAATACATTCAAATTATTCATGTTTAGAATAATGAGAATTGAATTTATTATTTAAATTTATATATTAGTTTTATTCAAATACAATAACAATATTAATTGACAAATATTAAATTATTCATGGTTTAATTAATATTTACTAGAGGGATGAGTCGAGATAATTTCCCTATTAACATGTAATATATGATAATATATTATAATTGATTGATAATAATATTTAAGAAATTGATTAGTAGTCATAAAATGTTGTTGATAGTGTGTAATGTATCTAGGGCTGGTAAAGCTATACATGGTATTTTAGAAGAGAAAAATACATAGAAGAGGAGGGGATTTGGCCAAATACTATACATGATACTTATCTCTCCTCTACTCTCTCTCGTGATCTAGAGGGAGAGGCTCTGGATACAAGGAGCTCGAATCGAGCACTATCTCAAGAATCGAGGGAGATGTGATGTAGTGATCTTTGGAGAATCGAATGGGACATTGCAATTACATGATAGCACTCAGATTACGAAGAATGATTATCTTATGGATTCCATGATTCATGTGTGGAATATCTTGAGTAATTCGACATTGGATTCTTCAAGAATCTATCACAAGCGAAGAGAAGATGTCTTGCACAGATTATGATCTAAACCAGGTATTTTATGTCTGATTTTTTGCATAAATTTTTTCATGTGTGGTCCTTGTATAATAATAGTTTTCTGTTCATATACATCGACATGTTTACGTAGATGATCAATGAGAAATTATAAAAAAGCCCACATGTTCGGGGCTTCCTCTGCCCGCCCAGTTCTGACAGATGCAACGTCACAAAGATTATTGTAGTGAAAGTTTCACTATAATGGTCTAGTAGTGTGGGGATCTTCTTTAAGGGTATCCTTTTAAATGTCTTGGAGGGACTTAGGCCCCTTTGGAGTGGTGATACACTTAGAAACATTATTGAGTCCTCTCACAAAGCATGAAATTTTTTCCTACAAGAACAATATTTAAATAAATTTAATCATAGATAAAATTATATACTACTCAAGCTCAGGAATTGGTTGTTTCCAATATAGCTATGTCAATCAGTCATTGTACACATGTTTTTCAAGTAGTAGAAGCCTAGGAGACTGACCTGGTCTGTTGGTGTATGGTTGATCTTGCATAATAGGATGACTAGTGGAAAATATATTTGCGTTCACTATAGAGGAAAAACATCGGAATGTATAAGGGTATTGTCTTGGATAGTGAGACGAAGAGTTTACTTGGGGTTCATGAGAAAAATTTTTGTTTGATATGTGCCCTGAAGATGTACTGGGTTCCTTTTACAGTCATCCGGATTTATGAAGTTGTGAGTTCGTAATGGATATTATAATTGGGAGAGTTTAATTCGGCTAATGTTTTGTTGGATGACTATGAGAAAGAGTTCCATGAAATATTCATTTCCACTAGCATGAAGGATAATAAGAGGCAGGAGCTACTCTCCCCGTAGTAAGGGATTGTTTTTTTTTGGTGGCTAGGGATTCAGTTTAAGGATCTCCTTCTATTTTAATATGATTTCATTCCACATGTGGAGTCTCATTAGAAATTCCTTGAGGGGGGACTTTTTCCATCTATCAATTATATGGCCACTCCAATTATGTTGTCGACATAAATATAGATTAAAAAAAGAAAATGATATAGAGGATGATCTCATGATTAAGTCTACTGTGAGATGTGAACCATTAGGGTACATTGAATTGAAATAATTATTGAGTTAAGTAACACAGACCATGGCCTTCGACCATTTGTCAATGGGGGGGTGACATAGTAGTCCCCATTTCATCCTTCGAGTCCTCATGATTTACCCAAAAACATGGTACTGAGGAATTTTCCTATAAGAACCATTGTAATATTCATAGTTAGTTATGAATGGTCGTTTGATAATTATATGCGGGATGTGGCTCGGTCTAGAACCCACATCAGCATCAGTTTCCTACAGGGTTGTTCCAACAGAATTGATGAAGGGTCACTCTCCACTAAGAGGAGAGAAATATAGTAAGGGCCAACCTCAAGGTGTTCCTCCAGGTCCTCATCCTGGGAATGGTTAACATGGTAATAGTCACTACTGGTGTAGATTAGTTGGGGTTAGTCAGTTACGCGCCCTAGAATAAGTATTTCTAATAGGTAAAGAGATCATTCAAGGTATGATTAGTTTTTTCATTGCACTTTATTGTGATTTGTTTGATATTGTTTATTCACACTCCTTTGTTGAACCAAGTCTATTTCATGATCTAAAATTAGAAATTTATAGGAATATTGTTCCTAGGACATTGTGTACTCTATTTGGAGGCCATACTAGCTTGTTTAATGTGTGTTATAGATGCAGACTGATGATGGGGCTGCATCAATCCTATGGGGATCATTATATACAACAAGTGTTACCATACGATATCATTCTTAGCATCGGCTGGTTGTATTCTATGAATTACATTATCGACTACATCCACATAAGAGTCATGTTTTTATACATATACAGTTCATGTGGGGCCTTCATTGATGATCAGAGATTTCAAGAGATAAGTCAGCGTGTAGAGCCTTCTTTTTCATTGTTGGGTGAAATGTCAGTGGATGTAGAGTACAACAATGCCCCTTGAGTTTTGGGAGTCTTTTTAAATTTCATTCCTGATGTGTATTAGACACTACCCCCTAGACATTATGTTGATTTTGGTATATTACTACAACCTGGGGCTTGTCTGATTTCAATGGAGCCTTACCAGATAGAAACTTCTATGTTGATGGATCTTGGGATTAATATTGATGACTTGATGATGAAGGGATTTATCTTGACCATTGTGGAACTGTGGGGTGCACTAGATTTTTTTAAAATGAGTTGGATGGTGTTATGTGGTTGAACATAGAATAGTATACATTGAATTAGGTGATGTTGAAGAACTGTTACCCTCTACTGAGGATGTATGATTTTTTCAACAATTTGAGTTGAGCGAGTTTGTTTTCTAAGATTTATCAGTAGTATATATGCCACCAGCTGAGGGTGATTGTAACAGCCCAAGATTTTATAAAAAATATTCTTTTTAATGTCTTGTGTTGTACGCTACACCAAAAGGAGCTTGCACAACACGCATCCTTGACTTGCCTTGCAATACACGCAATCGCGACCTTCCTCGATAGCGTGTGTAATACGCAATACCGAGTTTCACCAAACAACGATATGCTATTAAAATATTATTAAAACTAGCCGGTATGAATAGTAATAACCACTTTTTTAAAATTCTGTAAATCTTATTTTTCAAAATGAACTTCATTTTTGGATTCGGAATATCGAATTTAGCCTAAGGTGAAATTTTGGTACATTTCGGATAACTTTCAAATTCTGATGAATAGTGAAAATTACTAAATTTTAATTAAAAACAACATTTTTAATCGAAATAATTAATATTGATAAATTATTAATTTGAGTGGTTTTAAAGTGTATTTAGAATATATTTTTACAATTTAATACAATTTTGGTCATTGGATGTAATTTCACATTTAAACCAGTTATAAACTAGTGTCAATCTTTTGATAGATATTGTTTCTTAAAAACACGCTATTTGTTTTAACAGCGGGATTTAATTATAAAATTAATTAATGCAACTTCTATGTTATGAATTTGGAAAAATAGACTTCATTTTTGAGTTCGGAATATGAAATATAGCTTAGGATGAAATTTTGGCATTGTTCTGAAAAACATCAATTTTTGATGAATAGTGAAACTACTAAGTGGTAGTTAAAAAAACTGAATTTTTCATAAAACTTAATTTTACCGCTTCTGTGAATGGAATTTCAAAAATCCGAGAGACACGGTTGATGTCAGTAAGTAAAATGTGGTTCAATGAAATGAAAATAATTTTTGGTGAATAGTAACTTTTTACTTTTATTTACCACGGTTAAAAGTAAATAGGGTAATTAAGGGTAAGAATGATATTAATATTACTCTAACACATGTCCTAATTCTATTGGATAAGTGTATCTCGGCCAAAAACAACCTTAAGTGTAAAATATTATCCTTTAGGCCCACTTGGATTAGATTAAGACATTTATTATTATTTAATTCAAAGAAGAGTTAAAAGAGTTAAAATCAAAGTTTATTCACTAAAACATTTTTAATATGGGGTTATACATAAGATAAATTCGACTATAAATATTTATTAGAAATCTAAAAAGATTTCCTATATAATGATATTTTATTTATAATTTTTAGACTTTAAATAAATTAATTTATTTATGACACAACGATGATGCAGTAATTACCCTTTTAAGAAAATATTGACATAATTGATGTTATAAACACCAAACTAAATATAATTTGAGACTTTTTATGAATTCCACTAATTTTCTAGGTTACTATGAAATATTATTGTTGATTTAATCAACTTGGTTCGAACATATAATTCTGTTATGACTCTCACAAAAATCATATATCAAATAGTGTCAAAATTGACACAAAATAGTTTTTAAATCAAATATTATATTATTAATTGTTATTTTATTCCTAAAAATCTAAGGTTCGGCCAAATGACTTAGATAAGGATATATATATTAATAATAAACAATTTGGGGTTCGTTTGGCATGTTATAGTAAGTGTATTAACCATATAGTGAAAGAAAACAAAAAGACACGGTAAAAGTTAAATTATTTAACTTAGAGTTAAATCTAATTGATAAGGTTAAAATAAGAACCTAAACTTGTCTAAATCCTATTGGTTGACAGGGTTTCGACCCATCCCCACTTTAGCTTCGAAATAAGACCCTTTGGAACCATTATAAACCGATTTTTACTTTAATATAAAATAATATTTTGAGATATTCCTAAGGTGCCCCTCTCCTCCCTTATAAAAGGGCACCTCCTCCCCCTCCTCCTCACACCAATTTGAGCACTCAAGCTCGGCCAACCCCTGCCAAAATCTCTTCTCCACTTCCCTAGAAACATCCTAGAGGTTCTGGTCTTCCTCAAAGACCAATTTTATTTCCCTAAGAGGAGGTCTCCAAAAGGCGCTTCAAAGAAGAGGTAATTACCGTTACCAATTCTTTCATTTTTATTTCTTCTTCCACTTCATCTTCTTAGGTTGTTTCATTATGAAGTAATAACATCAGTATCACTCATATACTGATATGTTATTATAAGTATGAAACAAACCTATTTCACCATCTATCCATCCTACGGAAAAAGAAATCACCGCGCGTGCGTACGTACGGAATACCGTCTCCACGCCGTGGTGTAATCTATTTTCCACCACCACCTTACATGGATGGGTATAATGGTGTAAATAATAACTATAAATAGTTATTATAACATCATATTGATTCTGATATATTGTATAATCCACTCCAATTCAATTCAATATTTATGGAAATGATATCATCGCTCATGCGTACGTACGGACTACCGTCTCCATGAACGGTGTTTTTCATTTCATTTATCTATCTATTATATATATATATATATATACTGAATATATATGATATATAAATCATATTTTATATTCTGGAAGTAAGTAAATCATGATATATGTAATAATAATGTCAAGAACAACAAGTCAGAACACCTATGATAAATGAAACGATTTTACCCAAAGCGCTTCTTTAACATGGAATTTACAAAAGAACGGGTAATATAATGTCATAAGTGAACCATATATGATATCATAACAATGAATATGATTCTGTAATAAGTAAATGACATTATTTAAATCATTATACAGGAGGTTCGGACACTTACGAAGCAAATCGGACCTAAGGTAAGGGAAATATCACAATCTCATTTTTATTCGAGATTGTTTATACTTTGAAATTTACTAGGGTGTATTTTATCATCCACATCCATGTTTCCTCAACATGTAATATTATTTTCATCCACCTATAATTGTTTAAAACCTATTTTACCCTTTGGTGAGTTTTTAGTAAAAGATATGAAAGGAATCTTTTATCGTTTTTCATACGAGGTACTTTTTGACTTTTCCGACAAAAGTACGAAGAATGTTTTTTTTAACTTATACGGCATGAATGGATTTTTAAAACATTATTTCCAAGAAGCTTACTTTACAAGTTTTAAAGTTTATTTTTAATCAACTTCTTTTATTTTAAAGTTGTATGACATGTTATGAAAGGAAAAATGTTTTTTAAGAAGAAAGGATATTTCCTCAAGAATGGAGTTCAAGTGTTTTATCAAAATGATTTTCCATATAAGATAATAAAGGGTTCTGTTTTTATCCCTATTATTATATTGATTTGATCATGTTGTGATTGAATTATTCTTATGAATTCCTTTATCTTGTATGAATTGTTTTATGATGTCATGATGTTTAAGATTCCAATTTGTATTACATCGGTTATGCAATGATGTATGATTTATGATTATGTGGCACACATAAGAAAGGATTCATTATAAGATGGGTGGGACCTATATCTCCCTCCAATGCATTGGGTAATGATTTTATATCTCATGAGATAGACAGGGCTGGAACGGTAGGTTATACCGGTTCAGTGAAACAGGACTGAAACGAGGGTTACTCGATTCAGAAAGGGACTTTGTCCACTAAGATAGTCTTGGCAATTAGTCTTGACTAACAAGAAATGATTCTCTATGATTATGTGTGTATGCCACAATGTTTCATGTTTTAATTTATGATTATTGGGATTACTTTTTCACTGCCATGATTTATCCCATGATTATGAAATTATGCTCTCTTTTGCAGGTTATGATTTCCAAAATGTTATGTTCTTATGAATATGATGTGACTGATATTTATTTTGTTTACCCTTACTGAGCATTTGATCTCACCCATTTATGTTTTCTTTTCCCCAGGATATAAAGAAAGGTTTTAGGTAAAAAAAAGGAAGATCTTTATGGGAGATTTTGAAGATCTTTCACCACGATTAGAAGATTATAGTTCGAGTTTCCAAAGACACTAAACTATTACGGTCCTTGTGTGTGTGTTTTTGTAATGTACTAAGTATTCAGTAAAAGTAATGTAATGTCAATGTACATCAAGATACGGGTCTCTACAGTTGGTATTAGAGGAAAGGTTTAGTCAACCTTTGTAAACTAGGATGCGAAAACGTTAATGAGATCCCTAGAGATATTTCTAAGGTATGTCTAGGGATGCCCCTAAGGATAAGTATACGTATAGGATATAGTCCTAGAACTATGGTAACGATATTAGATTAAACCAAAGATGTTAGATATTTAAGTTACTCCCCCTTTATTATGATTTTTGACTCTCACACTATTCTTTTTGGGTTTTAGAAAACGGCTGGAATCAAGATGATTCACGATAATGGAGGATATGATGGACAATGGAATGATATTATTCATAATGAAATGGGATTTGGAAGTCCAAACATCATTATTATTCCGAATCAGCAATCTCATAATATGATCAATAAAGTAAAATTTGGTAAGTTTCCTGACTCGGCTAATAAGAGAATGATGGAGTTTTATGATGATCATAGAGGAAAGAAAGTTCAATTTCCCCTATGTAAATCATGTGGGAAGAGGCATCAAGGAGAATGTTTCAAAGGAACTGGAAGATACTTTGGGTGTGGAAAAGAAGGACACAAAGCAAGTAAGTGCAAAGGAAAAGGTTCAGTTAACACCATGGATGAGGATAATGGTATTGCTACGACATCAACAATGGTTAAATGTTTTAAATGTGGAATGTACGGGCATTATGCAAACCAATGCCCTAAGGGAAAGTCTCATGAAGATAATCAGTATGGTCGTATGGGAAGTATTTATGTTGATGATGATGAAGAGACTACAAATGATATGTGAGATGAAATAATTATTGAAGCTCGGTCAATGGTTTAAGAAGGTAGTGGAATGATTACATGTTTATCAAGTGTAATGTTGTACTATAGAATAGAAAGACATCTAAGGATTGTTACACTGTTGTCTTTCCTTATGTTTTGAAAGTTTATGATGAATGGTATGAGTAACAATGAAAGGTTATTCAGATATTTTTTTGGAAAGTGGATGATATGCGCATAATGAAGGGATAAAGAGAATCTAATATGTTTGATAGTATTCATGAGCTCATGATTGATATAAGGACTAAGTGATATCATGGTTTGAGTATATAGAATTTTGAGGATTTTGGTATGTGGAAAGTGTTAACATTAAAATGCATTCATGTTTTCACTATGGTATTCAAGAGAATACATGATTAAGGCCTTTGAATGTTTGGAATGTGACCAACAAGACATATATATGGGGATTAACGATAGTATTAAATCGTTGGTAATCGTTTTCACTATATTATGAGAGTGGACTGCAGTATTATGGATAAGCCTAAAGATTAGAATGGATTATGTTGGACATAAGTTAGTATTGTTTAAGGATAGAAGTTTTTTCGATATTATTGATGGGATGTTATAGTAATATAGTTTTAGAAAAAGGGACAACCTGCAAGACGGGCGACAACCCATCGCGTCGGACAAGGTCGTAGGAATCGAACCCACAACCGAAGTGCGACTGGCCTTTATCGCCTACCACTGGCCTACAGGAAGTCCCTGTTTAGTAGAAACTAGTTTTATTATATTAAGCAGTATGATATATGAAGTATAAGTCCATTTTAGGAACTATATATGATTAATCTCACTATAGATCGACTTATGTATATAATTTTTGCTAACCTTTTGTTTGAGACAGATGGAATGACCCGTCATTCTATCACATGATCTGCTAACACTTCACGAATAACAAATTCAACTTCATTTATTTAAGAGATGAAGTGGAAATTGTTCTAGGCACGAACAATAGTGAGATTGTACCAAAATAAAGAAAGTATTTATTCCAATTCAAATTTTCAACTTTAGGGAAATGATCTTGAAAACCAAAAATGTTGTCCTAGTGATCTTATACCTGATGAATCGGATGGTACCTTAGATTGTCACAAATTTATGGATTTGTGAATATTGGATTTTCCATAGACATGTTCTCTACCACTCTCCATCCGAACATGATGGTTAGATTTCTCTTCCATATCCATATTTTCACCTATGTGGAAACCCAATGATTAGTTTATTTGGGTAACCGTTATGTTTCATACTTTTGTTTATAAAGATTGGTTTTGATATTCCTTTTTACGATGTGGGTTTCTATTAAAGAAACTTTCAAATAGTAAACCATTTATAACCCCGACGAATTTCGAGGGCGAAATTCATTTTAAGGGGGGTAGAATGTAACAGCCCAAGATTTTATAAAAAATATTCTTTTTAATGTCTTGTGTTGTACGCTACACCAAAAGGAGCTTGCACAACACGCATCCTTGACTTGCCTTGCATTACACGCAATCGCGACCTTCCTCGATAGCGTGTGTAATACGCAATACCGAGTTTCACCAAACAACGATATGCTATTAAAATATTATTAAAACTAGCCGGTATGAATAGTAATAACCACTTTTTTAAAATTCTGTAAATCTTATTTTTCAAAATGAACTTCATTTTTGGATTCGGAATATTGAATTTAGCCTAAGGTGAAATTTTGGTACATTTCGGATAACTTTCAAATTCTGATGAATAGTGAAAATTACTAAATTTTAATTAAAAACAACTTTTTTAATCGAAATAATTAATATTGATAAATTATTAATTTGAGTGGTTTTAATGTGTATTTAGAATATATTTTTACAATTTAATACAATGTTGGTCATTGGATGTAATTTCACATTTAAACCAGTTATAAACTAGTGTCAATCTTTTGATAGATATTGTTTCTTAAAAACACGCTATTTGTTTTAACAGCGGGATTTTATTATAAAATTAATTAATGCAACTTCTATGTTATGAATTTGGAAAAATAGACTTCATTTTTGAGTTCGGAATATGAAATATAGCTTAGGATGAAATTTTGGCATTGTTCTGAAAAACATCAATTTTTGATGAATAGTGAAACTACTAAGTGGTAGTTAAAAAAACTAAATTTTTCATAAAACATAATTTTACCGCTTCTGTGAATGGAATTTCAAAAATCCGAGAGACACGGTTGATTTCAGTAAGTGAAATGTGGTTCAATGAGATAAAAATAATTTTTGGTGAATAGTAACTTTTTACTTTTATTTACCACGGTTAAAAGTAAATAGGGTAATTAAGGGTAAGAATCATATTAATATTACTCTAACACATGTCCTAATTCTATTGGACAAGTTTATCTCGGCCAAAAACAACCTTAAGTGTAAAATATTATCATTTAGGCCCACTTGGATTAGATTAGGACATTTATTATTATTTAATTCAAAGAAGAGTTAAAAGAGTTAAAATCAAAGTTTATTCACTAAAACATTTTTAATATGGGGTTATAAATAAGATAAATTCGACTATAAATATTTATTAGAAAGATAAAAATATTTCCTATATAATGATATTTTATTTATAATTTTTAGACTTTAAATAAATTCATTTATTTATGACACAACGATGGTGCAGTAATTACCCTTTTAAGGAAATATTGACATAATTGATGTTATAAACACAAAACTAAATATAATTTGAGACTTTTTATGAATTCCACTAATTTTCTAGGTTACTATGAAATATTAGTGTTGATTTAATCAAAAATTTTCGAACATATAATTCTGTTATGACTTTCACAAAAATCATATATCAAATAGTGTCAAAATTGACACAAAATAGTTTTTAAATCAAATATTATATTATTAATTGTTATTTTATTCCTAAAAATCTAAGGTTCGGCCAAATGACTTAGATAAGGATATATATATTAATAATAAACAATTTGGGGTTTGTTTGGCATGTTATAGTAAGTTTATTAACCATATAGTGAAAGAAAACAAAAAGACACGGTAAAAGTTAAATTATTTAACTTAGAGTTAAATCTAATTGATAATGTTAAAATAAGAACCTAAACTTGTCTAAATCCTATTGGTTGATAGGGTTTCGAACCATCCCCACTTTAGCTTCGAAATAATACCCTTTGGAACCATTATAAACCGATTTTTACTTTAATATAAAATAATATTTTGAGATATTCCTAAGGTGCCCCTCTCCTCCCTTATAAAAGGGCACCTCCTCCCCCTCCTCCTCACACCAATTTGAGCACTCAAGCTCGGCCAACCCCTGCCAAAATCTCTTCTCCACTTCCCTAGCAACATCCTAGAGGTTCTGGTCTTCCTCAAAGACCAATTTTAGTTCCCTAAGAGGAGGTCTCCAAAAGGCGCTTCAAAGAAGAGGTAATTACCGTTACCAATTCTTTCATCTTTATTTCTTCTTCCACTTCTTCTTCTTAGGTTGTTTCATTATGAAGTAATAACATAAGTATCACTCATATACTGATATGTTATTATAAGTATGAAACAACCATATTTCACCATCTATCCATCCTACAGAAAAAGAAATCACCGCGCGTGCGTACGTACGGAATACCGTCTCCACGCCGTGGTGTAATCTATTTTCCACCACCACCTTACATGGATGGGTATAATGGTGTAAAGAATAACTATAAATAGTTATTACAAAATCATATTGATTCTGATATATTGTATAATCCACTCCAATTCAATTCAATATTTATGGAAATGATATCATCGCTCATGCGTACGTACGGACTACTGTCTCCATGAACGGTGTTTTTCATTTCATTTATCTATCTATTATATATATATATATATACTGAATATATATGATATATAAATCATATTTTATATTCTGGAAGTAAGTAAATCATGATATAAGTAATAATAATGTCAAGAACAACAAGTCAGAACACCTACGATAAATGAAACGATTTTACCCAAAGCGCTTATTTAACTTGGAATTTACAAAAGAACGGGTAATATAATGTCATAAGTGAACCATATATGATATCATAACAATGAATATGATTCTGTAATAAGTAAATGACATTATTTAAATCATTATACAGGAGGTTCGGACACTTACGAATCAAATCGGACCTAAGGTAAGGGAAATATCACAATCTAATTTTTATTCGAGATTGTTTATACTTTGAAATTTACTGGGGTGTATTTTATCATCCACATCCAAGTTTCCTCAACATGTAATATTATTTTCATCCACCTATAATTGTTTAAAACCTATTTTACCCTTTGGTGAGT
The DNA here is from genome assembly GCA_963277665.1 of Viscum album. NCBI lineage: Eukaryota > Viridiplantae > Streptophyta > Magnoliopsida > Santalales > Viscaceae > Viscum > Viscum album. The sequence continues at coordinate 1,214,424,355 of OY728146.1, read as the reverse complement.
TTTTAGTAAAAGACATGAAAGGAATCTTTTATCGTTTTTCATACGAGGTACTTTTTGACTTTTCCGACAAAAGTATAAAGAATGTTTTTTTTAACTTATACGGCATGAATGGATTTTTAAAACATTATTTCCAAGAAGCTTCCTTTACAAGTTTTCAAGTTTATTTTTAATCAACTTCTTTTATTTTAAAGTTGTATGACATGTTATGAAAGGAAAAATGTTTTTTAAGAAGAAAGGATATTTTCCTCAAGAATGGAGTTCAAGTGTTTTATCAAAATGATTTTCCATATAAGATAATAAAGGGTTCTGTTTTTATCCCTATTATTATATTGATTTGATCATGTTGTGATTGAATTATTCTTATGAATTCCTTTATCTTGTATGAATTGTTTTATGATGTCATGATGTTTAAGATTCCAATTTGTATTACATGGGTTATGCAATGATGTATGATTTATGATTATGTGGCACACATAAGAAAGGATTCATTATAAGATGGGTGGGACCTATATCTCCCTCCAATGCATTGGGTAATGATTTTATATCTCATGAGATAGACAGGGCTGGAACGGTAGGTTATACCGGTTCAGTGAAACAGGACTGAAACGAGGGTTACTCGATTCAGAAAGGGACTTTGTCCACTAAGATAGTCTTGGCAATTAGTCTTGACTAACAAGAAATGATTCTCTATGATTATGTGTGTATGCCACAAAGTTTCATGTTTTAATTTATGATTATTGGGATTACTTTTTCACTGCCATGATTTATCCCATGATTATGAAATTATTCTCTCTTTTGCAGGTTATGATTTCCAAAATGTTATGTTCTTATGAATATGATGTGATTGATAATTATTTTGTTTACCCTTACTGAGCATTTGATCTCACCCTTTTATGTTTTCTTTTCCCCAGGATATAAAGAAAGGTTTTAGGTAACAAAAAGGAAGATCTTTATGGGAGATTTTGAAGATCTTTCACCACGATTAGAAGATTATAGTCCGAGTTTCCAAAGACACTAAACTATTACGGTCCTTGTGTGTGTGTTTTTGTAATGTACTAAGTATTCCGCAAAAGTAATGTAATGTCAATGTACGTCAAGATACGGGTCTCTACAGTTGGTATCAGAGGAAAGGTTTAGTCAACCTTTGGAAACTAGGATGCGAAAACGTTAGTGAGATCCCTAGAGATATTTCTAAGGTATGTCTAGGGATGCCCCTAAGGATAAGTATACGTATAGGATATAGTCCTAGAACTATGGTAACGATATTAGATTAAACCAAAGATGTTAGATATTTAAGTTACTCCCCCTTTATTATGATTTTTGACTCTCACACTATTCTTTTTGGGTTTTAGAAAACGGCTGGAATCAAGATGATTCACGATAATGGAGGATATGATTGACAATGGAATGATATTATTCATAATGAAATGGGATTTGGAAGTCCAAACATCATTATTATGCCGAATCAGCAATATCATAATATGATCAATAAAGTAAAATTTGGTATGTTTCCTGACTCGGCTAATAAGAGAAAGATGGAGTTTTATGATGATCATAGAGGAAAGAAAGTTCAATTTCCCCTATGTAAATCATGTGGGAAGAGGCATCAAGGAGAATGGTTCAAAGGAACTGGAAGATGCTTTGGGTGTGGAAAAGAAGGACACAAAGCATGTAAGTGCAAAGGAAAATGTTCAGTTAACACCATGGATGAGGATAATGGTATTGCTACGACATCAACAATGGTTAAATGTTTTAAATGTGGAATGTACGGGCATTATGCAAACCAATTCCCTAAGGGAAAGTCTCATGAAGATAATCAGTATGGTCGTATGGGAAGTATTTATGTTGATGATGATGAAGAGACTACAAATGATATGTGAGATGAAAGAATTATTGAAGCTCGGTCAATGGTTTAAGAAGGTAGTGGAATGATTACATGTTTATCAAGTGTAATGTTGTACTATAGAATAAAAAGACATCTAAGGATTGTTACACTGTTGTCTTTCCTTATGTTTTTAAAGTTTATGATGAATGGTATGAGTAACAATGAAAGGTTATTCAGATATTTTTTTGGAAAGTGGATGATATGCGCATAATGAAGGGATAAAGAGAATCTAATATTTTTGATAGTATTCATGAGCTCATGATTGATATAAGGACTAAGTGATATCATGGTTTGAGTATATAGAATTTTGAGGCTTTTGGTATGTGGAAAGTGTTAACTTTAAACTGCATTCATGTTTTCACTAAGGTATTCAAGAGAATACATGATTAAGGCCTTTGAATGTTTGGAATGTGACCAACAAGACATATATATGGGGATTAACGATAGTATTAAATCTCTGGTAATCGTTTTCACTATATTATGAGAGTGGACTGCAGTATTATGGATAAGCCTAAAGATTAGAATGGATTATGTTGGACATAAGTTAGTATTGTTTAAGGATAGAAGTTTTTTCGATATTATTGATGGGATGTTATAGTAATATAGTTTTAGAAAAAGGGACAACCTGCAGGACGGGCGACAGCCCATCGCGTCGGACAAGGTCGTAGGAATCGAACCCACAACCGAAGTGCGACTGGCCTTTATCGCCTACCACTGGCCTACATGAAGTCCCTGTTTAGTAGAAACTAGTTTTATTATATTAAGCAGTATGATATATGAAGTATAAGTCCATTTTAGGAACTATATATGATTAATCTCACTATAGATCGACTTATGTATATAATTTTTGCTAACCTTTTGTTTGAGACAGATGGAATGACCCGTCATTCTATCACATGATCTGCTAACACTTCACGAATAACAAATTCAACTTCATTTATTTAAGAGATGAAGTGGAAATTGTTCTAGGCACGAAAAATAGTGAGATTGTACCAAAATAAAGAAAGTATTTATTCCAATTCAAATTTTAAACTTTAGGGAAATGATCTTGAAAACCAAAAATGTTGTCCTAGTGATCTTATACCTGATGAATCGGATGGTACCTTAGATTGTCACAAATTTATGGATTTGTGATTATTGGCTTTTCCATAGACATGTTCTCTACCACTCTCCATCAGAACATGATGGTTAGATTTCTCTTCCATATCCATATTTTCACCTATGTGGAAACCCAATGATTAGTTTATTTGGGTAACCGTTACGTTTAATACTTTTGTTTTTAAAGATTGGTTTTGATATTCCTTTTTACGATGTGGGTTTCTATTAAAGAAACTTTCAAATAGTAAACCATTTATAACCCCGACGAATTTCGAGGGCGAAATTCATTTTAAGGGGGGTAGAATGTAACAGCCCAAGATTTTATAAAAAATATTCTTTTTAATGTCTTGTGTTGTACACTACACCAAAAGGAGCTTTCACAACACGCATCCTTGACTTGCCTTGCATTACACGCAATCACGACCTTCCTCGATAGCGTGTGTAATACACAATACCGAGTTTCACCAAACAACGATATGCTATTAAAATATTATTAAAACTAGTCGGTATGAATAGTAATAACCACTTTTTAAAATTCTGTAAATCTTATTTTTCAAAATGAACATCCTTTTTGGATTCGGAATATCGAATTTAGCCTAAGGCGAAATTTTGGTACATTTCGGATAACTTTCAAATTCTGATGAATAGTGAAAATTACTAAATTTTAATTAAAAACAACTTTTTTAATCGAAATAATTAATATTGATAAATTATTAATTTGAGTGGTTTTAAAGTGTATTTAGAATATATTTTTACAATTTAATACAATGTTGGTCATTGGATGTAATTTCACATTTAAACCAGTTATAAACTAGTGTCAATCTTTTGATAGATATTGTTTCTTAAAAACACGCTATTTGTTTTAGCAGCGGGATTTAATTATAAAATTAATTAATGCAACTTCTATGTTATGAATTTGGAAAAATAGACTTCATTTTTGAGTTCGGAATATGAAATATAGCTTAGGATGAAATTTTGGCATTGTTCTGAAAAACATCAATTTTTGATGAATAGTGAAACTACTAAGTGGTAGTTAAAAAAACTGAATTTTTCATAAAACTTAATTTTACCGCTTCTGTGAATGGAATTTCAAAAATCCGAGAGACACAGTTGATGTCAGTAAGTAAAATGTGGTTCAATGAGATGAAAATAATTTTTGGTGAATAGTAACTTTTTACTTTTATTTACCACGGTTAAAAGTAAATAGGGTAATTAAGGGTAAGAATGATATTAATATTACTCTAACACATGTCCTAATTCTATTGGACAAGTGTATCTCGGCCAAAAACAACCTTAAGTGTAAAATATTATCATTTAGGCCCACTTGGATTAGATTAGGACATTTATTATTATTTAATTCAAAGAAGAGTTAAAAGAGTTAAAATCAATGTTTATTCACTAAAACATTATTAATATGGGGTTATACATAAGATATATTCGACTATAAATATTTATTAGAAAGCTCAAAATATTTCCTATATAATTATATTTTATTTATAATTTTTAGACTTGAAATATATTAATTTATTTATGACACAACGATGATGTAGTAATTACCCTTTTAAGGAAATATTGACATAATTGATGTTATAAACACCAAACTAAATATAATGTGAGACTTTTGATGAATTCCACTAATTTTCTAGGTTACTATGAAATATTAGTGTTGATTTAATCAACTTGGTTCGAACATACAATTCTGTTATGACTTTCACAAAAATCATATATCAAATAGTGTCAAAATTGACACAAAATAGTTTTTAAATCAAATATTATATTATTAATTGTTATTTTATTCCTAAAAATCTAAGGTTCGGCCAAATTACTTAGATAAGGATATATATATTAATAATAAACAATTTGGGGTTCGTTTGGCATGTTATAGTAAGTGTATTAACCATATAGTGAAAGAAAACAAAAAGACACGGTAAAAGTTAAATTATTTAACTTAGAGTTAAATCTAATTGATAAGGTTAAAATAAGAACCTAAACTTGTCTAAATCCTATTGGTTGATAGGGTTTCGACCCATCCCCACTTTAGCTTCGAAATAAGACCCTTTGGAACCATTATAAACCGATTTTTACTTTAATATAAAATAATATTTTGAGATATTCCTAAGGTGCCCCTCTCCTCCCTTATAAAAGGGCACCTCCTCCCCCTCCTCCTCACACCAATTTGAGCACTCAAGCTCGGCCAAACCCTGCCAAAATCTCTTCTCCACTTCCCTAGCAACATCCTAGAGGTTCTGGTCTTCCTCAAAGTCCAATTTTAGTTCCCTAAGAGGAGGTCTCCAAAAGGCGCTTCAAAGAAGAGGTAATTACCGTTACCAATTCTTTCATCTTTATTTCTTCTTCCACTTCTTCTTCATAGGTTGTTTCATTATGAAGTAATAACATCAGTATCACTCATATACTGATATGTTATTATAAGTATGAAACAACCCTATTTCACCATCTATCCATCCTACGGAAAAAGAAATCACCGCGCGTGCGTACGTACGGAATACCGTCTCCACGCCGTGGTGTAATCTATTTTCCACCACCACCTTACATGGATGGGTATAATGGTGTAAAGAATAACTATAAATAGTTACTACAACATCATATTGATTCTGATATATTGTATAATCCACTCCAATTCAATTCAATATTTATGGAAATGATATCATCGCTCATGCGTACGTACGGACTACCGTCTCCATGAACGGTGTTTTTCATTTCATTTATCTATCTATTATATATATATATATACTGAATATATATGATATATAAATCATATTTTATATTCTGGAAGTAAGTAAATCATGATATAAGTAATAATAATGTCAAGAACAACAAGTCAGAACACCTACGATAAATGAAACGATTTTACCCAAAGCGCTTCTTTAACATGGAATTTACAAAAGAACGGGTAATATAATGTCATAAGTGAACCATATATGATATCATAAAAATTAATATGATTCTGCAATAAGTAAATGACATTATTTAAATCATTATACAGGAGGTTCGGACACTTACGAAGCAAATCGGACCTAAGGTAAGGGAAATATCACAATCTCATTTTTATTCGAGATTGTTTATACTTTGAAATTTACTGGGGTGTATTTTATCATCCACATCCATGTTTCCTCAACATGTAATATTATTTTCATCCACCTATAATTGTTTAAAACCTATTTTACCCTTTGGTGAGTTTTTAGTAAAAGATATGAAAGGAATATTTTATCGTTTTTCATACGAGGTACTTTTTGACTTTTCCGACAAAAGTACGAAGAATGTTTTTTTTAACTTATACGGCATGAATAGATTTTTAAAACATTATTTCCAAGAAGCTTCCTTTACAAGTTTTCAAGTTTATTTTTAATCAACTTCTTTTATTTTAAAGTTGTATGACATGTTATGACATTAAAAATGTTTTTTAAGAAGAAAGGATATTTTCCTCAAGAATGGAGTTCAAGTGTTTTATCAAAATGATTTTCCATCTAAGATAATAAAGGGTTCTGTTTTTATCCCTATTATTATATTGATTTGATCATGTTGTGATTGAATTATTCTTATGAATTCCTTTATCTTGTATGAATTGTTTTATGATGTCATGATGTTTAAGATTCCAATTTGTATTACATGGGTTATGCAATGATGTATGATTTATGATTATGTGGCACACATAAGAAAGGATTCATTATAAGATGGGTGGGACCTATATCTCCCTCCAATGCATTGGGTAATGATTTTATATCTCATGAGATAGACAGGGCTGGAACGGTAGGTTATACCGGTTCAGTGAAACAGGACTGAAACGAGGGTTACTCGATTCAGAAAGGGACTTTGTCCACTAAGATAGTCTTGGCAATTAGTCTTGACTAACAAGAAATGATTCTCTATGATTATGTGTGTATACCACAAAGTTTCATGTTTTAATTTATGATTATTGGGATTACTTTTTCACTGCCATGATTTATCCCATGATTATGAAATTATGCTCTCTTTTGCAGGTTATGATTTCCAAAATGTTATGTTCTTATGAATATGATGTGATTGATATTTATTTTGTTTACCCTTACTGGGCATTTTATCTCACCCTTTTATGTTTTCTTTTCCCCAGGATATAAAGAAAGTTTTTAGGTAAAAAAAGGAAGATCTTTATGGGAGATTTTGAAGATCTTTCACCACGATTAGAAGATTATAGTCTGAGTTTCCAAAGACACTAAACTATTACGGTACTTGTGTGTGTGTTTTTGTAATGTACTAAGTATTCCGCAAAAGTAATGTAATGTCAATTTACGTCAAGATACAGGTCTCTACAGTGATGGAGGCAGATATCACAAAGACAACTTTCAAGTGGCACATTGAGGTCACAGTCTTGCATTTCAGTGTTATGAACATTCCAATCATGTTAATGGGGCTTATGAGCTCTATCTTCCATGATTTCATGGATACGTGTGTCATCGTATTCATTGATGAAATATTGATCAACTCCAAATCATAAGATTTTCATACCATGAATCTCAGAACTATTATATTGATTCATTAAGGGTGGTTGTTTATTTGATGTATTTGTATGCATGAGGTACATTTTCTTGTCCATGTAGATTCACAGTAGGTTGTAGCAGTGGACACATTAGTAGTCGAGGCTATAGTTTCTAGGGAAGAGCCCAAGATTGTTGCATTGGTTCCCAGTTTTCTCAGAATGGTAGGAAATTACTGGATATTCATACATAATATCATTTTATTTTCAGCTTCAACAACAAAATTGAATAGTATGTGTCAAACCTTTTTTTGGAGTGAGTAGTGTCATGCATTTTTCATTAATCTAAAAGGGATGTTTGTCAATTCTCTCATACTCCAATTGCTAATAGAGGGGGTCATGTTTGAGGTTTATTGGGATTCATCCCATCTAGGAATAGGAACAATATTGGTGCTGTAGCGTGGAATATTATATTATCTATGTAGGATGTTATGTACCCACAAACATTCCAATGCCACAAATTATCTAGATCTTATAGAGGTCACGTCTGTGATGAAGTTGTGGTGCAATTACCTCATTAGAGATTGCTTTTTGGTATTTATTGATCATTAGGGCTTGATGTATTTAGTTTCCTAGTGTGATATTAACGTAGAACACTGGAGGTGGATGGAGTTTTTCTTGGAATACAACTTCAAGATCTCATACACCATAGAAAAGGGGAACGTTTTAGTTGATGATTTGATCAGGATGTTAGAGTAAGAGGAAGTACATGAATCAATATATGATTGTAAGGAGATTAAGGATATCTTCACATTATACATAGATGTTGGAATAGATGAGAGAAATTTATTTAAATTTCAGATGAATATTCATTATTATATGATGTGTATGTGTATGAATCTTAGTGGGTTGACAAAGTGGTAGATGTGATTCACGATCACCTTAAAAATGATGATGCTCTAGAGGGATGGATAGTTGATGGAAGGAATCATATGTTGTTATGTGAAAGGCTATTTGTTCCCATGGAAATGAGGGCGGGAGTTATCCATGAGTTTCACATCTATTCTTTAGTTGTACACCCACCAGTTTCAAAGATTTACTACAGTTTTAGATAAATGTTTTGGTTTCTTGGGATGAAATGGACAGTAGTAGAGTTTTTAGAGAAGTACATATTGTTTTAGTAGTTAATGGTTGAGTATCGTGTTCTCAGTGGTTTTTTTCAGCCAATATAATTATTCTAGTGGAAATGGGATGATATCATTTTGGATTGAATCAAAATATCGTCCATGCCATCGGGAGGCTACAATTCTGATCTGTTAATTAGTGGATCAGTTGATGAAATAGACTTACTTCATAGTGATTAATGAGTTTTGCATAGTATATTCCTCAGCTAGGAGGTATGTAAATGTTGTGGTGTTGTTTTATGGAATTATGAGATCCATTATTTTAAATCATGATACATTCTTTACCATAGGATTATGTTGGGAATTAAATCATACATTTGGAACTCAATTACACATCACAACTACATACCACCCTAACACAAATGGGTAGATAGAGCAAAAAATCCAGATATATGGGGTCTTTTTGAGAGCATGCTTCATGGACATTGGTGGATCTAGGTTGCGATAGATGTCCTTTAAAGTGTTTTCATACAATAATATCTATTAATAATCTAATTGAATTACATTGTTTGAAGAATTATTTGGAAGAATATTTCATTCACATTATTACTGTACAGAGGATGGGGAGAAAGCCACTCTTTGTCTAATTGTGGTGAATAGATCAACAGAGAAGATTCATCTTTTCATTGAGATGATGAAAGCATTACAAGACTGTTATAAGTTGTATATAGATCATAGGAGAATGACCTTATATTTCAAGGAAAGAGACACATGTTCTTAAATTATATCCATTGATGTGGGATAATGATTTCAGTAGAGTGACTATGCTTTCTCCTAGGTTAATTAGACACATTGTGGTGTTTGGGATAGTTGGTGTGGTGGAATAATATATTACACTTCCACTGTAGATGGAGAATAATCACAATTTCTTTCATGTCTGTCTACTTTTTTAGTATATTCATGATGACTCCAATTTCATTTACATGGTAGAGTTGGATGTCGAATATGACATGAAATTTTTGGATAATCCAGTAGAGATCCATGATAATTGGGATAAGGTGATGGATAGAATTACAATTCCATTGGTTCATGTGTTGTGGAGGCATGCTTACGTGGATGAGATTTCTAGGGGAAATAAGACATAGATGTGTGTCCAGCACCAATTTTTTTGAGTTTTGTTTTTCATTTTTTCATATTGGGTTGTGAAGTTTGACCCTTATTATATATGATGAGGTTTTCTCCTTTCATTGTGGTCTTTTTGGTGGAATTTATAGTTATGTCATGACATGTGGAAAGGGGAGGACATGATTACTAATTAAGATACATTAATAGAGATGTGACTAAAGATTTTATTGGGAGTAAATGGTTGCAAAATTTATAAATATCTTGAAATGGATGGAGAAATTTATTGATTCACATGATCTGATTGAGTGGTTATTTTTCATGTGTGTTGTGACTTCTTGTTGGATGGGTTCACAGAAGTCATAGGTGGTGTTCATGGTTGTCCACGTTTCACTCCATATTTTGAAAAACATAGGCTGATTATTCATTTAACATTCATTTCATTAGTGGTTTTAAATGTTTAGATATATTACTGGGATTTATTTTGTGGGTTTTTCATTTGTTATATTCTTTTACATCGTGGTTTGGTTTTAAATTCTAGAGGGTGATAATAGTCAGAGAAGCATGAAATGTAATTATCTAAGCCTATTCAGTCAATTAATTTTTGAAGATCTATTATATGAGGTCATTTAAGAGGCAAGTTTGACTCATTTCAAGAGTATATCAATTTATTATTTTTCAGTTGGTAGCTTTTCTAATAAAGAGTCATGCACCGGTAGGTGGCAACGATATATCGCACCAACAAGTCGGGACTAGTGAGGCAAAATGTTGACACACACTGGTGGCTCTAAACAGTGAGTTACTAATGGTGGAACGTGAATGTAGGTCACAAATGGTGATTAACTCAATAATGAATCATCCCTCAGTTTATCATCCACAGGTGAAACACATTGGTATGCTGCTATCGGAAACTCACAATAGGGAGTCATCCAATGGTGATTCATCCCACGATGACTCATCCACTAATTACTCACTGTACGGTGACTCATAAACTTGTATCTAGTCTCTATATGACTAACAACAGTGAGACATCCACTGGATACTCACCCACCGATGAATCCTTATAATAACTCACCCAACAGGGTGTCATTTCCACAGTTTACCAAATTTCTAGTTTTCCATAGTTTTTCCAGTTTCCCAACATTAACACTTTTCTAATGTAAATTGTGTGTAAATACATAGTAATGTGATTTTTTATTTCATTAAAAATAAATGTAAAATATATTTAATGTACAAGGTTTAATGGGTATCATCTATATAATTTCCAAATCCCATACCTGTCATTAATTATTTGTAAACATTTGAGCCTACTTATATAGGATCTGGCCTTTCAAAAGATGAGATCAATTCTTCCTTCTCCATTTACCTTTATAATTTTATCCATGAATCCATAGAAAAAATATTCTATTATAGATCATGTGTTTTGTTTTGGTCATCACATCATGTTTCCCTTGAGGGTTTTTTCTGTTGCAAGTGCACCCCATCTTTTCGGTTAAAATAAAAATTATCAGTAGACTATTCTATGAGGAAGGGATCCCATCGTCTCACTATTAATTGAGTATGAAGTGGGTTTGTATATAAATGTATTCATGTGATGATAAAATAATTAAAATTACATTATAGTAATTTATTTAATTTAATGAATAACATGGGGGGCTGGGAAATTTGGATTCTTTTCTTCTTTATTGTCTATTTATATTGTGATTTGTATGGGTATATGCCAAATTAAAATCATGGCTATTGGTTTTCAATCTGTATGAAACAATGTTGACTTGTGAATGATTATTTATTCTCATATGTTGAATTAATCTATATATGAAGTTCATTAACCACATATATTTTGGTAAATAAATCGATGCCCCACGATAAAACTTCTTTTCTGATAACCCCTAAATTTATATAATTGAATCAAAGAATTAGAGCCTTGTTAAATTTGAATTTTTTCCAATTAACTTTTTTATGGTGACTCTATTAAGGGTAGAGTTGATTTTGTGGTTTTTTGGGTGATGTAAGTGAATATAAGGATGTTATATTGAAAGATTGTGGAAAAAATTTGAAGTGTTGTGTAGTGGGACTAAAACCTAGTTATTTTTTGGTTGTTTTGCTGGGTGTTGGGTGTTTTTGCAGTGAGGCTGCTGATAGTTGAAATAGGGGGAGATGATGGAATGGATATGAGTATGATGTTTTTTTAGTGTTTGAGATGGTAGATTGTGTGGAAAGAATTTTAATAATCAAGATTCATGAAATTGGCATGGGTATAAAGAGGATAGGAATGGTGGAGTATGATTTTTATAATTGTTCTTATTGCTCTCTGTGGTTTATGCTATGTTGATTGTGATGTGTTGTGCTTGGTAGCTTCTTGGGTATGGATTTAATTTAATAAATGTATTTCTTATTAAAAAAATATAATTTGATAAATAAGTTGTATTTGGTATGAATCAAATTGTTGGTTTCTATGAAGCTTTATATTTATATGTAGAAACTAATGTTTTTATGGGGGATGGTTTTTTAAAAAAAAACTATTGGTTGGGATTAGTTTTTCATACATATAAATATAGTATTATTTCCTTGTTATTTATATATGTAACTCAAATTTGTAGAGAAAATTTTGAAGAACACCTCCTTTGTCATGGGGGAGGATTTTTTTCCCAGCAACACATGGGGGAATGGATTTCTTGTTACTGAAACTTCTCTCATACCTCATCTATTATTTTGTAGCCCAAGACTCTATAGGTAGGTTGTGGTGCAGTTGAGAGGCCCATGTTTCTGTGGGTTAGGTGTTCTTACACAGGTGTCTACATAAAGATATGGGGCATTGTTACCCAATTATAATTGGGATGATGTATGGTTCTAGACCATGTTTCTACAGGTGGGTCATGGTGTGATGCCCCAACACAGTTACCTAGAGTCGGTGCATTATTTTAAAACATTGGGATGATTACAAGGAATCATGTCCCGAAGGACCGATCTGTTTAGCAGTCTTGAGAAAATAGATTACATACATGAATGTTACATTACACTTCATAACATACAAAACAACATAAATAATCCTTTATGAATTCCATTATTCCCTTGACTTAACCTTGAATATCAATCACAATACACTTCTTGGAATCCTGGGAAAAATAAAACATAGAAAGGGGTAAGGTCAAACGCTCAGTAAGGGTAAGTAATAAAGTGAAAATATTAATAAATAAGCATAAACATTTAAGGCAATGTATAAATAAAACAAAATCCTTTTAAACCTGAACATCAGCATAATATGGCAAAGATAAATTAAATAATTCCATTTACTTATTCACATGGATATTCTAATAGTTGAATAATCATAGGCAATATCAATAACCACTTTCATAATGTTGGAAAGCATAATGCCAGACTATCATAACCACGTATCCAAAGACTCGTGCCAAGACTACAAATAAGATTTTGTCAAGGACATGTTCCAAGACACTAGTTTGACTCATGAGACCTACCGATGCATTGAGGAGCTATATCTGGCTCCACCTTTCACTAAATAAGTTCAATGTATTCCTCACATGAATAGGTTTAAAAATAACAGAAACATTTGTATTAAAACTAGCATAAGAAATATCAATACTTTCTCCATAATCCATGAATGGTATAAAAATAACACATCCACAGTATAAAATATCATAAAACCTTCAATTTAAGTCTTTCATAATAAATAAACATCAAATAATCTTCAAATACAACAAAGGATGTTGACATAGATGAAAATGATGACTAAATTTGTTTGATAGAAATACCCTTTTTGTAAATTCATTTAAAAGTCGTACATTTATAAAAGACGTTATATAAAAGATATTTTTGAATCAAAATGTCCCATATCACTTTGAAACTTTTGAAAAATATTATCATATCAAAACATTCATGTCCAAATTCATAAATCCTTAAAATCATTTTGAAAACATGTACATTAATTAAAAATATTTAGAATGATAAATCTTTAAAACATTTGAAATTATGATCCTGATAATGATTACCTCTCAAAATCATTAAAATATTCATTTTGAAATCATTTTTAAGAAAAATGGACATAGACCATAAAAATTTCCCAGTAAATACTTACACATAAACAATCTCGGATAACAATGAGATTGAGGAATTAACCCTTACAAATTTGGTAACATACGAAACATACAACCCATGAAAGAGGTATCATAAAATGATTATGTAAATACCCATAAATTAAATTGTATTACACAAAGACTACAATTATGGGAAGTACATACCCCACACAAAAGGTAATATTGGGAATATGACATGAATCTCAGAGGAATAAAGAGTGAGATGAAAACCCCTTACCTTGGACATTCCATTAGTCAAGGGTACGTTTAACCTCTTGTACGAAGATTGTAGTATGATATTAAATTATACCAGAACCATATTAATATTTATGATATAATACATTATTCATTTAGGACTTTATACTACACATTTAATAATAATTTCCATGTTAAATTAACATTTTGAGTGATAATCGTTTTATTTATCATACGTGTTTTAACTTGTTTATCTTGACTGTATCACTTAGATCATGATTTAAATACTTCCTGAATATAAAAAATGATAAATATATCATATATTATAAGAATATAAATATGTATAATAGACATATATATGAAATTAAAAACACCATTTATGGAGACGGTAGTCCGTACGTACGCATAAACGCTGTTTCTGTCTTCATACAGTATTGAACGGAAGTAAGTGAATGTAAGTACATAAATACCTATATATATCTATAAATATATATATATATATACAATAGAATTATTATTTCATATATTACATACTTATTAGTAATATATATTTTTATAATCATCGATGAATGGTGAACTTGGAAATGAATCTCATCGCGTCGTGGAGACGGTAATCCATACGTACGCACAAGCGAAAATATCATTCTTTTGATATTAAAATAAGATATAATTGGATGGTATATCAAATAGACAGAATAAATATCATCTTATATTTATTATTTACATAAATTATAAATCATTATTATGACCATCTAAATAATAATATATTGAATAACAATTACTCCACAACATGGAGACGGTAGGCCGTACGTACGCACGTATGGTGACATGTCATTCAATGGAAGGGTAGAATAATGAATTTGTTTATTCATAATTATAATAACATCACAGTATATAGAATATACTAATGTCATTATTTTAGAATGAAAATATCAAAGAATGAAGAAGTTGAAGAGGAAAAGAACTTTAAAGAGGGTGCTGAAGATGTTACCTCTTCTTCGGGTTCTTCCTTTTGATTTGATCAAAATGGCTCCCTAGGATGCCTTTATGATCAAACTAAGGCCTCTAGGATGAAGTAATGTAATTTGAGAGAGTATTTGGACAGGGTATGGCCTATCCAAAAGTCTTTTAATGTGTCAATATTTGGTTAGAATTTGGGTTCTTTTATAAGGGGGAGGTGGGGCTCTTTCGGAAAAACATAAAGTATTAATTTATAATAAATTCAAATTCGGTTTCTAATGAATCCAAAGTAGATTATTCAAATTATAATGTGGGTATGGGTCGAAATCCTTTAAACCAATAGATTTTAGATAGGTTTGGGTCATTATATTAACCTTATCTTTTATATTAACTCTTGGTTATTTAGTTTATCACTTACTATGTCACATTGTATATTATAATATATAGTTAATAAACATACTATATACATCTAAGTGACCCACAAGTGGTACATTGATGACACACCAATAATGATATTAGTCCGTTTAACAAAAATTAGGTATTTAGGAATAAAATCTAAAGTAATAATATAATATTTGTTTTAAAAACTCATTTATGTCAATTTTGACACTACTCAATAATTTATTTTTTTAAAAGTCATACCAACTTTATTAATTAGAACCAAATTAATTTAAGCAATCAAAACATGTCTTATTAACTAATAAAATCATTTTATGTCATCAAAACAACAAAATTATATTTATTTTATCATTTATAATACCATTTATTTGATTCTTTCATTAATAAGGAAAATACTACATCATTATTGTGTCATATATATTTTTACATTTTCAATGTCTAAAAATTATAAATAAAATATCATCATGTAAGAAATCGTTTTATATTTCTAATGAATATTTATAATTGAAAATATAACATATATAAACCTATGTAATAATTGTTTTTCTAAAAGGTATAAGCTTATGTCATTTTTGTATTTACTTTATCTTAATTAAAATAAAGTGTCCCTATCACCTACAAGTGATCCATGGCGTACCAAAAATCGACCCAAAGATGACCATGGTCAGACATGTGTCCACTAAAAATGTTAGGACACGTTTTATGGTAATTTATTATTAATATAATATTATTTTTTAACCCTTATTTAATGGATTTACCCTTTAACCATGGTAAATAAAATATTTACCGAAGTAATTATTTAAAATGTCTAAAAATAATAGTTACATATTTAAACAATTTGGACATCCTAATTCTTAATATCGAATCCATTTTCCCAAATTCAAAACACATATTTGCGAGAAATTAATTTAAAATTAATTCCTGATGTCCAAACAAAAAGCGTGTTTTTAAGATATAATAAATATCAAATGATTGACACTTGTTTATGTCCGTTTTAATTGTGAAATTATGTAAAATGAAAAAAATTGTATTAAATGGTAAAATATATTATAAATATAGTTTAAAAACACTCAAATTAATAATTTATAACTACTAATTATTTTGATTAAAAAGGTTGTTTTTAATTAAAATTTAGTAATTTACAATATTCATCAAAATATAAAAGTTATTCGAAAAGTACCAAAATTTCACCCGAGGCCAAATTCGATATTCCGAATCCAAAACTGAAGTGCATTTTTTGAGATAAATTTTATAAAATTATAAAAAGTAGGTATTACTATTCATAACGACTATATTGATTGGTTGTGGAGTGGGATAGAACTTGGAGTTGCGTATAACACACACTATTGTATTACTAAAAGAGAAACATACCATGGAAGCATGGGGTGTTACATTGTAATTTTTTATTTCCCCATTCTAAATAATAAATTTATTTAGTCAAATTGAATATATAAAAGTTTAAAATATTGGATTTAAAAAGGGTTCACCATTAAAAGTTGGTAAAAGCACATTTTTTAAAAATACTTCTTTTATCTGAAAAAATTAATTCCGTCTTAAATTAGGTCTAAAAAATTCATAATATGGATTCAAAAATTATATGAATTATATAAAGTTCAAAATTTAGTTAAGACTATCCATAACCTTTTTCGAACGGCTTTTTGGTAAGTCATGGTGCACTTGAAATCGATGTTGCCTGTAGTGAAAGTTATTAACTTGTTTTGAAGAAGTACATACTATGAAATATTTGTGTGTTGCATTATTACCTCCTTCAATAAATTGCATCCTCACAATTTGATATTTTTATTCGAAAATAAAATTATAAAATAGAAAATTTCTTTGTGGGAAAACCCATATTTGAAATTTGGTTAATAAAATTTAGTCTTAATAAGAGGAAAAGAGAAATGAAAGGGTCACCACCAAATTGCGATCTCAATTAAGTGAACATTGGTTGAAATTAGAGACATATAATTGGAAGAAAAACGTAAATACTTATAGGTAGTGATTGAGGTCATCAATCATAAACAAGTTTAAAATTAAGATCCTTAAATTCATCATTCTATGATGATTTAAAATTCCATCAGTTCAACATAACACAAGGTATTAGGATAACAAATTTTTGGTTTTAAAATCCCTTCAATAATGTATAATAATTAATTTCTTCATAGAAGAAGAGGAGAAGAAAAATATATACTTGAAAAGTAGAGTTCCAACTTTTAACTAATTTGTACCACAAAATCATCTTTCACTCTAAAAGACAATAGAACTTAAAAAAATAATTCTTTTTTATCCTATTTGATTGGGGTTAAAAATGAATTTATAATTCATCTACTAGATGTTATTAAAATAAACTACATTATTTTATTGTGGACATCTCATGGTCCAGTGGTTGGTGATACACCCTTGTCTCCCTTCAGTTGCGGGTTCAAGTCTCATGACCTTGTCAGTCGCGATTGGTTGTCACCCAACCTCCGGGTTGTCCTTTTATGGAAATCCAAAATTAATCTCAAACTATAATTATCCAAAACACTTCTGTCCAAACTCACATTCCAACATTTATAAGGAAGGTAAAATTAATTTAGATCCTTTTTACCCCATAATAGCATGTGAATACCTTCATCATGTATTCTTTTAAAACACTGAAACATCCGGAATTACCATAATCCTTATTGATTACATTCATTCTCCCTTATTACATATAGAATACTAAATATACTTCATCCATCCAAAAATGTTGTAAAATCCAACAATGATGGAATATACAAATCTTTAATTGGTTTCAAGGCTGCCATGAATATCCAATATAATTTACCCAAATCAATCATATCTTATTCCAAAATCAGTACATCAATATTAGGACCACATTAAGGTTTATCTTTCCTTCAACCATGTAATTTACAAAAAGTTTAACTCATTGTAGAGTCACTTTTCATAGTACTATAAAATCTCAAATCCTAAATGAATTAGTACTGCAGTATAATCATTATATACTCCATAATTATTATAACAAGTACATTGTTGATACAACACTCAAATGACATCATCATCATAAGAACTATAATCATTCCTCTTCATCTGTGGTAGTATCATAACATTATTATTATCCAACAGCATCATTTGCGGAATAGTCTGATGACTAGGACATAGGTTCTCATACTGTCCAAACTCCATGCAAATGAAGAATTGTACATTTGAATCCATTTTCTTACCCTTGCAGTCACGTAATTGGTGCCCCTTTCCTTCACACTTATAAAAAACTCCCATTCCATTCAGGCAAGTTCCATGGTGTTTCCTCCCATAGTTATCACATAAGGGGAAATTATTCTTTTCCCCCTTCCCTTTATCAATCTTTCTCTCTTCCATCCTTTTCTTCTCTTTCTTCCCTTCAAAGCCATATGAATCAGTAAACTCATTACTTATCTTATCAACACATGATATTATTTCTTCATATGAAGATAATACATGGGAGACTATTTTTCTTCTAAATGAAGTCTTAATATCAAGAAAGATACGATCCTTCTTACTCTTTGGATCATACATATTGTTGGAGTTCACATTCCTTCTACATGGAACCATTTCTATAAAATATCATAAACTAGGTCAGTTTATGAATGGTAATGAATAATTCCAATCTTGTAAAATACCTAACATAAATTGAAAAGTTTATGGATATAATCCATAATCAAAAAACAAATTTCTTTGAGTAGGTATATACTCATAAACCCTTCACAGATGATGGTAAAGAAAATGTGAATTATCGTAAGCATATCCACCAGGAGTGTCGTAACAAACAGTGCAGCAAGGCCCGTTGTCGTGCACTAGTTCTCGTTCGAGTCTAGGTCAATGTGGTATTTTTGGGTTTTACCCTTATGTACATCCGTGCCATAGCTGCCTCTACCTGATCGTATCCAGACAGTGATGTATTGCTGATAAAACTGACAAAATCTATTCAATACCAAAATTCTAGGAAGTTATTCTTTAATAATCCTCGAATCCTAACTTATGGCTATGTGCTCTAATCAGAGTTTATCTAAATCTAGAATCCTAGGTTATTGCTAAATTTCCTCTGACACCAACTTTAACACCCTGACCCCAGTTAGCTAGAGTTGATGCATTATTTTTAAACATTGGCATGATTACAAGGAATCATGTCCCGAAGGACCGATCAGTTTAGTAGTCTTAGAAAAATGATTATATACATGAATGTTACATTTACCTTCATAACATACAAAACAACATAAATAATAATTTATGAATTCCATTATTATCTTGTCTTAACCCTGCATATCAATCACAATACACTTCTTGGAATCCTTGAAAAAATAAACATAGAAAGGGGTGAGCTCAAATGCTCAGTAATGGTAAAAAATAAAGTGGATACTTTCATAAATAAGAACAAATATTTAAATCAATGTATAACTAAAAGAAAAGCCTTTTAAACTTGTACTTCAATATAATATGGAAACGATAAATGAAATAATTCCTTTTAAATATTCACATGGATATTTTACTAGTCGAATAATCACATGCAATATCAATAACCACTTTTATAATGATGGAATGCATAATGCCAGACTATCATAACCACGTAGCCAAGGCGTCGTGACAAGACTAAAAATATGATTTTGTCAAGGCCTTGTGCCAAGACACTAGTTTGTCTCATGAGACATACCGATGCATCGAGGAGCTATAGCGGGCTCCACCCATCACTTACTAAGCCCAATGCATTCCTCATATGAATAGGTTTAAACATAACATAAAAATTTGTACTAAAACAAGCATACAATATGTCAATACTATCTCCATAAGACATGAATGGTATAAATATAACACATCCACAGTCAAACATATCAAAAAACCTTCAATGGAAGTTTTTCATAATAAATAAACTTTAAATAAGCTTAAAATCTATCAAAGGATGTTGACATAGATGAAAGTGATGAGTAAAAGTTTTTGAGAGATATAGCCTTTTTGTAAAATCATTTAAAAGTCAAACATTTATAAAGGAAGTAATTTAAAAGTGATTTTTAGTCAATGTGTCCCATACCACTTTGAAACTTTTGAAATGAATTATCATTTCAAAAAAGTCATGTCCATATAAATAAATCCTTAAAATAATTTTGAAATTAAGGACATTAGTTAAAAAGATTTTGAAAGACAAATCTTTAAAATATTTGAAATTATAATCTTGATAAAGAGTACCATTCAAAATCGTTAAAATATTCATTTTGAAATCATTTTTATGAAAAAATGTACATGGATGATAACAAGTTCCCACTAAATACTCACACATAAACAATCTCGGATAATAATGAGATTGAGGAATTAACCCATACAAATTTTGTAACTTACGAATCATACTACCAATGAAAGAGGTGTCATACAATGAATATGTAAATACACATAAATTAAAGTGTATTACACAAAAAGTACAATTATGGGAAGTACATACACTACACAAAAGTTAATAGTAGCAATATGGAATGAATCTCACGGGAATTAAGAGTGAGATGAAAACCCCTTACCTTGACTTTCCTTTAGTCGAGGGTCTGTTTAACCTCATGTATGAAGATCGTAGTATGTTATTAAATTATTCCAGAACCACATTAAAATTTATGATATCACACATGATTCATTCATGACTTTATAGTAACCATTTAATAATAACGTCCATGTTAAATTAACATTTCGGGTGATAATCGTTTTCTTTATCGTACGTGTTTTAACTTAATACATTTGATTGTATCACATAGATCATGATTTAAGTAATTCTAGATTATAAAAAAAGATAAATATATCATATATATTAAGAATATAAATATGTATAATATACATATATATATATATGAAATGGAAAACACCGTTTATGGAGACGGTAGTCCGTACGTACGCATAAACGCTGTTTTTGTTTTCATATATTATTGAATAGAAGTAAGTGAATGTAAGTACATAAATACTTATATATATAAAAATATATATATCTCCAGTATCACTATTATTTCATAAATTACATACTTATTAGTAATATATATTTTTATAATCGTCGATGAATGGTGAACTTGGAAATGAATCTCATCACGTCGTGGAGATGGTAATTCGTACGTACGCACGAGTGAAAATATCATTATTTTGATATTAAAATAATATATAATTGGATGGTATATCATATATAAACAATAATTATCATGTTATATTTATTATTTACATGAATTATACATCATTATTATAACCATCTAAATAATAATATATTGAATGACAACTACACCACAACGTGGAGACGGTAGGCTGTATGTACGCACGTATTGTGACATGTCATTCAAGGGATGGGTAGAATAATGAATTTGATTTTTTCATAATTATAATGACATCACAGTATATATAACATACATGAGTTATTAATTTATAATGGAAATAACAAGGAAAGAAGAAGTTGAAGAGGAAAGGAACTTTAAAGAGGGTGGTGGAGATATTACCTCTTCTTCGGGTTCTTCTTATTGATTTGATCAAAAGGGCTCCCAAGGTTGGATTTCGGATCAAAATAATGCCTCTAGGATAGTGAGGGATGTTGAGAGATTATTTGGGCAGGGTTTGGCCGATTCAAAAGGCTTCTACGGTGTGATGAATTGGATAGAATTTGGGTTCTTTTATAAGGGGGAGGAGGGACTCTTTAGGAAAAAGTTAAAGTATTAATTTATAATAAATTCATATTCCTTTTCCAATAAATAAAAAGTTTATTATTCAAAGTATAATGTGGGTATGGGTTTAAAACCATTAAACCAATAGATTTTAGATAGGTTTTGGTCATTATATTATCTTTATCTTTTAGTTTTAACTCTTTGTTAATTAGTTTAACACTTACCATTTCACATTGTATTTTTATAATATATAGATTATAACATACTATCTACATCCATGAAACCCCCAAGTGTTCCACTAATTATACACCAATAATTATATAAGTCATTTGTCCATTCCTTAGGTTTTTAAGAATATAATGTAAATTAATAATATAATATTTGTTTTAAAAACTCATTTATGTCAATTTCGACACTACTCAAAAATTGATTTTGGTTAAAGTCATAAAAACCTTATTAATTCGATGAAAAATTTATTTAAGCAATCCAAACATGTCATATTAACCTGTAAAATTCGTTTATGTCATCAAAACTTTCATATTATATTTATTTTATCATTTATAACACCAATTATTAGATTCTTTCATTAATAAGGAAAATACGGTGTCATTTTTGTGTCATATATATTTTTACATTTTCAAAGTATAAAAATTATAAATAAAATATCATTATATAGGAAATATTTTTATCTTTATATTGAATATTTATAATCGAACATATAACATATATAACTCTATGTCTGAATTTTTTTTCTAAAAGATATAAGCTTATGTCATTTTTATATTTACTTTATCTTAATTACAATAAAGTGTCCCTATCACCTACAAGTGGCTCCATGGGGTCCCAAAAATCGACCCAATGATGCCCATGATGGGACATGTATCCACCAATAAGTTTAGAACACGTTTAAGGGAAATTTATTATTATTATAATATTGTTTTTTACCCTTATTTACTGTATTAACCTTTAACCATGGTAGATAACATATTTACCGAAGTAATTATTCAAAATGTCTAAAAATAAAAGTTATCTATTTAAAAAATTTGTACATACTGATTAAAAATATGGAAACCATTTTTCCAAATTCAAAACACAGAAGTGGCAGAAATTAGTTTAAATTTAATTCCCGCTGTAAAAACGAAAAGCGTGTTTTTAAGATATAATAACTATCAAAAGGTTGACACTTGTTTATGTCCGGTTTAATTGTGAAATTATGTCCAATGACAAAAATTGTATATAATGGTAAAAATATATTCTAAATATACTTCAAAAAAACTCAAAATCATAATTTATTACTTGTAATGATTTATATTAAAAAAGTTGTTTTTAATTAAAATTTAGTAAATTTCACTATTCATCAAATTATAAAAGTTATCCAAATAGTACCAAAATTTTACCCTAGGATAAATTTGATCTTCCGAATCCAAAAATGAAGTCCATTATGTGAGATATAATTTATAATATTTTCAAATGTATGTATTACTATTCATAATGGCTACTCTGATTAGTTGTGGAGTGTGTTAGAACTCGATGTTGCGTACAACACATGGTACTGTATTACTCAAAGAGAAGCATATCATGGAAGCATGGGGTGTTAGATTGTAAATTTTTTATGTCCAAATTATAAATAATAAACATATTTAGTCAAATTGAATATATAAATGTTTAAAATATTGGATTTAAAAATGGTTCACATTTAAAAGTTGGTAAAAGTTCATTTTTAAAAAATACTTATTTAATCTAAAATAAATGAATTTATTCTTAAATTATGTCTAAGAAACTCATAATATAGATTATAAAATTATAAGTATTATATAAAGTTCAAAATTTAGTTAATATTATTCAAAACCTCTTTTGAACGGCTTGTTTGGTAAGTCATGATGCGCTTGAACCCGGTGTTGCGGGTAGTGCATGTTATTGACTTGTTTAAAAAAAGTACATAATATGAAATATTTGTGTGTTTCACATGATATGGTAGTGGAATAGGTGTATTTTTGTGGGATGCGATGACCTTAGTTTTCGTAGGTTGTGGGACTCACGTCGAGGATCAAGTGTTTTTAGCCTGGTTGATACATGGGGATTATGGGAGAGATTACAAGATCAATAAAGTTTACAATTATGGTATGTTCAGGAATGCAATGGGAAGTGGTGAGGTTACCCAAAAAAATTATTTTCTTATTATATTACTTTACTTTGATATTTTCTGAACATCATATTGTTATGTTGGGATGTCTAAAATTCCTTATTAGGTGATATTGGTGTCTATTGGCTACCCACATTAGAATTTGTATGCTTATCAACCTTGTGCATGGGAGACCTCAGGTTTTTATACTGATTATACTCATATTATCACATTATGTATTTAAAAATATTTTCAACTTTATAGGAAGACCATGTGGACCATGATGGAAATTACTAGCTCACTGATTGGAACAGTTTATTTATCAATGCGTATCCTTGTATTTTGAATTTACATTGGATACTCTTGTTTTTTAATAATTATAATTTTAGCATGAATTTGGGATGGTTTTAGATTTTATATATATATATATATGAATGTTTGGGTTATTTCAGTATGAACCATGTTATCTCCCCATATTGTTTTCTTATAAAGGCTAATCCCCCCAGATTTTGAGATCATGGAACCCTTGGTTATAGTCTTCAACCTGTGGCCTACTATAGGTGGCACTCGGGGGGGGGGGGGGGGTCATTATCCATTATCCTTCATTTCCCTCACAGGAGGGGAATATTTTGAGGGATTTGTCATTGCAGATATCTATGGGATGGTATTCTAGTTTGGTTCGTTAAAAATCAATACTTTTATAATATTAAAAAATATTATTTAACCATTAGGTAACATTATTTGAAAAATGAATCATCATATAAACCCTTCTAGTTCACTGAGTTATTAATAACAGAATTTCTATGAAACAAATTCGAAATTTGGTTAACATGATTTACCCATTTCTATATAAAAGGTATACTACAACCCATCATACTAAAAGTGAGTGATAGACCGTCAATATCAATAATATTGTATTGAATTCCCTGATAATAAAATTTCATTGGATTAATATATACTATAATCATATATGATTTATTTATGATATAAATCATATATAAATAATTACATTATCAATATATTATAGCTAATTAATTGCGCATTAATAATATACCACCTAATAAATCATACAATGATCAGTACAACACAAATAATTAATTTCATGTTTGAAAATATATGTCATTAACGATACATGTTTTGTAATATACAAAATTTATAAAATAAATAAACATAAATCTTTTTTATTGATAATTCATTGTACATCAACTTGAAATTAATGTTTCAATTTTTTTAATTTTTTTTACCAAAAATAAATTGTAAAAAAATGACTTACCATGTGAACAATGTATCAACACACAACAGCTAGGTGAATAGTATCTCAATAGGTATTTACTATATCGACATTAAAAAAATTATGGATTATCATTTTAAAAAATAATGTAATGAAGAATTTCATATATAATATTGTATCAGAAAATTAATTACCTTCATGGGGTTATATATCACAAAGAATATATTTTCAATATGATATAGCTTTCAATAATTATTCTACAAGTTCACTAACTACCAATTGTTAAACCATTTATATTTTTTGATCCTTCCCCAATTTTACATATATAATTTGAACGATTTACCATTATAAAATGTCATATGAACATTTTCCTTATCCATGGTTTATTATTAATAATAAATATTGTAACATTCCTGAATAAGTATCACTTAAATGTTTCCTTGAGACTTCTCATTACAAAACCTCTTATCCCCTCTCTTCATACCCCATATGAAACCGACTAACTACTTAGGTTTAAGAACGCAATTAGGGAGACTGTAAAATCTTCACTAGTGAAACTAAGATCAGATATTACAATAAACATCAACATGAATAAATAATATATATCCCAAAATAAAATCAAACTACCAAAACATGTTTAATAAAATAATCCTTCATGATAAATATATAATTTCAAGATAATATTTATTCTAAAATGTAATCAAATATAAATACACTAAATCATCTCTACATAATAGTTCAAAAAAACATTTTTACCCTCATTAATTCTACACTCAATGTAATCCATCTAACACAGTACCCATCCCTTATCCAAACATAGAAATACTATTCTTACCGAGCCACGCAACAACAGACTGAATAGAGTGCAAGTACAACTTAGTTGATCACAAGAAATACTATCAATAGAAATGATAAATTATAAAAATAATTTTTTTATTAACATATATGACATAAAGAATATTCAATTTCTATAGGATTTTAATTAATAAATGCTTTTTTTAATAAAGGGATCAATTTTCAAATTATAGATCCATTTCTTAAAACAACATATTGAGTGCATGATATATGAAAAATGTTATATAATGGGTTTTAGAACCCCATGTAATAGGGGTGTTCATTACTCAATTCAATCACTCCATTGTACATTGGAGACTTATTCTATGTATTGACATAATGTCCCTTAATCATGATATCGTTGGATTAGTCTAATATCCAAACATACCATGTGTTTTTGTGTCCTGGTGTATCATTTTATCTAGATGCATAAATAAGTATTCTTATTCCAACATCCCAACCATAACATAAATCAATATTTCATTGTTTAATTATAATTTTCCATTTATCAAACAATAATAATGATAGTGAAACATTTTATTTAATAAAATTTTAATCATTCATCAATTCTAAAACATCTTAATCAATTATATATATATATAACATTATCAAAATATTAATACAAAAACATAAAACATACATCAAACCATTTAATAACTTATTAATTTCAGAATTTACCATTTTTTACATTTCCCATTCATTATATCACAAACATTTTACAACTTAAATTCTGGATAAATAAACCATTAAATCAAGTGAAAAATCAATTACATTTTGTTTAATACCATATATCTAATAAATTATAATTTAAACAAAATATTTTACTG
This sequence comes from Viscum album, assembly GCA_963277665.1. Classification (NCBI taxonomy): domain Eukaryota; kingdom Viridiplantae; phylum Streptophyta; class Magnoliopsida; order Santalales; family Viscaceae; genus Viscum; species Viscum album. The sequence continues at coordinate 1,214,397,364 of OY728146.1, read as the reverse complement.
TTAAATATATATTAACATTTCATTGGAGCCAATGAATTAGGGTACTCATTAACAATTATTTCAAGAAATCCATGAAAGGTCTAAAACACCATTTAGAAAACCATGTTGTCATTCCTTATCCTATAATCAATTTCATAGTGCATTTTCCAAAAACCACACACCACATACAATTGAATAAATATTAATTCTATGGTATGTATTGTATAAAATGCATACCTTATTCTACTAGATAATATCTCACTCAATGTTGGTTGTTCATTTGATAGTAAACAAATGATAATTACAATGCTATGAATTTTCATCAGTAAATTATGTTTTACCATATATATAATAATTTTACTAAAGAAAATATTATTAATCCACATAATATATTAATGATGGATTATAAAATTTCATTGGTATTTTATTATTAAAAATAATACCTTTAAAATACCTTAGATCTGTTGATAAATATCTAGTGATTTAAAATAGAGCATGGTTTTCAATCATTGTATCTATTATTTTTTGGGGATTGAAAATGTGCACAATTAACTTACAATTGAGTGGACCAAATGTTAAAATATCAAATATTAAAAAGTTTAATTATTTTTTATTATGGTTATCCAAACCACGTGCAATCCATTTAGTATACTATATTCAAGGGAATGACATAGTAAAAGAATTTTCAATAAATCACACATACATTCGATAACAATTGTGTAACCCTGATGATTCCTCATCCAAAAATTTGATCAATACCCATGGGATATATTTTAATAATGGGTACTATTTTTAAAATAAAATTCTCCATTTATGCCACACAGTTGTGGTTTACTATTAGTATTATTCATGAACCCTTTGAGTACCATGCTAAAGATTTAATATTTTTCCCAATTTATTTTTCATAACCCCCAATACACTCTCAAGACCATTCCTAATCTATGGATTAATTACATTATTCAATATAATGAGAGTGAAAAATGAATGAGAAAAAAACATTTAATCACAATTTTGGATCATAAATAATGAACACCTTATAAGAAATCTACATTGAGATACACTCCCATGAATAACTCTCCCAAGAATATAATATGATAGGGTCATTGGGATAGTATATCCTCATCAATCATATTATATCATAGTATTTCCAAACTTTTATATTATATAAATTTTAAATTAATATTCAACAATTTTAATGAACAAACACTTAAGTACCATAATTATTTAGTGGATTTCACGACTATGTACACAATCATCTTATTTGGTGTAATATATTCCATGTTGAGCCCAATTTTCACCTAATTTAGTAGTCCTAATAGAAATATCATTTATAAAAATCATAACCTGGGAAATGGAATGATAATAATTATTGATATATGATTATAAATATATAAATATTATTGACATATAAAAGTATAACCTGATAAAAAGTGTATTAGATCATGAACATAACATTTAAGAATGATATATTTTACATCAAAGAAAATTAATATCATTAATGGAATAATGATTGGAATTATCAAACAGATGAGTCATATAGAAATCATAGACGATGATCATTATAGACTAATATGGGAATAATATATATATATATATATATTAATCATAGACATGAATTGAAAATAATATATCAATGTTAACTACTATAGAATTCATAACATGTTGGGCTAGGTCTGACCACCGGTTTACCTGCTATGAGCATTGGAAAACCTCTAGTGTACACTCATTCGATCTTCAAGTGATCACCCATGAACCATAATTTTTTAAAAAATGATATCCATCCTCTTAACATATATTATTATAAAATAATAATCATTACCTAGTCTATAGTATTAAAATATAATTCACACCCATGTCATAAAGAAATCCATATTTATGAGATCCACATTATCATCAATGTTTCATCATATCATAACCCATGAAATTGAATAGGTTTCATAGTAATTTATTCATATAATAAACTATAGTAGTAGGAAAGGGGTCATGATCATTTCACTAATAAATTATAGAATAACCCCTTTAGATGGAATCAGGTTTCATATGAATTTTATCATGGTAAAACTCCTGTAAGAGAAATGTTCTCATTAACAACATTACATAATAAATAAAATTTGATAACAACATAATAACAGAATCCCTTGTTCATATACACAGTAAGGAATACATAACATCAACAAGTGTCATCAATAATGGAAAATGGTTTTGTCAACAATTTAAATTCTTTCATTGGGAATATTTTAATTTCACTGATGAAGTGTATTTTTTATTAATATTTTTCAAAAACAATATTTTTTTATCATAAAAATTGAATAATATATTGGAATCAAAAAATAAAATAATTATCTTGATGATGAGTAATTATATTCACTTCATAAACAATATAAAATTATCCTTTAACATTTTTGATAAATTAAAAAAATATTTTATTATATTTTATTATTTAATATTACAATAAAAAAATTGTAAAATTTTAATGCAATGTTAAAATCCACTTTTCTATGTAATTATAATTTATTTTTCAATCCATTTTTATAATATCAAGGTTTTAGAGGAAAACATATTTTCTGAACAATGGGAGATACAATGTGATGTCTTCATATAATATTTTATCAATTATATTAAATAAAAAATAAATAAAATATGGTAATATTTAAAGAAAATATCATTATGAAAAAATTAACAATAAATTTCATGAGTTTATTGATTGATAGATGATATGATTTAATCACCTGAAAAACAATAATAAGAAATCCTGATAAAATATGATATTTTGATATATAATTATTATGAAATTGGTAGAGTTGATACATAATACAATAGGTTGAATAAAAATATAACATAAACTATTATGATAAATAATAAATTCGATACATTATATTTCAAAGGGTTATTATGTACCGCTTGTGAAAAAATATTTTTCGATAACATAATATGTGTCTTAATGAAATTAAATTGAAAAAAAAATCACATTCCACTATGTATCATTTTTAATTGCAATTAAAAATAATGAATTACTTCAAATAAAACATTAAATATAAAAAAATTAATTTTATTTTCAATAAAAAAAAGTCAACGGGTTGGTATATACCCCACCCAAAATAAGTGAGTGGTGAATTTTGATATGTCTATTGGAAATATAAGATAAACTTTAAATCACTTTCAATAAGTATAAAATTCCTTGACACTTATTAAAAACTACTATATGATAAATATATTATTTTTATAAAAATATTATAATATATATATATATATATCAACATAATATTTACTTATGTTCGTTTATTTTCCATTTATTTACAATTACATGTTAATGTCTTGTTTCGAGTAATAACTATTTTGTTTTTTGAATATAGGAAAACTTTTTTATATTTTATGCAATTAATTTTATTATTATTCTATAATATTATAAAATTATTCACGAAAATATTTTCATATATATATATAAATTATTTTTTTTTACCAAACTATTGATAACTTTTTGTGAATTAAAATTTGTTATGATCATTTAGACGTAAAGACGTACGTACAAATGAGTGAATTTTTTATTTTTAAAAAATAATTATGAAATTCAAATATATTTTATTTTATAACCCATAAATATAATAATATCATTAATAAAATATAATTTCATTGAATACTCAAATACATATCATACATGTGGTGTGGTGATGAATGAAGACATTACCATCTTATAGTGACAATATAGGTAAGAAATAAAATGATATAATTTATTTTGATATTGATAAATATTTAATTATTCAAATAAATAGTTCATTTGTTACATGTATATTTTTCGTTATTATCTTCCTTTGAATTTCTTTTTGATAAATGAATCACATCGCTTTGTGTGGCTGTAGTCCGTCATACAAACAAGAATCACTATCATATCCCCTAGAAAAGAAAGTAAAATGGTGTAATTATATATAGATATAAGAGGATCAATTATGTAATAAATATCATTTATATTTATTTCATTCATCATCATACCCAATAATTTCATATAGTAATATAATAATGAATGTCATTGGATCCTGAGGTGGGGGTCTTCTATACACCCAAATGATGATTTTATAATCAATTTGATTGTAATGGATATGGTTTTGTATAATTAAATCCACATGAAAAATATATATTATATGGGAGATATATTTGTTATTTATTTCATCATGATATATCTATAATTGTGTATTTAACTTCGAAATAAAACAAGAAATATCAGTGGTAAACATTACCAGTTTATCAGGTATCATCCAAAGGATGGCAGAAAAAACCTTCTAGGATGGATTTAATTCCAAAAAATTACTTCATATATTATATGAGGTAATTGGATATGTTATTCAATCTGTTAATGGCTGATATTTAATTGTTTTATGTTTTGAGGTATAGTGGATAGGTGATGACGTTTTATATATTGGGGTGAGGGAACACTTGTAATATTTTTAAAGTAAAGTATTCTACCAAATCATTTTTCATTTCACAATTAAAAAACCATAGTAATTTTAGAAAATAAAATGGATAAGGAATCAATATTTCTCAAATATTATTGTTGGAAAAATTATGTTTCTTATTTGAACCTTACCTATTTAGTTAAACGCCTAAAAATCCATTTTTCATATTACAAACAAAAAATAAAATTTACTGAAGCAAGTATTCATTAGGGTAAAAATATAATTTAAAAATATTAGATAATATATTAATTTGTTTATAATAATTTTATAAATTAATTTTATAATTTTTCACATGATGAAGAAATATATTTAGAAAGTTTTAATTGAAATACTAAAAATAAAATTACAAAAATATATGTATTTTTTTATTCAATATATTTTATTTATATAAAAAAATTTAAATATTTAAAATGATTTTTTACAGTAGATGTTACTATGTTACACATCTATATAATAATGGTTGGTTTATATAATTAAATTAATAATATATTAGGGGTTTGTTAAAATTCAATATCTATTATAACACAAGAAATCCCAGCATTGCACGTAGTGGAAGAATGACATGGTGTTTAATGTAATCAACACTATAAAATAAATTTTATGTATTCTAATAAATTATTCATAAAAACAATATGTGTTACATTATTCAACCAAATATTGTTTTTTTAATTACTCACTATGGAAGAATCCTCATGAATAATTTGTAATCATTGCTTCCTCATGTTTGCATATAGATTTATCAAGATTGTGTTTTCACGATAATACATTAACCCAATGACTATTACTTTTTAGAAGAATTATTTATTCTATTAAGAATGTTTATATTTTCATGCTTATATAAAATAAAATTCTCTATTTGTATGACCTTTATTTATAGTTCATGTGACGGATCACGCCTGTACTTCATTAGGAGTGATAAATGAAACACACCATAAACCTGATAGAGGATTGGTGGGGGCACTGAAGAATACGATACCATCATTATATGATCAATTATTTTAATGGGACTAATATATATAGGTAATATCATTCCCTTATATATTTTATATTGAAATGTATATAAATAAAATTTTACAAACATCCAATTCTATAACTTGTCTATAATTGTAAATATTACATTAATGAATGAATTTGTAGTTAAAACATGATTTTCAATGAACAATATGTTTTATGATAGATCATCATCATAATCAGGTTCCAATGATAGTTATTCTGCATCATTAATACTTTACCTTGCAGTTATACAATTATTTCCATAATGAACCTGCTATGAATCCATCTAAATTCTCATGTAAATGAAATAGTTGAAATAAAACTCAACCTGATTATGGTGTTTATCCAAAAAGAAATTGAAATATATATGATAAGATTTTCAGTGTTTATTTACTCAATTAAACTATCTTTCAGTTTGATGGTGATATGCATTTATGAAAATCTAATCTTAATCAATATTTTTCTAATGTACTGTCTAAAACCTCGTGGTAAGCTCTAGATTCACATAAAATAAAACTAAATAGTATACTCTATGAAACAATACCAGTTTTTTAATTTCAATATTTCGAAAGTGGATTCAAATATATATATTAATTGATATAAATTATGTCTAAATAAATTATATTGTGATCCACTATAACCCTTATTTATATTAACATCTATGATATAATAAACACTATAGTTACCAATAAATTTAATAATACGCCCAAAAACTGTATATGAATTATAAATCAAATAAAATTTCCCATACATGAAAATGTATATGTGTTAATATAAATAAATTATTCATAATGTCTAAATAATATTATTAAGCTATCTTAATATAAAATGTCATATCAGTTGTAAAATACATTGGTTGAATGATCTATCTTAAACTCATAAACCTATTAAGGTTCCAAAAATCTCATTGTAATCATACATGGATATAAAAATTATACAAAATGATAATTCATCCATGATCCATAAAATATTTTCTTATCTTATAAAAATCAATAATATTGGATTCATTGATTATACCATACTTTGATAGATCAAACATGAAATTGTAATTCCATAATTCATGTAAAGTGATATAATCACATGAAATATCACTAAAGGATGTACAATAATACTTTCATAGGGATGATTCATATAAAATAAAACAAGATAATTACATATATTTTTGAATGGTTTAGTTTTTCAAATTTATAATTAATTAATTTGACAATCATGATGTAAAAAATTATCCATTTTTCATCAATGTATTTTAGTAAAAATCATTATTTTTAACCATCAGATTCGTGAATTTGATAAAAAATGTTCTATAATCATTTATATTGATAAACTAATTGATATAGGATCATTGTGTTTAGCATTACCATCATTCAAATCATTATCTACCTTCTTCCAATCAAATCGGTATACATATTCTCTATCGACATCCATTATACTATAAAACAAATAGAACTCCTATTATGAAAATTTAATATGTGTTTATTCCCACACATTGACACTAAAATAATTCTATCCTTATTATTTATAACCTTATTTTATAAAATTGATTTATAATTTTATCATTATATATAATATATTAGATTGATAGGAAAATCAAACATCTATTTCCACCATAATTGAACATCAATTAGTCTCCACAATACTACTAATGATTTGTAATAATAATAATTATTAGAGAAATTGTATTAATACAATGAATAAAATGTTGAACTTACATTCATATTTGAGGATAATACCGAATTCAGACATCAAATGTCCTATATAATTTTCATAAAATGTACAAACGTTTTCTTTATCCCATTGATTTATAAAAACCATATCCTTATCCATATACATAGATAGAATATGAGGAATGAATTTATGAAAATAAATTATTAAATAATCAAAACAAATGTAAAAAATATAATCATGTTAACTCATATTTGTTATATAAATATATCTATACTTCTTTGTGATTTATATACATAACTCACACTTGTTGAGAACTATGTGATGAAAAACCCCATTATGATGGTGTAGGGTTTCATTTCCCATCATCTCAGGGGGAGAATAAATTGCTTGTTATTGAAACTTCCCTGATCCCTCTTTTATTATTTAGTAGACCAAGACACTCTAGTTAGGTTGTGGCGATGTTGTGAGGGACAGGTGTCTACGAGTATGGTGTTCTTACCCAGATGTCTACGTGATGATATAAGGAATGCTTTCCCAAATATATTCGGGATGATTTATGGTTGTGGACTAGGTGTTTGCAGGAGGGATATGTTATGGTAGTGGACTAGTTGCCTATTGGTGGGACGAGGTGAGTATCATTTTCCATGGTTTGGGAATAGCATGGAGGCTCAAGTGTGTGTAGGAAGGTTGTGACATAGAGATTGTGGAAGACATTTCATGAGCTAAGAAGTTAAAATTATGGTATGTGTAGGTAGCTAATGAGAAGTGGTAAGGGGTACATATAAAATAATGTTCTTATTATTTCATTTAAACTGTTTTAATTTGGTGATCATCGTGTTGTGATGTTGGGATGGTTATAATTTTTTATTTGGTGATATTGGTTTCTATTGGTTTCTTACATGGGAATTTGTATTGTTATCCTACTTGTGCATAAGAGGCTTGTTTTGTATACTGATTATACTCATATTCTCACACAATGTATATAAAACTATTTTCTAGTTTAACGGATGACCAGGTGGACAGTTCTAAGAATTACAAGCTTGATCATTAGAATAGTCGATTTGTCAATGTATAGTCTTTTTTCTAGAATTTACATTGGAGACTATAGTTTTTTAATTATTCTATTTTAACTATGAATGTGGGATTGTTTCAGATTTATTATATATTCATGTGTGTGTTGGAGTTATTTTGGTATGAACCATATTATCTCCAAATATTGTTTTCTTATAAAGGTTAATTCCCCCATATTGTGAGATCATTTTACCGTTTGTTATAGTCCCCAAAAAGGGCCCTACAATAGGTGGGAATAAAGGGAGGGGTTCATTATCCATGATCCTTCACATCCTTCTTAAGAAGGGCATTTTTTGAGGGATGGGTCGTGACAGATATTTGTGGGGATGGTATTATAGGTTGGATCATTATAAATTAATAGTTATATAATATTTTAAGAAACGTATTTACCAATAATGTATCATTATTTGAATAATTAATCATCATATTAACCCTTATGGTTCACTGAGTTGTTAAAAATCCAATTCCTAATAAAAAATTAGAAATATAGTTAATAAGTCTTACCCATTTCAATATGTAAAGATTATTAAAACTCATCATACAAAAGTGAGTGATAGTCCATCAATATCAATAATTTTATATTCAATTACCTACAAATAAAATTTAATTGGATTAATATATACCATGATTATATATGATTTATTTATGGTATAAATCATATATAAATAATTACATGATAAATATAAGATAGCTAATTATATGTAGATTGAAAATATACCACCTAATAAATCTTAGAATGATCAATATAACACAACAAATTAATTACATGTTTGAAAATATATATCATTACCGATACACGATGCGTAATATAACCAAATTTATAAAATAAATAAACAATTATCACATTTATTGACAATTGAAAGTATATCAACAAGAATTGAATATATCAATAGGTTTAGAAAATTACTTCTAACATCAATTGTAAAAAATGCCTTAATACGTGAACAATGCATCACTACACAACATTAGGGGGAATTTTTTCACCATATGTATTTACTATGTCTACATTAAAAAAAAATTTGTTTTTAAATCATAATAATGAATAATTTCATATATAATGAAGTATCAGAACATTAATAAACTTATTGAGGTTTATATATCATAGTGAATATCTGTGGAATATGATATTGCTCTTAATAATTAGTCTACAAGTGAAATAAATTCCAAAGATACAACAATATATATTTTATTATCCTTCACTTATTTTAAATAAATAATTTTAATGATTTAACATTATAAACAGTCATATAGACATATGACTTATACCTGGTTTATAATTAATAACAATTTTTTAACATCCCAGAATGTGTACCACCCAATTGATTCGTTGATACTTCTCATTACCAGACCTATTATGCACCTCTATGTACCCTAGAAGATACTGACTAGCTAATGGGTTTTAATAAAGCTATTAGAGAGACTATAACATCATCACCAGGGAAACTAGGATAAAATAATATAATAAACATCAACATGAATAAATAATATGTATCAAAAAATACCTATCCAACTCCCAAAAAGAGCTAAATTTAATATTCATTCATGATTAATATGTTATTTCATGATAATATACAGTGAAAATGGAATAAAATATAAAGAAATTACATCTTATCCACATAATAGTTCACAATAACATGTTTACCCTCAATAATGTTGTAATACTTGTAATCCATCTAACACGGTTCCCATCCATTATCAAAACCTAGAAATATTAATCATACTAAGCTATCCAATAATAGACTGAATAGGATTATTGTAAATTTATTTTCAACACAACCAGTAGTGTCTATAAAAAATCATTTCTAATATTATTATTTTTTATTAACATATATGATATAAAAAATTGTAGAATTTTTATAGGTTTTTAAATCAAAAAATTATGTGTATTAATTACAGGATCGAGGTTCTAATTATAGAACCAATGCATAAAACCTAATTATATTATGCATGGTATTTGATCAATGGTATATAATGGGTTCTAGAACCACACATAATAAGGGTGTTCATTACTCAATTCAATCACTTAATTTCACATTGGAGCCTTACTATATATATCAACATAATTTCCTTCCCATGGTATCATTTAGGATTAGTCTAAAATCAAAACATACCATGTCTTTCTGTGTCCTAGAATATCATTTTATCGGTTCCCACATATAAATATTGTTTGTCCAACATCTCAACCATACCTTAAAATAATATATCAATGGGTCATTATAAGATTCCATTTGTTAAATAATAATAATTATTCTGAAACATTCGATTTAGTAATATTTACATGGATTATCAATTATACTACATCCATATCAATTATATTTCTTTATAACATTATCCAAATTACATTACCATAAAAATTAAACATAAAAAAACAATTTAATAACCTAGTCATTCCCCCATTAGCAATTTTTCAATTTTCATCTTCATTATATCACATCCATAATAGCATTTATATGTTGTAAAAAATAACCCATTAAATCACGTCAAAATACTAAAAAAAGTTACTTTTAGTTTAATGTTATATAATAATGAAATTGTAATTTAAAAACTAGATTTTAATTTTCAATAGATATTTACATTTTATGGGGGATAATGGCTCAATGTACTAATCATCAATGTTTTCAGGAAATCCAAGAACGGTCCAAAATTCTATTTAGACAACCATGTTATCATTCCCCATCCTATAATCAATTTCATATTCCATTTTACCAAAAACACACAACTTATAGAAATTAATAAATATCCATACTATGGGAATTAACTTATAAAATGTATACCACATTATACTAGACAACTTCTCAATCATGGTTGGTCATTCATTTGACATTAAACAAATTTTAATTCCATTGCTATGAATTTTCATCAGAAAAATAAATTTTACCATATTTCAAAGAATGTTAATCCAAAAAAACTCCTTACACATAATATATTAATATTAGTTGATAACATTTTTAGGTATTTATAGATAATAATGTGATATTTTAAATACTTAGGATCAGTCGGTAAATACTCTAGAGGATTAAAAGAGAACATTGATTTTAATATTTGTATCTATAATTTTATGGATATGGATAATAAGTATAATACATTTACAATTAAGAAGAATAAATGGTAAAATATATATTCTTTTATTCATTTTAATGTTTCTCATTATGGTATTCCAAACCATGTTCCATCCATTATTATTATATTTTCATGGGAATGACTTTCAAAATGAATTTTTTTGACACCCACATACTTTTATTAATGGTTGTGTAGTCCTTATGATTCATCAACCAAAAACTTAATCTATCCCAAAGGGATATTTTTTTAAAATCAGTACTGCTTTTACAAGACTAATTTCAACCTTTATTCCACACAGTTGATTTTTTCATTTAGTACAAATCATGCAACCTATGGGTACCATTCTAAATATTGAATCATTTACCCCAAAGTATTATGTATAATGCCCAATACATTCTTGGGGCCATTCATAATCTACACATTCATTATAATATTCAATAAAATGAGTGTGAAACAAGATTTTAAAAAATATATAACTCATCAATTTTTTTGGATCATAAATAATCAAAACCATATAAGAAATCAATATTGAGATCTACTCCCAGGAATTAATAATTCTAAAATGTTAAATGATTGGGTATTTGGGCAAGTATATCATCATCCTTCTTATTACATCCCAATATTTTTATACATTTCTATTACATACAATAAAATGAATATTAAATCATTAAATGAACAGGCATATGAGGGACATAATTGTTTAATGATTTCATGACTAAGTACACAATTATATATTATGGTGTAATATATTTAATGATAAGAACAATTTTCATCCAATTTAGTAGTCCACATGCAAATATCCAATTTAAAAAACATAACATGGGGACTTAAAGGATAATATTTTTTTATATATGATTATAAATATATATAAATTATTTACATATATATTTATAACTTGGAAAAAAGTTTAATATATCATGAATATATCATTTTAAAATTATATATTTTATATCAATGTACAAAAAAATAATATATGGAATAATGATTGATATTTCCCAAGTCATGAGTCCTATAGAAATCATAGACCATGATCATAAAATAATTATATGTGAATAATATATATATACATATTAAACACACATATTAATTGAAAACAATTTGCCAATGTTACCAACTATGATATTCATAACATGTTGGGATAGGTTTGACCACTGGTTTACTTGCTTCAAGCATTAGATAACCTCCAGTGTACCCTCACTGGGTCTTTGGGTGACCAACCAACTACTGTTATTTTTCTTCGTGTAATAACCATCCTCATAACTTCTATGATTGAAAAATAATAATAATTACCAATTCTATAATATTGAAATATAATTATCACCCATATCCTAAATAGAACCATATTTATGTGTTCTATATTATTAATAAATATTAATCATAACATAATACATGAAATGGAATGGGTTACATAATCACTTAATCATATCATAAAATATATTAGTGTGAATGGTTTCATAATCATTTCACAATTCCATTATTGAATGACCCCATTAAATGGAATCTGGTTTTATATGAATTTTATCATGGTATAAGTTGTTTAAGAGTAATGCAATTCATAATCAAAATTCCATCATAAAAAGAAAATAATTAGTTAATAACATAATAATGTAATCACATAGTCACATTCCTAGTAAGGAATACAAAATATCAATAGGTGTCATCAATAATAAAAAATGTGTTTATCTATAATATAAATCATTTTAATGGGAATATTTTATTTCCATGTTGAGAAGTATTTTTGATAAGAACATTTTCTGAAAATAATATTATTTTATAAAAACTATTGAACAATGTAAAAGAATCCAAAAAAATAATAATTTTCATGATGATGGATATTTATATATATGGATTAATCATTGTAAAATGTTTCCTTTATCATTTTCGGTAAATTCCAAAAATAATGTTTTTATTAATATTTAATAATACATTAAAACAATTTAAATAATTAAAACAATGTTTAAAATCACTTTTTTATATCATTATATAATAGTAATTAATTTTTAATACATTTTTCCAAAATATGGTTTTGGATGAAAACCTATTTTTCTACCCAATGAGAGATATAATTTCATGGTTTCATAGAACATTTTCTCAATTATATTAAGTAAAAAAATAATGAATATATGGAAATATTTAAAGAATTTATCATTTATAACATTTGAAAATTAATATTCATGAGTTTTTTGAGAGATGTATTGTATGATTTTATCACCAGAAACACAATAATAAAAATATTGATAAAATATGAGATTTTAACATATAATAAATACCAAATTGGTAATGTGGATTAAAAATATACTAGGAGGAATAAATATATAACATTAAATATTATGATAAAAAATAAATATATTACATTATATTTTAATGGATATTTATATACCCCTAGTGATAGAATATTTTTTGAGAACCAAATGTACACCACAAAGAATGAAGATTGAGAAAAACAATCCATTTCACTATGTAACATATTTAATTTTAATCACTAATAATTAATTAAATAAAATAAAACACTAAATATAATTAAAATAATTTTATTATTCATAAATAATTAAATGTGGTTTTATATACCCCACTGAAAATAAGTGAGTGGTGAATTTTGATATGTCTCCTATAAATAAAAGATTACCTTTCAATCACTTTCAATAAGTATCAATTTCCTTCACAATTTTTAAAAACTAATGTATGATAAATATATGATTATTATAAATATATTATAATATATAAATATATATATATCAATGAACATATTATTTACTTATGTTTTTTTATTTCACTTTTATTAACAATTCATTGTTAATGTGCAGTTTCTTGTAAAAACTACATTGTTTTTCTAATATAGGGTTATTTTTTTATATTTGATGAAATTAATAATATTGTTATTCCATGTTATTAAGAAAAATAGTCATGTAATTGTGTTCATATTTATATTCAAATGTTTTTTATGACCAAAATATTCATTTTTTTAGAATAAATTTTTTTAAGATCATTGAGACGGTAAAACAAACGTACAAATGAGCGTCTTTTTGTTTTTTCAACAATAATTATGAAATATATGTAAAATTTTTTTTACCCCTCATAAATATAATTATATAATTAATAAAATATAATTTCATTGAATATACATATACATATCATTGATGGGGTGTGAGGATGATTGGAAATGATTACTTCACTTATTGAAGGAGTTTATCCACACATAGCAGGATGACATTACTAACTCTCTGTGATATTATTTGTAAGAAATAAAATGATGTAATTTATTTTCATATTGATAAATATTTAATTATCTGAAAAAATAGTTCAATTATTTCATATATATTATTATTTATTATCTTCCATTGAAATATTTTTTTAAAAATGAATCACATCACTTTTGTGAGGCAGCAGTCCATCAGAATGACATGAAACATAATTATATCCCCTGTGGAATATAACATAAAATGGTGTAATGATATATATACATAACATGTTTAATTATTTAATAAATATCATATGTATTTTACTCATTCATCATCATTCCAAACAATGACATTTTTCAATATAAAAATGAACGAAATTAGTTCATATGGTGGGGGTGATATGTACACACAAATGATAATTATGTAATCCGTTTGATGATAATGGATAATTTTTCAGGTAACTATAATAACATGATAAATATATTGTATATGGGAGATACATTAGTTATTTTTTCCATCATGATATAATAATAATTTTTGTATGTGAACAATGAAATAAAACAAGAAATCTCAGTGGTTAACATTACAAGTATTTTAGGTATCCCTTATAGGATGGAAGCAAAATAATTCTAGGATGGATATCATTCCAAAAGAAATTTCATGTATTATTGGAGGGAATTGGATATGTTATTAAATTTGGTAATATATGATCTATAAGTGTTTTATGTTTTGAGGAATTGAGGATATGTGATGACCTTTTATATGTGGGGTGAGTGGAACACGTGTAATATTTTGAAAATAAATAATTCCACCAAATCATTTTTTATTTTGAAATTATAAAAAAACATTATATTTGAGACTATAAAATGGATAAGGTAGAAATATGTCCATAAAATTACTGTTGGAAATATTTTAATTCATTATTGATCATTATATATTTAGTTTCACCCCCAAAAATCCAATTTTTACATTATGTACAATAAATATTATTTACAACTATTACTATTCATTATGGACAAAATTTAATTTGAACTTATTTGAT
Organism: Viscum album; assembly: GCA_963277665.1. Lineage (NCBI taxonomy): Eukaryota > Viridiplantae > Streptophyta > Magnoliopsida > Santalales > Viscaceae > Viscum > Viscum album. The sequence continues at coordinate 1,214,381,927 of OY728146.1, read as the reverse complement.
AATATATTAAAATTTATATAAAAATTTTATAAAACTAATTTTATTGTGGTTCACAAATGAAAAAATATATTTTTTAGAATGTTTTAATTTCAACACATATAATAAAATTAAAAAAAATTCAGTATTTTTTATTCAACATATATTATTTATATAAAGAATAATATTAAATATTTAAAATTACATTTTACTATAGATATTTCTATGATAATCATCGATACAATAATTGTCGATTTATAAATATTATATTAATAATATATTAGGGGTTTTTTAAAACTCAATGTCTTGTGTAACATAAGAAAACCTAGGGTTGCATGTAGTTCAAGAATGACATGGTGTTTCATGTAATTAACACTATAAAATCAATTTTATATATTCAAGTAAATAATTGATAAAAAAATATGTGTTATATTATTCCAACTGATAATTATTTTCAATTTTAAAATTTTTCAATATGGAAGAATCATCAGGGATACTTTTTATTCATTTATTCCTGAGGTTAGCAAATAGCTTTTTCATGATTGTGTTTTCACCACAACACACTGACCAAATGATTGGTAATTTTTTAAAAGCATTATATTTTCAGTTAATTATATGTACAATTTATTTTTTATATGAAATAAAATTCTCTAATTTTATAACCTCTATGATCATTATATGTGATATATTGAGCCTATACATCTTCATGACTGATAAATGGAACACATATTTAACCTAATAGAAGATTGGTGGAGGAACTAAACAATTAGATACAATCATAATATGATCAATTATATATAAATGGTACTAATATATATATATATATATATATATATATATATATTTATGGAACAACATTTCCTTATATATTCCATAGTGAAAGGTATAAAAATAAATTTTTACATACATGAAATTATATAACATTTATATGATAAAAAATATTACATTAATGAAATAATTTTCTTCTTTATACATGATTATCAAGGAACAGTTTCTTCTATGATAGCTCAAAATCATACTCTGGTCCCATAGATAGTCATTTTTTATCCTTAATCCTATACAATGCAGTTACACTGTTATATCCATACCGAACTTCCAAAGGATCCATCTAAATTATCATATAAAAGAAATTTTTGAAATAAAACTCAACATTATAATGGATTTTATCCAAACTAAACGTTGAAATATATATGATATTATTAAAGGTGTTGAATTACTCTATAAAACAATCCATCGGTTTGAGGATGATATTTATTGATTAAACTCAACTCCTTACAAATATTTTGCTGATGTCTTTCTTAAAACATCGAGGTACACTCTAGATTCACGTAAAATAAATTTTAATAGTATAATCTATGAAACAATACAAAATTTATAATTTCCATTTTCAAATGTGGATTAAAAAATATATATTATTTGATATAAATTATATGTGAATAAATTATATGTTCATACACTATAACCTGTATTAAAATCAATATTAATGATATGATAAATCTTGATAGTTACTAATAAATTTAATTATATTCCCATAAACAGAATAAGAATTATAAATCAAATAAATTTTTTCCTATATGAAAAATTAAAGGATATAATTAACATAAATTTATCATAATTTATAAATAATATTATTAAACCGTCATAATATAAAATATCTAATCGGTTGCAAAATACATTGGTATATGGGTAAATCTTAAACTCATAAACCCATTCTGGGTCCAAAGCACTTAATTTAATTATACATGGGAATATAAACGCTTTTAAAAGATGATTCATCCAAAATCCATAAAAATATGTTCATATCTTATATAAATACTATAATATTGGTTTCATTGATTATTCCATCCATTGATATATCAAAAGATAAATTTTTATTCCATAATTCATGCATATTGATATAATCAAATAAAATTTCACTAAAAGATGAAAAATTAATTTCACAGGGATATTTCATATAAAATAAAACTTGAAATTCACATATATGCTGGGGGAGGATTAGAGTTAAAAATTTATAATGATTTAATTCGACCATCATTATTGAAAAAATGATCACATATTCCATTAATGTATTTTAGCGCAGATCATCAATTTTAACCATTAGATTTGGGAATTTGATAGCATTAGTTCTATAATCATTGTTATTGACGAACTAAAGTTTGAGAGTTTTAATTTGTGTATAATTATCATTATTCAAATCATTATCCACATTCTTCCAGTCACATTAGTATTCATATTCTCAATCTCCATCCTTTACACTATAAAACAAATAGAACTACTATTATGAAAATTTAATAAGTGTTTATTCACACACATTGACCATAAAATAATTCCCACCAACTTATCTGTAACATTATTTTATTTTAGTGAATTATAATTTTGATCCTCATTTATTATATATTAGATTGATAGGTAACTCTAACATCTATTTCCACCTTAATAGAACATCAAACAGTCTCTATAATACTAATAATGATTCTTAATAATAATAATTAGTAGTGACATTGTTTTAATAAAATCTATATTGGGTTAACAATAATTTCATGTTTGATGATGATAAAAAAATTATACATCACATTCCAATAAATGTTTCATCATTTGTACATACATGTTCATTGTCCAACAGATTAATCTTAACCAAATCCTTCTCCATATTCACAAAAAGATTTCCAGGAATGTATTTATGAAAAGAAAAATTATTAAATAATTCAAATACATGTTATAAATTTAATTATATATCTTCCTATTAGAGATATTATTACAAAACATATCAGCTTCAACACCTATAATATGGGAAGAAAAAATGAAGCTGTCATGCTTTTATCATGAGAGGATAGAAAATGTTTTAATATTGTTTATAATAAATTTATCTTCAATAAGTGAATTATATGACACAGTAAAATAAAGTTGGTGATTATTCATGAATTAATTAATATATTATTGTTAACTACATTAATGATTTGAACCTACATCTAGATCCATAGATTGATCGATTTTTTTAAAAAAATGAAACATTATTTTTAATTCATTCCCCCAAAAAAATCGTTGTACAATATGAGAATAAATTCATTTTAAAAGAAAATTTGATTATCAATGCTAATTTATATTATTGCAATTCGATGAAACCAAAATCATAGTGTAATAAATATTAATCATAGAGGGTACTCAAATATTCATTAAAAACACTTACTGAGTATTTAAATCATGGATTTATTTTAATATATGTCCAGAAAGGATAATAGTGTTTTATTAAAATTAAATATATATTTAAATCCTAAATTATGGTTCATAATGTGTTTTTTATTCCATATAAAATCCCTATGATATTTAATTCTTATGTGTATGATGGAATGTTTTCTATAGACTAGGTGTAGATTAAGTCTAACTCATTTTTCCTTTTTGGGGGTGGTTTTCATGCACGTTACTTTTTATATATTAATATTTCATTTAATTTTCATTCCTGATTTGGGGGGGGGGTTTACCACTCATTTTTGTGAAAATGGTGGGTTATGAATATTAGGGTAAAACCGCGAGCCCAATTCCATATTTAAAAACTAATCTTGTTTCTACTATAAATCCTTCAATTTTTACTATTTTAAACCCATTCCACTCCCTAATTGGAATTAACTGATATATTAAAACCACCATATCCCTTTGGACAACATATAGATCCTAAATCATGATGGGTTTGGGTTTTTAATTAAGGTAATGGGCATGCCCGTAAGCCAATTTCCTACTTTAAATTAATGTTTTAAAATTTCAATATCGCTTTTTTTTTACTTTTTTTTGGTGATTCAACCTCCCAAATGAAGCCAGAAACCTAAGACTCTCCCCCTGTATCTCGTTTTCCTCTTTGGAGCTCATATATCTTGGAGATTTGTACGGTCTTTCTCAATCTTTCTCAAATAGTCCAGATTTGATGAGGTAAAATGAATCATTCATAACTCTTTCAATTTTCATCATTTTTCCCATATTTCAGTCCCTACATGACCTAATCTGACTCCTTAGGACCTCCATATCAGTTTTGGGTATTTGGAGATTCATATATTGGTGCATTAGGGATGATTTATTCAAGATATTTCAAGTAATTGAATTGCTCCTTGGTTCTTTCTATCCCCTTTTATTTTTTATTCATCTTTATTGAATTTCCTCATATCCAGAAGATGGGTTTAGATCCTAAGGTCTGAATTGGTATCTTTTGGGTCAATTTTTTGTGTTCTAGGTCTAGATTTATATTCCTTGTGGTGCGGCAATGGTACGCTTAATGTTTCGCACCATGTTTTGAGGGTTTCGACTCAAAAGGTAGGTGATTCCATCTGTAACCATTTTATGATTAGTTATCGTGCTTGGTTTATTAATTTATTATGTTAATAATCTATTTTGTGTTGTTTTAAAACTGTTTTTGATGAATTTGGTTAAACATTTAATTTTTAGTTGTATTTTAGCTTGAAATTGGGTACTTTTCTTGTGTTACTCTTGGGGTAATGTTTGGGTTTAGTTTATAACATATGAAAGTGATTTATTAGTCTTTAAAGGGGCTGAAAATTCTGTTTTGTTAATTCCTTAGTGTCATGTGGGCATGAAAAAGATGTTTTTGAATGAGTTTAAGGTGTAAAACTGTGTTTTACTTTTTGAAGGTGATTTATGAAAACGTGTGTTTTTCATGTGTATCATTGTGGTATTATTTGATGTAGTTTTATAACATTTGGGGGTGGTTTAATAATTGTTTTAGGGATGAAATATTCTTTTTTGGATTAGTATTGGTATGATTTTGGTTTTGAATGAGGGTTCTGAAATGGGTTTAGTGTGAAAACAATGGTTATACCTCTTGGGTTTGTTTTATAAAAATTGAAAATGTTTTATTTGGTTAAACAAAGTTGGGAAAGGGTGTAGATGTATTGTCTGGGTGAGTGTGTTCAAATAATGTGGGTTTTTGAATGGTAAAGTGGTTATTTGAGATGTTACGCATTTTTAGAATTTTTTTATAAATTGATGAAATGTTTTACTTAATTGTGTTTTGTGTGCGAAACATGGGTGTGGGATATTTCATGTGAGTTTATTTATAAAATGAATTGTGAAGGTGAGAATGGTATTGTGTGAAATTTCTGTGGGATGTTATGTGAGTTGAATATATTGTAATGGTTTTATAAAATTATCTAATGGATTTGTGAAAGTGTTAATGAAATGTGAAAAGTGATGTAGGCAATTTAGAGTGAGTTTGATTTCAAAATGCATTTGAATGAAAAGTGGAATTTGTGACATTAGTGATGTAAATGGGGCTGTTTGCTTAATGTGTGATGTGGAAGTGATATTTGCATGTGAAAACTATATTTCTAGGATTGTGAACATGTTTGAGGACAATGGGAAAATAGGGGTATCTTGGTGGGTGGATGTGTACTAGTATGCTAGTGAATCTGTGGGGTTTGGCCTCAGTTTCACTTAGCAATATTGACGCTTAAAACTCTAAGTAAACTATGTTTATGAGTATTGGGGACCACTAGTTTATGTGTATGATCTATACTAGTGTCTCGTGCACGAGAATGGATATTTTTTGTGGTCACTCTCACCAAGATGCGAGGTACATGGGACCCACAGCTAGCTAGTTCCTAGGGGTTATTTCCTATTACTTGTGCTCATTAGATCCTTTGTACTTACCGTCGGTATACAGTATTGTTGGATTGAAAATTAAGTAGCATTGTTAGTTTTTTTAAAATTGTTGGTCCTTTAAAATTATCTCACATGAAAACTATTTTCATTTATTATTTCATCCTTTAGAAAATTGTAACAAGTATTTCTTATTTACAAAACTTGCAATGATTTTTTTCATGAAATGTTTATCACATGGAATCTCTTAGTGGTGATATCCTACTGGGCTTTCACTCACATCATACTTACACCTTTGGTTGTAAGTAGACTTGCTTATTTTATGTCACAGGTTTGGGTACAGGTTTTATGCCTTTGGTTCGGGTTTTTAGTGGTCCATCATGATGCAGTGTCGTAGAAATGGCTTGAGGGTGATGCATCTTTCCATGTGGAGGTTCTTGGGCTGTATTTTCTTGGGTTTGTACCTTGGTTATGGTATTCAAAAATTGTTTAAAATTGTGTAATTCACTTCTGAATTTTAGTAAAAGATGTTTTGGTTTTAAAAATCCAGATTTGATTTCTTGGATTCATTTGTTGTTTTAAGTATAAAAATTTGGGTAAATCATTCCCAATTTTATGTTTTTGATACCCAGGCACTTGTGCCAGCCCATGGGGATCGGGAATGCCCTTCGGGACGTGCTACAGGTTGGGTAGGGTGCTGGTTTTAGCGGCGACCATATTCGGTTCGTGACAAAATGTTATCAGAGGAGGTTCTTGTTAACTCTTTAGGTCACGTTATTTAGGGAACAGTTAGGATAGTATAAAGTTAGGATTATTGGGACATGGTAGTTCGGTTATGGGTAGTGTTCCTCATCACCACACCTCATGACAGGATTCGAGTCACCAGGGGATGTCAGGATTTATCTAATTCCATTGGTTTTCTTGGTTTGATGATAAATAGGGGAAATTAAAAGAGAGTTGGGTTAATGGTATCAGTGAGATCTTATGGTCTGGAAAGCCATGTAATGATTGGGATATTCCCTAGAAAACTCTATGTGACAATGAAGTGATTGGAAAATGGCCACCAACCATATTTCCAAGTCACCCACTAAAACTCGATTCCTCTCGCATTGTTTTTTTCTTTAGTTTTGAAATATTGCCACTTTGGGTTTGGGTTTTTTCAGTAAGTTGTGTTATAGGGACAGTTAGTGGTCTCTTATTAAAAATGTTTTAGGAAACCTTTATAATGGTTCCCTTCATGTGTTTGGATCTGTTTTTTGGCATGTTATTACCAATGGACCAACATGGTTGGGTCTTTTTGTTCTCTTGTTAGATAAGGTATGCCCCCATTATGGTTTAGTGCACAAATGAAGTGCAACTCAGATTTTTTTTTCCATTGAAAAATCCTCATGTTGATCAATGTAAGGAATCTTTTCTTGAGCTTTGTAGAATGATTCTACACCATTTACATTCTTGGTTTTTTTGATCCCTTTATTGTAGAAGAGTGCTCGTGGATGGTTGAAAGAGACCTTAGTTTCTTAAGCTACCTGATTCATCGAAGGTGAAAGTTGTCTAAGGTTGTCAGTATGGATAGTGTTTAAGAGGGCCACTAAGTCCTTCATACTCTCTTCGAAGAAGGGGTTTATGTTAAACCACCAGTGTGGTAAATATGGCCACGAGAGGCTCTTATGGAAACTTTCTGGAATGTTGTGATGTTTGGGGGTGTTGTGTAAGGCCCCCTCCTCGTATTATTTCTATCAGTCTCTTTGGTCATGTTCAGTGACGCGATGTGATGTTGAGTGCTCATTTGATTGTAAAGGTGAAGTTGTACAATTTTTTGTGAGTCTTTTTTTTTCAGAAGTGTTTCTCCTTTTGGGAGATCTCTACGTCCTCTATTTTAAAGGAAGGTGTTTATATGTGTCCTTTATTTCATTTTTTTTCACCTGAAAAAACATGGCGTAATGTGAGTGCATCCTCTAAACCCTTATTTCAGTAAATTTCCATGTTGGGGTAAAGTGAGTTCTAGAGTGTGTTATGTCTTGGTGAACCCATCTGGGATTGCGTGTAGTTGTTTGTAGCATCAGAAAAAGAAATTATATTCGGGGGTTTCCAACTCCTAACTCCGAGTCCGAAGATGCTTCAATCATTCTAGCTCCAGCCATAGGTCCCGGAGAGAAGCTGGCACGTAGTAAAAGGAAATCCCAGTGTAGTTTTTAACCTTGTACAAAGAACTATTCTCAGTATGAGAGATGGTAATAGATTAAACATTTGGTGTTTTCATCTTCCTTCTTTTGTTCCCGTTCGGTAGAAATAGGTGGAGGGACTCATCCCCATTTTATCTCTCAATGACTTTCTTTTCCCCTTTGGTTTCCTTTGGGTTTGGGGGAAAGGTTTTGGATTTATCTAGACATGTTGAGTGAACATTTAGTAGTAACCATTCACTAGAAAACCATGTAGGTATAAGGATCCACATGGTTAGAGAACAGTTTACCAAACTACATAGTCTAACCATGTGATTGTCCAAACTCTATATGTTTTGGGGTCTTTCTGTTTCGGCCCATATTGGTCAGTTAAGATGGTTGGTTCTGATGGTGGGGAGCACATTTGTGTATCCATGTACCAGTAAATAACTTTTTTACTTGGTATTGTCTTGGAAGTAGGTGGTCTCGTTCAGAGCTATAAAACCACCTACATCTTCCTTGGGTAAACATTGGGATTGGAGAGTTGCCAATGGTTTAGTTATATCATGTTAGGTGTAACCTTATTCGATGTTCTTGTTTGTTTAGGTAAATTCCTTGATCCTTGTTCAGATAGTGTTTTAATTGTTTTCTTTTAGGATAAATCCGAATGTGCTTGATAATTTTAGTAAAGAGGTGTATGTTTTGGTTTTGATGTATTCCTTACATAGTTGTTCTAGATGTGTTTTGGCCTTTGGGGGCAAAGCTTAGCAAAGGAGTCCATTTCTGCCATTCAGTTGGGTTGGGTTTTTTTTTCGTTCTCCTTGATGTGGATTTTTGAGGGCAGAAAGTTTTATGGTGGAAGGAATTGTCACGCACATGACTTTTTTATATATTAATATTTCATTTAATTCCCATTTATGATTTTTTTGGGGGGTATACGACTCATTTTGGTGAAAATGGTGGGTTTTGAAAAGTTGGGTCAAACTACGACCCCAATTACAGATTTAAAAACTAATTTTGTTTCTTCTATAAATCCTTCAATTTTTACTATTTTAAACTAATTATACTACCCAATTGGCATAAATTGATATATTAAAACCTCCATATCCCTTTTCACCACATATAAATCCCAAATCATGATGGATTTGGGTTTTTAATTAAGGTAATGTGCCTGCCCGTAAGCCCATTTCCGGCTTTAAATTATTGTTTCAAAATTTCAATATCTCATTCGTTTTTTACTATTTTTCGATGATTCAACCACCCACTCGAAGAAAAAAACCTCGGCCTCACCCCCTGCATCGCTTTTTCCTCTTTGGAGCTCATATATCCTACGGATTTGGATGATCATTCTCAATCTTTCTCAAATCGACCAGATTTGATGAGGTAAAATTAATCTTTCATAACTCCTTCAATTTTTATTCTTTTTCCCCCATTTCAGTCTCCACATGACCTAATATGACTCCTTAGGATCTCCATATCAGTTTTAGGTACTTGGAGATTCATATATTGGTGCATTGGGGCTGATTTCTTCAATATATTTCATGTAAGGGAATTCTTTCTTGGTTCTTTCCATCCTCTTATAGTTTTTATTCCTCTTTATTGAATTTCCTCATGTCCAGAAGTTGGGGTTAGATCCTAATGTCTGATTTGGTATCTTTTGGGTCAATTTTTGGTGGTCTAGGTCTGTATTTATATTCCTTGTGGTGCGGCGGTGGTACGCTTAATGTTTCGCACCATGTTTTGAGGGTTTCGACTCAAAAGGTAGGTGATTCCATGTGTAACCATTTTATGATGAGTTAGCTTTCTTGGTTTATTAATTTAGTATATTTATAATCTGTTTTTTTGTGGTTTTAAAACTGTTTTTGATGAATTTGGTTAAACATTTAATTTTTAGTTGAATTTAACTAGGAATTGGGTACTTTTCATCTGTGACTCTTGGGGTAATGTTTGGGTTTAGTTTATGACATATGAAAGTGATTTATTAGTCTTTAAAGGGGCTTCCAATTCTGTTTTATTAATTCATTATTGTCATGGGGGCCTTGAAAAGTGGTTTTTGAATGAGTTTAAGGTGTAAAACCGTGTTGTACTTTTTGAAGGTGATTTATGAAAACGTGTGTTTTTCATGTGTATCTTTGTGGTATTATTTGATGTATTTTTATAACATTTGGGGGTGATTTAATAGTTGTTTGAGGGCTGAAATATTCTGTTTTGGATTCTTATTGGTATGATTTTGGTTTTGAATGAGGGTTTTGAAATGGGTTTAGTATGCAAACAATGGTTATACCTATTGGGTTCGTTTTATAAAAATTAAAAATGTTTTATTTGGTTAATCAAATTTGGGAATGGTTTTATATGTATTGTTTGGGTGAGTGTGTTCACCTAATGTGGGTTTTTGAATGGTAAAGTTGTGATTTGAGATATTAAACATTTTTTTTAATTTTTTTATAAATTGCCGAAATGTTTTACTAAATAGTGTTTTGTGTGCAAAACACGGGTGTGGGATATTTCATGTGAGTTAATTTAAAAAATGAATTGTGAAGATGAGAAGGTTATTGTGTGACATCTATGTGGGATGTTATGTGAGTTGAATATCTTGTAATGGTTTTATAAAATTGTTTAATGGATTTGTGAAAGTGTTAATGAAATGTGAAAAGTGTTGTAGGGAATTTGGAGTGAGTTTTATTTCAAAATGTATTTGAATGAAAAGTGGAATTTGTGACTTTAGTGATGTACATGGGGATGTTTGGTTAATGTGTGATTTGGAAGTGATATTTTCATGTGAAAACTATATTTCTAGGATTGTGAACGTGTTTGAGTGCAATGGGAAAACCCTGGTATCTAGGTGGGTGGACGTGTACTAGTATGCTAGTGAATCTGTGGGGTTTGGCCTCAGTTTTACATAGCAAGATTGATGATTATAACTCTAATTATACTATGATGATGATGATTTGGGACCACTAGGTTATGGGTATGATCCATACTAGTGGCTCGTGCATGAGAACAAATATTTTTAGCGGTTACCCTCACCGAGATACGAGGAACCTGGGACCCACAGCTAGCTAGTACCTAGCGGTTATTTCCTATTACTTGAGCTCATTAGATCCTTTGTACATACCGTCGTTATACGGTATTGTTGGCTTGAAAATTAAGTATCTTTTTTAGTTATTTTAAAATTTTTGGCCCTTTAAAATTATCCCACATGAAAACTATTTTCATTTATTATTGCATCCTTTAGAAAATTGTAACAAGACTTTCTTATTTACAAAACATGCAATGATTTTTGTCATGAAATGTTTATCACATGAATCTCTTAGTAGTTGTATCCTACTGGTCTTTCGCTCACACCCTACTTACAACTTTGGGTGCAAGTAGACTTTCTTATTTTATGTCACAGGTTTGGGTATAGGTTTTATGCCTTTGGTATGGGTTTTTACCAGTCCATCGTGATTCGGTGTCGTGGAAATATCTTGAGGGAGGTGCCTCTTTCCATGTGGAAGTTCTTGGGATGTATTTTCTTGGGTTTGTACCTTGGTAATGGTGTTCAAAAATTGTTTAAAATTGTGTAATTCAGTTCTGAATTTTAGTAAAATATGTTTTGGTTTGAAAAATCCAGATTTGATTTATTGTATTCATTTGTTGTTTTATGTATAAAAATTCGCGTAAATCGTTCCCAATTTTCAGCTTTTGATACCCAGGAACATGTGCCAGCACATGGGGATCGGAAACACCCTTCGGGACTTGCCACGGGTCAAGTCGGGTGCCGGTTTTAGCGGCGACCAGATTCGGTTCGTGACAGTGGTTACCCCTAACAACACATATTACAAACACTTGTCTACTAGTAATATTCATATATGGTTTTAATGTTTTTTAATCACATACTCTTTTGTTTTCAAAAACATCATGGTAATATTATATTATTTAACTCATCCCTATGTTTTTTATTTTATGACATCGTTAGATATATACTTAAAAAATTACATTGGATCTCTCCAACACTTTTTCATTCTTATTGGATATGGATAAAAAACCTATAGAATGATTAAAAAATGGTGACCCATAAATTTAATTTATTTTTATGACATATATTTATCTAAATTTTTAATAAATGAAATAATCATATACTTAATCACCATAATAGTGTTGTGTCTCAAGAGAAATTGTATAAAATATTTTTATTTTTTGAAAGATTAAAATGATTCCCAAAACGATAATTCCATTCACTAAAATTAATAGACATAAAATAAATTACAAATTATTCATATACTAATGAAAATAATCCTAATATTTAATAATTTCAATTTCATATTGTGAAAAAATATTACAAATATATATGTCTTACTGAAAAAAGAGTTAAATAATACAATCATACCTTTTAAAAACAATACAATACATAAAAAAGATCATATACATGTATTTGTAGAAATTTTTTAATTTTTTCACATATGAATCAGAAATAAATTAAGGAACATTCATCATTTAATAATATAGTTATAATAAAATAAATATTTTTTGATAGAACACACGTATATAAAAACATATGTCTTGGATACCCCCCAGTTCATTCACAAAATATTTTGATTTTTCTAACAACAAATATATTTTCAATGCTAGTATGATTGACGCACATGTACCATCTATTAGTATTTGAACAAGCACATATGTAGCCTCCTATATGGGATTAGTCAATCCACATGTGTTCACTCTTAACTCATTTATCATTTATATATAGCCAATTCATTGGTTGGAAATGGAGGTCTTACACATATAATAATGAAATCTATAATTATATTTTTTTTCATGACCACGAAACAGTAATAATATAATAACCTATGAAATTAAATAGGATTCAAAATAATTTAATCAAATCCTAAAATTTATAAAAGGGATAGATATATTAATCATTTCATAATTTATTATATCACAAATCATTGAAAATAATCAGATATCATAATAATTCTCTCACTATATACACATTGAAAGAAAAAAATGTTCTTATAAATCATCCAACATTAATAATAAACCATTCATAAACATAATAATAGTTTTATCCCAGGATCATGTCCTCTAAAAATATAGGTACCATCAATATGTTTCATCTGAGATGAAAAGTTATTTGAATATTTCATTTAAAACATTTCTTGTTGAAACAATCCGTTCCAATTGAGAAAACATTTTTTCCAAAAAAAACCATTAAAAAAATAATTTTCAACGAATAAAACAAGAAATATTATAATTTATGCATCATATAAACTAGTTTTTATGACTACATGTTGTTTTCTTCATGAATTACATGATACTAAAATATTCATTTAACATTTTCAGTGAAATATAGTAGAGACATATTTTTAAAAATAAATGGCTATTTTTTTCGAAACATATTGTTAAAAACTAACAAATGAGAATAAATTATATCCCAATATCATCGATATTTTTTAAATCATTTATGAAATTATTATTATGAAAGCATGATTTTTCATGAAAATAGAAATATCCCAATTAATGTGTGAAATAATTTCCGATTTTGTTTTAAGAAAAAATTATTTTATATGTAAAATAATAAAAATATGTTTCATTTACATAAAAATATCATGAATAATCATAGGTAAAAATTTCATTGACTTTATGATAAAAAGATTATTTTATATTATCATCAGAATCATAATCATATGCAATCACAGTAAATGATTAGATTGTATGATAAAATAATTTTCAGTATGTTATATTTGGATCATAAACCCCATGATAGAATAAAATGAATGAAAATTTAAATATAAAAAGAATAATTTAATTAATGTTTTTATATGTCAAAGGGTATGTAAATACACCTCCTAAATTAATATGGGTGTGTAACATAGAATATGTCTCCACAACGTGAAATTGAGACAAAGGATTCTTAACGATTACAAGTATATTATATCATAATATCCAATAAATAATTATGTAAAATGAATAAGTAAATATCAATGATATTATGTGGTTGATGATATGATATTTAAAAGTTATATTATATAAAATATAAAAATTAAAAATGTTATAAATTTTTATATATATACCTGAAATAAAAGGGAGACTATAAATATGTTACTAAACTTTTCAACATCCATAACACTTCCTTGATGCATATATATACTAAATATAACTATATTAATAATATATTAAATAAATATAATTAAATATATTTTACCATATATGATTATCACCTATAATATTTTTACCTATGTAATATTAATTCCATTTAATGTCATCTTTCTTGTAATAATAATTTTTTATATACATTATGATTATTTATTTCAATCCAATTACATTGATCATGGTTCCACCCAATATAGAATAATATTCAAGATCTATTTATAATATTTATACATATATTATAATTTTATTACTATTCATGTTATAAGGTTTTTAAAAATTATGTATGTTGTGATAAGTTGATAGAATGTATATACACATGTATAACTTTTCCATTTTCAATGATCATTATAGAAATGAGGTTAGTATGGTTTTTTCATTATATAATGATAATATTATCACAAATGAATTACAATTAATTTATATATTATTATAAATTTCATCTACATGGATTTATTTAAAATGTATACCGTAATGTCTCTTTATGAATGCAATAGTCGACATATACACTAATAACCTCATCATCATTCAGTGAATGAAAAACGATAAAATAAAATGATATATTATATTTTCATACTGAAAAATATGTTGTTAATATTTTAGAATTTTCATGTATAACATATATATTTATCCTTATTTTCATCCATATAAGTTTTTAGCAATAATTGTTTCACGTCACATCATGATGTGGAAGTCCACCACAAATAGAGGGGATATTATCATATCTCATATATAATGTTATTTAAATTGGAATATATAATATATTTAATATATATATATATATAATAGTATTACATATTTCATATATATATATATATATTATAGATAGGTCATATCCATTACTGATATTAGGTAATTGAAGAAACAATGATGTTGTTCTATGATGTGATAGTATGCCACACACAAACACTATAATTTTATAACCCATCTGATGGATTTATATACTATTGAAGTAAATTAAATTATAATAAAAACATCAATTTATTTGGTGTATATTTAGTTTACTATATTATAATGATATAAATAAAATTGAATATGGTTTCCGAATAAAGAATGAAAAAATTATTATATATGAATAATACCTCATCTATGGGTATCATCCTTAGGTTTTAACCAAAATCCTTAATTGGGTGATTTTATATCAATAACTAAGTCCTCTAGGATGAGAGTGGATTAATTTGGAAGTTATTTGGGTATATATTTTCTAATTCTATAGGGTATTAAAGTGTTTGTATGAGAAGAATAGTGGTAGCATTTTATAAGTGGGTGAGGTTAAAAAGAGAAATTAAAAAAAAGCATTCTACACATAGATAATTAATGTATAAAATATTAAATGAATATTATATTTTTTAAAATAGAAAATATTATAAATATATGTCCCTAAAATGATAGTTATAGATGTTTGAAATAATTTTTGACACATATATATTAATTTTAACTATTATTAAATATATATTTTCCATATCCATTGTAAATAATATTTAATATTTTACTATTCATTGTTGTAAAATAATTAGATAATTTAAATAAGTTTTATTGAAAATATGAATTACATATTCCAAAATAATCTTAACGAAGTGATAGAATTTATTTTATAAATAATACCTCATATGAATTTAGAAATAATTTTATTAATGAAAAAATATTAATAGAATTTCAATGATGTTATAATGATAATCATATTAAAATTGATTATAATGTTATAAATATGGTTAAAAGATTTAAATTTGAAGTAATTTTACTTTGAAAAAAAATAATTTTTTATCTTAACAAATAGTTCAATCCAAAATGGCATTTTTGTTTCCAAATTAATATTTATTCCCTATTCAACAATAAATGAAACTATTCTTAAAAATGCACATAATTTGACTATATTAATTTTTTTTAATTTTTTATTTATAAAATGTAGTATATTTCATAAAATTATGTTTCAAAAAAGATAAAAATTAAATTAATTATTTTTCACATGAAGATAGAAAACATTATATATAAATTTGTATTATTGAAAAATATAATTACTATAAGAGAACATAGGTATTTAATTATTAATATATTTTCTATACGAAAAATAATCATAATATATTTCTAAAATTTATTGATTATTATTCATATTTATATTTTAAATTAATATTTTATAATTTATTCAATTATATTACTATGCTAGTAATATTTCATGGATTTGTTAAATCCTTGTGTGTTGTGTAATGTATTCCTACCATGTGTTTCCTGTAATGCATGATAAAATTGGTCTTCAATTTATCAAAAACAAAAAATGAAATTATATATACTTAAAACATCACAAAAACACAGTGTGTTACACTAATCCTATGTATCATCTAGAACACCACAAGGATGTCTCAACACTCGGCACAACTGCATAGTCTTTCCCCTGATAATTTTATTATTGTGATCCATAATCAGAATTGGATTCAACTTAATGGATGCATTAGACTCTAGAATAACATCTTCATTATCATTTAGATGAGAAAATAAATGGTTTATTTCTTATTTTATGACATATGAATAAAAATATATTTACCTATGTATCAATATAGATGATATAATCAGTATTGTACTGGTATTTCTTTCTTTATAATGAAAAAATGTATAACATTCATGGGGATCAAAATGCCTTGTTTTTTGATCCAAAGATGACATGATCATAACTAGATCATAATGACTACATGTTAATACACTAGAAAACCATTAGTTTAATGATTTCAGTCATCACAAGTCAAATTTATAATCTTCCCATAACCACAAGCTTCAGGATAAATGTAAGAAACTCCAATGACTTTTGCATGACATTGTATCCCAATAACATGGATTTTATAACATACATAAAATTAAATGTCACCTATATAGAATTCCATAGATCTACAAATAATGTAATATCTTAATAGTTTATATATAACTATTTTTATTAGAGAACTCATAAAGAAATATGTGATCCACCTATGTTCCAAAATTATGCATGAAAAATTATAGTGATGTTTCCTCTAGAACATCATTAATATTTTGTAACATTCTATCTATCTAGGACTAAATTTTTTATTCAATTTTACATTAGTGCCAAGATTCATTTCCATACATTTCATGATATACATATAAGGTCATGGATCACATTATGAAAATGTATTTCTTTGAACCCCATATAATCATACTATCCCTGAAAAAAAATAATATATTTAAATGGTTGATGGTATAATTACCTAAAAAAATGGGATTCCACTATGAACCTATCCATAACCAGTGTTATTTAGTCATTCAATAGAGGCATCCTAGGATGTCCTTAAAAACAATAAATGGTAACATTGTCAAAAATCAATTTTAAATTTGGAAATGTATGTTAAATTCCATCATGATTCTGATATTCATTATTCATCTTCATACAAGTGTTATTTCATTCCATGTAATGTGAAATGTATATGTTTATACTTAACCACCATTACAGTCTATAGGGATAAAAATAATTAATTTTCCGGGCATTATAATCATTCTAATTTTAGAAATAAATTACCAACATTAACCCCTCCTACATAATATTATGAATAATAACATGTCTATAAAGATTGATAATCTCACCAATGTCAATGATCAAATATAGATGTATATCCAAATATTAAAAAAATTATAATGAATTTCACACATAATCCTAATAATTTATTTTTTTAAGCTGACATAAGAATTCTCTTTTAGCTAATAAGGGCATAATATTCATTTATTCCCACTCCTATTGACCAAAAATATACTTCTAAATGAATAAAAAAATAAAAATCCACGCAGAAATTAAAACATTGACAACAATTTTCTATGTCATCAATCTCAAGGAATCAACAACCTTTTTCCATTAATCTAAATACAATCTATAAAAAATTAAAAAAATAATTTACTAGACCAATATCAACATCCAGATATTTGAATCATAATGGGAATAGATGTACTTAAATATATTTTTATCAAAATAAAGGTAAGAATTTCACTAAGAGTAATATATCACAAAAACGTTTTGGAATGTTATCATGCATAAAATAAGAGTTCTCATATAGGGAAACTCTATTTATATGGACCCAGCTTCAATAATCAATAATCCAGGACTCGGTCTCCAACCAATATCAATATATAATGTCAAAATATAATCTCATCAATCAAAATTATGTACTCTCCACCCAAAATGGGGAACATAATAATTGGTTCAGATGCAGATATGGACACTTCAAGTTCGTGGTCATGCCCTTTGGTGTTATGAAAACCCTGTCTATGTTAATGGGTCTTATTAACTCCATATTATAGGAGTACTTGGATCAATTCGTTGTTGTGTTCATCGACGATATCCTGATCTATTCATGATTAGAGGAGGACCATGCAGGGCACCTGAGGATGGTTCTGGATGTCCTCCGACAACATCAGCTCTATGGGAAGTTGTCAAAATGCAATTTCTGGACATGAGAAGTGCACTTCCTCAGGCACGTGGTGTCTGAGCAGGGGGTAGTGGTGGACCCATAAAAAGTTGAGGCAATTGTTTCTTGGGCACCCCCAAAGAATGTGGCAGAGGTCCGTAGTTTCCTCGTGCTGGTGGGTTACTATCGGAGGTTCGTACCCAACTTTTCCTGAGTTGTAGCCCCTTTGACAGCCCTGACCATGAAAGACCAGGCTTTCGTGTGGAGCGAGTGGTGGGAGTCATCCTTCAGCTATCCGAAGGAGAATTTTGTCAGTGCCGCAGTGCTAAGACTGCCATAAGAAGGGGCAGCGTATTAGGTTTTCTGTGATTCTTCAAGATAGGGCCTGGGATGTGTGTTGATGCAGCGACAAGGGGTGATCTCTTATGGGTCCAGACAGCTACTCCCTCATGAGCACAATTATACCACCCACGACCTATAGCATGCAGCTGTCATTTTTGCGCTAAAGTTATGGTGACACTACCTCATAAAAGAATTCTTTGTGGTCTGCACAGATCACAAAATCCTTGGGTATATCTTCTCCCAGCGGGACATAAACTTGTGACAGTGGAGATGGGTTTAGTTCCTCTAGAATTACGACTTTCAGATCTCCTATACAGAGGGAAAGGGCAATGTAGTGGCCAATTCCTTGAGTAGGAGGATGCAAAAGGAGGCAGTTTGAGATTCGTTGGACGCCTAGAAGGTGATGGTGGAGTTGGATTCCTTACACCTGGATACGAGGATGGATAGCGGTAGAGGCCACCTGTATCAGATGGCAGTGCAGTCGTCTATGTTTCATCAAGTGGAGGAGTCTCAGTGGGGATACCCAGAGTGTGAAGTGATGCGTGACCGTGTTGACTGGGGAAATGCGCTAGAAGGATGGACCGAGGATGGACAAAACCGGATTCTTTTACAGGGAATGATGTTTGTTCCAGAGGCGATGAAAGACAAGGTTCTCAGTGAGTTCCACAACTCACCCCTGGTGGTACACCCAGGAGTTTCCAAGATGTAATAGGGACTAAAGAGGTAGTTTTGGTGTCTTGAAGTTAAGCGAGCGATGGTAGAGTTTGTGGTGAAGTGCTCAGTGTGTCAGCAAGTGAAGGCTGAACACTGAGTTCCAAGCGGCCTATTGCAGCCTCTAGATGTCCCCGAATGGAAGTGCGGCGAAATATTGATGGATTTCGTCACAGGTCTACCCAAGGTCCAAGTGGGATATGAATCCTTCCGGGTGATAGTGGATCGGTTGACGAAATTGGCTCACTTTCTAGAGATCAGGGAGTCAAGTGCTGTGGATTCATTGAAGTGAAGGTACATGGATGACTTGGTGCGTTTTAATGGAGTTCCGAGGACTATAGTGACAGATTAGGATACACGTTTTACCTCACGAGTCTGGAGGGGTTTTCAGCATGTTTTTGTCACCCAGCTACGCCTTAGCACTACATTCCACCCCCAGACAGATGGGAAGACAGAGCGCACCATCCAGACGTTGGAGGATATGCTGAGAGCATGTGTTCTAGACTCAGGAGGATCATGGGTGCGATACTTTCCCCTGGTAGAGTTTTCCTACAATAATAGCTACCACTCTACCATTGATATGGCTTCATTTGAAGCCCTGTAAGGGAGGCCATGTCGTTCACCTGTGTGTTGGACCGAAGTAGGAGAGGCGAGAATCCTTGTCTCAAAGTTGGTGCAGAGCATAATAGAGAAAGTTCAGCAAATACGGAAAAGGATAAATGTGGCCCAGGACCGACAGAAGTCGTATGCTGATACCAGGAGGGCGCCCATGGAGATTGAGGTTGGAGACCACATGTTCTTGAAGGTCTCCCCTTAGTGTGGGCATCAGAGGTTCGACAAGCAGAGTAAGGTTTCTCCCAGGTTCATCAGACTATTCGAAGTGTTGAGGTGGGTCGGTGAAGTGGCATATCAGATAGAATTACCACCGCCTCTACTGGGGATACATGATGTATTCTATGTGTCCCATCTCCGTTGGTATCTGCACGACGATTCGCACATCCTTGATTGGGGTGAGTTGGACATCAAGGACGATATGACTTTTGTGGAGAGACCAGTGATGATCGAGGATCACAAGGAGAAGGTTCTTCGTGGGTGAATCATTCCCTTGGTTTTTCTATTGTGGAGACATGGTGGGATTGAGTAGAGTGTGTGGAAGAGAGAAGCACAGATGTTTACCTAGTACCCAGAGTTGTATTTAGTTTTTTATTGTTCGGTTTATAGCAGTTGTGGTGGAATGTTTTACCTTGTTGGCTATGAAATGATGGTTTTCCTTCCTTTGAATGTGTATGAAAAGCCCTGGATATATGGGAAGAGAGAACCAGACCCCTATTTAATACGCATTATGGTGGATATGATTAAAACCATGAAGGTGAGTTAGCCATTGCCTACCGGTAGCTCTGTCTACCGGTAGCCTTAGACTACCGGTAGTAGGCTTATCGTTAGCTCTGTCTACCTGTAGCCTTAGACTACCGGTAGCAGGACTACCGGTAACCCTGTCTACCGGTAGCCTTATCCTAACAGTAGCAGGCCTTCAGGTAGCTCTGTCTACTGGCAGCTTAGCCTACCAGTAGCTCAGTCTACCTGTAGGTGCGGCCTACTGGTAGCTCGGTCTACCGGTAGCTTCAGCCTACCGGTAGCTCGGTCTACCGGTAGCTGTGGCCTACCGATATCTCGGTCTACCGGTAGCTACAGTCTACCGGTAGCTCGGTCTACCGGTAGCAGCATCCTACCGGTAGCTTGGCTACTAGTGGCTCTGGCATACCCCACGGGTTCTTTCCTGTGGCGTTCCTTCATGCGCAATTAGGGTTTCAAACCCTATTTTGACTTCGTTAAGCATGTTTTAAAGCCTGGTAACCTCCCATAAATGTTTAAATAAATATTTAATGAATTAAACTGGTGTGTGTGCGTCGGTTTAAACGACCCAACCCCTTAAATAACATGTGGGGACGTGTGGTCAACCCATGACCCCCGCTCCCTACGCAGTTTGATGTTCTTATCTCAACCGCCCTAAACCCTTATAAACTAAAGGGTTCAACGTGGGTTTCTTCTTTTACTTATTCACCCTGCGAGATTACACTTCCGTCAAGCAAGCAGCATCGCTCTGCGTGATGTTCTGCACCCGGCCTAAGTGTTGATAGATGAGTCTATTTTCATTCAGGCGAGCCGCGTCGCTATCCGTGAATTTCCACACTAGACCCCAGTGTCTATCATTGACCAACAAGTAGGGAAATTCTCCTGCACCTCTCTATTTTTTTGTATCATGTGGGTTGGGCGTGCTTCTGTTCTGTAGAATTTGATACACCGAACCTAAATGAAGATAATGAACTGGATCCTATAAATAAAGAAGGGGGTCATGATCGTTGATGTTGTTTTATATTATGATCGTAATTGTGAACTTTCCAATCTTACACCTTCTGAAAATCATGGTCATTGGTGGTCTTTTTTATATGCACTAATGAAACCTTGGTGATGATTTTGTAATTGTGAACTCCTACTGTAAAAAAGGAAATTGGTTAATCACGTATATCAGGCCAAATAAATTGAGGCACCAGGATCAATCCTTCTGTGATAACCTCGGTTAAAACACATGGAAATTGAAATCATGGAGTGTGTTAAATCGTTTAAATATGAAAATAAGGGCATGGCCCTACATTGTGTTGGTGGTGGTAGTTTGGTTTTTTTCTTTTACAGGCCGATTGCTAGATATGTTGGAGGGGATGGGATACCCCGTTTGTATCCTCTCTGTGGTTATGAAATTGGGAATTTAATCCCCTGTTGTTATGTATTCTGTGGTTGTGAGTTTTAAGATCGTGTGGTTACCTTGATTATATCACGAATTGGGGTGGGATCCTCTGTTGATGAAAAACCTTTTTGGGTAAGGGGACTTGGGGCAGTGTCTCGAGGATGTCTGTGGTTCCAGTACTTCGAGGAATCTCACTAATTCCTTTTTTGTTGTGACATTACAAGAGAACCTGGTGTGGATACATAATTTGATATTGGATGGTTTCTATTCCTTGGTTGTTCTTATGGTGTTAGTTTCCCAGTAGTGCATAAACTTATTTAAACATCATTAGTGAACATGAAACAAGAATGGGACAAATGAGTTTTTTTGGTGAGAGTCGTGACCAGGACTTTAGTGTTGTTTGTGTACTTTATTCTGGCTAAAGAAAAACCAATACTTTGGGTGAGTGCATGTTACATATACTTATAATTGTAGTTTTTTTATTCTTATTCGCTCCGCACCCAAGTTTAGAACATAGTGGTGAACACCCCCATTTCATGGGTGAGGGTGTTTTTCCCAACACAATTACTAGTGGAAGGTTATTAAGCTCCTTTTATGCTCCCTTTCCCGGATAGCCCAAGTATCTTTGGGCAGGCTGTGATGTCCTGAGGTCCATTATTAGACCAAGAATCTTCGGGCAGGGTAGTGTGGTGGTTGGCCGGGTGTGTGTGGCAGGTGGTTTCCCAAATGTCTTCGGGATGAGGTCCAGGTGTCTTCGGGCATGGCAGTGGATCTTCTAGCCCGTGTGTATTCGGGCGTGGTGGTGGTTCTTTAGCCCTAGGTGTTTACAGGTGTGGTTACGTGTGACAGTTGTGGCCCAGGTATTTGCGGGTGAGAGTCGGTTGTGGGACTACATGTGGTTGTGGCCCAGGTGTGTGCTGGATGGTGTGGCAGTGGGACTGTGGTGAGAATGGCGGGATTGGGTCGACGCATAGGGTGTCTCAATAACTAGTGGGAAAGTGGCGCGGGGAACCCAAACATCGACGTGATCTTATTATATATATTACATGACTTGCGTTATTTGGGGAGTGTTCCTTGGTGAGGCTTGGATGGATAGTTTACCTTGTTAGGTGTTTTGTTTACTCCTTCTTCTCATGGGACTTTATTAAGTTCCCCAAATTGTGCATGAGAGTCATTGGTATTCCCTTCATAGTGTACTTGTACGCTCACCCTACGTATATAAAACTGCATTCAGGTTTCTAGGAGGACTTCCTAGATTGCACAGGACCATACTAGCTCGTACATTTGGGGCAGTTGCAGTTGTTGTTTTTCTTTCTTTGGTACCTACCCTTGTAGTCACTTTTTTACCTTGTGGCTTTTTCTTTTTGGAACATGCATGTGGGAATGGTCTACTTTTGTCTTTAATTTTCTTTTAGTTTTGGTGTTGTTGGGTCTCATCATCTTATCTCCTGATCCTATAAAACAAAAATGGGTAATGCCTTCAATTTGTGTGTAAATTCTATACCCTTGGTGATAGTCACCTCTACGGGACATATTGAGGGTGGGTCTCGGGGCTCATTATCTCTCCTTCAACATAAAGAAGGAAGGGCCTAACAATCTGTTAACCCTTCCCTCCTTTTGGTGAAGGAGGGTCGTGACACCACTAGTCCCATCAACTGACATTCATTATTTATTTAAGAAAATGATAAGAATATTATTTTGATAAAAAATAAAATTATAAGGACATTCATAAGGATGCATAAATAAACTCATTTTTAAAAAATTAATATGTATCACATTATGGAACACAACATTCTACATTCCTTATGTAAATATAATTCCTATTTAAGTTGTACTAGGTTAATAAATCTATTAAAATAAATGATCAATCCCCCATTCCTGGAAACCTCATAATAATCATTATTAAAAGATGAACAATTAGTCAAAATTAAAATATAACACCCCTATGATGCCGACACCATATACAAAAATAATCTTTCTATATATTGACCCTATAACACAATGCATACAAATATTTTTCAAATCATTGATGGGATCCTCGTGCAGTGTATTCCACTTGTATATAAAATATGTACCCCGCATGATATAATCTAAGAAAGGAAGTTACATGACCTGATAATTTTTGTAGTATATAATTTTTTTTAACACCCTATCTCATACATCTATATTACTAGTGTCCAAAATCCAGTCTATAGAAATTACACTCATAGTACTTAGAACATGAAACATCTATTATACATCTATCAATAACATTGTTTGTAAATAAAAAATCAATAAATGGACCCAGCGACCTAATAAATATATAAAAATTAAATCCAAAATAATTCTACCAACTCAATTGGCATAATAAAATTATTTTCTCAAATTAATTACAACTATGGTTAGTAGAATACACGATTTTTCAATGTAAACATTCTACAAAATATAGATTTCATATGTCAGATGACAATTATTTTTACATTGCTCCACCACTATTAGTGAATTTATTGACTTCCTATGAATCCAGAAAAAAAATTTAGATACATAAAAAATTAATGTGGCTATGGATAAATTTTTTATTAAATCATAATTAAATTATTGGAATCACACCATATATATTCAAATTTATATTTTATTTATGAAATACACAATTTCATAAGAACACAACAATATTAATAAGGGTTTTTGAATTCAACATTCCCAAAATGATTAAAAATATGTCTCCTCATTAATACCTTAGAAAAAAAAATAGATGAAATGTAATTTAAAAAAACAATTTACTCACCTATAACAATAATCCATAGAAATTTAAATCAAAATCATTAATAAATAATATATTATCTCACTCCTAAAATGAACTATAAATGGACATAATGTTTAAAAGATGATCAATATTCAATAAAATTTCCTAACATAATAAATACATTATAAAAAAATTATTCCACTTTATATGGCCACAACCATGACAACATGATATATACAAGACCCATGGATCACAATTTCACCAAACACTCCTCACCATTATTAAATTCCATTTTCTTTTTTAGATATATTGAATAGTATAAGGTTAGAATAATATTAATATTTTAAAAATAAATAGTTGATGTAAATAACAAAATATCCATAAATGGTGTCACATGATATTGTTTTATAAAAAATTACACAACAATGTTAAATCATTTAAATATATATCTCGTGAAATATAAATATGGTATTTAATTAAAATATTATTAAAATGATAAAATTTATTTAATAATAGAATATAAAATAAATAAATTTATAATATAATATAATTTGATTGCTTATAAGTATCATTTAAATTATTTCAGTCATATCACTATAAAATCATTTATCACAACTTATTAAGCTACTAAAATAAAACCATTAAAAACATGTATGTATTATATTTAATTTATTGAGAGAAAATATTTCATTGAGTTAATATCATATAGTATTCACTATTTTTTACTCTCATTGATCCTCATAGGATTTGAAATATTGTCATTAGAGACAATAAACTCACGGGGTGTTATAAATATATCATGAATAACTAATGTGAATGATCTAGAAAACACACCTCAACACCTAATCATGTTGATAATATAACCACTATCATTCATAGTAATATGAATGATGCATCATAATAGTTAACAATACATATTGAATAACAATAATAAATTATAATTTATGGTGAAATGAGGCATCATATAGTGAATATAGAATAAAATATTCCATTTTAGAACATTTATTTACACTTGATGATCAAGTGGGTGATACACTACAAATAAATTCCTATGGATAGATGTTAAATATCTAATGAAACTGATTTGTTTATTAATATAAAAGTAATAGTAACACTCTGTTTCCTGATACATAAATATATAAATTTAAAGGGAATGATATATATGAAAAGTTTTATGTCATCGTAGATTATAAACCAACCAAAAAATATGATAGTGAGTGATTTATCACTAGAACATAAACATTCTAGGTGTATTAAATACCAAAATAATCCTATGAATTATGATATTTCACAAGATCCAAAATTGATAATGAGTGATATTCCCTTAATAGATATATTTCTAAATAGTATCAATTTATTTTGTTATATCCACATAAATTTTATATCATAATATTAAAACCTAGAGATTGTTATTCACTAGATTAATATTGTATCGATATATAACAAATTAGTGATATATTTTCCAATATTTAACAAAAGAAAACCTAAAAAATAATTTTCTATATTATTTTTCTCTGGGTGTACAATTACTTCTTCATCTTTAGAAATGTACTACAATGCATCAGTGGAAAAATTAAATATCAACAATCCCATAATATCAAAGGGTAATTTTATATAAATCTATCTCTATAAATAATGCTATTATTACATTAAATTAGTCTTCACATGTATGATATTCAATTAATAAGAAATAAAATCATAATGATCTATTAATATAACTATAACATCTTCTGTGAACATTAAATCTATATAAAAAATACATATCATTAAGAATCAATGAATCAATGAAGGAATAATCATCCTTGGAATAAGTTATTAAAAACTGAAATCTTTTTTTGATGTTCACGTACTAATTATAATCCTTGTATTGGTAAATATACCATGTACTCCATTGATAATAATATGATATTATAAAACAACATAACAGGCATGTATAATCTAAAAAAAGGCCATTATTTTTTATCAAGAATAGTTCTATATATAACCAAAAAAACAAGTTAATATATATTTAATTGGTAGAATCTATAATTCCATTAACAATTAAAATGATTTATTTCGAGTAAGAAAAACCATATAATACACATCCCAATCAACTGTAAAACGTCTCATGATGTTATGTCACTTGGTGGAAAATAGAATTTAATGAAATGTTCAATGTAATTATTATGTTCATGGATTTCAGTATCATAACTAATGATCATTGGGATTGATGATTGATTATTAAATATATCCTATATATAATAATGATTTAGTTTGTATATGATGATAGATTGCATAATCATAAATAAGAACATTTATTAGTATATTTTGTACCATGTATACGGTATCATGATCATAAAACTTTTTATTCTTGTGATTAATAACTAAAACTTAAAATACCAAATTTTATAATATTTATGAAACCAAGACTCTCCCATAATAAAAAAAAATGTTTTGTTTAAAATAATAATTCATTAATTAGGGAGTCCTTATATGATCCTAACCAACTCTATAATATATAATATAATGTGTTTTTTTCATAAACCATCCTTGGATACCTAACTCATTAATTGATCTTACTCTAACATTCCCAATTGGGCCTTCTCGATCCCCTGAGTCAGTAAGTAGCACCAAGTATCATAAAACATGAATTTAGGAATGAATTTTCCACCGAAAATATCATAAGTAATAATAGAAAGTCAAAGTTCATAAATATTGATCTTCACTATAATTAATGCACAATAATTAAATAAGAAATTAAATCACAAAGCATTACAACCCATGAATAAAAAAAAGAGAAATAACACATGTCCCACTCAACAAAACTCACCATACCCATGGATTAATAGTTATATGAACCACTAAGAGGTCATTACCTTTCTCAAACATAGGGGTAAATAATCTACAAACACCACAAAAACAAGTAGGTTGTGAGACAAAAAAAAAGTAGGGTCCCACAAAATTTTCCTTAATAGATTCCAAAATTATTTAACATAATGAATTCATCCAATTTAAAATTAAGTAGGTCTAAAACATTTATGAATATTTAAATAATATATTCTATAAAGTTCAACTGAAGAAAAATTATTCAAGAAAAGGATGTTCAATGATAAAATATTTTCTAATGTAATGGAATATATAATAAAAATATAAAATTTTAATATATATTTAGATGGAATGTAATGACAGTTAACATCATTGGAATACATTTATATCTCAAATATAAAAAAAGAGAGAAACATGGTCATCTTCCAAATATGTGAGATTGTTCCTAGATATATGACTCTCTAATCTCTATGTGATAATGGGTATATGATTCTACACATGTTCCTATGACATTGGCCAATGTATTCTCATCACTATTTTATTAGGGCTCTGAGCTAATGCATTTAGGTTTTGGAATATTGTATAATCATATAGTGTTTCAAAACAATAATCAATATTCCTATGAAATTCATGTTCTCCTACAAAATAAATTATTGGATATATATTTTAATATTTTTTAAAATAAAATTTTCATCATTCCCCCAATTCAAATGACAATTATCTACATTAAAAAAATATGTATAAAAAAAATTCATTTCAATGATGAATAAACCATTATGAATCTATAAAAAAATTCATTCCTAATATTGAAATCAATTCAAATATAGTTCTATCAATTTCATAATTCAATTACACCAAAAAAATATTCAATTTAATAGAAACAGTTTTTATCAATTATACTAATTTATTTATGCTATTAAAATCAACCAAATTCCATAAACTCACTCGATTTAAATGGAATTGTAGGTTTTCAAAATATAATTGAAATTTTATTTAAAATATAAAAATTCCATAGAATTGGGTAATATTAAATCAATTGAGAAAATTTTGACAAATATAGTTTCAAAAACAACATAAATAAATAAAACAGATCATGGTTAATCAATTTGGTCTAATGATACAAAACCACCTACATTTTACCAGAATCTTGACACATGAAATAAAACATGCCTTCCAGAATGATGGTACAAAAGTCATCAACACACAACCTAGAAGCAATATAAATCATCAAATAGAATATATCCATAAATAATAAAACAATATATTAAAATACCAACGGAGGAAAAATTGACATTTAATAATAATTAAGGATAATGATTACTTATGAATAATATATCCAACCTATCAAAGAACCAACACCAATACAAGGGATATAAAATGGATTGAGATATCCAAGATCACCTAGAATAGCATTTAGGTCCAGAGAAATGAAACTGGAGTGGAGGAGAAAAGAGGATATCAGTTGTGTTGCCTATTTAAAAACAATATATGGGTTATTACATGAAATGTAACCATATTACATGTTTTGAAATTATAAGTTTTTGTAATTTCATAACAATGAATCACAATGAATAAAAAACCGGTCATTATTTAACTCACAACATATAATTACTCAACACTTCCTTTAAATTTAATTTGGTGAACCTATCATGGTATGTACCGAACAACCATTTTGCATTGTGTAACCTTGTTACTTGTTGTTTAACTCCCTAAAAATCTATAAAAATATCCAGTTAAAGGTAAGAGTCCTTCAAAACCTTGAATTCACAATTATTACTATCCACCCAATTCATTCTCAACGCTACCGAGTCAACTAAATCGGTAAATCATTAAAATTATAAATATATACATGTATGATTGGAAAATGTATGTTACAATCTCACCACTATTAAGACATTTAATCCTCATAAATACTTTGAAGATTATTCAATTCCTAAAATATAAGTCAACATATATCTCATCAGTTTTGAAGGTTCTCAAGAATCATAATTATCATAGAAATTCTTCTATAAAAAAGATCTAGTTGTATCATACTCCTGCGATTTACCATGGCCTCTGAATCCACAATCCCAACTTGTTTATCAGTCATAGATAAATCTAGATCCTTATCAAGATCACTATAGCTGAAAACATGAGATAGATCAGAGGGACACATTCTATGCTGCAATATATAGAACATGTTATGAATTTATTTCTGATTTAGGGGATGCTCTGAATTCTGTGAAACATTACCCACCTTCTCAAAAACCTCAAACAATACCACAAAATGAGGATCAACATTCCCTTACCTCCCCAAAATTGATGACCCATCTAGAGTGAAAAGATTCTGAATATATGGTCACCAACTGATAACTCCATTAATTTATAACGATGACCATCATAATATTTATATCGAATATATTCTAAAAAAATTAAATATAGAGTCAAATTAATTCTTACAGTTTTCTATTACACAAGGCATAGTCCCACCAAGGAACATTCAACAATATCCGTCCATCATATTGGTGAATTATAAGGATGGACATAAATTTCCTCAAAAGAATCCATTATGATTGAAGAATGGTAAATGATGTTATTAGATAACTCAAATTTCCCCAAATGATCACCCCATGCTCCAACCATTTTGGAAAACATAGTTGGAACATAAAATGTACATTCTACAAAATTTCATTATGTCTGGCCATTCGACTATAGATGATATGTTGTTATAATTTGGACCTGAGATCCCAGTGTCCCCGAAATTCCTATCCCAATGTTATAAGTTAAATGTGGATCTTATTAGAAACTATAAGTGATAAAATCCATGGAAAAGGAAAATCTCTTCCACATAGATATTTCCCAACCATTGATATTTTTTTGTCACAAATTTTTTTGAAGTGATCTGACATGGTCAGACTATTGATCACATATCTTATATAATTTTTCATTCTTTAGGTATATTGATATACAAAAAAAGCCCATAACGATCACATCCCACATTCTTTTAGTTACTAGAAGTGGATGATGCAAAACCAGAGTATTGTGGTGCTCGGCCTCAAATTATAGTCATATATAATAGTGGGAATCAATATTAGCAATACCTAAATTCATCCAGGGACACTAGAACAACCTCTACTTTCCATAGAACATCATTGTGGTTCCAAGGTGCACTTCCAATTGATAATTATGATAGCCTTCAATAAAAACCATAATTGTTACAAAAATATGTACAAATTTATTCTGATAACATACAACACCCTCTTCGAATAACGACCAATGAGAATATGTCTCCCCACCAATAGATAGTATCTAATTTTATGGAATTCATCATAAATATGTTGATCCTGAAGATCATATAGTGAAGTGAAGATCTGAATAGAATATAATATAATGAATCCTCAACCCTATATTCATAGACTCCAATATTTAACTATGCAAAGAGAGAAATCAAATTCTACAATTTAAAAAAATCAGTACCATGTTTTTGAAGATTCATTCTCAAAAAAATCATCAATGAAATTCAATTTCTTCAAGGAATGGGTGATTTAAATGTTGAAATATGAAATTTAATCCACCTAATGTGTCTATCGATGTTTTAATACTTTTTTAGACAATATTGAACTCAATCTTTTATGGTATAAATACATAGTAAATAATTCACAGAAATATAATGTTTACAACTCATAAAAATGTGCATCATAACAAGAAGTTTAATGTCATGGGTATGATATTTCTACTTGTGTTTCCTAATTTGATATTATGCATAATAAAATGCATGATAACAATATATAAACATCCCATTAAAACTCCAAATCATCATAAAAGACCACATATCCCTTCTCGGTATGTAGAAAAATTTGTAAAATCCACTACCCCTCCACAAACGAACTCTTAAAAATATAATTCAAATCAATCATCACTCAATTTTGAGTTATAGTAGTCATAAAATATGAAAACATGGAAAAGTCCTTTATGAACTGATGATAATATTCAGTTAATCCCAAGAATCTCTAAATATTGATTACATTCCACAATTGCACCCAAGTCAAAATATCCATAACCTTCATAGGATCAACTAAAATTCCTTGTTCTAACACCACATTTCCAAATAATTTCACGTTTATGCTCTATAAATTACATTTCAAAATCATGGAATATTGTGAGATATTTCTCAGAAAAACCAAAAAATTTCTCAGAAGACGTAAATAATCCTCCCTATATTTGGATTAAATAAGGATTGCATCCATAATGACTACCACACTAATATCTAGATACTCATGTAAAATAATTTTCATCAATGTAAGGAATAGTTTAAACTAAATGGTAGACCAAATGGTATAAAAAGGTACTCATAATTGTTTCACCTACTTAGAATGACGATTTTTAGAATGTCATATACTTTTATCCCTAACTAATGGTAACTATATTTAAGGATAATTTTTGAAACCACATGGCCCCTTCCAACTGGTCAACTAGATCATTACTCCATGGAATGTAAGACTTCCTCTTTACTATAAATCGATTCAAATTTTGGTTATAAACACATATGTTAACCGAATAATCACCTTTATTAGAAATGATATGTGGAAATCACCATTGGGACAATGTAGTGGGTGTAAATCCTTTTATATGGAGATTGTTCAATTGGGACATCACGTCTTTAAGTTAATCCATCACCATTTGGTATGAGGAAATTGAATCTGATTGATTACCATTTATTAAGTAAAAGAAACCTCAATCTTCCATATTGGTAGAAATCTAGAGAAATCAGAAAGAATCACATAGTGAAACACGATGACAATTGGCGGGAGACCAAGACTCAAATATTAATGCTCATGATTGAATGGAAAAACTAATATTACCATCATCAAATCAAGCCATGAAGTTCCATCCCATCTCGGATATGGGTCCCTCCCTCCTTGAAATCCAATAGAAACAACAGTTTGTATAGTATTCTAGACGCATTAGAGATAATAATCAATATGTGCTTCATTAGCAATTATCCAATATATTTTGAAAAAAAATATTTTTGAATTCATGACAACAATTAGAAAACTACAAGATATCATGACATATGAATGATATAATAAACTTGAAGGACTATTGAGACTCTACTCTCTCATCATTACAATTAGTGTTGCAATATCTATTGAACAATATACAAGATATATAGAATGATTTAGAATATTAACAATATTGGTTTAAAAAAATTAATGAGATGAAACATAACTAAATTGAGTAGTCACTAATGAAAATGAAATAGTAATGGTACCTCTCATAATCACAAGAACTAAATCTACATCCTATAAAGACTCACATATATCATGATGTAGCATCGTTCTATATACATATGTCTAGAACACTTTTAAATGATAATAATTTGATTCCCCATTGTTTTAATAGGATATAATTATCCTAATTCAATGCATGGATCATTAAATATATGTAATATTATATCTATGTTTCTTGATCATCTGCAGATTCAACAGTTCATTGGCACGTCAGTGTAATCCCTTTTAGAGAGTCTATACCTTCCAAACTAATTGTAAGCCACATACTTCCTCATGGAACTATACGAGGACTGGAATGACCCTTCCATTGATAACTGTGGGGAGAATCATCATGCTTTTACTTTTCCATTAAAGAACTAAATCTCTCAATACGACAAAAAGGAACTCCCACCAACCATGAAATTCGAGCAAGGACTATCTCTACAATCATCTCCTAATATCGAACCTTAATGTGAGGGGACATCTTAATTATTAAAAATTGAGAATGAATGTCTGATTGATTTATGATATTGAAAATTCTATCCATCAATCTCTCATTATATATAATCTCATGGTAAAACAACACATGTTTATAAAAACACATTGAATACTCAATCATGGATCTATCGTCCTTCTCAATATTTAAAAACATAACATCCACATAAAATATCATTAACTATGGATAAAACAAGTCAGTGAAAAGAAAAATCAAATTTTTCCACTCCAAGGCCCCTTAAATCATGCTCGTCACCACAATGTCCCAAAATCTCTTGCTCAGTTATTCAAACATGAAGGTGGAATACTTCGCCTTGATCATTTCAAGTGTCTCTATGAACTCAAATGTATGTTAAATAATGCCCAACAATTACTCAACATTTTCATGATCATTGGAGCCATTGAATACATGTGGAAACTGGGAAAGGAACTGTTGTGAAATTACACTAATACCATCCCTATAAGGATCCGTTATAGGTGCCCAAATGAGAACTGTAGGTGGTGTATTTTCCAATGTATGGATAGTGCACAATATCACCTCATCTAGATATACATTGTTTTTAGTATTCTATCACCATGTTTCAGAAGTATTCAATAACTATATTCAATTTACTATTTTTATTTTGGTCACTATTCAACCCAACTTCCACATACAAAAATAAGGACACCAAATAATTCACAAAAGATAAATGTTGGAAATAAAATCTCAAACATCAGAACATCCAAGTGTAAGATTTTAAAATATACAAAGAAAACATAGGATATGACTAGAACTAATCCAAAAGATTCAATGACCTCACCACCCATGGAGACATATGGTTAATTGTGGTGAAAATTTCCTAGGAACTAAATCACAACTACATCCTTTGTCAAGATGCGTACTCACTTAAAAACAACAACCTCATCAAACTCCTTTTGAAATAATATTGTCAAGAACTAGCCCATGTACCCTGGTTATATTCTAAAATGACCCATCATTAACATATCCTAATGGGAATTCTCATTCCTGGAATTTCAAAATATTTCACCTAGTATCGTAAATCACAAAAGTGGTAATTAAATTTCCAAAAAAATATAGAGGAAGTAAGATTATACATTAAAATTTCATACAAACGAAACTATATTAGGTGTAATGTACTAGAATTCGACAACTAACTAAATCCCAATGTACTACAACCCAACTACAATAAAAATGAACACAAACATACTCCATAATGATATAAATCATCAAGTCCAAGGTTGAACATCCAAATTCACCTCCAAGAGGTATGTTCCCATTTCTCGAACATGGATGTAGATAATCTATAATCACCAAAAAGAACATATAGGGTGTGAGCTAAAAACCATTGTAGTGTCTCGCCATGTATTATCTAATAGATCGAAAAATAGAATAACCAATATAATGATTTCAATTTTAAATAAAATATATTTTCTTTTTTAATGAATATTTAAATGAATCATTATATAATATTCTAATAAAGAAATATATATAATGAAAATTATTTAAAATGATGGACTATTTAACAATGAATGTAATAAATAAAATATTTTATATAAAATATTTATTATAAATTCTGTATTAATGTAAGTAGGTTTAACATCATTCACATAAATTTATATATAAATATAAAATAATTGAGAAACATGGTCATTTTCCAAATAGGTACAAAAATTAAAAGCTATTTTACTCCATACTCACTATGTGATCATAAAAATATGTTTATACACATTTCACTATGACACTGGACAAAGGTTACTCATCACTATCCCATCAGTGTTGTGACCTTACACATTTATGTTTTAGAATTTATTATATTCATTATATGTGTCCAAATAACCCAAAAACTTCCTAGGACTGGAATGTGATCTCAAAAAATCAATGAAGAGAAATTTATTTAATTATGTTCAAAATACAATAAAATAACATTACACCATTTCAAATTCAAATTTTCCACATAAAACCAAAAAATATTTTTATCTAAACATGCCATTTAACATGAAAAATCCATTACGTTTATATAAAAACGTTATAATCCATTGTCAATTGTTTTTAAAAAATTCAAAAAAAATTCCATGAATATGAACATTCATTTTCACAAAGAAGTTAAAAAATTTATTGAAATTGATTCAATAAAATATATATTTTAAATTAAACATTTCAAATCAAATAAATTCCATAAACAGAAACCAATTGAATGAAATTGGTTGTCTTCACCATTTCCATTCGAATACCATTTTATGTCTCCCAATTCATGCTAATTGGGTTTTATAAAATCAACTGAAATCACATTTTTTAAATTACATTTATATAAAAAAAATTAAATAAATCAACCATTTTAATGTTAATCTATTTTGAAAAATGGGGAGACAACATTATACTTTTTCATGAAACTCACCTCTTAGAATGAATCCCCCTAAAAAGAAAAAAGAAAAATATGACCTAGAAAATCAAACTATAAAGGATATCCAACCCTTATAAGAATATATCCATTAATTTCTACATGGTCTATTAAAATCCCATAGGAGAATGAGATAAATATGATGAATGATAATGAAAGATTACCAAGAATCTCATGCTAACACAATGATGATTGAACATCGATCAAAGGGATTTATAATTTTAAGGGAGCTCAAATATCACATGGGAAATTATTTAGGTCAATTGAAATAAATCTTGAGTAAAGGAGAAAAGAAGATGTTTTTTGTGATGAATATATATAAACCATAGTCACGATTTTACAAGATATATAACCCCATTATACATCTTGAAATTTTCAATTTCTAAAAATATCAAACAAATGTGTCACTTAAAAATGAAAATTGGTCATTAATTAACTCATGTCATGTAATAACTCATCACGCCATGAAAATTTCACACTGTAGACCTTTTGTTGTATGCATCCATAAACAATTACATGTCATGTAACCTCGTTACATGTTCTGTAACTCTTTCGTCGCCTGTATAAATATCCAGTTATTTTTATAGTCCAAAAAAATTGACATCACCATTATAGGTATCCTCCCAATTCATCCTCAACCCTACCCAGTCAACAAAAAGGAAAACCCATGAAAAGTTTAAATATATACCTTATATATCAGTACCGTAATGTAAAATTTATCCACTAATAAATCTCCAAAAATATACAATAGTTTCATTAGAAAACCAAAAAATATTGAAATATTATTCCCAAAAAATTAATTATTAATGATAAAGAACTATATTCTACAAAGTTGAGTATTCTATTTAAGAATGATCTATCTATCCACAAAACACCACTATGAAATTACTACATCTTTCCCTATCATAGAATTCTACTCAAAGGATTCCATGATTGTTATAATAAAAATTATAATTATTTTTCTATATTAATTACTAATTAATAAATTTATGAAAATGGATAAATTATCATTTTGCAATTTTATCACCAAAACCATAAGAAATGGAATGAGTTTCCCAAATGGGGAACCCTTATGACTAATTATATTCAAAAAATAAAAATTTGATACAAAATCATTTTCTAATTTAAAATAATATTTTTTTAAAAAAAATTGGATAATATAATGATTGTGTCTTATGTATTGTCTTGGTTTCAGAATCAACCCGGAGGCACCCCGTACCTAGTTGGTCACATGGCCTCAAGTGTAATTCCTTGGATACCAGATGCTGCTGACTAGCAGCGATGGCCTTAGATGTGATGGTGGTGAAACTATGCCCTCATTGGCAGAGTACACAACGGATGTAAACAACAAACAATAGCAGAAGCAGTAAACACCCAACAACAGTCAACGGTGTAGGGATAATAAAGAAACAACTGAATCATAAATATTTATAACTGATATATGATACATATATGTCTAGTAAAACAGCCAAACAAGTCACAATGCTAAATACAGTACTAAACCCAAGTACAACGGAAAAATAGATGAGCAAATCGTCTGCATCGCAAGCCTCAGCTTGGTCTTATTCTCTCCAGCTCCAATGAAATCATGTACCTAAAGTCGAAGGGTGATTTCACATGTCTATACCTATAGCAATATAATGTGTTTGGGACCAAAAGCATGGTACAAGTAGGGTGTGAGACTAAATCCTAGTAGGCAACCCCCTGAATATTTGTGCCTAAAATTCAATGAGTATATGGCAGGAAAAAGTACAGAAATAACTAAACAATGAGGCACTGTGCAGTAAACAATCCACAGTTTAAGTGTTCAAAACACCACAAATCATGAAACAAAAAAATAGTTGACACAATAGTTAACCCTATGGGAAGTATAAACAGCCTATCCCCTCTATTTCTACGCATCAAGCACTAGTAACCCTTTGGGCAGCACACACAATCTCACCATTATAGTTCTGATAATGTATAGACTCTATGAGAAAGCACTCACCGTCAATTCCACCTATAGTATCGTATCATACAAAAGCCGCTCTGGAGAAGTACTCAACATAAATTTCCCCTGTAGACCACATCGAGGAGCTACAAAAACTATGGGCAAGCACTCAACATCAATTTCCACCATGGTCTCACATTGTATAAATATATAGAAACTATGAAGAAGACCTTAATATCAATTATCCCTATGGTCAATACACCAGGTTCTCATGGCCCTGTGTAAGTCAAAAAAGAAAATAATTGTGTAACATCCAATGTAATCCTCATGAAATATGTGGCTAGAATTCTACAGCATAACATCTTTTCAGATCAACATGCACACCATCCTATAATACTATGCATGGAATAGGAAACAACAGCCAAGCAGACAAACTATACCCAATTGTCAAATACAGGAAAAACATGCATGGGAAATACATATAATGCCCAACAATTCACCTTATTCACAATCAATAACCTCTACTCAAGCATACAAGCAAAGAAGGAAAACAACATGGCTAAAATATTAACAGTGCAATACCTCATTCAAGGGTTATCATCACCCGCCCTCGGGGCCCGTTCCATCACTACCCCATGCCCACCTTCCATATGCCAAGAGTTGACGACTAGAACCAAAGGTGAATCCCCAATAAAAAGGGAAGGAATTGCCTTGAAACTTGTAAGTCACACAGTCTGAACTCAAGCAGTATAAGCAACAATTACTAATATAGAAAAAAAATGTTTAATGAATTTAAGTGGTCCAGTATACAAACCCAACAGAACAACAAGTACATGTAAAAGTAGAAAGTGAAAAACATCTCCTAGATCGCCCACCGGGGAATAATACTTGATGTTTAGTAACATAACTTGAACAACACCTCCATGAGGTACATCCCATCTAGTCCAGATACGAGCAGCCTCTCGTCCATCTCCCTCAGCCTCAATCACAGCTAACTGTCATCTGTATGGAACTAACAATGTGTGGGTGAATCCTGTGCAGGGGTGAGTATAAAAATACTCAGTAAGGGATGCCGAGACCCCTGAAGGTCTCCCAGAATCCACAAAACATAAAATACAGTAGTAATATACAATCATGAATTACCAACCATCCCTACATAGTTTTATGCCCATACATATAGCTATGTTACCAATCATAGTCCGGCCCCATCACTCGTGTCCAAGAACAACCCATTTTACAATGTAGGTAATTTTAATAATCTTAATGATAACAACTGAAAGAAAAGACTCATCTCACACAGGTATAAAAATCATGTATAGGGTTAGAGATGATTATTTATATTCAATTAATCATATCCTCTGTTGAACCCATGTATGATCCTGGAACAGTGTCAGCACTGTCGAACCCAAGGAGGATCCTGGTACATAATTCATCACTGTCGATCCCACGAAGGATCCTGTTACAGTAGTCATCACTTTCAAAACCACGAAGGATCATGGTACAGTTGTG
Organism: Viscum album; assembly: GCA_963277665.1. Classification (NCBI taxonomy): domain Eukaryota; kingdom Viridiplantae; phylum Streptophyta; class Magnoliopsida; order Santalales; family Viscaceae; genus Viscum; species Viscum album. The sequence continues at coordinate 1,214,342,757 of OY728146.1, read as the reverse complement.
ATCGCGGTCGAACCCACGGAGGATCCTAGTACCGTATCGTCACTTTCGAACCCACGTAGGATCATATCATCTTAGTCGCAGCTACCCATATGTTTTCAGCACACAAAACGCTCGATTCCGGGAGGGTCCTCTCCTCAAGCCCAATATTGATACATCAACTATCACGAAGTCTTGAGTTGATGAATCCCGTAGATACATCTCATCATAAGGAACTCAACGTGATAGACTTCATGTCAATCAAACAACAGGTCTGAGAGTTAATTATTTTCATTTCATTGATGATATCCATAGTATTTTTTTATAAAATATCATTTTATTCCATATAATAATTTTAATTTTTATTGATAATGAAAAACTAAGTGTAATGTTACCTCAAATCCCTATCATCAATATATATTTTTTCATGATGAATGTTTAATAATTGATTTTTCGTTTCATCTAAAATATAATTTCGTATTTACATTTGTATAACTCTATAGGTAATAAGAATTTTATTATTCCATGAAACATCTAAAATATTGTTTTTCTTAAAAATTATTTTTTATAACATCTAATTATTCTCATCATCATTAAGGATAGTTTCCCATAAATGTTTTTCATTTACCTTCCTTACAATTATATATATTTTATTTTAAACAATATTATTTGTTATATATTATAATTATCATATATTTAATATATTATTACATTATAATATTTCATTATCAATAAATAATTATACACATTTTAAATAGATTATTTTATGAAAAAATTCATTCTAAAATATAAAAAACGATCTTCCTAAAAACATCTTATTTTTAGGATTCCCATTCTATTAGTTTTCATACATTTATAAAATTATCTTCAAATATTTTGTATTAAAAATTATATTTATGTCATCCTTTAATATATTTCATGTTAATAACACATTTTTTTCATTTATAACCATTTTTTACGTTCCCTATGAAATTATGACATTTGTAATACTCCATCAGAATGATTATCCATATTTCATATGTAATGTCAATGAAACAACATAAAATAACTTCCAAGATTAAATTATTTCTATAGAAATAATTTTTTTTAAAAAAAAATCATAGTTTTGTTTTTTTATTGAATTATAATATGCCACATTCTTCCATAAATGATACATTTTACATTTTTTAAAACATCACTAGTGATGTTATTTATTTACATCTTGATCATAATTATTGAATTCATTATAATAGAAAACATGATTCATAATATATGTTTTCATTAGAATAAAATGACATTCCAAAAGGATTTAATTCTATTTACACTTTGGATTCACATTGATATTGGGTAAATTTATACACGTATACCGAATAATGGAACCTTTGTCTTCTCATTAGTGTATTCTGTTTTATGATTTCTGTATGGTTTCATTATATCATTTGGAAAATATATAATCGTACCTAATTAGTTTTAAATTATTTTTTATTGTATAATTATATAGTTATTAAATACATAGTGTGATGTTATCACTTAATGAAATACCATGGGGGGTTTAGGGGGTTAGGCTAACCACATATTTTTATTTATTTTATAGGATTCTAATTATATATAATTCATATAAATTTGGTAAAAGATTAAATATATTGAGATAATATGTAATATTGAGGAGGTAAACCCTTTCAATTATTTCTAGGTTTTCCAGTTTTTTATTGGAATGGTTATTTAATCATTTTAATATAGAACATTATCCACTATAATTCTATTATATGTGTGACTTAAAATATCATTTTGATGGCATAGAGGATGATTGGAAATTATGAACAATTAATTTAAATTCAATATCAGCAATAATTTCATCAAAATGGTGTTACATTGGATTATAAGGACATGGTTGACATCCTAATGAATTTCATGATTTAGGTAAAGAATATTTAAAACAGGTGTTTTAATTTTTGTTTTTTGCGTCGATATTAAGGGGATTAAATTGATGAACTACAATGGAATTAAATTTTGGTTAATATTTTTTATTTTATATGATATTGTATATCCTATATTCATGAATGAGTATTCCTTCATTGGAAAACATAGTTGGTTACTTGAACATGACTCCTTATTGTGCTTTGTGGTTCATGATATCTCAGGTTCTATTATTGAATTTTATTAATTTTTCCCACATTATATATATATCTCTTAATATCATAAAAAATTTGTTAAATTATATATATGGAAATAACCTATATTATAATAAAAAACTCATAAATAAACAATTTATAATTCATAAATAGATTATCAAAATGTTTTCATTAAATTTTTTAAAGTTAGGTTAAATTTTTTGAAAAATACAATTAGTGTAAATTATATGGGGTAACTTAAAAAAATACCCAATATAATTATTTATAAAATATTTGAATTATTAAAATGTAATAGAAATTTTTAATTTAATGAAATTAAGAAATTATAAATCTAAAAGGATTATTATAATAAAAAATCACATGATATTTTATAAAATTGTCAAACAATAATTGCATGTACTGTCCAATGATAATTATCATTAATAATCAAATGATAATTGCACAAAATTAAAAAATTACAATTTTTTAAATAAGTAATATATAATCTCACAATGTTATAATTGTATTCAATTTAATAAATAAAAAAACATAATTATAATAGGATAATTAATAAGATAGTGTCCACATATGAGTATAAAGGATATATTTTATCTTATCAATGGGTAATTATAAATTGATTATTTATCATAATTTTCAAGTGACAATTATAAAATGATAATTTATAAAAAATTTGTGAATATATATTTATAAAATTAATATTTGAAATAAATTATCATGATATAATTAAACATTTTGTATTTATAAAAAATATGAATAAGTTTTATGATATATTTTTTATTAGAAATTATGAAAAAAATTAATAATTAAGAGAATATTGTGCTATATGCACTATCCTAGAATGATAATCCAAAAAATTTTATATTTCATTTTAAAATAATATAGTTGGCTTTTGTTCTAGGAGCCTTTATCATACCAATAGTGATGATATGTCAAAAACTACGATGATAAGGCCTTCAATTAGAGTTAATGACTATTAATGACTCCAACACGCATTTTGAACCACACATTTGCAGTTTATATTAAACATAGAAATAGAATATTATTATGTAGGAGGATTATAACTCTTAATATAAATGTATAGATGTTTTTATTAAGATCAAATATTTATACATGAATAATACATTCTATTTATAAAATTCATGTGGGTGTGTGAGTCACCATGGGATTGCCTTTGTATGATTCAAAATCATGACGATGATTATCTTGTTCTATATCATTCCTTGATATAGAATATATTTTTTTATGTTCCACATTATGTGGATTATTACTATAGGTTTTTGATATCAATTAGTGGAGACGAAGGGATGGGTGTACTCCGTTACACAACCTGATGAAGTACTAATTTCATATAAGGTGGTTCTGGCTGTCAATGTATATGGAAAACATAGAATCCCACTTTCAATCACCGAGACAAATAGGTGGAGTATTGATGTTTAGATTTATGTTTTTCTAACATCTATAAATTAGTGCATGGATACACTTAGAGAAAACCATTTATGGTGGGTTATCCAAACAAACACCGTAATAACATCCAAAAAATCATCTCTTGGATACCCATATAATGGGGAACCCGTAGTGACTTGTCGGAATATATCATAAATGTATTATTACGGTCTTGGGAAATGGGCGATTAAATTGTTATGTGATCTAGTTATCAATCATAAATTGTATGTTTTGTTAATTTGACAAAAACAAAAATAGTGGGGATGAGTTTTACATAGAATTATTTCATATGTTCTATGTAATAAAACAATATTCATGGGTTGATCATGGTTACCATGTTAGGGGTACATGAAATCTGGACATCAATAATCATAGTGAGCTGATGTATGTGGGAATAAGGTTAATTTTATATTAGTTTATGCATGAAGACTTAAAACATGTTAGTTTATTGACTATTAAATTATATCAAAATATAAAAAGTAATATATATTGTATAGTAATGGAATGGATGAAATCATGGTGTCTTATATATTATTTTTTCTATTTATATACATAGGAACTTTTGATAACATGCATATTTATGGACTTGAGATTTGGGGATGGGAAATGTCCCTATGATCGATGTATGAGTTATTGTTCATAGAGATAGAGTTTATCATGAATTAATTTTTAGTACCCTTGAAATATTTTTTCTTCCCCTGCCCTGTATTCACCTCTTTATTATAAACAGTTAATGCTTACCACATTGGGAATTATTACTAAATTTATTTATTTTCATGGTATCTAATTTTACTCTAATTATATATTGAATATTTTTTTTGTATTAATGATAATAGTTAAAAATTAAATTTTAAAGATTATATAGTATCCTAACTATATAATTTAGTCTATCGTTGCAAATATATAACATCATAGGTACGGTGTCTCACACATAAAGTTACATGGAATTCCGACTATAAAACAGACCACCTCGAGTCAACAATACTTGTCACCCAAGACATGACATCATGATGCGGGATTAAAATAAATAAAATTATATATGCATCATATATTAGAATAACAATAAATTCAATATGGGTGTAAATCTAAATAAAATGATATTAAACTAGCCAAACATATTATACGAAAAATAACATGTTATAAATACATATAATATTTTGAAAAATGGACACCAACAAACTATTAAAAATTTAAAAATGAACATAAAAAATAAAAAAATATCACAACTAAATGCACATTCATTTCAATTTTTTTGGTATATTAAATTATACATACACCCACAAGATACATATGGTTATCAATGAATGAATGTATAAGGATTACATGAATATATATATTCATTCTCTAATAAAAATAATGCATAACCATGGGATTTAAAAAACACATTTACAATGATATGTATAAATAAATTGTTTAAATACCAAGTTCACATAACACATTAATTTTATAAAAGTACATTTCATTTTTCCAGTTCATGAAAAAAATCACTTTAATATTACAAATATATATATATATATATATATATATATTCCAACATCCATGAAAAAAATTATCATGTAATAAACAATGACAAACAACAAATCACATACAAAATGGTCTCTAGCATATGGTATAACACGTACTATACACTCACCTGTTAAACAAGGCATATAGTTTTATCTAAAATAACATTGAGGAAATTTATAGTCGATCGACATATAATAGGTGAACTCAAACTAGTGTCACAATCACTGAGGAAACCTATTTCTCTATATCAACGTACTAAATGTTCCCACTGTGAATTTTTTGTCAATTTCTATTTTTAAACCATGTGAAAATATTTATAAAAATATTTTGAATGTAATAATATATATTTCAGTGTTTGAAAACACATATAATATTTTAAATCACAAAAATTCATCTTACATTGAAAATAAACTATTGCTAAAAGAATCCACCCCCTTTTCAATTTCATAACGTGGAATTTTAGTTCAAATATTATTTAAAAATTTAGAACAATAAAAATGGAGGAAATTATAACAACTGAATTTTTTAACCTAAATCAATTGCATATAAAACCTAACTATAATTTACAATGGTGATTTGAATTTTCAAGATCTACATTTGAATTTAAATGAATGACTATAGACTAAAAAACATTGATAGAAAACCCCATCCAATTACCAATCCATACAATGAAAGGTTTTATTAACACAAACGTTATTGAAAATTAGATTATAGATTTTGTGATTTGAATATGTACTTATTTCATATTATGAATAACAAAACAGTTCGAACTGGATGGAAGGAAAACAACCAAAACCACCTAGGGTATGATCTATTGATGAGTAGAGGAGGCTTTAAATATGTATTACCACTCAAACTACCAAAAAAGAACCCTAAAAATTAAAAATCAGTGAATTTTTTGGCATTCCATAACTTTTATCTTCTTGAAACCCTTTTATTTTATTTTACATTGAAAATTAAGACAACTTATTAAATAAATGCCAGAATTGGCATTTTATGATGGGTAAAATGTACATGATGTTTCAAAACTCATGTTGTGTATTCAACTCAGGTGATGAATATAGACAACATTACACATTAGGAAACCCTATATCAAATCATGTAACTTCATGGTGATCAATAGATATCTCCTCAAGAAAAGTTTAGATTCCAAAAAATCTGTTTCGTCACCATTATTGGTATCCTCTCAATTCACGGTCACGGGTTCCTACTGAATAAAATAATAGATAAAATGGAGATCCAAACAGAACTGGATGAAAGGTAATGTTTTGTTAAAATCAACCAACCAAACAATATTTTAGATTTCATAATGATATTAAGATCATAGATCCACAAATTATTTTCACACTATTCCATCATCAAGAAATCACATTCCCACATCTCATGCAAATCTTGTTAATATATCCATATTAAAAATGCAATAGGAACCATTTTACAATTATTAACCTTTTCATAGTGATCCATTTTCTGAAATGGATTCTGATTATAATGGTATTGGGCCTCAGAATAATATTCTTCCATATAATCATGTGGGAAGAATATGGTGTATACATACTCAATCGAAAATCATTGAACATGTCGTGTATAGAAGTCAATCAAGATGAAAATATTAACTACTATAACACCAATCAGAGTCTCCCAATGATATCAATGTGTCCCATAATCCCTAGTTTTAGCGATATGGGATTTTCCAAGAAGGTCTTTGTAAAATTCCTAAGAATAATTCTAGATCATGATACGAAGATGACGTGTGATTCTATGGCCGATGATCCCACAATAAATTTTATAAAACATTATGTTTTTATACTATTCAAATGGATGAAATGGGTTATCTCATAGTTAGTAGCTTAGATATAAATGATTAGGCCACATATTCATCTAGAGCATACTTTTTACCCTAATCGAGATATATGTTTTGTCTATTATCTCTTATGGTATAAAAAGTAATCTTGCGAGTTTCTGTAATTAAATTAAATTAATTTATTTTTCGGACATAATGAATAACTCTTGAAAAAAATATCATATCAAATTTCATAGACTATAATTGAGTCTATAATGTTTTTTGGATCCTATGTGTGACATTATTTTAGTAAGAGTCGTGTTTCATGTCAGAGGTGTGTTTAAAAGAATTTAAATGATGAAATGTGTTTTTTAAATAAATAATAGAAATTGTCTCCCCCCACATTTCCCAATGATTTTCAGGAGGCAGGCTCCCCTTCTCCACACTAGTGCAGAAAACGTTTTTTACGTCACCATTTTTTACGTCGGTTACATAAAACCGACGTCATAATATGTAAAATGAGGTTTTTTACGTCGGTTATTTAATAACCGACGTAAAAACATGTGTTCGGTACACCTTTAACGTCAGTTATTTTTATAACCGACGTTATTAATCGCGCAGCTTCATTTTTTACGTCGGTTATTTTTATAACCGACGTAAAAAACGCGGTTTTCGAAGGCCTTTTTTACGTCGGTTATTTTATAACCGACGTAAAAAAAGAATCCGCAGATGTTTTTGACATCGGTTATGGAATAACCGACGTAAAAACGCGGATTTTGAGCCCTTTATAACGTCGGTTATAAAATAACCGACGTAAAAAAAGAATCGGAGGAAGGTTTTTACGTCGGTTATTGAAATAACCGACGTTATAAAAGTTTTTATAAAAAATTATCACGTCGGTTATTGAATAACCGACGTGATAACTCATTTAAAAATTTACCCAGACCCATGGATTGTCATTCGTGAGTTTACCTTCGACAGTCGCGACTCGTCTCTCTCGCGCGTAAACCTGAATCGGCTCGTCCATTTCATTGGTTTAGATTTGTTTTGCGATCATCGTTTCTCATATTTAATCTCCTCGGATCAATCATCTAAACTTGCAGCACTCAGGTAATCCTCCCACTTGTTCGTTTTTTTTTCGCGGATAGTATATATATGTGTATTGTGATTTTTTTGTTGAAACTAGCTAAGATTCTTCGATTGCGAACCCTTTTATCTCGTTTTGGCACCATAATCTTATTTATCATCCCTAGATCTATTTGTTCGACTTGCAATATTGAGTAATTTTATGATTTCACTAATTTTTCATCGTTTTCTATAAATCCCCGAGAAAGTTGGGGCGTGTCCATTTGGATGGGTTGCCCTTTTACAGTTGTTACTACTTTATTCACACACAACCATGGCATAGGTGCATGGATTTGGGGTCGGGTGGTGTCCAGGGGGGTTTACAAGGGGGTGGGTGGGTGTGGGGGGCTGTCCAAGGGTGTGGGTGGGTGTTGGGGGGTGTCCAGGGGGGTGTCCAAGGGGGTAGGGGGTGGGAGGTGGTGTTTAGGAGGGGTGGGGGCTGTCCAGAGGGTTGGGGGGTGTCCAGGGGGGTGTCCAAGCAGGTCGGGGGTGGGGGTTGTGTCCAGGAGGGGTGGGGGTGCTTTCTAGAGGGGTCGGGGGCTGTCTAGAGGGGTCGGGGGTGTCCAGGGTGGTGTCCAAGGGGATGGGTGGGTGTGGGGGGTTGTCCAAGGGGGTCGCGGCCTGTCCAGAGGGGTCGGTGGGGGTGTCCAGGGGGGTGTCCAAGGGGGTCGATGGGTGTGGGGGGCTGTCCAAGTGGGTGGCGGCCTCTCCAGAGGGTATTTGGGGTTGTCTGGGTGGGTGGGGGGCTGTCCAGAGGGTTGGGGGATGTCCAGGGGGGTGTCCAAGGGGGTAGGGGTGGGGGGTGGTGTCCAGGAGGGGCGGGGGGCTGTCCAGAGGGGTCGGGGGGTGTCCAGGGGGGTTTACAAGGGGGTGGGTGGGTGTGGGGGGCTGTCCAAGGGTGTGGGTGGGTGTTGGGGGGTGTCCAGGGGGGTGTCCAAGGGGGTAGGGGGTGGGTGGTGGTGTTTAGGAGGGGTGGGGGGCTGTCCAGAGGGTTGGGGGCTGTCCAGGGGGGTGTCCAAGCAGGTCGGGGGTGGGGGGTTGTGTCCAGGAGGGGTGGGGGTGCTTTCTAGAGGGGTCGGGGGCTGTGTAGAGGGGTCGGGGGGTGTCCAGGGTGGTGTCCAAGGGGATGGGTGGGTGTGGGGGGTTGTCCCAGGGGGTGGCGGCCTGTCCAGAGGGGTCGGTGGGGTGTCCAGGGGGTGTCCAAGGGGGTGGATGGATGTGGGGGGATGTCCAAGGGGGTGGATGGGTGTGGGGGGCTGTCCAAGTGGGTGACGGCCTCTCCAGAGGGTATTTGGGGTTGTCCGGGTGGGTGGGGGGGCTGCCCAAAGGGTTGGGGGATGTCCAGGGGGTTGTCCAAGGGGGTAGGGGGTGGGGGTGGTGTCCAGGAGGGGTGGGGGGCTGTCTAGAGGGGTCGGGGGGTGTCCAGGGGGGCTTACAAGGGGGTGGGTGGGTGTGGGGGGGCTGTCCAAGGGTGTGGGTGGGTGTTGGGGGGTGTCCAGGGGGGTGTCCAAGAGGGTAGGGGGTGGGGGTGGTGTTTAGGAGGGGTGGGGGGCTGTCCAGAGGGTTGGGGGTGTCCAGGGGGTGTCTAAGCAGGTCGAGGGTGGGGGGTTGTGTCCAGGAGGGGTGGGGGGCTGTCCAGAGGGGTCGGGGGGTGTCCAGGGGGGTTTACACATCGATTTGTTTTATATTTCAAAATTGTTTACATTCAAATTATGATTTTTTTTCATATAAACATATATTTGCCTTATCTAAAAAATATATATATTTTTGCTATTTGTTATAGGTAATAATGAGTCGAAGTTGGATTACGGCACATCGAATGAGCAATGAATATGAGGAAGGTGTTGATGCCTTTTTGGAATTTGCTAAATGAAATGTTCCAAGTAGTGACATTTTTTTCTGTCCATGCCTGAAATGTCTGAATATGAAGAAGTTGAAAAGTATAGAGATAAAAGATCATCTGATTTGTCATGGTTTCAATCCAAGTTACAACCCTTGGATGTGGCATGGCGAAACTGGACAGAATGTCACTGATGATAATGAATCGCAAGATGGTAACTCCGATGGAATTGAAGAAATGATTCGCGATATTGTAGCAGAACAAATTGAGATAGAACCGACAGTTGCACGTCTATATGGTGATGCCGAAAAACCATTATATCCTGGTTGTACAGATTTAACGGTTTTTTCGGCGGTGTTAAGATTGATTAACCTGAAGGCGAAACATGGATGGAGTGACAGAAGTTTTACAGAGCTGCTACAATTGATGAAAGAAATTCTTCCAAAAGATAACGATCTTCCAGATTCACATTATAAGGCCAAAAAAATATTATGCCCGATGGGATTGGGATACAGGAAAATACATGCCTTTCCGAATGACAGAATTATATATAGGAAGGAATATGAATTTCTGAAAGAGTGTCCTAAATGTGGGACATCACGGTATAAGGTGAAAGAAAAATCACAAGCTGATGTAGAGATTACAAAGCTCCCTTCAAAGGTATTTTGGTATCTTTCTATAATTCCTCGTTTCAAACGTTTATTTGCTAATTCACATGATGCAAAAAGGATAAGATGGCATGCTGATGAGCGGGTATGTGATGGAAAAACACGTCATCCAGCTGATTGTCCACAATGGAATAAAATTGATGCCCAGTACCCTACATTTGGAAATGAAATTAGAAATCTGAGACTAGTCTTGTGCACAGATGGAATGAATCCATACCGAACCATCAGTAGCACACATAGTTCATGGCATGTTTTATTGGTAATTTACAACCTCTCTCCTGAAGTTTGTATGAAGCGCAAATATGTCACGTTGAGTATCATGATCTCTGGTCCAAAGCAACCCGGCAATGATATTGATGTAAACTTGTCACCGCTGATTGATGATTTGAAACTGTTATGGGCTGATGGTATTAGGGTGTATAATTCTTATAAAATGGAATATTTTCAACTGCATGCAGTGCTTCTATTCACTATAAATGACTTCCCTGCATATGGAAATTTGTCTGGATACAGTGTTAAAGGGCATAAAGCATGTCCAATTTGAGAATAACAGACGTCATATTGTCAATTGCATCAGGGGAGGAAAATAGTGTACATGGGTCATCGAAAGTTTTTGCCTATGGATCACCCTTATAGAAGACTAAAAAAGGCATTCAATGGCTCACAAGAATTTGATACTGCTCCAAAACCTTTATCCCCAGAATTTTATTTTGAGAGGGTGAAAAACCTTGATGTGACATTGGGAAAGACATAGAAATCTGGTAATGATAGACATATTTGGAAGAAAAGGTCAATATTTTTTGAGCTACCATATTGGAGGTATCATGAAGTAAAATATAATATTGATGTCATGCACGTGGAGAAGAATATATGTGATTCTTTGATCGGAACATTGCTAGATATTAAAGGAAAGACAAAAGATGGGTTGAATGCAAGGTTAGACCTACTATCAATGGGAATACATTTGGAGTTAGCTCCCACTCCTAAAGGAAGACGAACATTTCTTCCCCCGTCTTGTCATACATTATCGAAGAGGGAGAAAAGTATCTTCTGTCAGTGTCTTCATGATATCAAAGTGCCTTAAGGTTATTCTTCAAATGTAAAAAATTTTGTCTCATTGAAAGACTTGAAGTTGATAGGTATGAAATCACATGATTGTCACGTAATGATGCAACAAATTCTACCAGTTGCACTGCGTGGAATATTTCCCATCCGTGTCAGAAAGACTATAATGAGGTTGTGTTATTTTTTCAATTCAATTTGTAACAAGGCGATTGATGTGAATGCTTTGAACATTTTGGAAAAGGATGCAATTTTTATACTTTGTCATTTGGAAATGTATTTTCCTCCAACATTTTTTGATATGATGGTGCATTTAACGATTCATCTGGTTCGAGAAATAAAGCTTTGTGGACCTGTATATCTTCGTTGGATGTATCCTTTTGAAAGGTATATGAAAATATTAAAGGGATATGTTAAAAATCCATATCGACCTGAAGCCTCCATTATTGAAAAGTATATTTCTGAGGAGGTAGCAGAGTTTTGTACGAGCTACTTGGCTACGACGCAACACATAGGTTTGCCTCCATCTCGCCATGAACGGGTTAATAATGAGGGAAAGGGGATTCGTGGCTTGAAAGTCAAATCACTGTCAGTTGAACAGATGAAGAAGTTAGAATCATACATCTTGAATAACATAGCTGACGTTCAACCGTATATCAGATTTAATATTAATGAGTTAAAACAATGTCATCCAAAGAAGAAAGAAATGTTGATTTTGAATGAGCACAACAAAACTTTTTTGCCATAGTTTAAAAAGACCTTGCTTGGTAGATCAGATGTATCAGAGACATTAAAATGGATAGTGGGTGGTCCATCTTTAAATGTGATAACATGGTCCGCTTATGACATTAATGGCTATACATTTCATATGAAAAATCAGGACAACAGAAGTGCAGTTCAGAATAGTGGTGTATTGGTGTTTGCAGAAGCAATGCATTTTTTGAGTGCTAAGGACATAAACCCAATTTCGGCATCAAGTTCATATTATGGAGTGATTGAAGACATATGGGAGGCTGATTACTTTAAAATTAAAGTTCCTGTTTTTAAATGTAAATGGTTTATCAGTAACAACAGTGTCAGACACGATGAATTTGGAATGACACTTGTTAATCTGAATAGATTGGAAGACACAGCTGATTCTTTTATAATGGAAACACATGCCAAACAAATTTTCTATGTAGTAGATCAATCAGATATGCAGTGGGCTGTTGTTTTACAAGGTAAAAAACAATATGTTGGTGAGGATGAATTTGATGAAGATGCTGATTTATGTGAGATCCCTACTTCCATGGAAAGATTAACAGATCATAATGATGAGTATGTTGAAGACATGGTTTGTGCCATAAGGAACGATCACGACGAAGGAATTTGGGAAAACAATCCAACTGTACATTCCTAAAATTACAGGTAACACATGTTTATTTCTTGATTACATTTAGTTTTTTCATATAATGTTAGATATTGTAAATTTTTTACTTATTAAAACATTTATCAAACAAAAATGATAAAACAATAAAAACCGTAAAGAGGAGAAGTCCTGGGTGCACCGGCCGGCCGGTGATGAGCCAGCGGCCGGCCGGTGGTCCAGACAGAGAGGAAGGCTCTCTGTCTGGTCCACCGGCCGGCCGGTGGTGATCCAGCGGCCGGCCGGTGGTCCAGACAGAGCAAGGTTGTCTGGTCCACCAGCCGGCCGGTGGTGATCCAGCGGTCGGCCGGTGGTCCAGACAGAGAGGAAGGCTCCTGTCTGGTCCACCGGCCGGTCGGTGGTGAGCCAGCGGCCGGCCGGTGGCCCAGACAGTGCAAGGCTCTGGTCCACTGGTCGGCCGGTGGTGAGCCACCGTCCGGCCGGTGACACCAGGCAGTGGGCAAGTCTACTGCTTGGGTCCTCTGGCTGGCCGGTGAGCTCACACCGGCTGACCGGTGGACTCAGTGAGTCCACTTTTCAGCTTTGTTGGGCCAACTCCTTGGCAACCTTTTTCCTATCAACAAAAACACTTGAAAACAAGTTAGAACACAATAAGAGTGATTGTGATCATTAAAATCCAAGAGAGAGGGGTACAACAGACTGTGTTTACCATGTTTATCATTGTTTAACATGCTTACCATATTACCAATGTTTACTATTATGTAATTTAGTACACTTTTCTATTTTCTGATTAAGTAGTATTACAATATTTGAATTTGTATATTTGTGAACTAATGTTTGTTTTTTTGATTTGAAGGAAAATGACAGATCAATCAGTTGATCAGCCACATGATTCTGGAGATAAGCATATTGGTCATACATCTGGGGAGGAACATTCACATGCTCCTATTACGAAAAAGAGCTCAAAGGTTGGTAAGCGTGGGTGCACACGTTTACCAAAATTATCACTTGCCCGTACAAAGGAGGAGAGGATAGTCGTGGAGTTTGATGATGATGATCTTCCTAGAGGTCCAAATGATAAATATTTTAAGGGTTTTGTAGCAACTCAGGCTAAGAGAAATGTAAGCATTCTCTATAATGATTGGAGAAGTGTGGATAAGGCGATAATTTCTCAGCTGTGGGAGACCATTTTGGTAAGATCTTTTGCTATTGTTTGACTGTTCTATAAATGTTTCTAGTATATATAATATTTTTAACCTCTTTTTTATCAGATGACATTTGATATTCCTGACACTGGAGGAGTCAGGAAGAAATGCTTATCGTTGGCTGCTAGGAGATGGAGGGATTTCAAATCAACCCTCTCATCTGATTTCATTTATGGTCATAGGAGTCGTGAGAATCAATGTCGTATATATCCTTTTATAGATGAAGACACACGGAGACAATTTTTTGAAAGTAGAAGAAAAGAATCATTTTTGGTAAGGGCAATGTAAACTTTTATAAGCTTTCTTATATAAATGATCTTATTATTGTTTTGTTAATGATTACATATTCTTAATTTACAGCAAACAAGGAAATCTCATCAAGAGATCCAATCTAAAAATGTATACCCTCATAGTTTATCTCGGGGAGGGTATGTATTATTGGAAGAACAAATGATGGAAGAAAAATTTCAACAACTAAGAGCTGAGTCTTCGAGCTCGGGAGAGGTGGCCCCTTCATCCCCTCCATCTAGACATGAGAAATGGAAAAGAGCTCGGAAGGGAAAAAAAGGACAATATATTTCGGAAGAATCGAGACTCGTAGTTGAGAGGATTGTAGGATATCTATTTTATTTATTTAAGTTTACTATTTTCGTCATATATTTCCAATCATTATAGAAATCTTCAATTAATTATTACAGGACTCTCTTGAGGAGCAGAGTTCACAGGGGACATTTACACCATCTGGGAGGGAAGATATTTTATCTATGGCATTGGGAAAGCCCGAACATCCTGGCCGTGTAAGAGGATATCCGGCAGGTGTATCGGTAAGAAAAGTGTTGCCACGTTCCTCAACTTCTAACGTTGATGGAGTTTATAAAAAAAAAGAATCCTTGGAGGCTGAAGTCCATAATATTAATGCGACAATGGAGGAAAAGATTAGAGCATCGGTGCAGTTTATGCTTGCAGACTTGCAAAGACATTTTCAGGGTGCAGCTCCCACTCCACCTCTCCCAGTAGCTCCCACTCCCCCACCTCAGCCTGCGGACCCCAATTTTGATCCTCCTCCTCCGCCGCAGCTACCTACTTATTGTGAGTTGTATGTTGATGATCCTCAACATCATATAGTTGCATATGGGATGGTATACTGTATAGGAGATACAGTTCATCATCAACAGTTAGAGGTAGAGAATCAGAGGGTCACTGTACATGATATTATAGATAGATCAGCTCGGATACCATTACCTACAGATGAGGTGACGACAGTTGGACATAGTATCGGCCATTTTTTACTTTGGCCATCCATACTTCTTCGACTCATTACCATAGAGGTATGGATGTTATATCTTTTATTTTATATTATTATTAATGTTTTATCATTTGAAAACTAATATATTTTTCAATTTATTTTTATAGGAATACTTCAATGGTAAAGAAATACTATATAGACAACAACAAACACAGATAGCTATGACATCAGATGCAGATACTAGCAGTCTTGACAAATTGTCAAGATTTTCAAATTTGTTGGCGGATCATTATGACTTTACAATGGAAGCTCATGTCTGTGGACGTGAACTAAGTGTGGGGATTATGAAAACTGATATCATGGAGTTTGTCACTAGAGATAAGTTGGGCATCAACGTGGTGCAAATTTTTATCATGTAAGTCTTAACACCTTTTCCTTGCGTTATATTTATTAAAAATGTATATTTATGTCTTCTTTGTATTAGGTATCTGTATAAAATTTGTGAGAGGAATGAGCTGACAGATGTATATGTATTCGTGGACCCACAATTGATTTCCCCTGAAGCATGTGCATTGGATGAGGAACAAAGAATGATTTATATTGCTGATAGATTTGAAAAGAATGTAATCACACAGTGTTGGATGATTCCTTTTTGTGAGAGGTATGAAACACATCCCTCTCAAAGAGTTAATTATCTTTTAACATAAAAAACCACTAACGTTAAATTTCCTTTTATCAGGGATCATTGGATGTTAGGGGTTTTTTCCCTAGGGAGAAAGCACTTTATTGGATATGCTCTCTCCATGATGATGTGAGAGAAAGTTTTAAGAATATATTGGAAACGTAAGTTTCAATTTCACAATATTTTTATATATTATAATGAATTTTAAATTTACCCCATTCGTATTATTTTCTAACAGGGCATGGGTCCACTTTCGAAAAAGCGCAAAGAAAAGGAATTTCAAGATCAAATATGTACATGCGAAGGTAAATATCCATTTATAACTTGTACATTTTGATTTATTACATAAAAATAATATATTGAATTTACACTCATTCAAACAGAAATGTCATGAGCAACAAGGCATCATCGAATGCGGATATTACATGTTAAGGTTTATGTATGAAATAATAACAACTGGGATAGTTCTGAGTTTTGACCTGGTAAGATTTCCTCTTTCTCATAATATTTCAATTTGATTTATTCATTATACATGTTGACTAATATCCTTTTCCTTTGTAGATTTTTGATGACCCTCAACCCTTTACTGCTGAAGATATCAAACACTTACAAGTGGAGTGGTCAAATTATTTTATAGGTTTGATTGGCTTTTAGTTGTTTGTAATGTAAAATGTAATTTTGAATATTGTCAATGTAATTGTGTATTTCGTAGTCGTTTAGGTTGGATTTAGTTTTTTTTGAAGTTGACTGTGTAAGTATTGAATGTTATATAAGTGAATGTTTAATTTTTCTCTACTTTTTGTTTTGGTCTACTGTTGATGGTTTTTCTGGTCTGGATTTTGGTATGGGGGGAGAGGTTCCAAGGTGGTGGGTGGGTGTTTGGGGGGTGTCCAAGGGATATGGGAGGGGTGTCCAAGGTGTGTTTGGGCCTGTCCTAGGGGTCGGGGGGGTGTAAATGAGGGTGGGGGGTGTCCAAGGGGTGTTGGTGTCCAAGGGATATGGGAGGGGTGTCCAAGGTGTGTTTGGGGCTATCCAAGGGGTCGGTTGGGTGTAAATCAGGGTGGGGGGGGGGGCTGTCCAAGGGGTGGGGGGTGTCCAAGTGGTGGGGGGTGTCCAAGTGATATAGGAGGGGTGTCCAAGGGGTGTTTGGGGTTGTCCAAGGGGATGGGGGGGTTTCCAAGGGGTCGGGGGGGGGGGGTTTCCAAGGGGTCGGGGGTGTCCAAGGGGTGGGGGTGTCCAAGGGATATGGGAGGGGTGTCCAAGGGGTGGTTGGGGATGTCTCTAGTGTTCGGGGGGGTGTAAATGAGGGTGGGGGGGCTGTCGAAGGGGTGGGGGGTTTCCAAGGGGTGGGGGGTGTCCAAGGGATATGGGAGTGGTGTCCAAGGTGTCTGGGAGTTCTGTCCAAGGGGCCGGTTGGGTGTAAATGAGGGTGGGGGGATGTCCAAGGGGTGGGGGGTGTCCAAGGGGTGGGGGGTGTCCAAGGGATATGGGAGGGGTGTCCAAGGGGTGTTTGGGGCTGTCCAAGGGCTCGGGGGGGTGTCCAGGGGTCGGGGGGTGTCCAAGGGGTCTGGGAGGGCTGTCAAGGTGTGGGGGGGTGTCCAATGGGTGTTTGAGGCTGTACTAGGGGTCTTGGGGGTGTAAATGAGGGTGGGGGGGGGGGCTGTCCAAGGGGTGGGATGGTATCCAAGGGGTGGGGGTGTCCAAGGGATATGGGAGGGGTGTCCAATGGGTGTTTGAGGCTGTACTAGGGGTTGTGAGGGTGTAAATGAGGGTGGGGGGCTGTCCAAGGGGTGGGGTGTGTCCAAGGGTTGTGGTGGGGCTCCAATGTGGTGGGGGAGGGCTGGCCAGGTTGTTAGGTGGGTATAGATGAGGGTGGGGTTCAGTTGGGGCTTGGGGGAGGGCTGGCATGGTTATTTTTGTTGTTTGGTTTCTGGTTTCTTTTTGGTGAGAGCAGTGCAATTATTTTAAAAAATATATATATCGCTATCACGTCGGTTATAAAATAACCGACGTGGTAAATAATCAATAGGGGTTTATCACGTCGGTTTTTTCGAGAACCGACGTGATAAACCGTTCTCGGGCCTTTTATCACGTCGGTTCTTAATATAACCGACGTGCTAAAAGGCCTGGGAATTGATTTACCACGTCGGTTATTGGATAACCGACGTGCTAAAACGTTTCCCAGGCCTTTTTATCACGTCGGTTATTTAAGAAACCGACGTGATAATAGGCCATGGGAAGGGTTAATCACGTCGGTTATGGCATAACCGACGTGATAAACGATATCCCAGGCATTTTATCACGTCGGTTTAGGAAATAACCGACGTGATAAACCCCCCCCTGCGCATATTTATCACGTCGGTTATTATATGAACCGACGTGATAACCACCGTGATGTTAGGGATGTTACGTCGGGTTTTAAATAACCGACGTCAAAAACGTTATTTATAACGTCGTCTGTATTAACGTCGCCTAAAAACCGACGTAAATAATGAAAAATAACCGATGTAAAAAATGTTTTCTGCACTAGTGCCCATTTACGAATTAAATTAAGAGGAGCCTCCCACAACCGATTTCGATGTTGATCATCAACATATCGATCATTAGCATGTCACAGTCATCATTATGCACTCGTAGCATCAGGGATTCTCTAACGAGGTAGGTTGTTTGATTTTTAAAACCATGATTTCCTTTATGATTTCTATCTTATTTTTCATCATGTATGTTTTGATCTAGTCTTGAGGGACTCAGAGCAGGTCTTCGATCACTTTTTGGACCCCCAGGATGATCTTGGTTGTCCATGGAATGTCAACAGGTGCTAGACAAGCATAGCAGCAAACCACCACATGCTAGTGGTGGTAGAACACCATAGAGAGGAGGTGGAGAACCAATGCAGAGTTGTAGTGGTGGAACACCACAGGGCAGCAGTAGTCCAATAGAAGGCAGATGGGCCACCCTCTGGGTTGGCCCAGGCGTTCCGGACCGCCTGTGCGGACGAGTCCGACCAATATGATCAAGAGGTTCTATAAATATGCATTATTTAAAAAAAGCGGTCTCAAAGATGAGTAACATCATTTTCGATGTTTCTCATGCCTTAAGAAAAGGCCATTTTGGTCCATTTTGAGAATTTTAATAAACATGTCCATGGCTTGGGCATCAAAATGCTGAAAGAATAATAATAATTTATTATTATTTAACCCTGACTCGTCATAACATCATCATGGAATTATCGATTAATGCTTTTTCAGTGGAATTGTGTCCCTGAGGGTAGATAATATTTATATAGATAAATATTTGTGGTTTCCTATAAAATAGGGGTGTGGGTCCCATGAGGCCCATTTTTTCAGTGTTTGAGGTGGAAATTTTTATTTCCCCCCTTTGTCCATTTTGAATGGATGAATACCCTATGTTGTGTGGTTTTTCAAGAGGATATCAATAGGGTGACACATTTTATGTATTCAATGATCTACTAAATGTCCCACATGATCGATCTGGGATTCCGATAGATAATAGTCCACTTTATAATAGTTTTCTGCTTCAGGGGAGTAAATATCTTTTCATTGTTTTTATCCTCATATAATGTTACAGTGGCATTGGTTGGGCCATATAGATGTGAGTTGGGGTGACGTGATAGGATTCTGGGCTTAGTGATGTTTATACCAGCATCAGTCAGGTGAACTACCTTGGTCTATCCATTTCAAGGTTTTTGCGGTATTTTGTCCAAATTACATGACTTTAATTTCCTTGATGGGATGAGATGAATAGATTTATGGTATCCCTCTAATGTGGATGCGGTATGATCATATAGAATATCATTTCCCTATATCGTGTTCTTAAAATATCCATGACTTACACTACAGAGGCAGTGATCCCCTATTTGGCAGGATATTTTTATTGGGTTTGTGTTATCGTTGGGTATATAATCCCTACAAAAAAATGAGTTTATGTAGGGTTGATGAATCATCATGAATATTATCCCTAACCCAACTAAAGTTTATGGTAGTGTTTATTATATTATCGTGTGTAAGACCCCATAATGAAAAACTTAACTCATGTGGGGCTTATGGTATTGTACTGTACCCCATTACATGGGAGATGACTATCTAACCGTGTTATATGATCTTTGAGATTTCAGATTGGGTTTTCATATTCCCCCCATGGATTTGAGGTGTGATCCTCTCATAGAGATATCTTGAGACACCAATTAGGGTAGTGGTATCCCCTATAATTTCAATGGAGTGATCCCCTATAGGACATGTTTTTGAATATGGGTTTCCAGTAGTATTATAAGTGCGCCTTCATGGATTCATAGAGGGATCCCCTATCTGAGGATCGATGAATACTGTGTTTTAGCATGTCATTATTTGTGTTAGTATATGATGAGCATGATATCTTGGTTATTTTTTTCTTTAGATCCACATGTAAGAACATATTGTTGGTTGCGAGTTCAGAAACTAAAGATATAGAGAGATTATATCTACTTATGATTATGGGATTCCTTCTGGTGCTGGAAAAATTCATTGTTTTCACCCCTTTGGATGTAGTTGACTAGACGTGTATTTCAATAGATTGTCTTGAGATGATGATTCTAACTAAATTTTGGTCTATATGGATGTGAAAATGGGACTACATCCTTTTAGTTATAGTATTTTTTTGGTTTTATTGGGGTTCCAACTGAGTATCTTAATACTCACCCATACACAGGTTTTTTGCACTCGTGTTTTATATCTTTTGCAGACTACATACCTTTTGACAAAGTCCACGGGGGACTAGGAGAAGGTGGACCACAATGAGTTTGATCAACTAATGTGTCTTCAGAGCATGAATGAAGATATTTCTAGTGGGAGTATTTGACATTGAACCCTTCTGATCATTTTTAATCATTTGATTTTTTCATTTGGTGGGTCCTTCATTTTAAAATGTTATAATTTTCTCTCATTTAACATCTATTGTACTCTATTTTTTTCTAGTTATATTCATGCATTTATTTTCAATTAGTATCCATATCTCTACATTATTTCAGAGAAGTGTATTTGGGTGTGGGTGGGTGTGTATAGGTACACTATGATAAGGCCTCCTTTTGTGTGAGAGTCTAGTTGGCAACTGTCTCCATCCCCTAACAAATGGTGGCGGGATTAGAGAGTCACATAATAAACCATGTTGGGTTGGGTATTGATAGAGTTTTATCAGAGCGTGTTTAACTTTGGGACCATAATTGTGATTTATATTTGGGTAACATAGCGACAATGTTAAGGTGTTTTGACTTTCCTTTTAGGCTGAGGAATTTATTATTGGTGCGTTGCCTGATTTATCAAATAACTATGTCTCTGATTACCTACCTTTTGACATCAAACATTAGGACCATGGTTAACACAGACCAACTCTAGAATACCCAGAGTTGGTGCCCTAAATCATGATGTGTAATTTTGTACAAATATCATGCATGGATATTTTACACATCTTGCGACATACAGAGGATCATTATGGTTCAGGTTTTAGAAAACCATCTACTTTTAACATTCTTCTATAGCTAAAAATAGATACCTATATATATTTATTCAAAAATATATGGTGACAATACAAGTGCCAATAAAGGGGTTTTAAAAAACATATGATACCAATTATAACTTTTGAAAACATTATTTTGAAATTTTCCATAAAAAGTTATCTTAAGAAATGTTTTAAGACATGTATCATAACATAAATATTATCTAATAATTATAATATGACATATCAAGGAATACAATTAGATTTAAAATGGAAACATGATTCAATTATAAACTTGATCATTCATAATTATAAGTAAGATACTTTATATCTTTATTTGGTATGAAATGTTAATATGCTAGTAAAAAAATTACATCTAAGAGTAACACATGATCAGAGTAGTGCTTAATAATAACTGCAACTTCATTCATTAGTAACTATAAGCTGTAACTGGCTAATTAATTCTCTATGTGATTAATAAACATCATGCCATAAGAATTTATGTCATTTAATATTAACCAAGAATATTCTACCAGTTGAATATCTACATGTTTAATTAATTATCATAAACATAATGAGGGAATGTATAATTTTGGAGAAATATAACCAAAACATCAAGTCTCATGCCAAGACTATAAATAATAATTTGTTCATGGCCATGTACGAAGACCATTGTTTTTCTCATGAGATTTTCCGATGCCACGTAGCGCTATAGTGGGCCACACCTGATAGTTATTATGTCCAATGTATTACTCATATTCCAAGTAAAGTCGTATGTTCAAAGTTTCTCATATCACTATGAATATTTAATTTTTCAATTCATATTATTCAAAGTGTCACATACCACCTTGAGTAATTTAATTTCATAATTCCATAAAATGTTATAAGATTTTTAATTGCATTATTTGGCATTTTCATATACAATGTAAATCATGCATATAATTGTTAACAACAATACAATCACTGTGAGTTCATATTGACCGAATGACAACATATACCATGTTCTTTGTGTTTTCCACCCATCATAGATGAGGATATGTGTTCATGATTTTTTTCATTATCACTACCTAGTTGAGTTTTATTGGTTGTGGCCTTGGGTTCCTTAGAGAGTGTGCTCAGTGGCAACATGAGAACCTCTCATAAATTTTTGGGGGAATTAGAGAAAACACTTGCATGGAAGACGTAGGAGAGTTTTTTTATTACATTACTTAATTCCTAGCCTTGGGATTTTCTATGACATAAATTCTTAAGGTGGGGAGGATATATCGACTTGGGTTTTTCACAGAATGGAATTGGAGTATTCCTAAGAGTTATTCAGGAGCAAGGGACAAAGACTATGTGTGATCCCATGGCCCGATGTGCTTGGAATAAATTTAATAAAAATGTTAAGAAATTATATACTATTCACATAGAAGAAACTATTTATCTCTTAAAAAATATATCATATCATAGATATGAGGCCACATATTCATCAAGAGTTTGTCGTTTACCATAGATGATGTACAAGTTTTTTCACTGTGAGAAAGTTGTATAAAATTCTATTGAGTTAATTTAGATAAATTATTTAAATTTATTTTTTTCAATGGAAGATAAAATAAATACTCAACAACATCTCAGAACATATTTTGGCTACCACAGTTGACTCTGGAAGGTAGAATTTACCCGAGGTGAGACACAATTTATGTCAGTGTTGGGTGTCATGTCGGACACATGTTGAAAGGGAGTTAAAAAAAGAAATGTTTTTAAAAAACAAAATCTATCACCACATTACGCCGTTTTAACATTGCCTTGAAGGGGGATATCTACACCACTAAATTCGATGAACGAACCAAAGAGGTGACGCCAGTTGCTAATTTCAATGTCGATCGTCAGTAGATCTAGAATTAGTGCATCGTGGGTATCATTCTACACTCGAAGATTCATCAATTATATAATGAGGTATGTGTTGTGGGGATTAAAATTATAATCCCATTAATTCTTCTTTCATTTTTGATTTATCTTTTTTTTGTAGATATAGTCCCAAGGTTCCAAGAATAGGTCTTAGATCACTTTTTGGATGATCGGGAGGATCCATGTGGTCTGCGTAATGTATACTAGCGAGATATTGGTGTGGTAGTACTGCATGAAAGTGGTAGATCATCAAAGATTAGCAGTGGGCCGGAGGAAACCAAAGGGTCCATATGGGTGGCCTGGTGTTGAAGGGTGCCACTGACCACGCTGGTCCGAGCACACTGGATCAGGCAGCAAAACCAGTTATTTTGGGTCAGGGTTTCTTTAAACCCACATAATTTGAAAACCATGTGTATGATTATCGTGATTTCTTTTATGACATGAATCTTGAAGCATGATCGACCCATTGAGTCTATTTTAGGATTTTAACTAATCATGTTAATGGCTTTGTGCTATAAAATGTTGACATAATAATAATAGTTTATTAATATTCAACTTTGACGTGTCATAACATATGGACGTAGAGTCTCATTGATTCATTGTGAGAGGAATTGTGTCCATAGTGGTTAGGTGGGTGTTTCTTGATAAATTTTGTGTGGTTACTCTGACATAGTAGTGTGGGTCCCAAGAGGCATGTTTTGTGGTGTTTTCATTGAAAAGTGATTTTTTATCAAGGTGTCTGTTTCTGAATGATGAATATATTATCCTGTTTGTTTCTTCGAGAGGATCTAAATAGTGTGACCCATTTCATGTGTTCTAGTATCAATTTATGAATCCCACATGAACCATTTGGGCTTGATGTGCAGAATAGTTTCATTTTCACTAGTTCTCAGTTTTGGGTGAGTAAATGATATATCTTGCATGATTTGCAACATATAACGCGATTGTGGCCTCAGTTTGAGACTTGGATATGCATGGTGAGGATATTTTATGGGTTTTTGGGATTATAAATGATTATACTGACTATAGTTGATTGAATTCTCTTGATCAATTCCTTTAAGGGTTTTTGTTGTATTACAAACTTATTATGAGACGGTTATCCTGTCAATAGGATGAGCTAGATAGATTTTTTGAATCCCTATAGAGTGGATATGAAAGGATCTTTTAGAATATTTTTTTCTCTATATGGGTATCATGGAATCATAATGACTAACTTTATTAATGTTGTGATTCCTTATATAGTAGGATAACCATGTAGGGTTTGTGTTATCGTTGGGTAGATGATCCCTTATGGATGAGGTAGTTTTAGTAGTGTTGCAACATTGTCAAGGATATGATCCCATACTCATAAGATGTTTTTTGTAGGTTTTATGGTATCATTGGGTGTTTGATCCCCTACTGCACATATTATAAAAGTGGAGTTTTATTATTTTCATTACAAATATTTCAGTTGAAAAAATTCTCTTTCTATGTGATATGATCTCAAAGATGTCATATTGGGTTATGGTATTCCCTGAAATATAATGGGTGTGATCCTATCTATGAGATATTGTGGGCTACTTGTTAGGATCATGGTATCCCATGGTGGATCCTTATAATGATTCCCTATATGAGGATTTGTGGATTGTGGTTTTCTCGTAGGGTTCATAGTATCCGCTAGTGGATCTCGGGAGGGATCACCTATCTATGGATCGAGGCATGCTGAGATTCCGCATGTCATTCATTTTGGTGATATCTCATGAGCTTGATCTCATGGTAATTTGTTTCTTTAAAGCCTCACATAAGAACCTATAAATGCTTATGAAGTCAGAATATCAAGAGACTAATATTCGTATATCAAAAATTCATTGTGGTTTTGGAACAATTCATGATTTTCACCACTTGGGACATAGTTTCCTAGTTATTTTTATACAAAAATCGTCTCGATATGATGTATTTATCTTATTGGATAACCTCTTGGTAGGATGAGTAAATAATTTCCATTCAGTTTCTCCTTTTCTTTTTGGGTATTTGGGGGCCCAGTGTGTACCATTATACACACCATTTCACGGGATTTTCCCACACATATTTTTTCTCTTGTGTAGACCATATGCCTTTTGATGGTGTGCTAGGGGGAGATAGATTATTAAGACCATAATGAGTTAGACCGAATAGGATTTCATCTAAAAAGTGTTTGTGGGGAATCTTGGATAGATAATTTGACAACATTTCTCATCAGAACATGCTGTACATTGTTGTAGTTTTAATTTGGTGGTCCTTATATTTTCCCTGGTCATACATTCCCCTTTTTCACTTCTATTTTACTGTTATTTGGGACCCTTGTATGCAAAAATTACTTTTCATTTTTTTGTATATCATTATTTTATTTCATGGAGGGTTATGTGGGTCTATGAGTATATGTAATTTCTTATAAGAAATCCTTCTATGTGAGAGCCTAAATGATGTTGGTTTCCAGCCCCTGGACTATTGAGGTGGGACTGGGTAGTCACGGTTTGAGCCCTACTATTTCAGGTCATGAAACCATTTCAAACATACCCTTCTTAACCAATAGACAATGTCACATGTGAGGTGTCACTCCTTGGAAGACATGATCCCCAACCTCAAACTCCAACAACCACTATTGACATCATGTATATTATTTCTTATGACTTTTTTCTCTAATCAAACGCCTATGGATCAACTACACCACCATTTTTTTCTCCTAAATAACACTCATCCCAACCAAGGGTTGTTATACAAAACCTACACAACTAATGGAAGATCAACATAGCTACCCGAATAATTCCTTAAAGGGAGACATCATGATTAAAACTTGATAAATATTATTACAATCGAACTAAACCAACATTAAATGATTATCCCAATGTTCAAAAATATGTGGGAGGAAATCATTGAGAATATACTCAAGACCCTTGAGATACAATTCTATTTTTCCATCCATCATTGAATGATATGTCTTTATATATTTTTATTGGGAACCCATTAACTTCAAGAAACATTTAGGGAATCCTGATGTGAACCTAGAGTCACTATCATATTAAACTATATAGGTAACCCCATGAAGCATCACAATATATCAGAATTATAATCCCCCAATGTTGTATCACTTTTTTGGTCTACATTATTACAAATAAATGCATATATTTAGTGACTCTATCAATAATAACTGAATTCACATCCATAGTAGTAGGATTTTCAAGTAAACAACATGAAAATACAATGGAAATGTCTCCCATATACTTAATATAATGGTTATAGGCTGCAAGAAAACCTACATGTATATATCATTCCACAAATACTGTTGGAACTGTGACACATCATAGTAAAAAATCCAATACTAAACTCTCAATGTTGGCCACCAATACTAACATCTAAAATCATGGTACATATTTTCTTCCATTGTGCAGTTAGATCAGAAATACATTTTTCAGTGTCTTGTGATACCTAACACACATAATAAAAAATACTAACCTATTTCACAATAATATATAGGCATTGGGAGACCATGATAACTCAAACAAGGTCTCCCGTACATTTATGATTTATTTTAAACATCACCTATCAGGGGAATTTGTCTCCTCGAGTCGTACCCAGTCAGAAAAATATGAGTCAATCAATATTGTAGATAAGGATGCCTATCAAAAAACCTCCTCCACAACCAAGATCATCTTGAAAAAAACTCAATAGAGGCCATAGTTAAACATATTACCTCTCATCTTATGTCCAATATATTCATTGTATTTCCTAATCTAGGACATTCAATTTCCCTGGGATATACACAACATCCAAATCAATTGTCTAAAGATACTCAGCCCAACATCTTTGTCATGTAGTTAAATTTCATTAATTATAAATACAAATCTAGAAGTTGAGATAGGAATTTTCTATTATTTTCCGTATAGTTTAATGGTGATGCCTTGTTTTGAGGGAATGAATGTAGCTTCCAACTAAATAACATCGGTATGGTAGTTCTTATCATGAGGGTGTAATTGTATAAATCCATATGCCACCACATGATTCCAATGAACAATGTTTCATCACAAACCCATACTAGAAGCATCCCGGAAAAATCATATCCTGAACCTAGTTATAGAATAATCAAAAAAGTTTATATGTATTACTTTTTTTCATTTCATGAAAATACTTCTGAAATTTTTAATTTCATTCAATCTTTGCAACATTATGTGATTATTGTATCATAGAATATGAATTCATATATAATCCTTAAATAGAGATTGTAGTAAGCTTCCAAACAAAATTATCACGGGATCCAAAAATATATTTAGAGGATTATAACAAGACATAATTGTGTGAACCTTATCTAGATCAATGGATACACCACCACTCATATATCTCATTCCCTAGATTCATCACCTCATAGAAACAACACTCACACATGGTAAGACTAACATATAGAAAACGTTCTCTCAAAAATCATTGAATGATATCCAAATGTTCACATTTTTTCTCCTATGACTTGGATTAAATAATTATATAATCTTTTAACAAAACAATTAATGATTCCTAGAAGAGATGAAGGATTCGATTTTTCAAAGCCACAAATACTGCAGGACTGTATGTGAGCCCGAATTGAATAACATTAAACTAAAAATGTCAATATCAAGTCTAAAATGTTTTATTGGGAATATATTCTACTCATACTCTGAAGTAGTGGTTCCATGATTTCAATTCAATTTTAATAAACCAATGAACCCACATAATATAGAAATGAGGTCCTCAAGTCTATGTAATCAGTACTTCTTCATAATGGTCACCCAATTCAGCATCGTATAGTAAATACAATGTATAATAAATTGGTATAAATTCATTTAATGGAGTATTGATAAAACCCATAATAACAGAAATGGATGTATAAATCCAATCTCCTCTAGTTCCTCAAGTATGAAATTATGTTCCGCTGACTCAGCAAGTTCAATTCAACATGATTTCATAGAAATGTTGATATTTATAATAACATTTATATACTAAGATTGACCTTTCAATTTGGAATAAATATATGAAAGGCATCCAGAAGGACCCCAAGCCACATAGACATAAAAAAAGGTATCTAAACACCCAATCACATATCAAAAATAGTCGGATGAATTTATAACAACTAGAATCAGATTCAACTTGCATAAGGACAACCATACATTCTATTTTTGATGTAGAGTTCCACTCATCTTGAATAACAGGTTTGACCCAATCAATGAATAATAACTATTCAGGATTGTGATGAATATATATAAAAGAATTTATGCTAATTGAACAATTTATACATATGATATAGTCGGATATTTCCAAATCAATCACTGAGAATTCCAAAATCAACTCGAAGATGCATTTTAGAACCTGTCACATGGGTCATTTGAAACATTTATGAAATCTAATTTCTCATAGTTATTGAAATATAAAACACATATGGAATATGCTTTTAATTCATTTCCCACATGTCCACTAAATGTTATGAAATAAAACAACTAGTAAAATATGTTTCGAAAATATCTACCACCCTAGAGAAATATATAATATTTTACCTCTTACAATAGTTGGACATACTTTATATTCTCCTTGAAAAAAATTCTAAAACATAATTTCATTTCAACATAAAAACTCATAAATCCATTTTTGATTGAAAATGATACACACCACCAATGGTAGAAACAAAATGTACCTTCTCGGCCTTGGATAAAGCGGATAATTCATTACTTCCTTGATAAATACTTTTAAGATAAACATAATTGATTTCTAGACCTCCAAAAGGATTATGAGTTTTAGGAGGCTACATTAGCTGATTCCTAATATAAAAATTCCTCCCTCATAGGTATATAATAACATTTTTATGCAATATAAAATCTCATAAAACAAGTCCTACAAAAAAACATCACACTCTTGTGTGTTCTTTAATGAACAGATGAAAGACCCTTGAAAAATGCTCCACATACAAAAGATCCACTCAAACCATTCCACCATGGTATATAGGTATATAATAAAAATAATTTTTCAATACCTCCCTAGTGTTCATAAGTAACAAGATGAATAGGATTATTAAAAAATTGACCCTTAGCCCCATCTAAGCCCACTGAATCATCATGTAATCATTATTGACATGGATTGATGCTATAACCCGTATAAAAAAAAGTGGGTGGAGAACTCCATATTTGTATTATTCACTTATTGTAATATTATTAACTCATCATTTATTTCGACACATAAATTATAAGAATAATATTGTATATTAGATATCTTCTTGAATGAAACCAATGTAATATATTTGTGAAACATATTATGAACTATTGTGTCCCACCCTCATCTACCCAGTCCACAAAGAATATATGTGGAGAAACCAACCTGATAATCATTTTGATTCTTCAAGAAGATGAATATCCTCTCAGTCAATTCAACACACTCCTCGAGCTCTTATGTTACCATGTAACCATGAATGACTACAGATTTTTCTTGGTAAATTATGATCCATGAACTAATGTTCTCCCATGTTATCATTGTCCACTTACCCAGACAAAAACATTTATAAACTTTTACTATAGACATATAATATTCCACAGGAATAACAACATATTAAACCAGCCATCCAATAATACCTCATCTATTTGGAATAAAACTTCAAGGAGGTATTTTATTTTAAAAAGACGGAAATAAAAAATCATCCAGGAGATGACCCAAAAACCATCAAACCAAAAATGATAACACAATTTTTATTTAAAATAGTATGAATTTATATATGTTATGAATATAATAAAAAATGGTAAAACTATTATATATAATAATGTCAATAAATATAAACTAGATTCTTATTTGATTCAAATGTCTATACACAAAACAACTCAGTGAATAATCCATATTTTATTATATATATAAACAACACAAACAATTTATTCAAATGAATCTTGATAATTAATCATGGAATGAGTAAATTTTTTGTACCACCAATGGAATATCAAATTCAGTGGAGGGAGATAACTGGACATTCCCCTTTTCTACACATACAGTTTGAATTCCAATGATCCTATTCCAATCTACCATAGAACATGAACCCACTTTGATAGTTCTAAAAAACATTAGGATATGTATCACATCTAATAGAAAAATTAAATAGTATATCCTTGGTCAACAAAACATGTCATTCAAGTCATCCAATAATGGTGTGTGTCTAAAAAATGAAAACTAAAAAAATTATATTACATAAGAAAAATATGACATACAACTAGAATAAAGTATTGAAACAACATATATTATATACATCTAAATAATCTGAACCAAAAAAATATTGAAAATTTTTACTTCATGTTACCAAACATCACCTCTATCCCATAAAAAATAAACATCGTTGTAATGAGAAAAGATACATCAGTACTAAAGATGTGGGGTGTGATAAAAATATCATTGTATGATACCTACAAGATATCTATGTAATTTCTAATAATAAATATAAATGATCAAAAAAATTTAAACATTAATGTTTTATAATAATATTTATAAAAAATAAATTTAAATCAATTTTCTGAAATCCATCATTTTTGACAAATTTTATTACATGTTTCCAAATCTGGAAAAAGGTAAAAATAACTGATATATATATATATATGATCTAACATCCGTGAAATAAAATGTCATCTAATTAATAACTATAAAAAATACACAAATTATATGTACTCTATCTTATGGGATAATATATACTATATACTAAAAACCCAAACCAGGAATGATGTTAGATCTGAAATAACATCATGTATTTTCTTACACCATTGATATATAAGAGGTTATCTCAGAGTTGTTTCACATACACTAAGGTGACTTGTTTCTTTATCTTGATCTAACCAATGATCAAGATATGTAATATTTTTCAAATTCTATTTTTAAAAACCATGATCACATTTTTATAAAACAATTTAAATTACAACACAATGAACATTAGGGTTTTAAAATTCAATTTACATTATAAATAAGGGATTTTCAATCTTCATAAAAAATATTATTTCTAATATGAATCCATGGATCTTTTCAATTTCATCCCATGAAAATATCATTAAAATCTCATGTTATGAATATTAAGACTATCAAATTTAAAAAAAATTAATTTTTGAATATTTCGACCAAGAAAATGAGGGAAGAAAACCAAACCTCCATTGAAAATAGTGAATAAAAACCATGATATAATACATTATAAAATATGGAAAGACTATAGTTTGTAATGGATTGACATACACAATATAATGCAACAAATAACCATAAAGAAGGGGTGTGAATCATGTAATGAGATAAATAAAGAGAACATTTTACCATAGGTGCTGAATCACCTAACCCAACTGATCAATCATTGAATGGATCGATCATGATGGAATGAGGACACCCAAAATAGAATAAGATAAGTTTTATGGCTGAGTGGAAAAGGCTTCAAAATTTAATGATTCCTCTAACACTTTCATGACACCCTAAAAAATGGAACACTGGGAATTAAATAACATGTAATACCTATAAATTTAATGGAACATTATTATTATATATTTCATCACAACATGTGTATCATTATCAATTAATTCTTGTTTTCAAAATAAATTACATGGATCCCGAATAGTACCATTGAAAAATCACATGGAGAATTAAACTCACAAGAAAAATCTATCCATATTTAGTCATAGCAAATCTGTATTACACGTCATTTAACATACCAATGAAAAAAAATCGAAGAGAAAATATAATAATCTATAAATTCTTTGACTTGACCATTACATGTATAACACTAATTATTTTTCAAAGATAACAACTCAATTTAAAAATGGAAACCAATAAATACATCAAAACATAAGTAAAGAAATGATGTAGGGAAATACATGTTTAAACATAGTGGATCGGATTGAGAAGTTACAAAATAGTAACATTGGATGTATACTATATTTTCATTTCTCATTCCTATATTTGGGACATGATTGTAAGGAGTTAAATTCATTTGGACCCATAGATTTGAATTATAAAAATTCCAAACTAGGACATTACATTAGTCCTTATACAATCTATGAAATGTAAATTTATAATTTTTAAAAACCTGATTAAAGATTTATTGGGGGATTTACTTAATATTGATATGGGATTTATGATATTTCATGTACATTATTCATTATTAATATTCATGTTTAGTCAAAATATATATGTATGATAGTGTTATATTACATATAATTACATCAATTAAATTTGTTATTTGATACAATTTGTTCAGGATAGATTATTTTTATGATATGTATGTTTACCAGTTTTGTGATATATTATTGTAGCATTTAATTAATAAAGTTGAGATAGATGTTCTGAATTAAAATATATGATTACTATGAAAAATATGTTTGGAAGGAAATCTTAATTTGTTATTGTATTGTAAAATATTTGATTGAGGGAAGACTCTTATTGAATATTTTCTGTGATACCATAGACGAATTTGGACTAATTATGTCTTCAATGTTCCTTAAATTAATGAATATGTTCCCTTAAATATGTATGGTAATATAAAAAGGTAATTTTAATACTCCTAAGAACATTTTTTCACCAACACTAGTGTTTTATGCAATAATCCCACTAAATTTAGGAATCATGCCACTATGGTATTTGGATGACAATAACGGAAACCCACAACATTTACAAAATCCAATAATTAATGGAAATAATGGGAAAAAAGAAGAAATTAATTACATAGGAATCATCCAGGATGATTTTTATCTCATTGAGACACCAATAGTCTTGATGGAAAAACAAACTACCGTAAATTTTACTAGGACATGCCTTGTAGTGGTATGGTGTCACTAATACAACAATGGGCTCTATCAGCGCTCAAAACAGTCTTTATAAATGCTAAAAAAGCATTGTAATGCTCATAAAAACAAAAATGTACATTTATTAGTGCTATATAGCACTGATAAATGAATCTTTTATCAGCGCCTTTTTAGCGCAGATAAATGCTACGTTTATCAGTGCTAAAAAGTGCTGATAAATGCCCTATCTGCTTCAAAAAATAATTCTGCAACAGCACACCCAAATAGCACCAGCAAATCATTCAGCATCTTAATAAGTATACCCATACAAAATTAACACATAAATCATAATCTAATTACACCAAGTATACCCATACACCATTAACACATAATTCATAAGTAAATTAAACACATAGAGAATTATATTTTGAATTCAATGGATTGGGGAGGTTGTTCAGAGGTTTTTGGTGGTTGTCCTCGGGGGTAGGGGTGTACGGGGGGGATGGGGGTGTCCAGGGGGTGGGGGAGGTCCCGGAGGTTGGGGGCATCCCAAGGAGTGTGGTGGAGTCCAAGGGGGTGGGGGTGTCTATGTGGTGGGGTGGGGTATAGGAGGGGGGGGGGGTCCGGGTGAGGGGGGGTGCTGTCCAGGGGGTGGACTAGTGTCCAGGGTGTCAGGGAGCTTTCGAGGGGGGTGGGTGGGGTGTCCGGTGTGTTGGTGCGGTCCGGGTGGGGGGGGGGGGTGTTGGTGGGGTTGTCCACGGGGGTGGGGTGTTGTCTAGGAGGGTGGGATGGGGGATTCTGTGGGAATCGCGGTGTCCAGGGGGTGGGGGCAGTCCAGGGTGTTGGTAGGGCTATCCAAGGTGGGTGGGGTGGTGGCCATGAGGTGTTGTCCATGTCGGGGAGGGTGGGGTGTCTATGGGGTGTCCATGGGTGTGGGTTGGTGTCTAGGGTGTCAGGGGGGCTTTCTAGGGGGTGGGGGATGTAGGGGGGGGGTCCATGGGGTTGGTAGGGCTGTCCAATGGGGGTGAGATGGTGTCTTAGAGGGTGGGGTGGCCGCCGATGGGTGGGGTGTCTAGGGGGTTGGGGGTATGCAGGTGGTGGGGTGGTGTCAAGAAGCGGTGGTGGTGTTGTCTAGGGTGTGGTGGTTGTCCAGGGGGGGTCTCCGAGGGGGGGGGAGGTGGGGGTGGGGGGATTTCCGAGGTGGGGTGGGGTGGGGGTGTCCATGGGCATGTCTAGGGTGTGGGGATGTCTAGGGGGATGAGGGGGCTTTCCAGGGGTGGGTGTGTCTAGAGGGGTGGGGGTGTCCAGGTGGTGGGTTGGTGTCCAGGGGGGTGGGGTCGGTCCAGGTGGTTGGTGGGGTTGACTCTACCACATCACAAAGGAACCATGGATCATTCTCATAAAGGATTAAGAAAATCTGAATGAGTTTGGTTGGATTTCCATAGGTCAGTTATTGTTTTCAAATAAAATTATATCCAATTTAAACAAATGATAGACCCTTTGAGAGGTATCAGCCACACCGTGCCTCGATTTGAGGCTGGGATGACACGTACACATCACAAAGGACATGTGGATCATTCTCCTAAAAGATACAAATAATCCAAATGTGTTTGGTTGAATTTACGTGGGTCAGTTGTTGTTTTCACTTAAAAATTTGTCCATTTTAAACAAAAGTGAGACTCTATGAGTGGTACCTGCCACACCATGCCTCAGAATGAGGTGGGGATGACTTGAACATGTCTAAACGGACCCGTGGATCATTCTCCAAAATGATAAAGACAATACGAATGCATTTGTTTGGATTTCCGTAGGACAATATTTTTTTAACTTAAAAATTTGTCCATTTTAAACAAAAGAGAGACCCTTTGGGTGGTACCAGCCACACTGTGCCTCATATTGAGGTGGGGATGACTCATACATGTCAAAAAGGACCCGTGTATTGTTCTCCTAAATTATCAGGACAATATGAAATCCTTTGGTCTAATTTTTGTAGGACAGTTGTTGTTTTCACTTAAAAATTAGTTCACTTTAAACAGAAGAGAGACCATTTGAGTGGTACCGGCCACACTGTGCCTCAGATTGAGGTGTATATTACTCGTTAACATCCTAAATTTACTCATGGATTGTTCCATTAATGTATCCAGTTAATATGAATGTTTGTGAATGGATTTTCATAGGTCAATTGATGTTTTCACTTAAAATTGTGTCCAATTTAAAGAAAAGTGAGACCCTTTGAATTGTAAAGGACTCACCATGCCTCGGATTGGGAAAGGGATGACTCGTGCATGACATAAATGACCTGCATATCATTCTCCTATATGATCAATACAATCCTAATGTGTTTGGTCAGATTTCCAT
Source organism: Viscum album (assembly GCA_963277665.1). Lineage (NCBI taxonomy): Eukaryota > Viridiplantae > Streptophyta > Magnoliopsida > Santalales > Viscaceae > Viscum > Viscum album. Next base: position 1,214,307,254 of record OY728146.1, on the reverse strand, counting down.
AGGTCAGTTGTTGTTTTCACTTAAAAAAATGTCCATTTCAATCAGAAGAGAGACCCTTTGAGTGGTACTGGCCACAAAATTCATTTGATTGAGGTGGGGATGAATTTTACACATCAAAATGGACTCTTGGATCATTCTACTAAAAGATCAATACAATCTTAATGTGTTTGGTAAGATTTACTTAGGTCAGTTGTTGTTTTCACATAAAATTGTGTCCATTTTAAACATAAGAGAGACCCTTTGAGTGGTACCAGCCACACTATGCCTCAGATTGAGGCGGGGATGACACATAACCGTCACAAAGGACCCTTGTATTGTTCTCTTAAAATATAAAGACAATATGAATGGGTTTGGTCAAATTTCTATTGGATAGTTGTGGTTTCACTTAAAAATTTGTCCATTTTAAACAAAAGTGTGACTCTTTGAGTGGTACCAGCCCCACCATGCCTTAAATTGAGGCAGGGATGACACATGAACGTCAAATGGACCCTTGGATCATTATACTAAAGTATTAAGGCAATACAAATGCATTTGGTTGGATTTCTGTAGGTCAGTTGTTGTTTTCATTTAAAAATTTGTCCATTATTTTAAAAATTGAGACCCTTTGAGTGGTACCGGCCACACCGTGCCTCATATTGAAGTCAGGATTCCTCTTACACATCACAAAAGACCCATGTATAGTTATCCTAAATGTTCATGACAATCCGAATTCATATGGTTGAATTTCTATATTTTAGTTGTTGTTTTTACTGAAAAATTTGTCCATTTTCAATAGAAGAGAGACTTTTGAGGGATACTAGCCACAACGTGCCTCATATTGATGCATGGATTGGTCATATATGTTCCCAAAACAACTATTAATAGTTCTACTAAAGGATCATGTCAATCCGCATGCATTTGGATGGATTTTCGTAGGTCAGTTGTTGTTTTCACTTAAAATTGTGTCCTTTTTAATGAAAAGAGAGACCCCTTTAATGGTACCCGCCACAACGTGCCTCATATTGAGGTGCTGATACCTAATGAACATCATAAATGACCCATGGATCATTATCATACTATATCAATACAATATGAATGAATTTGGTCATATTTCAGTAGGTTATTTGTTGTTTTCACTTAAAAATTTGTCCATTTTAAACAGAAGAAAGGACCTTTGAGTGGTACCAGCTACCCCATTCTTTAGATTGAGGTGAGGATGACTCAAACATGTCACAATGGACATGTGGATCATTCTAAAAAGGAACAATACAATTTTAATGTGTTTGGTATGATTTCCTTAGGTCAGTTGTTGTTTTCACTTAAAATTGTGTCCATTTTAAACTAAATAGAGACCCTTTGAGTGGTACTGGCCACATCGTGCCTCTGATTGAGGTGGGGATGACTCATGCACGTTACAAAGGACCCAGGTATTATTCTCATGATGGATAAAGACAATATGATTGTGTTCATTTGTATTTCAATAGGTCAATTTTTGTTTTCAGTTAAAATTAAGTTTATTTTAGACAAAAGAGAGACCCTTTGAGTGGTATCGACCAAACCGTTCCACGTATTGAGATGGGGATGACTATTACACATCACAGAGGATTTTTGGATCATTATAATAAAATATCAAGACAATACAAATGTTTTTGGTTGAATTTTTGTTGGTTAGTTGTGGTTTTCACATAAAAATTCGTCCATTTAAAACAAAAGTGATACTATTTGAGTACTATCTGATACATCGTGCCACAGATTGAAGCAGGGATGACTCGTGCATGTAACAAAGGACCATTGAGTCTTTCTCCTAAAGTATCAAGAAAATATGAATGAGTTTGGGCATATTTCCATAGGCCAGTTGTTGTTTTCATTTACAAATTTGTCCATTTGAAACAAAAGAGAGACCATTTGAGTGGTACCGACCACACCGTGGCTCGGATTGAATCGAAGATGACTCTTAAAGGTCAAAAAGTATTTTTTTTACTATTATACCATATGATCTAGAAAATCCGAATGAGTTTGGTCAAATTTGCGTAGTTCAGTTGTTTTTTTCACTTAAAAATATGTCCATTTTAAACAAAAAAGAGACACTTTTAGTGGTACCTACCACACCGTGCCTTATTTTTAGGTGTGGATTAATCTTAAATGTCCTTAATGCACATTTAGATCATTCAAATAATGTTTCAAGACAATTGAAATGCGTTTGGTTGGATTTCCGTAGGTTAGTTGTTGGTTTGACATAAAAAATTTGTCCATTTTAAACAAAAGAGGGGCCCTTTGAGTGGTACCGGCCATACCATACCTATAAATGAGGCGAATATGTCACATGAACGTCAGAAAGGACCCATGTATCATTCTCCTAAAGGATAAATATAATTAAAATGTGTTTGGTCATATTTCTGTAGGTCAGTTGATGTTTTCCCTTAAAAATTTGTCATTTTTAAACAAAAGAGAGGCCCATTGAGTGGTACCAGACACACCATGACTCAGATTGATTTAAGGATGACTCTTGTACATCAAAAAAAACATGTGGATCATTATTTTTAAGGATCATGTCAATCTGAATGTGTTTGGTTGGATCTATGTATGTTGTTGTTGTTTTCACTTAAAATTGTGTCCATTTTAAACAGAAGAGAGACCCTCTGAATGGTACCAGCCACATCATACCTTGGATTGTGGTGAGGATGAATCTTTCATTTCAAAAAGGACTCTTTGATCATTCTCATAAGGGATTTACACAATCCAAATAATTTTGGTCGGATTTCTATAGGTCATTTATTGTTTTCACTTAAAAAGTTTTATATTTTAAACAAAAGACAGAACTTTTGAGTGTTATCGGCCACACTATGCCTCATATTAAGGCAAGGATGACTCATGCATGTCACTAAGGACCCGTGGATCATTATCCTAATGGATCAATACAATCCAAATTCATTTGGTTGGATTTTCGTAGCTCAGTTGTTGTTTTCACATAAAAATTTGTCCATTTTAAACAGAAGAGAGACCCTTTGAGTGGTACCAGCCACACTGTGCCTCATATTGAGGCAAGGATGAGTCTTAAACATCCAAAAGGACCCATGGATCATTCTTCCAAAGTATCAAGACAATCTGAATGCGTTTGGTCAGATTTCCGTAGGTCAGTTATTTTTTTCACTTAAAATTGTGTCCATTTTAAACAAAAGAGAGACCCTTTGAGTGGTATCGGACACACCGTGCCTCATATTGAGGTGGAGATGAATCTTGCATGTCAAAAGGGACCCTTGGATCTTTCTCATTTATGATTAGCACAATCTGAATGCATTTTTTTTGATTTCCATAGGTCAGTTGTTGTTTTCACTTAAAAATTTGTCCATTTTAAATAGAATAGAGACCCTTTGAGTGGTACCGGAAACACCATGCCTCGGATTGAGGCAAGGATGAATCGTTCATTTCCCCAACACACCATTAAATCATTATATTATAGGATCAACACAATTAGAATGTGCTTGGTCAGATTTCCTTTGGTCAGTTGTGATTTTCACTCAAAAATATTTCCATTTTAAACAAAAGAGAGACCCTATGAGTGGTACCGACCACACCGTGTATCTCATTGAGGCAGAGTTGACTGGTAGATGTCCTAAATGCACACATGGATCATTATCTTAATGTATCAACATAATTTAAATGTGTTTGGTTAGATTTACGTGGGTCAGTTGTTGTTTTCACTTAAAAATTTGACCATTTTAAACACAAGAGAGACCCATTGAGTGGTACCAGCCAAAACATGCCTCAGAATGATGTGGGGATTACTCTTAAATGTCCCCAACGCACCCATGGATTGTTCTCATAATGTATGAAGACTATACAAATGCATTTGATCAGATTTATGTAGGTTAGTTGTTGTTTTCACTTAATTGTTATTCCATTTTAATGAAAAGAGGGACCCTTTGAGTGGTACCGCCCACAACATGCGTTTGATTGAGGCAGGGAGGACACTTTCACATACAAAAGTGCCTTTGAATTGTTCTCCTAAAGTATCAATACAATCGGAGTTTTTTTGGTCGGATTTTTGTAGGCCAGTTGTTGTTTTCACATAAAACATTGTCCACTTTAAACAGAAGAGAGACCCTTTGAGTGGTATCGGCCACACCATTCCTCGGATTGAGGTATGGATTACTCATACACATGAAAAAGGACACGTGGATTGTTCTCCTAAATGATAAATATGATCTGAATGTGTTTGGTCTGATTTCATTAGGTCAGTTATTGTTTTCAATTAAAATTGTTTCTATTTTAAACAAAAGAGACACCCTTTGAGTGGAACCGGCCACACGGTGCCTCGGATTGAGGAAATGATGAATCGTGCATGTCAAAAAGGACCTATGGATCATTACCATAAAGGATCAATAGAATCTGAATGTGTTTGTTTGGATTTCCATAGGTCAGTTTTTGTTTTCACTTAAATTTTTTTCCATTTTGATCAAAAGAGATACCATTTGAGTGGTTCATCATTCATGAATGTTGTTGGTGCATATCATATGTTAAAATGGGAAATTGACTCATTGGAGAAAATATGATTCATTTAATAACAATTAAAATATTCCTACGAACATTTACAAATAGCAATGTGTCATCATTTGATCCACTGAACCCCTCTCAAAAAATGACCGCCAATTGCACACGTCCCCAAGCCAGATCATCATGTTATTTGTGTACAATCTGTCATCAGGTATGAGGCCCACTTGTTTCTAAAAATATCTATATCATCTTGTGATTATGAGGATTTTCGACAATCATAGTAGTATTGACAAATATAAAAATTAATAAATAATAAATTAACTAAACGAACTAGTAGTTTTTTTTTAAAATACCTCTTTATTGATGCTTGTTTCTTGAGGAAAAAAGATCTCGTTCATAAATTTACAAACATAACAAATGAAATCCATATTGTTTGTTTTTTTGGAAACTGTAAAAAAATTGAACATTAGAAAAATATGTTACTCCTGTTGAGATGTGTTTGAATAGTCAAATTTTATTATATATACCCTGATATTTGTCCAGACATAGTACTTGCTCACCTCCTTATTCTTAGCCCATGTCCTAGTACCTTTTTTAGATGATAATGATACACCACCTTATCATAACAAAATCCTCATTAAAAGATAAAATAAATTATATTACATGATTTTTAGACCTATATTTTAGGATGTAGTGTCTTACAGATTCACAAACTCCATTATGTGTGGTCATATTGATAGATATCCTTGCTTTGAATCCAAAAAATTAATATTTGGAGTAACCAAGATCACTGTAATTAGCATCCTATGTTTCCTAAAAACATAAAAAGTAATAAGTAAGAAAATAAGTCAAAATATAATTGATAAGGTATAATCGTATATTTTTACCCTTGCATGGTTGGTATTAAGAAGATTTTGTCATCTGTAATCTTTCATTCAAATGTTTTCAGCAATCCTTTCACTCTTTCATTCTTTTTTTATGGCTCTATTTTTGTTAGATGTGATGATGTGGTATGAGGACTAATGAGTCAAAATTTTGGAACATGGGAAAATTCCTTCAACTACATTTTATATATACATTTGTCAACAATATAAAATGGATTTAGTCATAATTTGTACATTAGATCAGCTTTTAGAAAATCAATACATGGAAACAGACCTCATATATATATTTACAATTGTGATGCCTAGCCAACTGTCTTCAAGGATCTCATTTACATTTTTAGTGGCAATGAAATATGAGCTATCTATATTGTATATTGTAAAGACCCGTAAAATTCAAGGGAAATTTTTTCTTAATTTTCTTTAGAATTTTACAAGAGCGCGGTTTCAGACGGCACCTGATTCCGAGACCCGGAGTGCCCCGAATTAATTTCCGAAGTTTGGCTCGGGTACGTTCAGTGAACGAACGAGCGGGAATTCCTAACTTTTGATCCGGTGCTCGGAATTGAAATCTGAGGGCACCGATGAACTCGCAGCGCCGATATTCGCTTAAAGAGACCTTTTCGGGAGTTGCGTTTGTTGCGGGTTGAAAGTTAGTTTTGGGGTTTTTTTTGTTTGAGTTAAATAAAATTGTGTAGAACAATTTTATTATTACTTGTTAAAACCTATCAAAGGAGGTTGGAAGTGGGACCCACACCCACTTAACCTCCCTTGGAAGGATTAAGTGTGGTGGGGCCCACACGAACCCCTAATCCTTTCAAATTCTCTCAACTTTCTTAACCCCTAATTAAATGACTTGAGTTACTTTTAATTATGGGAGTTAAACCTTTTGAATTTCAAACTTTTGAAATTCTAATGTGTTATGTGATAATATAATAAGATGTTGTCTTATTTTATTTTGGGGGTTATTTGTTTGTCTTCTTGAGAGGTGGAGAGCTTTTCCTTCTTCTCCTTCAACTCTGACGAGGAACTCGAAGAACGTTCATCTTGACGAAGAACGTTCAAGCTCCGACGAAGAACGCCGCACCTCCATTCTTCGTTTACCGTGTCAACGAAAGGGGGCGCCACTTCTTCCTCGGACAACCTTCGTCAGCGTACAAGTTTCGCCAACGACGTGTCTCTTCGAACGCATCCCTTCGTCATCGGATTTGACGAACAGCTACCGCGACGCCCGACCACCGCGACGTCGTCTTCGGCGGAACGTTCACAATCTTCGAACCTTATACCCGAGGTAGGGGTAATTGTTTTATTCTTTAATTATTCCATTTCTTGCTCGTGGATCGCATGTCTACGTGAGGCTTTTGAATATTTTATATAAGTGTTATTGTTAACGCGAGGGGGGCCGGACTGCATGAACACGGCCGAACCCCCCTCCATCGTTCTTGTTTATTCTTGCGGGTGGAAGCAAAGTGGCGTGGTGTCGTCGCACCACGCGGATTACAGTGCAATTATTTTACGCGGCGCCGTCGCGCCACGCCGAGGTAGAATCTTCAAGAACGTGACGCCGTCGCACCGCGTTGAAAGGAATCAAGGCACGGCGAAAGGGGCGCGGTGCCGTCGCACCGCGCCGGACGACGAACACCGCGGCCGGTTCCAGGCCGCGGCGGGGCAAGGAGACCGCGGCCGGTTCCGGGCCGCGGCGGAAGAGAAGACCGGCGGCCGGGCCGCCGGCGTCGGAAGCCGAAAGGGGGACCGGAATTTCCGGTCCCGTTAGAGAAAACCGGCCGGCCAGCTGGCCGGCCGGATACCTTTAAAACCGGGGGAATTAATCCCCCGGCCACCTCATAAAAACCCCCCTCTTTATGAGGGGGGCGGTTCTTTGAAGGGAGGGGGGCAGCCGGCCCCCCCGGTACCGCACCAGCAGGCCCCCCACGTGGGGGGGGGGGCGCTTTTAAAATAACGGCGCGGCTATGCCGCGCCGCCTCTTGGAAAAGCGGGGGATTTGATTCCCCCGCGCGGACTCCTTGCAGCGACAGCCGCGTGCGGCCCCTCGCGGGGCCAGGCCGCCGCGGCCCGCCGCGCCGCCCCAGGGGGGGTCGGGCCGGGTCGGCCCGGACCCGGACCCCCCCCCCCCGTTTCGAACCAGAATCGGTTTTTGGAACATAACTTGAGCCTTGGACCTCCTATTGACGAACCGTCAGCGGAAACGCGATCCGTGGATCGAGACGGTCGTTTCGGTATATCGCACTCAAGGTTTCGGATTACTTTGAGTTCGGCCGGGTTGGTTCGTTCACGAAACCAACAGGGCTTTCGGGGCGGAAACGCTCATATCTTGAGCTACGAACGTCCGATTGACGCGCCGTCAGTCGCATTATGTTCCTCTTAGTGAGACGGATCTTTTGGCATACTCCGCCCGAGGTTTGGACGCAGGTGGAGTATGGTCGGGTTGGTTTTGCCTTAAAAACCAACCGGGCCCCAGAGACGAAAATGCCAATAACTCTCAGACCGGGCGTCCGATCGACGCGCCGTCTGTTGCGTTGAGTTCCTTTTGATGATACGAAACTTTTGGATACATCAACTCTGGTCTTTGTGACAGTTGATGTATCAGCCTCTCGGCTCGTGGAGCGGACCCTCCGAACGAGCTAGCTGTGTGCGGGAACCCTAGTGCTGGCTGCGACTGTTCTACTGCTACTACTGCTACTGTGACTGTGACGACGATAGTACAGAGATCCTGTGTGGATTCGACGACGACGACTTCAGCACTCAGCGATCCTATGTGGATCGGCGCTACAGGTCCTGTGTGGGCCCGATCCTGTGTGGGTCCTCGCGCTCAGCGGTTCTGTGTGAGCCAGCGCCTACAGGTCCTGTGTGGGCCCGATCCTGTGTGGGTCTTTGCGGGGGTTTGTTACCTATCGATCCTTCGTGGGTCCGACGACTTAGATGGATCAGTGATCATCTTTATCGTCCTTGAAGAAGTATACCTGTGTGAGCTGAATCCTATTGCTTTCCTGTGTGGATTGTGTTGTGCAATCCTGTGTGGTTTATGTTTTTCTTTCCTATGTGGAATACGTATACTTTCCTGCGTGGACTGAGTTGTACTTGGGCTCGGAGGTTGGAGCGTATTTTAATTGATGACTTAGGCATATGTATGGGCATATACTTAAGCAGTGTCGGTTGTTACTTCGTGATTGTACTTTTCTTCGTGGTTTATCCTTTGTGGATTTGAGAGACCTTCAGGGGTCTCGGGGTCCCTACTGAGTAGCTTATACTCACCCCTGCACGGGCTTCGCCCGCACTACGTTGTGTTGGTTGCAGACGACGGACAGCGTTGACCTTAGCTGAGGCTTGTAGAGCGGGACGGTACCCGGAGGTGGACCACTGGGCGGGACGTGCACGGAGCGGACGGCGGGACCCGTGGAGCAGAGGAGCTATCTGTACCCACCCTTCAGGTGGGATTTCTAGTGGACAGCTCGGTGTAGCGGCTTTTACTTTTCAGTTGCTGTTTTCCCTTTCGAGTTGTACTTTACTTTCAGTTTGGGTTTGTATTCTGGCCCATTTACCTTTCCGCACTTTCAGTCGTACTCTGCTTTGTTTAGTGTTTACTTTCCGCTTGTTTACTCTGTGGTGTGTGTTTACTTTTCAAAGGCAATGCCTTCCCTTTTTACCGGGATTTACGCCTTGGTGCTAGTCGCCAGCCCCTGGCCTATGGAAGGCGGGCTTGGGGCAGTCCCGGCACGGACCCCGAGGGCGGGTTGTGACAAATTGGTATCAGAGGAGTTCGGTTCTACCGTGAACTCTGATCTTTTCTATGTGAAGCAATAATGTTTAGCGTATTGAGTTTGGATATCAGTCCAGGGAGTCCAGTGTTGGTGTGGCGGCCGACGTATCCATACACCAGGACCCTGACTTCTGATTTCCGACTTAATGCATGAAAACATTGATTGCGTGTGTGTTTCAAAGTTTTCTTTGTGATTACTTATATCAGCTCACCAGGTATACTGTTCTGACCGTGGCGCACCTGTTTCCTTTTCAGGATGGCCCCACGACGACAGCCAGCTAGGGTTCTGAGAGTCGAGTGTGACGACTGCCCACCGAGCGACGAGGCCTCGGTGCAGGGGCCCTTTTCCAGTAGTGGCACCGGCGGTAACTTTACCCGCCGATCCCCCGATTCTTCCAGCAGAAGCCGCTGACGATGCACGTCGCCTCAGCGCACTGCATGAGTTTCAGCGCCAGCGACCGCCCAGGTTTCGTGGGGAGACGGATCCCCAGGCAGCAGAGGACTGGCTGGAGGCAGTGGTTCGAGTGTTTAGGCTAGTGAGGACACCAGCAGACCTCATGGTGATCCTCGCTGCGAGCCTACTACACGCAGCAGCAGGATGATGGTGGAGCTTGATGCTCCAGGTGCACGATGAGGCATCTCTACTTTGGACGGACTTTGAGAGCCTCTTCCGCTCGGAGTTCGTCCCAGCCACCCTTCGTGCGGTGCGTATCCAGGAGCTTCTACAGCTGCGGCAGGGCAGCATGACGGTCGCTCAGTACTCGGCGAGATTTACCGATCTCTCGCGCTACTCGACCGACATGGTACGGGACCCATTCTTCCAGGCCCGGACCTTCGAGCAGGGTTTGAGACACGAGATCAGGGCATCGCTGATCTCCCTCAGCATACCGACTCAGACAGGAGTACTGGAGCGGGCTCTTCTGATCGAGAGCTTCCTTGCTGAGTCTACACCAGCACAGAGACCCACGGCAGGGCGACACGTGGCAGAGTCATCTGCAACAGGCAGTCGACGGATGACTCAGGGGTCCAGATAGACCAGACCTTTGGGAAGACGATCTCAGGGCACTGGCTCAGCAGTGCGGGGCACACAGCGCAGAGCCAGTCTTACGAGAGAGAGATAGTGCTACTAGTGCGGCGGGCAGGGCCACATGGCTCGTGACTGCCCGACCCGTCATGTCGAGGAGCAGCAGACAGTTGATGGACCACCGAGGCAGAGGCAGAGGGTCGACCGTGGCGGTCCGCAGAGAGGAGGTGGACGAGGCAGAGGAGCTGGGCGAGCAGCTGGTGGTGGCCGACGCTTTGAGGCTCTACCACCACCACCACCAGGAGGTCCACCCCGACCATAGGGAACTAGCGGGCAGCGACAGGCTCAGCTCCAGGCAGCAGAGGCCTACGACCACGGCACACCCGAGATGATTCGAGGTACTATCTGTGTCTATTCCACCCTTGCTGCAGTTCTTATAGACATAGGAGCGAGTCATTCTTTCATAGCCGCTGCCCTTGTTCGGAGCTCGGAGATTCCGACAGAGCCGTTGGCTCGATCCTTACGGCTAGAGACTCCTACGGGAGCAGACTCGACGATTACGCACCGGTGCCGGCAGTGTGAGCTTACTCTAGGAGGAGAGAGCTTCGGCTGGGATCTTCTTGTAGCAGCGTCGAGGCCTTACGACATCATCTTGGGCATGGATTGGCTGTCTACGGTCCATGCACATATTAACTGTTTTAGGCGCAAGGTGCGTTGTGTACGCACCGACGGGAGCAGGTTCACCTTCACCGGCGAGAAGGGAGCCTTAGCAGCACAGGATGGACTTCCGCGGAGGAGAGGACAGCCCATCACTCATCAGTTGGCTAGCCTTATCCTTGGAGCAGTTGACGTGCGGAGTCCTGGTTTTCCTGCAGTGGTGGATCAGTTTGCGGAAGTTTTTCCCGACGACGTCCCAGGGCTACCTCCTCGCAGAGAAGTAGACTTTTATATTGACTTGTACCCCGGGACAGCCCCGATATCCACTCCAGCATATCGGATGGCCCCCGCCGAGCTTCGAGAGCTACGGGTACAGTTGGAGGACTTGCAGGGCAAGGGATTCATCCGACCCAGTGTTTCACCCTGGGCTTCCCCGATATTGTTCGCCAAGAAGGAGGACGGGAGCTTGCGACTTTGTGTTGACTATCGTCGCCTGAACCAGGTGATAGTGAGGAACAAGTATCCGCTACCGAGGATTGATGACCTCTTTGATCAGCTCAAGGGAGCACGGTGGTTCTCGAAGATAGACCTCAGGTCAGGCTATCATCAGCTCAGAGTCAGAGACGAGGATGTGCAGAAGACGGCCTTCAGATGTCGGTATGGCCACTATGAGTTCTTGGTTATGCCTTTCGGTGTAACCAATGCTCCAGCAGTGTTCATGGCTCTCATGAATAGGATCTTTCAGCCATACCTCGATCGGTTTGTCGTGGTCTTCATCGACGACATTCTGATTTACTCTACGACAGAGGAGGAGCACGCTTATCACTTGCGAGTTGTTCTTGACACACTCCGAGAGAACCAGCTTTATGGTAAACTCTCGAAGTGCCAGTTCTGGATAGGTGAGGTCCACTTTTTGGGACACGTTATCTCTGAGGCGGGAGTTGCAGTGGATCCCGCGAAGATTGAGGCTGTGTTAGCATGGGAGCCACCGAGGAGCGTGACTGAGGGTCGGAGTTTCTTGGGACTAGCTGGATACTATCGGAGATTCGTTCCAGACTTCTCTAGAGTTGCAGCATCACTCACAGCTTTGACGAAGAAGGGGAAACCCTTCGTGTGGTCAGACAGATGTCAGCAGAGCTTCCAGGAGCTGAGACAGAGATTGACTAGCGCACCTATCTTGAGGTTGCCTGAGGAGGGAGTAGGGTACGTAGTCTACTGCGATGCATCAGGGACCGGACTCGGATGTGTTCTAATGCAGGAGCGGGCCGTGATCACCTATGGATCATTTCAGTTGAGGCCGCATGAGAATAACTACGCTACCCATGACCTGGAGTTAGCAGCAGTGGTCTTCGCTATGAAGACATGGCGACACTATCTGATGGGCGAGCACTTTACAGTCTTTTCCGATCATCAGAGTCTCAGGTATATCTTCTCGAAGAAGGACCTGAACCTGAGACAGTGGCGATGGCTCGAGTTCCTCCAGGACTATGACTTTGATATAGTCTATACTCCTGGGAAGGGGAACGTAGTAGCCGATGCCCTCAGCAGGAGGACGGGCATTCAGCTACTCAAGGAGGCGACGGAGCAGCTAGCCTCTTTGCAGATATACTTCGTGGATAGAGATGGAGCAGCCTTTCTTCAGTCTCTCACAGTCACTCCTCCACTACTGCAGCGAGTCAGGGAGGCACAGCATGGGGACGCTGACTGTGAGACACGGCGTGCACAGATATCCTCGGGACAGGCACCTGATGGTTTCTCCCTTGGAGCAGAGCACGACATCCTTTTCAGAGGACGTACCATGGTACCAGTAGCTTTGCGAGAGGAAGTGCTGAGAGAGTTTCACACTTCTCCTTTGGCGGTACATCCTGGAGTGGCGAAGATGTACCAGGACCTCAGACGACAGCACTGGTGGCCAGGCATGAAGAAGGCAGTAGCAGAGTTCGTTTCTCGATGCCTTACCTGCCAGCAGGTGAAGGCAGAGCATCAGGTACCAGCAGGCTTGGTACAGCCCTTGGAGGTTCCGGAGTGGAAGTGGGACGGCATATCTATGGACTTCGTGACTGGACTTCCACGCACTTCCAGAGGTCACGACTCCATCTGGGTGATTGTTGACCGACTCACCAAGTCGGCACACTTGTTACCCATCAGAGAGCAGGGCTCAGTGAAGAGCATGGGACGTCTCTACGTTCAGGAGATTGTGCAGCTCCACGGCGTGCCATCATCTATCTTTTCCGATCGAGATGCCCGCTTTACTTCCCGGCTTTGGAAGGGGTTACAGGAGGCGTTCGGGACGCAGCTACATCTTAGCACAGCCTTTCACCCTCATACGGATGGTCAGACGGAGAGGACCATTCGGACACTCGAGGACATGCTCCGTGCCTGTGTCCTCGACTTTGGTCGTAGCTGGGAGGACCACCTACCCTTGGTGGAGTTCGCGTAAAACAACAGCTACCACTCCACCATCGGGATGGCACCGTACGAGGCGTTGTACGGCCGACCATGTAGATCTCCTTTGTGCTGGACAGACCCTGGGGAGTCAGCACTGGTGGGACCGGAGATGGTCCAGGCCACGACAGAGAAGGTCCAGGTCATCCAGGAGCGGATGAGGACAGCTCAGAGCCGGCATAAGTCATATGCTGACAGGAGGCGGAGGCCACTGGAGTTCGAGGATGGCGACCACGTCTTCTTGCGGGTCTCACCTCGACGTGGTATTCGGAGATTTGGCCGAGGCGGCAAGTTATCTCTGCGCTTCATCGGACCTTTCCATATTCTCAGCAGGATTGGTGAGGTGGCTTATCGCCTGGCTCTACCACCTCAGTTGCACCGGGTGCACGACGTTTTCCACGTATCTCAGCTGAGGAGATACGTGCACGACCCGACGCACATCTTTGACCATGGGGACCTTGACGTTGACGATGGGGCAACTTTTACGGAGGTCCCGGTGGAGATAGAGGATCGACAGGAGCGGGTCCTGCGTGGGCGATCGATTCCTCTTGTGCGCATCAGATGGCAGCACGGGAATCTCCAGGAGAGCACATGGGAGCGGGAGGCTCAGATGCGTGCTCAGTACCCTCTTTTGTTTCCCTAGGTTTTGATGTATCTTTACGGGGACGTAAAGCCCTGAGGTGGGAGTAATGTAAAGACCCGTAAAATTCAAGGGAAATTTTTTCTTAATTTTCTTTAGAATTTTACAAGAGCGCGGTTTCAGACAGCACCTGATTCCGAGACCCGGAGTGCCCGGAATTAATTTCCGAAGTTTGGCTCGGGTACGTTCAGTGAACGAACGAGCGGGAATTCCTAAGTTTTGATCCGGTGCTCGGAATTGAAATCCGAGGGCACCGATGAACTCGCAGCGCCGATATTCGCTTAAAGAGACCTTTTCGGGAGTTGCGTTTGTTGCGGGTTGAAAGTTAGTTTTGGGGTTTTTTTTGTTTGAGTTAAATAAAATTGTGTAGAACAATTTTATTATAACTTGTAAAAACCTATCAAAGGAGGTTGGAAGTGGGACCCACACCCACTTAACCTCCCTTGGAAGGATTAAGTGTGGTGGGGCCCACACGAACCCCTAATCCTTTCAAATTCTCTCAACTTGCTTAACCCCTAATTAAATGACTTGAGTTACTTTTAATTATGGGAGTTAAACCTTTTGAATTTCAAACTTTTGAAATTCTAACGTGTTATGTGATAATAAAATAAGATGTTGTCTTATTTTATTTTGGGGGTTATTTGTTTGTCTTCTTGAGAGGTGGAGAGCTTTTCCTTCTTCTCCTTCAACTCTGACGAGGAACTCGAAGAACGTTCATCTTGACGAAGAACGTTCAAGCTCCGACGAAGAACGCCGCACCTCCATTCTTCGTTTACCGTGTCAACGAAAGGGGACGCCACTTCTTCCTCGGACAACCTTCGTCGGCGTACAAGTTTCACCAACGACGTGTCTCTTCGAACGCATCCCTTCGTCATCAGATTTGACGAACGGCTACCGCGACGCCCGACCACCGCGACGTCGTCTTCCGCGGAACGTTCACATTCTTTGAACCTTATACCCGAGGTAGGGGTTGTTGTTTTATTCTTTAATTATTCCATTTCTTGCTCGTGGATCGCATGTCTACGTGAGGCTTTTGAATATTTTATATAAGTGTTATTGTTAACGCGAGGGGGGCCGGACTGCACGAACACGGCCGAACCCCCCTCCATCGTTCTTGTTTATTCTTGCGGGTGGAAGCAAAGTGGCGTGGTGCCGTCGCACCACGTGGATTACCGTGCAATTATTTTACGCGGCGTCGTCGCGCCACGCCGAGGTAGAATCTTAAAGAACGCGACGCCGTTGCGCCGCGTTGAAAGGAATCAAGGCACGGAGAAAGGGGCGCGGTGCCGTCGCACCGCGCCGGACGACGAACACCGCGGCCGGTTCCGGGCCGCGGCGGGGCGAGGAGACAGCGGCCGGTTCCGGGCCGCGGCGGAAGAGAAGACCGGCGGCCGGGCCGCCGGCGTCGGAAGCCGAAAGGGGGACCGGAATTTCCGGTCCCGTTAGAGAAAACCGGCCGGCCGGATACCTTTAAAACCAGGGTAATTAATCCCCCGGCCACCTCATAAAAACCCCCCACTTTATGAGGGGGGCGGTTCTTTGAAGGGAGGGGGGCAGCCGGCCCCCCCGGTTCCGCACCAGCAGGCCCCCCACGTGGGGGGGGGGGGGCTTTTAAAATAACGGCGCGGCTATGCCGCGCCGCCTCTTGGAAAAGCGGGGGATTTGATTCCCCCGCGCGGCCTCCTTGCGGCGACAGCCGCGTGCGGCCCCTCGCGGCGCCAGGCCGCCGCGGCCCGCCGCGCCGCCCCAGGGGGGTCGGGCCGGGTCGGCCCGGACCCGGACCCCCCCGTTTCGAACAAGAATCAGTTTTTGGCCCATAACATGAGCCTCGGACCTCCGATCGACGAACCGTCAGCGGAAACGCGATCCTTGGATTGAGACGGTCGTTTCGGTATATCGCACTCAAGGTTTCAGATTACGTTGAGTTCGGCCGGGTTGGTTCGTTCACGAAACCAACCGGGCTTTCGGGGCGGAAACGCTCATATCTTGAGCTACGAACGTCCGATTGACGCACCGTCAGTCGCGTTGTGTTCCTCTTAGTGAGACGGATCTTTTGGCATACTCCGCCCGAGGTTTGGACGCAGGTGGAGTATGGTCGGGTTGGTTTTGCCTTAAAAACAAACCGGGCCCCAGAGACGAAAATGCCAATAACTCTCAGACCGGGCGTCCGATCGACGCGCCGTCTGTTGCGTTGAGTTCCTTTTGACGATACGGAAATTTTGGATACATCAACTCTGGTCTTTGTGACAGTTGATGTATCAGCCTCTCGGCTCGGGGAGCGGACCCTCCGAACGAGCTAGCTGTGTGCGGGAACCCTAGTGCTGGCTGCGACTGTTCTACTGCTACTACTGCTACTGTGACTGCGACGATGACAGTACAGAGATCCTGTGTGGATTCGACGACGACGACTTCAGCACTCAGTGATCCTACGTGGATCGGCGCTACAGGTCCTGTGTGGGCCCGATCCTGTGTGGGTCCTCGCGCTCAGCGGTTCTGTGTGAGCCAGCGCCTACAGGTCCTGTGTGGGCCCGATCCTGTGTGGGTCTTTGCGGGGGTTTGTTACCTATCGATCCTTCGTGGGTCCGACGACTTAGATGGATCAGTGATCATCTTTATCGTCCTTGAAGAAGTATACCTGTGTGAGCTGAATCCTATTGCTTTCCTGTGTGGATTGTGTTGTGCAATCCTGTGTGGTTTATGTTTTTCTTTCCTATGTGGAATACGTATACTTTCCTGCATGGACTGAGTTGTACTTGGGCTCGGAGGTTGGAGCGTATTTTAATTGATGACTTAGGCATATGTATGAGCATATACTTAAGCAGTGTCGGTTGTTACTTCGTGATTGTACTTTTCTTCGTGGTTTATCCTTTGTGGATTTGAGAGACCTTCAGGGGTCTCGGGGTCCCTACTGAGTAGCTTATACTCACCCCTGCACGGGCTTCGCCCGCACTACGTTGTGTTGGTTGCAGACGACGGACAGCGTTGACCTTAGCTGAGGCTTGTAGAGCGGGACGGTACCCGGAGGTGGACCACTGGGCGGGACGTGCACGGAGCGGACGGCGGGACCCGTGGAGCAGAGGAGCTATCTGTACCCACCCTTCAGGTGGGATTTCTAGTGGACAGCTCGGTGTAGCGGCTTTTACTTTTCAGTTGTTGTTTTCCCTTTCGAGTTGTACTTTACTTTCAGTTTGGGTTTGTATTCTGGCCCATTTACCTTTCCGCACTTTCAGTCGTACTCTGCTTTGTTTAGTGTTTACTTTCCGCTTGTTTACTCTGTGGTGTGTGTTTACTTTTCAAAGGCAATGCCTTCCCTTTTTACCGGGATTTTCGCCTTGGTGCTAGTCGCCAGCCCCTGGCCTATGGAAGGCGGGCTTGGGGCAGTCCCGGCACGGACCCCGAGGGCGGGTTGTGACAAATTGGTATCAGAGGAGTTCGGTTCTACCGTGAACTCTGATCTTTTCTATGTGAAGAAATAATGTTTAGCGTATTGAGTTTGGATATCAGTACAGGGAGTCCAGTGTTGGTGCGGCGGCCGACGTATCCGTACACCAGGACCCTGACTTCTGATTTCCGACTTAATGCACGAAAACATTGATTGCGTGTGTGTTTCAAAGTTTTCTTTGTGATTACTTATATCAGCTCACCAGGTATACTGTTCTGACCGTGGCGCACCTGTTTCCTTTTCAGGATGGCCCCACGACGGCAGCCAGCTAGGGTTCTGAGAGTCGAGTGTGACGACAGCCCACCGAGCGACGAGGCCTCGGTGCAGGGCCCTTTTCCAGTAGTGGCACCGGCGGTAACTTTACCCGCCGATCCCCCGATGCTTCCAGCAGAAGCCGCTGACGATGCACGTCGCCTCAGCGCACTGCATGAGTTTCAGCGCCAGCGACCGCCCAGGTTTCGTGGGGAGACGGATCCCCAGGCAGCAGAGGACTGGCTGGAGGCAGTGGTTCGAGTGTTTAGGCTAGTGAGGACACCAGCAGACCTCATGGTGATCCTCGCTGCGAGCCTACTACACGCAGCAGCAGGATGATGGTGGAGCTTGATGCTCCAGGTGCACGATGAGGCATCTCTACTTTGGACGGACTTTGAGAGCCTCTTCCGCTCGGAGTTCGTCCCAGCCACCCTTCGTGCGGTGCGTATCCAGGAGCTTCTACAGCTGCGGCAGGGCAGCATGACGGTCGCTCAGTACTCGGCGAGATTTACCGATCTCTCGCGCTACTCGACCGACATGGTACGGGACCCATTCTTCCAGGCCCGGACCTTCGAGCAGGATTTGATACACGAGATCAGGGCATCGCTGATCTCCCTCAGCATACCGACTCAGACAAGAGTACTGGAGCGGGCTCTTCTGATCGAGAGCTTCCTTGCTGAGTCTACACCAGCACAGAGACCCACTGCAGGGCGACACGTGGCAGAGTCATCTGCAACAGGCAGTCGACGGATGACTCATGGGTCCAGATAGACCAGACCTTCGGGCAGACGATCTCAGGGCACTGGCTCAGCAGTGCGGGGCACACAGCGCAGAGCCAGTCTTACGAGAGAGAGATAGTGCTACTAGTGCGGCGGGCAGGGCCACATGGCTCGTGACTGCCCGACCCGTCATGTCGAGGAGCAGCAGACAGTTGATGGACCACCGAGGCAGAGGCAGAGGGTCGACCGTGGCGGTCCGTAGAGAGGAGGTGGACGAGGCAGAGGAGCTGGGCGAGCAGCTGGTGGTGGCAGACGCTTTGAGGCTCTACCACCACCACCACCAGGAGGTCCACCCCGACCATAGGGAGCTAGCGGGCAGCGACAGGCTCAGCTCCAGGCAGCAGAGGCCTACGACCACGGCACACCCGAGATGATTCGAGGTACTATCTGTGTCTATTCCACCCTTGCTGCAGTTCTTATAGACATAGGAGCGAGTCATTCTTTCATAGTCGCTGCCCTTGTTCGGAGCTCGGAGATTCCGATAGAGCCGTTGGCTCGATCCTTACGGCTAGAGACTCCTACGGGAGCAGACTCGACGATTACGCACCGGTGCCGGCAGTGTGAGCTTACTCTAGGAGGAGAGAGCTTCGGCTGGGATCTTCTTGTAGCAGCGTCGAGGCCTTACGACATCATCTTGGGCATGGATTGGCTGTCTACGGTCCATGCACAGATTAACTGTTTTAGGCGCAAGGTGCGTTGTGTACGCACCGACGGGAGCAGGTTCACCTTCACCGGCGAGAAGGGAGCCTTAGCAGCACAGGATGGACTTCCGCGGAGGAGAGGACAACCCATCACTCATCAGTTGGCTAGCCTTATCCTTGGAGCAGTTGACGTGCGGAGTCCTGGTTTTCCTGCAGTGGTGGATCAGTTTGCGGAAGTTTTTCCCGACGACGTCCCAGGGCTACCTCCTCGCAGAGAAGTAGACTTTTATATTGACTTGTACCCCGGGACAGCCCCGATATCCACTCTAGCATATCGGATGGCCCCCGCCGAGCTTCGAGAGCTACGGGTACAGTTGGAGGACTTGCAGGGCAAGGGATTCATCCGACCCAGTGTTTCACCCTGGGCTTCCCCGATATTGTTCGCCAAGAAGGAGGACGGGAGCTTGCGACTTTGTGTTGACTATCGTCGCCTGAACCAGGTGATAGTGAGGAACAAGTATCCGCTACCGAGGATTGATGACCTCTTTGATCAGCTCAAGGGAGCACGGTGGTTCTCGAAGATAGACCTCAGGTCAGGCTATCATCAGCTCAGAGTCAGAGACGAGGATGTGCAGAAGACGGCCTTCAGATGTCGGTATGGCCACTATGAGTTCTTGGTTATGCCTTTCGGTGTAACCAATGCTCCAGCAGTGTTCATGGCTCTCATGAATAGGATCTTTCAGCCATACCTCGATCGGTTTGTCGTGGTATTCATCGACGACATTCTGATTTACTCTACGACAGAGGAGGAGCACGCTTATCACTTGCGAGTTGTTCTTGACACACTCCGAGAGAACCAGCTTTATGGTAAACTCTCGAAGTGCCAGTTCTGGATAGGTGAGGTCCACTTTTTGGGACACGTTATCTCTGAGGCGGGAGTTGCAGTGGATCCCGCGAAGATTGAGGCTGTGTTAGCATGGGAGCCACCGAGGAGCGTGACTGAGGGTCGGAGTTTCTTGGGACTAGCTGGATACTATCGGAGATTCGTTCCAGACTTCTCTAGAGTTGCAGCATCACTCACAGCTTTGACGAAGAAGGGGAAACCCTTCGTGTGGTCAGACAGATGTCAGCAGAGCTTCCAGGAGCTGAGACAGAGATTGACTAGCGCACCTATCTTGAGGTTGCCTGAGGAGGGAGTAGGGTACGTAGTCTACTGTGATGCATCAGGGACCGGACTCGGATGTGTTCTAATGCAGGAGCGGGCCGTGATCACCTATGGATCATTTCAGTTGAGGCCGCATGAGAAGAACTACGCTACCCATGACCTGGAGTTCGCAGCAGTGGTCTTCGCTCTGAAGACATGGCGACACTATCTGATGGGCGAGCACTTTACAGTCTTTCCCGATCATCAGAGTCTCAGGTATATCTTCTCGAAGAAGGACCTGAACCTGAGACAGTGGCGATGGCTCGAGTTCCTCCAGGACTATGACTTTGATATAGTCTATACTCCTGGGAAGGGGAACGTAGTAGCCGATGCCCTCAGCAGGAGGACGGGCATTCAGCTACTCAAGGAGGCGACGGAGCAGCTAGCCTCTTTGCAGATATCCTTCGTGGATAGAGATGGAGCAGCCTTTCTTCAGTCTCTCACAGTCACTCCTCCACTACTGCAGCGAGTCAGGGAGGCACAGCATGGGGACGCTGACTGTGAGACACGGCGTGCACAGATATCCTCGGGACAGGCACCTGATGGTTTCTCCCTTGGAGCAGAGCACGACATCCTTTTCAGAGGACGTACCATGGTACCAGTAGCTTTGCGAGAGGAAGTGCTGAGAGAGTTTCACACTTCTCCTTTGGCGGTACATCCTGGAGTGGCGAAGATGTACCAGGACCTCAGACGACAGCACTGGTGGCCAGGCATGAAGAAGGCAGTAGCAGAGTTCGTTTCTCGATGCCTTACCTGCCAGCAGGTGAAGGCAGAGCATCAGGTACCAGCAGGCTTGGTACAGCCCTTGGAGGTTCCGGAGTGGAAGTGGGACGGCATATCTATGGACTTCGTGACTGGACTTCCACGCACTTCCAGAGGTCACGACTCCATCTAGGTGATTGTTGACCGACTCACCAAGTCGGCACACTTCTTACCCATCAGAGAGCAGGGCTCAGTGAAGAGCATGGGACGTCTCTACGTTCAGGAGATTGTGCGGCTCCACGGCGTGCCATCATCTATCTTTTCCGATCGAGATGCCCGCTTTACTTCCCGGCTTTGGAAGGGGTTACAGGAGGCGTTCGGGACGCAGCTACATCTTAGCACAACCTTTCACCCTCATACGGATGGTCAGACGGAGAGGACCATTCGGACACTCGAGGACATGCTCCGTGCCTGTGTCCTCGACTTTGGTCGTAGCTGGGAGGACCACCTACCCTTGGTGGAGTTCGCGTAAAACAACAGCTACCACTCCACCATCGGGATGGCACCGTACGAGGCGTTGTACGGCCGACCATGTAGATCTCCTTTGTGCTGGACAGACCCTGGGGAGTCAGCACTGGTGGGACCGGAGATGGTCCAGGCCACGACAGAGAAGGTCCAGGTCATCCAGGAGCGGATGAGGACAGCTCAGAGCCGGCATAAGTCATATGCTGACAGGAGGCGGAGGCCACTGGAGTTCGAGGATGGCGACCACGTCTTCTTGCGGGTCTCACCTCGACGTGGTATTCGGAGATTTGGCCGAGGCGGCAAGTTATCTCTGCGCTTCATCGGACCTTTCCATATTCTCAGCAGGATTGGTGAGGTGGCTTATCGCCTGGCTCTACCACCTCAGTTGCACCGGGTGCACGACGTTTTCCACGTATCTCAGCTGAGGAGATACGTGCACGACCCGACGCACATCTTTGACCATGGGGACCTTGACGTTGACGATGGGGCAACTTTTACGGAGGTCCCGGTGGAGATAGAGGATCGACAGGAGCGGGTCCTGCGTGGGCGATCGATTCCTCTTGTGCGCATCAGATGGCAGCACGGGAATCTCCAGGAGAGCACATGGGAGCGGGAGGCTCAGATGCGTGCTCAGTACCCTCTTTTGTTTCCCTAGGTTTTGATGTATCTTTACGGGGACGTAAAGCCCTGAGGTGGGAGTAATGTAAAGACCCGTAAAATTCAAGGGAAATTTTTTCATAATTTTCTTTAGAATTTTACAAGAGCGCGGTTTCAGACAGCACCTGATTCCGAGACCCGGAGTGCCCGGAATTAATTTCCGAAGTTTGGCTCGGGTACGTTCAGTGAACGAACGAGCGGGAATTCCTAAGTTTTGATCCGGTGCTCGGAATTGAAATCCGAGGGCACCGATGAACTCGCAGCGCCGATATTCGCTTAAAGAGACCTTTTCGGGAGTTGCGTTTGTTGCGGGTTGAAAGTTAGTTTTGGGGTTTTTTTTGTTTGAGTTAAATAAAATTGTGTAGAACAATTTTATTATAACTTGTAAAAACCTATCAAAGGAGGTTGGAAGTGGGACCCACACCCACTTAACCTCCCTTGGAAGGATTAAGTGTGGTGGGGCCCACACGAACCCCTAATCCTTTCAAATTCTCTCAACTTGCTTAACCCCTAATTAAATGACTTGAGTTACTTTTAATTATGGGAGTTAAACCTTTTGAATTTCAAACTTTTGAAATTCTAACGTGTTATGTGATAATAAAATAAGATGTTGTCTTATTTTATTTTGGGGGTTATTTGTTTGTCTTCTTGAGAGGTGGAGAGCTTTTCCTTCTTCTCCTTCAACTCTGACGAGGAACTCGAAGAACGTTCATCTTGACGAAGAACGTTCAAGCTCCGACGAAGAACGCCGCACCTCCATTCTTCGTTTACCGTGTCAACGAAAGGGGACGCCACTTCTTCCTCGGACAACCTTCGTCGGCGTACAAGTTTCACCAACGACGTGTCTCTTCGAACGCATCCCTTCGTCATCAGATTTGACGAACGGCTACCGCGACGCCCGACCACCGCGACGTCGTCTTCCGCGGAACGTTCACATTCTTCGAACCTTATACCCGAGGTAGGGGTTGTTGTTTTATTCTTTAATTATTCCATTTCTTGCTCGTGGATCGCATGTCTACGTGAGGCTTTTGAATATTTTATATAAGTGTTATTGTTAACGCGAGGGGGGCCGGACTGCACGAACACGGCCGAACCCCCCTCCATCGTTCTTGTTTATTCTTGCGGGTGGAAGCAAAGTGGCGTGGTGCCGTCGCACCACGCGGATTACCGTGCAATTATTTTACGCGGCGTCGTCGCGCCACGCCGAGGTAGAATCTTAAAGAACGCGACGCCGTTGCGCCGCGTTGAAAGGAATCAAGGCACGGAGAAAGGGGCGCGGTGCCGTCGCACCGCGCCGGACGACGAACACCGCGGCCGGTTCCGGGCCGCGGCGGGGCGAGGAGACCGCGGCCGGTTCCGGGCCGCGGCGGAAGAGAAGACCGGCGGCCGGGCCGCCGGCGTTGGAAGCCGAAAGGGGGACCGGAATTTCCGGTCCCGTTAGAGAAAACCGGCCGGCCGGATACCTTTAAAACCAGGGTAATTAATCCCCCGGCCACCTCATAAAAACCCCCCACTTTATGAGGGGGGCGGTTCTTTGAAGGGAGGGGGGCAGCCGGCCCCCCCGGTTCCGCACCAGCAGGCCCCCCACGTGGGGGGGGGGGGCTTTTAAAATAACGGCGCGGCTATGCCGCGCCGCCTCTTGGAAAAGCGGGGGATTTGATTCCCCCGCGCGGCCTCCTTGCGGCGACAGCCGCGTGCGGCCCCTCGCGGCGCTAGGCCGCCGCGGCCCGCCGCGCCGCCCCAGGGGGGTCGGGCCGGGTCGGCCCGGACCCGGACCCCCCCGTTTCGAACAAGAATCAGTTTTTGGCCCATAACATGAGCCTCGGACCTCCGATCGACGAACCGTCAGCGGCAACGCGATCCTTGGATTGAGACGGTCGTTTCGGTATATTGCACTCAAGGTTTCGGATTACGTTGAGTTCGGCCGGGTTGGTTCGTTCACGAAACCAACCGGGCTTTCGGGGCGGAAACGCTCATATCTTGAGCTACGAACGTCCGATTGACGCACCGTCAGTCGCGTTGTGTTCCTCTTAGTGAGACGGATCTTTTGACATACTCCGCCCGAGGTTTGGACGCAGGTGGAGTATGGTCGGGTTGGTTTTGCCTTAAAAACAAACCGGGCCCCAGAGACGAAAATGCCAATAACTCTCAGACCGGGCGTCCGATCGACGCGCCGTCTGTTGCGTTGAGTTCCTTTTGACGATACGGAAATTTTGGATACATCAACTCTGGTCTTTGTGACAGTTGATGTATCAGCCTCTCGGCTCGGGGAGCGGACCCTCCGAACGAGCTAGCTGTGTGCGGGAACCCTAGTGCTGGCTGCGACTGTTCTACTGCTACTACTGCTACTGTGACTGCGACGACGACAGTACAGAGATCCTGTGTGGATTCGACGACGACGACTTCAGCACTCAGCGATCCTACGTGGATCAGCGCTACAGGTCCTGTGTGGGCCCGATCCTGTGTGGGTCCTCGCGCTCAGCGGTTCTGTGTGAGCCAGCGCCTACAGGTCCTGTGTGGGCCCGATCCTGTGTGGGTCTTTGCGGGGGTTAGTTACCTATCGATCCTTCGTGGGTCCGACGACTTAGATGGATCAGTGATCATCTTTATCGTCCTTGAAGATGTATACCTGTGTGAGCTGAATCCTATTGCTTTCCTGTGTGGATTGTGTTGTGCAATCCTGTGTGGTTTATGTTTTGCTTTCCTATGTGGAATACGTATACTTTCCTGCGTGGACTGAGTTGTACTTGGGCTCGGAGGTTGGAGCGTATTTTAATTGATGACTTAGGCATATGTATGGGCATATACTTAAGCAGTGTCGGTTGTTACTTCGTGATTGTACTTTTCTTCGTGGATTATCCTTTGTGGATTTGAGAGACCTTCAGGGGTCTCGGGGTCCCTACTGAGTAGCTTATACTCACCCCTGCACGGGCTTCGCCCGCACTACGTTGTGTTGGTTGCAGACGACGGACAGCGTTGACCTTAGCTGAGGCTTGTAGAGCGGGACGGTACCCGGAGGTGGACCACTGGGCGGGACGTGCACGGAGCGGACGGCGGGACCCGTGGAGCAGAGGAGCTATCTGTACCCACCCTTCAGGTGGGATTTCCAGTAGACAGCTCGGTGTAGCGGCTTTTACTTTTCAGTTGCTGTTTTCCCTTTCGAGTTGTACTTTACTTTCAGTTTGGGATTGTATTCTGGCCCATTTACCTTTCCGCACTTTCAGTCGTACTCTGCTTTGTTTAGTTTTTACTTTCCACTTGTTTACTCTGTGGTGTGTGTTTACTTTTCAAAGGCAATGCCTTCCCTTTTTACCGGGATTTACGCCTTGGTGCTAGTCGGCAGCCCCTGGCCTATGGAAGGCGGGCTTGGGGTAGTCACGGCACGGACCCCGAGGGCGGGTTGTTACATATATATTCTCTTTTAAAACCACTATATGTCTACTACAACCTCTTAGCTTCATATCAACATGAGTCTTCAATACAAGTAAATGTGGATAGAAAACATGTGGTGTTATTGTGCTTTCAGTCGCTCCTTGGGATCGGTTGGTTGATCCTTTAGATGGTTTTGAGCCATCATTTGTCACCCCTTCCATTTCTCCATCTATAATAAAATTCATTGGTACAGAACCTTTTTTCATTAATTGTTAAAGTTTTAGCATGAAAAAAGGAAATAAATACCAAATTGGCCACATGTAGTCTTACAAGTTGTGATGACCATGAAATGAATGTTCCAATAGCCTTTTCTACTGTATGAGTATCATTATCATCAACGGAATAGGTAGCTCTGCATTTGGCTCATGAGCTACAATAATCATCACTCTCAGATGATCGTTCAGAAGTGGTCTATTAAGCATTGTGTCATCTGTGATGTTGAACAATGTAGACCTCACCACAAGGTGATATGTGGGTGTTGATAGATACAAATGACAATCATTATCACCATGTATAAGATCCGTAGAGGAAAAGTATACATGTTTTTCTGATTCACATTTCAAGAGAATAATTATTAGAATATTGGTTACCACGGCTAAGACAACTCATTGAGGGGAATGGCTCGCCTCAATGCTGGTGGGGGTGGGGCGGGATCTTCATGCACTGGTTGTTCCTAAGTTGTGTCTTCTCCTTTATTCCCACCCATAAAAGATTATATAAAATCTCCCTGTCATTGTAATCGTTCTTCAAGGGTTTCTAGTTCTTTGCTCATTGTTTCAATGTTCCATATCTATCATCAGTTTTTTCTTCTCAAAATATTCTTAGGGTTTCACCCCAAACCCCACACCCCTGACATGACCGTATATTTATGGCTGCTTCAAAGCCGTCGATAATAGGTCTACATCCACTGTAGGAGTAGAAGATTCCTATGAGTGTCTGATATAAGAAAATAACTAATTATTTTTATGTTATTTCAATTTAAAATAAATATTGTTATCATGGAATCATACTTACACAAATTTCCCACACTATTTGTGTGTTATTGTCTACTAGATTCCCTTCCTTATTCACACAAGCCTCCTTCCAAAGAACATTTTATGGGATGGAAGTGTATTTGGTTTTGGAATCATAAATCTACATATAAACATAGATAGATAATTATGATATTGTTTGTTGGAACCTAACAATACTACTGTAAATTTAAAATATATACTGTTTTCTTTTCTAGTGAAGTGTACCCCATCCATGGTTTATGATAGGGGTATGTTGGTTTTGATGCAAGTTCCTTATTTTCATTATATTGTTTTTGTTTTATAAATTAAATATTGACAATAAAAGTGATGAATACATGTATCCTCAAACAACATATTATCACTCACAACGTACCTGAAACATCTCATCACCATGACGTCCAATAAATGCGTCCCATGCTTCTTGGGATATCAGGTGAGCGTAGAAAATGGGTGGGTACATGTTTATTTTACTTTTGGAATCTTTCCGGTGATATCTTGTTAAAATAGTGTGAAAACCTCGATTAATCTTTCCTGCAAGCCCTAGTACATAATCCTTGTGTGAATCGTCTAATATAAATGTATTCTATAAGAGATTGAGAAGAGTAAGAAATTGTTTCATTATTCTACTTTCAAGTCAATTAATGAAATAAATTCAAAATGTTACTGTAATTTCTTCCTAGATCACAACCTTCAGCCGGGACACAACATGGTCCTATGAATCTATGTCAATCAGAACACGTTTTCGAGTGAAAACTCCAATGAAACTACTAAACACAACCTTGTTGGGATTCACATGTTGGCCTTGTGCATTCCATATGACATAAAATTTGATTCATTTTATTTTATCATTATGAAATTTGGCTAACATCGTTAAACTACGACACACTTTTGTTTTCTGTGACGTCGATCCTTCATTCTAGACCATTTCATCGATATCAACATCATCTATATATTCATATGAATGGGTAGCAATGGAATGTGATGATGGTTGTTATACCTCATCACTTGGAGCAGCTGGAGCCGCAGCAGTAGGAGCAGTAGGAGCAGCAGGAGTAGTAGGAGAAACAACAGGAGTAGTAGTAGCCGCAGTAGTAGCTGCAACATCAGCTTGAGAGACTTGTTCAGCCTCAAGGTTAGAAGCACTAGAATATGCACAAGCCATTATCTGCAAAAAAAAATTTAATAGTTAAATTAGATTACATAAATTCAATAATGATAAGATAATAAAATGAGATAACAATATCTATATTACAAACAAAATATAACTAGTTTATTGAACTATCGTTCTTTTTTTTCAATTGATGAAGGGATTTGAAACCTCTATCGATTATCCAAATCCCTTAATTGTGGTCTCCTATAACATACATAACATCATATATATTGGTACCTCTCCTAAATGATTATTATGTACCACTGAAAGGATTGTCCTCAACTGAATTTTCATCGGAAAATTCAGTAGTTTTGGACGCTAACCGAACAATTGACCACATTCAGTTTGTGGGATCTGGAACATAAAAAACTTATACCGCTTGTGATTCCATTATAACCAATTCTTCTTTGTACCCTTCTTTACTAAAATCATCTTTCAAAAATCCTCATTCATCTATTATAAAACCACTATTGTTATTAACCCATTTTCATTAAAAAATCATCAATTGGAATGTCGTATAATCCAACTCCCATATTAGTTTGATAATGCTAAGGTATGACATATTTTAATAAATTGGATTTCTGTCCTTACTACCAGAAACATGCACCACATCAACCACTAGTGTAAATCCATTATTTTTCATGGTAATATCATCATCATTTTCATTTTTATAGAATGTATAATCATTAAATACATAACCGTTGTATGATAATACCAACACACTTGTTCCAGCGGCTAGACATTGAAGTCCTTCTGAAATTGAATTCTGATTTTTATCCAAATTCTTAAAAATATGGTCCTAAAACCATCCTACAAATTGGTGATTATGTGTATTTGATAACCATTTTTCAGCCCTTGATGGATTCAAATTCCTAATAATTTCATTGTGAGTTCCAATAAATGGAGAAACCTCCCAACTGTTATAAAAAACATAAATTTGGGCCTGCTACCGATGTGTAATGTTCATTGTCACAACATCTCTTCCAGAAATTCCCTCACCCTCAATGTGTTTAGTGTGGCAAGATTTTAGGAGACCAATGCTTTCTAAATTAAATATATATTCAGTAAAATATTCAATGGCTTCCTCAAAAATATATCGCTCCACTATACAACCTTCTGGCCAACTTAAATTTTTGACATACCCATTCAATATCTTCATATACCATTCAATAGGATACATCCATATATAGTGCACTGGAACACAAATATGAATCTCTCTCACCAAATGAATCATCAAATGAACCATCATATCAAAGAATGATGGTGGGAATAACATTTTTAATTCACATAATATGATGACAATTTCTTTTTCCATAGTTGGCAATTTCGCTGGGTCTAATACTTTCCTACATATAGCTTTGAAAAAGAAACAAAGTTTGGTTAACGTATGAAGAAAATTCTTGGGCAAAATGAAACGTAAAGCTATTGGAATTAGATCTTGCATCAAAACATTGAAGTCATGTGATTTTAAACCTTTTAACATAAAATCATTAATTGACACAATGTTCTTGATATTTGATGAATACCCCTCCAGAACCATTACATCATTGAAGAAGTAGAAAAACTGGTATCTATCCTCCCTAGAAAGAGTATAAGTAGGTGGAGGCAAAACATTTGATTTTTACCCTTCAAGGGAGCCGAATCTTCTTGTATTCCCTTGTCAACCATTTCCAACCATGACTTAATTCAATCCTTTGTCTTTTAAGGGGAATTTAGCAACGTTCTGATAAAAAGGTCACATAAATTTTTTCCACATGAATCACATCAAGAAAATATATGACATACAAACATTCCAGTATGGTAATTAAAAAAAAGAATATCTTTTTCCAACCGATTTTCATAAGGTTTTTCGAAAATGGTTTCCCAAAAATAGCGTTCACATATTTTACCTTCTCAAACAACTGATGACATGTTAGTGGAGATGGTGTCGTGTGTTGTTTTGGAATTCCATTAAATGATGTCGTCCATGATCAGAACTTATGCCGATGATGACGAAATCTACGATGTCCTAGAAACATAGATTTCAATGATTTTTTTAACCTAAATGATTTTGTATCTTCTTCGTACATGGGACACCCTTGGGTTCCTTTACATCTATAGACTGGATAATTTCCATAAGCAGGGAAATCATTTAATGTCCTAAATATGATCACTCTCAAATTAAATTTTCTACTTTTATAACCATCATACAACATAACACTTGAATCCCACAATAACTTCAAATCCTCGATCAAATGATCCAAATAAACATCAATATCATTCCTTAGTTGTTTTGGTCCTGATATAAGCATATAAAAAATAATGAATTTCCACTTCATCCATAACCAGGGTGGCAAGTTTTACTTTTCTAACATAACTGGCCATGCACTATGTGTGCTTGTTTGAAAACCAAAAGCATTTACTCCATCTCTAGATAACGCAAGACGTAGGTTTCTCGAATCTTTTCCAAATTCAAGATACTCATTGTCAATTTTCTTCCATTTAGGAGAGTCGTCAGGATGGCGTAATTTACCAACTTTATTTCTTTTATCTGCATGTCACGACAATTGTCTTTCATTTTCTTCACATCAATATAGACACCTAATCCTTGGAATGATTGGAATGTACCATACAAATTTTATAGGATTGGATTCATCATCTTTTATCGAGAAGCACCAAAATTTGGGAATTCTGTATGTTCTTTGTTCTCCTTGAGAAAAAATATAATGTCTTTCGACCAGGCATGTATTCCTTCATAAATTAGACCCATGGAGCGTAGCATTCGTTTAGCTTCATATGTCCATCTTGGGAGATCATTATCTTTAGTGAGCATGTCATTCATGAGAGCATGTAGTTCCGTAAAACTGACATAACTCAATCCATTTCTTGATTTCAATTTATACAACGTTGGTACAACTGAAATTGTTGTATACTTGGTGCCACTAGCATATAATGGCATCTTTTCACAACTCTGTAACTTCTCAAACAATTTTGGGAAATCACAGAGTTCATATTCAACTATCTTGGTCATTTACTCAATACGATCTTCATCATCATTGACATCTGTAATAACATCCTCCATACGGTCTTCTTCATTATCCATATTTGTATTCATATATGATGATCCATAAAACGCTGTTTTAACCCAGCTAGTCGCTATATTCGCTTTTTCTCTGTATTTATTCCAACATTTATAACTCTGATCTATTCCAGGACATATCAAATGATCTTCCAACTCCTCTGGAGTAAGTAGTCTAGAATAACCACAACGTAAACACAGACAAAGGATTTGAGAAGGATCCTTTCTTTGATCCTTTAAAAATTTGATGAACTCATTCACTATATTCTCGTAATCTATTTTCGAATGATTAGCATCCATCTAATAATTATTCATCTTCATCCTATTTGAATCTCAAATATTAGTGTTTTTGGTTCAAGTACAAAAAACTAGACTTCCATATACAGTAAAATAGAACCACTTCCTTCTAAAAATAAATAGTAATAGAGCGTAACAATTAATATTTATTCATCTTCATTAAATATAATTACTTTAGATTCATTATAGTTTCCTCAAATCACCCCAGAAAAAACACAAGAGTAATCATGAATGATACCTCTACCACTCCTAGGACTCCGCACTATATTCAATATCATCATGCCTAAATACCCATATATCCACACATACACATGTCACAAACACATAATAAACCATATCCACATCAGAACCAAAGTAGCAATATGGATTTAAATTATATTTCTCGACTCAAGTGGTGGTGTGTAAGAAATAATTAGAAAATATAATATGTATATAGTCACACATAAATCACAAACTGGTTTTAATAATCCATTAAACCCAAGGAAGGAGGCGTCATCGTTGGACACCACGGTAGTGATGAATTGATTGCAAACATTAACAGTCTCAATAACATATATATTGGGCCATAATACACATTTGTGTCTGTTGGAGGGGTTAGGGTGTATAAATCCATAAAACATAATCTTCCAGGTGAATTATATGATTATTATAGGGTTTTCTGTGTTATTTGACAACAAAAACAATGACATTATTCTTTTTCATTTCTTTGGCTAGGAAGTCTGATTTAACATAGGCACTAAGACCATGAGCATTAAATTTGAAGATAATAATGATGGGTGGGATAGGGCTCTGGAATTGGATATAGAGCTAATAACCTTATTGAAGTGGGAGGATGATCTCTCATTTAAGTCCCTTGATTTTGAACATGTTCATAATCCATTCTAGTTGGTTTGCATCATATGAGTGGGAGTTTAGGATCCAATGGGGTAGGGGAAGGATGGTTAATGAATCTTGGTGGATGGTGAGTGAGTTCTCTCGAGATCAATAAGTATTTGAAGCTAGATGATAGGCTCAATGCCAAGGGAGATAGAAAAAACACTTCTAAGTAGGGGCCTGGCTACTATAGAGAAGTAGTCAGTAACCTCAGTGAGGGAGAAGGAAAGATATGGATGCAGGGGTGGCAAGGCTAGAAATTTTGGTGGTCTAGGAATCATGCCATACAAGTGCACTGACAGACAAAGACACTTATATAGCATGAATGAATGAAGTGGGGAACCCCTCGATGAAAATAGTCTTCAAGCATTGGATGGCCTAGAAATGCATCAGAACCTGGTGGTTTTGTCCATAAATAAAAAGGTTATCCTTCATTCCTTACATTATGGTGACATGGTGTTGGATCTATGGGAATCAATGATACCTAGGAGGAATCTAGTGAAACTGAAATCCATGTTTGAAGGACCTTAAATATTTCATAAACATCGCTATGATAGTGTAAAATCTTTGATCACCATTGATGATGAATATATCAATCCTTCCACCAATACTAGGTTTATGAAGACATATTTTACATGAATAAAACAACCCTTTAGTCTGAGATATATTGATTTGAACTAAAAATCCAACATCCAAGTTATATGTTGTTTTGTGTGGTGTGGAGCTGCCAATAGCCCCTTCTCACATCAGGTCGTTATTTTTGCAAGACACACCAAAAACTCTGGGACACACACCATTTTGTCCATGAATCATGAACTTAAACATTTTTCATCCTATAACCATATTTCAAATGATGTAGGGACTCTATGGATGGAAAATTCACCTCACCCTCACTATACGTTCTAGTTGCATGATATGAAACTCTGTGACATTTTGGTAAAATATATTCTACCTTAAAATACATTATCCTAATCCTAATAACAAGATACTAAATGTGTGTCCAATTTTCTCATTTCATTAAGATAAAAAACATGGTTCATGTACATATTGTATGATATATAAATTTGAAATGAATTTATCATTAAACTGAGAGGGCTCCCTCTTTCTGATGCCGATAACTTAACACGCCATGTTGAAGAACTAAATAAGGATTGATTCCCATTTAATATCATGTGATATCAAGAGACTGAAAAAAATTATATCATTGGCTCAGCTCACTCATCGAATTACCTCAACACTTCCATCAATTAAAACATGTTTTCCTCTCACTCACGGATGCACTCAATCTATTAAAAAGTTGATTCAATCTATTAAAAAAACAAAATATTGTGGTCAACCATTTTTTAAAATATATATTTCTTTTTTATAAATGAAAAAATTCACATGGAATTCAATTTTCTTAACTTAATCTACTTTTATAAAAAGAACAACACACATATTAATAAATAAATTTTAAATAAAATATACCCATGTCAAACATTCCCCAATGATTCCACATTTTGATTTATAGTAAAAAAAACTATACTAATAGAAAATCCTAGAATAATGGAGTAATGATGAAGGAAAAACTAAATAATCAAGGTTAGATAAAAACTAAACTGTAGAAAATGTAAATAATAAAGGTACTCAATGGGAGTAACTCCTAATAAAAAAATCATCCATTAAAATTGTAACACCCCAGGATTTCATAGTGTGTTATTTCTTAAAAAATAATTCAATAACTTGCACTACACGCAACACCGAGTTCAATCACACCATGACGTACAAAAAAAGCCATTAAAAGAGGTCATGAATAGTATTAACAACATTTTGAACTTTATATAATCCTTATAATTTTAGAATCCCTATTATGAGTTTCTTAGTCATAATGCAAGAACAGATTCATTTTCAGTATTGCACTTTTATCAACTTTAATAGTGAAACCTTTTTAAATAAAATATTTTAAACTACCTGAATAAATTGGGACATCAAAAAAATTTAAAATGAAACATCCCAAGCTTCCACGGTACGCTTTCCTTTGAATAAAATAGTAGTGTGTGTTGTACGCAACCTTGAGTTCTAA
This sequence comes from Viscum album, assembly GCA_963277665.1. Taxonomy (NCBI): domain Eukaryota; kingdom Viridiplantae; phylum Streptophyta; class Magnoliopsida; order Santalales; family Viscaceae; genus Viscum; species Viscum album. The sequence continues at coordinate 1,214,273,269 of OY728146.1, read as the reverse complement.
CACACACCACAACCAATCAAACTAGCCGTCGTGAATAGTAATACCTACTTTTTGAAATCATATATATTCTATATTTCAAAATGGACTTCATTTTTGGATTCGGAATATCAAAATTAGCCTAGGGTGAAATTTTGGTACATTTCGGATAACTTTCATATTTTGATGAATAGTGAAAATTACTAAATTTTAATTAAAAACAACTTTTTTAATCAAAATAATTAATAGTGATAAATTGTGAATTTGAGTGGTTTTAAAGTATATTTAGAATATATTTTTACCATTTAATATAATTTTGGTCATTGGACATAATTTTACAATTAAACCGAACATAAACAAGTGTCAATCTTTTGATAGTTATTATCTCTTAAAAACACGCTTTTTGTTTTGACAGCGGGAATTAATTTTAAATTAATTTCTGCCACTTCTGTGTTTTGAATTTAGGAAAATGGATTCCATATTTGGAATCAGGATGTTCAAATTGTGTAAATAGGTAACTTTTATTTTTAGACATTTTGAATAATTACTGCGGTAAATATTTTATTTACCATGGTTAAGGGTAAATCCGGTAAATAAGGGTTAAAAAATAATATTATAATAATAGTAAATTAGCCTAAAACGTGTCTTAAACCTATTGGTTGATAAATGGTCGACCATGGGCATCTTTGGGTCTATTTTGGGACCCCATAGATCCACTTGTAAGTGATAATGACACATTATATTAATAAAGCTTAAATAAAAATAAAAATGGCATAAGCTAACATCTTTTAGAAGAACAATTTTTACATAGGGTTATACATGTTGGATTTTCTATTATAAATATTCATTAGAAAGATAAAAAGATTTCCTAAATAATGATATTTTATTTATAATTTTTAGACATTAAATAATTTATTTTATTTATGACACAATGATGATGCAGTAATTACTATAATAGTGAAAAATTAAAATAATTGATATTATAAATACCCAAATAAATATAATATGAAACTTTTAATGAATTAAAATAATTTTCTAGGATAATATGATATATTAGGATTTATTTAATTGACTTTTTTAGAAGTAATCAATCTGTTATGAGTTTCACAAAAATCAACTATTGAATAGTGTCAAAATTGACATAAAAGAGTTCTTAAAACAAATATTATATTATTAATTGATATTAAATTCCTAAAAATCTAAGGTTCGGCAAAGAGACTTATATTATGATAGGTTAATCATTAATGGACCACTTGGGGGTCTCTTGGATGTATATAGTAAGTTTATTAACCATATTATATAAAAATACAAAGAGACATTGTAAAAGTGAAACTAATTAACTTAGAGTTAATACTTAAAGATAAGGTTAATATAAGTACCCAAACCTGTCTAAATTCTATTGGATGAGTTGTTTTCGACCTATCCCCACCTCATCCTTTGAATAGTCAACTTTGGAGCCTTTAGAAACCGAATATTAATTTATTATAAATTAATATTTCTAGCTTTTCCAAAGGTGCCCCTCACCCCTCTTATAAAAGGGCACTCCTCCTTCTCTTTTCCTCACACCTCTCAAGCCACATGGCTCGTCCAAACTCTGCCCAACTAAGCTCCAAACATCCCTATCCTCCTCCTTGAAGCTTCCCCTTAGGCAGAAAGCATTTCAACAAGTCCTTTGGTTCCAACCAAAGTGAGTTACCTAAATTAAAGGTAACGTTTTCTCTTAAATTATTTTCATTTATTTTGCTTCTTCAACCCCCAAACTCTTTTTATTTCCTTTCTTTTGTAACAACACCAGTATCCTAAATATACTAGAATGTTTTTATAAGAAGGATTCAAACTACACATACACACAACTCCATCTAATGGATGATGAACATAATGTTTCTGTGGATGGCAAACTAACGCCTCACGAAACGATGATTGTTCAAATACATCTTACCACCTCTCATGGTGGCCATTATGATGGCACTGTAATTAAATATGATATTAATGATATATATTTTATATATAATCTTCTTTAATTCCATTTTATTTCATACCATTATTCGTTTCATGTTGTATATACATACGATAATTTCATTTGAGGAAGTGCGGACTACCGCCCCCTTAAAATGATATGACTCGTTCATACCACACATGGAACGTATAAAGGATGGTGTTAATGAACTTAAGTAACATATATAAAATATTATATTATACTGGAATAGTAATATACCTATGTATCATTTGTATTTGATTCTTTTAAAATGAAAATCAAATGGAAGTAGCGTTTGTGCGTACGTACGGACTGCCGTCTCCACGAACGCGATAAGATTCATTCTCCACCATATCCATTCAAGTCTTATTCTCATTTTGGGGTTAAAAATAATGTTAATATCATTCTGATTATGAATAAGATATAATCTATCCATTACAAACATGTCTTAAGTAACCAAACATTTAAGAAGAACGAATCGATTATCACCCGGAACGACGATAATACTAAGATATTATTAATAAAGCAATGTTAAAAGATCATATATGATATAATATTAATGTATATGATTCTTTTACAATTTAATAACAATTATTTCACCATTATACAGGAGGTTAACCTACCCCAACCAAGGAAAAGTTCAAGGTAAGGGTTATTTCACAATCTCTTCATTATCCGAGGTTGTTTATACGTAATAATCTACTAGGATCTCTATATCATCCACATCCATGTTTTCTTAAAAATGTATTTCAAAACATTTTTACTATTTACAAGAATATGGGTTAAAGTCATTTATACCCTTGTTTGACTTTTTATAAGAGGTTTATAAAGGAATCTTTCCGTCGTTTTCAAAACAAGGTCTTTTTTAACCTTTTCGACAGAATTGAGGTAAGAATGTTTTTTTTAACTTATACGGCGGGTGCGGTTATTTTACGCCGTTATAAAATCTTCAAAGCATTACTTACAAGCTTATAAGAATATTTTCAAAGAAAATGTTTTATTTTATATTGATCTTAAATGATTTCAAAATAAAAGGAGATATTTCTTTAAAAAGAATTTTGATTTCATCTATGTCAACATCCTTTGATGGATTTTAAGATTATTTGAAGTTGATTTATTATGATACAAAACATCTATATTGTATTGAAGGTTTTGTGATATGTTTGACTATGGATGTGCTATTTTTATACCATTCATAGTTTATGGTGAAATTATTGACATTTCGTAGGCTAGTTTTAATACGAATGTTTATGTTATGTTTAAACCTTTTCATATGGAAATGCATTGGACTTAATAAGTGACGGGTGGAGCCCGCTATAGCTCCTCGATGCATCGGTAGGTCTCATGAGAGAAACTAGTGTCTTGGCACAAGGCCTTGACAAAATCTTATTTGTAGTCTTGGCACGAGGCCTTGGCTATGTGGTTATGATAGTCTGGCATTATGCATTCCAACATTATGAAAGTGGTTATTGATTTTTGCATGTGATTATTCGATTAGTAGAATATCCATGTGAAAGAGTAAATGTAATTATTTCATTTTACATTTGCCATACTATGTTGAAGTTCAATTTTAAAAGGCTTTTGTTTTAGTAATTCATTGCCTTAAATGTTTATGCTTATTTTGAATGTTCCGCTATATTGTTATCCTTACTGGGCATTTGAGCTCACCCCTTTTCTATGTTTTATTTTTCCCAGGTAGTGAAGAAGTAAATTATGAATGACTTGCAGGGATATTATGAGGGGTTAATAGTGTGGATATGAAGACTTTGTTGTTGTAGTAGTTTTTCACTTTGAAATGTAATGTAAAACTTTATGATTATATCTAGTGTTTACAAGGCTACTAAACCAATCGGTCTTTCGAGATTTGATCTTCTTGTGATCATGCCAATGTTATGTAATTAATGCACCGACTCTGGGTAGCTGGGGTCGGGGCGTTACAGTTGGTATCAGAGGAAGTTTAGTACAAACCTTGGAAGCTAGATTTAGATAAACTCTGATTAGAGCACGTAGACCTAAGATGAACTTTGAGGATTAGTATAGAAGAACTTCCTAGAATTTTGGTATTGTAGAGATTTTGTGAGTTTTCCGAGCAATACATCCCTGTCTGGATACGAGCAGGTAGAGGCGGCTCTGGCACAGATGTACCTAGGGGTAAAACCCGAAAACACCGCTTTGAGCTAGACTCGAACGGGAACTGGTGCACGACAACGGGCCTTGCTGCACTATTGGTTATGACACTCCCGGGGGATATGCTTAGGATAACTCTCATTTTCATTACAAATCATTTTGAAGGGATTATGAGTATATACTTCCTCATAGAAAACATTCTTATGATTATGGATTATATCCATAAATAGTTCAATTTATGTTAAGTGTTTTATAAGTATGGGATTATGTATTTTGATTCATAAACTGATCTAGTTTATGCCATTGTTTAGAAATGGCGCCCAGTAGAAGGAATGAGAACTCCAGAAATGCACATGATCCAAAGAGAAGGAATGATCATATCTTTCATGGTCTTAAGCTAGAATTGATAAGAGAAATAGTCTCCCATGTATTATCATCATATGAAGAAATAATATCATGTGTTGATAAGATAAGTAAAGAGTTTACTGAGTCCTATGGATTTGAAGGGAAGCAAGAGAAGAAAAGGATGGAAGAGAGAAAATTGGATAAAGGGAAGAGGGAAAAGAAGAATTTTCCCATATGTGGTAACTGTGGGAAGAAACACCCTGGAACTTGCCTGAAAGGAATGGGAGTTTGTTATAAGTGTGGAGGAAAAGGGCACAAAGTACGTGACTGCAAGGGTGAGAAAATGGTTTCAAATGTACAATGCTTCATTTGCAAGGAGTTTGGACACTACGCGAACCTATGCCCCAGTCATCAGACTATGCCGCAAATGATGCTATTGGATAATAATCAAGTTATGATACTACCACAGATGAAGAGGAATGATTAGAGTTCTTATGTTGATTATGTCAATTGAGTGTTGTGTCAACAATGTACTTGTTATTATGGAGTATATAAGGATTGTACTGCAGTACTATTTCATTAAGGACTTGAGATTGTGTGGAACAAAGAAAAGTGACTCAATAGCAGGATAAATTTTTGGAAAATATATGGTTGAGAGAAAGATAAACCATAATATGGTTCTGATACCGAGTTAGTGATTTTAGAATAATACATGATTGATTTGGATAAATTATGTTGGATATTCTTGACTACCTTGAAACTGATTAATGATTTGTATATTCCATCATTTTTTTTGGGGTTTAAAACATTTTTGGATTGATGAAGTATATCCAGCATTCTATATGGAATAGGGGAGCATGAATGTAATCAATAAGGAATATGGTAATTCAAGATGTTTCAGTTTATTAAAAGAATAAAAGATGAAGGTATTCATATGCTATTACGGGGTAAAAAGGATCTATATTATGTTTACCTTCCTTATAAATGTTGGACTGTGAGTTTGGATAGAAGTATTTTGGATAGTTCTAGTTTGGATTATTTTGGATTACCATAAAAGGACAACCCGGAGGTCGGGCGGCAACCCGTCGCGTCCGGCAAGGCTGCGAGACTTGAACCTGCAACCGAAGGGCGACAAGGGTGTATCACCTACGACTGGCCCACGAGATGTCTTGGATTAAATAATGTTGTTTTTTTTAAAGATCTGGTAGATGAATTATAAATTCATTTTTTTGGAACCCTGTACGAATAGTATAAATAAAAAAAATTACATTCTATTATCTTTTAGAGTGAAAGATGAGTTTGTGGTAGAAATTTATTAATGGATAAAACTCTAATTATAAAGTAAGTATATCTCCTTATGATCTTAGCCAATCTCATAAATATATTCCTAAACATTAATAAAAGGAACTTAGAACAAAAATGTTGTCCTAGATGGTACCTTAAATCATCACTAATTCATGGCTTTGGGATTGTTGGCCTTTTCATAGCCATGTTCTCTACCACTCTCCATCAGATAATTGATGGTTAGATTTCTCTTCCATATCCATATTTTCCTACATAGAACCCTAGTATGTGTTATTTTCGGTAATATTCATACTTTCCACTCTTTATTTTAAATAGAGGCCTCATTAATTCATTTTTCGATGTGGTATTTCAACTAAGATATTTTGAAACGTCAAAAATGTGTTATCCTACTACCCTATGTTTTGTTGAACCGATGGTATTTCAAATCATCATAGATTGATGAATTTAAGGACCTCAATTATACACTTGTTTGTGATTGATGATCTCAATCACTACCTATAAATATTTACGTTTTTCCTCCAATTATATGTCTCTAATTGCCACCAATGTTCTCCTAATCGAGATCATAATTTGTTGGTGACTCTTTCATTTCTCTTTTCCTCATATTAAGACTAAATTTTAGTAACCTAATTTCCGATGTGGGTTTTCCCACAAAGATATTTTCTATTTTCAACCTTTTATTTTTGAAGAACAATTTCAAATTGCGAGGACGCAATTTATTGAAGGAGGGGAGAATGTAACACCCCAGGATTTCATAGTGTGTTATTTCTTAAAAAATAATTCAATAACTTGCACTACACGCAACACCGAGTTCAATCACACCATGACGTACAAAAAAAAGCCATTAAAAGAGGTCATGAATAGTATTAACAACATTTTGAACTTTATATAATCCTTATAATTTTAGAATCCCTATTATGAGTTTCTTAGTCATAATGCAAGAACAGATTCATTTTCAGTATTGCACTTTTATCAACTTTAATAGTGAAACCTTTTTAAATAAAATATTTTAAACTACCTGAATAAATTGGGACATCAAAAAAATTTAAAATGAAACATCCCAAGCTTCCACGGTACGCTTTCCTTTGAATAAAATAGTAGCGTGTGTTGTACGCAACCTTGAGTTCTAACACACACCACAACCAATCAAACTAGCCGTCGTGAATAGTAATACCTACTTTTTGAAATCATATATATTCTATATTTCAAAATGGACTTCATTTTTGGATTCGGAATATCAAAATTTTCCTAGGGTGAAATTTTGGTACATTTCGGATAACTTTCATATTTTGATGAATAGTGAAAATTACTAAATTTTAATTAAAAACAACTTTTTTAATCAAAATAATTAATAGTGATAAATTGTGAATTTGAGTGGTTTTAAAGTATATTTAGAATATATTTTTACCATTTAATATAATTTTGGTCATTGGACATAATTTTACAATTAAACCGAACATAAACAAGTGTCAATCTTTTGATAGTTATTATCTCTTAAAAACACGCTTTTTGTTTTGACAGCGGGAATTAATTTTAAATTAATTTCTGCCACTTCTGTGTTTTGAATTTAGGAAAATGGATTCCATATTTGGAATCAGGATGTTCAAATTGTGTAAATAGGTAACTTTTATTTTTAGACATTTTGAATAATTACTGCGGTAAATATTTTATTTACCATGGTTAAGGGTAAATCCGGTAAATAAGGGTTAAAAAATAATATTATAATAATACTAAATTACCCTAAAACGTGTCTTAAACCTATTGGTTGATAAATGGTCGACCATGGGCATCTTTGGGTCTATTTTGGGACCCCATAGATCCACTTGTAAGTGATAATGACACATTATATTAATAAAGCTTAAATAAAAATAAAAATGGCATAAGCTAACATCTTTTAGAAGAACAATTTTTACATAGGGTTATACAGGTTGGATTTTCGATTATAAATATTCATTAGAAAGATAAAAAGATTTCCTACATAATGATATTTTATTTATAATTTTTAGACATTAAATAATTTATTTTATTTATGACACAATGATGATGCAGTAATTACTATAATAGTGAAAAATTAAAATAATTGATATTATAAATACCCAAATAAATATAATATGAAACTTTTAATGAATTAAACTAATTTTCTAGGATAATATGATATATTAGGATTGATTTAATTGACTTTGTTCGAAGTAATCAATCTGTTATGAGTTTCACAAAAATCAACTATTGAATAGTGTCAAAATTGACATAAAAGAGTTCTTAAAACAAATATTATATTATTAATTGATATTAAATTCCTAAAAATCTAAGGTTCGGCCAAGAGACTTATATTATGATAGGTTAATCATTAATGGACCACTTGGGGGTCTCTTGGATGTATATAGTATGTTTATTAACCATATTATATAAAAATACAAAGAGACATTGTAAAAGTGAAACTAATTAACTTAGAGTTAATACTTAAAGATAAGGTTAATATAAGTACCCAAACCTGTCTAAATTCTATTGGATGAGTTGTTTTAGACCTATCCCCACCTCATCCTTTGAATAGTCAACTTTGGAGCCTTTAGAAACCGAATATTAATTTATTATAAATTAATATTTCTAGCTTTTCCAAAGGTGCCCCTCACCCCTCTTATAAAAGGGCACTCCTCCTTCTCTTTTCCTCACACCTCTCAAGCCACTTGGCTCGTCCAAACTCTGCCCAACTAAGATCCCCACATCCCTCTCCTCCTCCTTGAAGCTTCCCCTTAGGCAGAAAGCATTTCAACAAGTCCTTTGGTTCCAACCAAAGTGAGTTACCTAAATTAAAGGTAACGTTTTCTCTTAAATTATTTTCATTTATTTTGCTTCTTCAACCCCCAAACTCTTTTTATTTCCTTTCTTTTGTAACAACACCAGTATCTTAAATATACTAGAATGTTTTTATAAGAAGGATTCAAACTAAAAATACACACAACTCCATCTAATGGATGATGAACATAATGTTTCTGTGGATGGCAAACTAACGCCTCACGAAACGATGATTGTTCAAATACATCTTACCACCTCTCATGGTGGCCATTATGATGGCACTGTAATTAAATATGATATTAATGATATATATTTTATATATAAGCTTCTGTAATTCCATTTTATTTCATACCATTATTCGTTTCATGTTGTATATACATACGATAATTTCATTTGAGGAAGTGCGGACTACCGCCCCCTTAAAATGATATGACTCGTTCATACCACACATGGAACGTATAAAGGATGGTGTTAATGAACTTAAGTAACATATATAAAATATTATATTATACTGGAATAGTAATATACCTATGTATCATTTGGATTTGATTCTTTTAAAATGAAAATCAAATGGAAGTAGCGTTTGTGCGTACGTACGGACTACCGTCTCCACGAACGCGATAAGATTCATTCTCCACCATATCCATTCAAGTCTTATTCTAATTTTGGGGTTAAAAATAATGTTAATATCATTCTGATTATGAATAAGATATAATCTATCCATTACAAACATGTCTTACGTAACCAAACATTTAAGAAGAACGAATCGATTATCACCCGGAACGACGATAATACTAAGATATTATTAATAAAGCAATGTTAAAAGATCATATATGATATCATATTAATGTATATGATTCTTGTACAATTTAATAACAATTATTTCACCATTATACAGGAGGTTAACCTACCCCAACCAAGGAAAAGTTCAAGGTAAGGGTTATTTCACAATCTCTTCATTATCCGAGGTTGTTTATACGTAATAATCTACTGGGATCTCTTTATCATCCACATCCATGTTTTCTTAAAAATGTATTTCAAAACATTTTTACTATTTACAAGAATATGGGTTAAAGTCATTTATACCCTTGTTTGACTTTTTATAAGAGGTTTATAAAGGAATCTTTCCGTCGTTTTCAAAACAAGGTCCTTTTTAACCTTTTCGACAGAATTGAGGTAAGAATGTTTTTTTTAACTTATACGGCGGGTGCGGTTATTTTACGCCGTTATAAAATCTTCAAAGCTTTCCTTACAAGCTTATAAGAATATTTTCAAAGAAAATGTTTTATTTTATATTGATCTTAAATGATTTCAAAATAAAAGGATATATTTCTTTAAAAAGAATTTTGATTTCATCTATGTCAACATCCTTTGATGGATTTTAAGATTATTTGAAGTTGATTTATTATGATACAAAACTTCTATATTGTATTGAAGGTTTTGTGATATGTTTGACTATGGATGTGCTATTTTTATACCATTCATAGTTTATGGTGAAATTATTGACATTTCGTATGCTAGTTTTAATACGAATGTTTATGTTATGTTTAAACCTTTTCATATGGGAATGCATTGGACTTAATAAGTGACGGGTGGAGCCCGCTATAGCTCCTCGATGCATCGGTAGGTCTCATGAGACAAACTAGTGTCTTGGAACAAGGCCGTGACAAAATCTTATTTGTAGTCTTGGCACGAGGCCTTGGCTATGTGGTTATGATAGTCTGGCATTATGCATTCCAACATTATGAAAGTGGTTATTGATTTTTGCATGTGATTATTCGATTAGTAGAATATCCATGTGAACAAGTAAATGGAATTATTTCATTTTACATTTGCCATACTATGTTGAAGTTCAATTTTAAAAGGCTTTTGTTTTAGTAATTCATTGCCTTAAATGTTTATGCTTATTTTGAATGTTCCGCTATATTGTTATCCTTACTGGGCATTTGAGCTCACCCCTTTTCTATGTTTTATTTTTCCCACGTAGTGAAGAAGTAAATTATGAATGACTTGCAGGGATATTATGAGGGGTTAATAGTGTGGATATGAAGACTTTGTTGTTGTTGTAGTTTTTCACTTTGAAATGTAATGTAAAACTTTATGATTATATCTAGTGTTTCCAAGGCTACTAAACCAATCGGTCTTTCGAGATTTGATCTTCTTGTGATCATGCCAATGTTATGTAATTAATGCACCGACTCTGGGTAGCTGGGGTCGGGGCGTTACAAAAATAATTATGGGAATGAAAAAAAATTTAATTTGAGAAACATAGGATGATATGTGACTTATAGGTTCTACTAAAAATTGACTGACTCACGGAACACCACCTGGTTATGTGACCAGACAATCAATATAAACGAGGCCTCTTAGGGACATCAAAAATAGACTCAAGTGATCACCTCAAGGCTAACAAGAGTATAACCCATTTGATTACTCACAAATATAAGGTCTCCCACGTACCTACTACCAAACATAAATAAAAGTATTTATCACAACCATAAATTATAAAATCCTAAATCAAAAAATGATTTGGAAAACATGCCTTAAACATATCATTAATTTATTTCAGGTATATCTAGAATCTTTTTTTGGCCTCCTTATATTTGGGGATTATCTAAGGATGTTTTGAGTGAATATTGTGAAATTTTGGTGGTTTGGGGGTGGGGTGTTCACGGTTAGATCATTATTAGGGGAAATAATGTAATTGTGACAAATAAACCCTTCATCCTATTCTGAGCCACTATAGGGGGGTTCATAGATTTTTTAGACCATGAAAACACCCTCACCAAACCATGCACCCTTTGAAATTGGGGGTTTGCATGGTTGGTGTATGATTAATCAAACTATGCACCTCATCTAAAATCATTGTAAAGGTGTTCAGTTGGCCCATGGTTATTACTAACGATGTGGCCTGACCTAGGAAATCGTGCACATGATCTTTAGATAAATGAAAATTATTTTTAAAATTCAAAAACACGTTTTTAAGAATCCAAAACACCCTAATTTATCCATATCATTATTCCTTAGAGTCTGTAGGAACTCCACAGGTTCTCTTGACTACACCAACATATTCTATTTATTGATCAATGGACCTATAATTACATTTTATCTTTATTTGATATGTAAATATCCACTCATATGGCAGAACACCAAGGTAGTCAAACATTCAGAAAAAAAATTTCACAAACTCAACATCATGATTTAATAATCCTTAAACATAGGTCCTCATAATTATAAAAGAGTATGTGTAATAAGGGACCAAAAAAACATTGCACACCTTGTCTGGAAACACGATGATCGAGGGATGGAGAGGTCCGACAATGTGATGATCGAGGGAAGTGGAGGTCCGACACGCGAAGCCCAGCGGGCGGTGGAGGACCGGAAATGTGAAGCTTGAAGGCGGAGGAGGTTCGGAAACACAAAGCTCATTTTGTGGTGTAGGTCCAACAAAGTGAAGCTCAGAGGCGGCAGAGGTCTGCCAACGTAAAGCATAGTGGGCAATGGAGGGGAGTTGCAGGGTTCCAGTACCGTGATAGCTTTAGGTCATGATAAAACAAGGGTATTGTGCGACTGAATTTATAAAAACAAAATTTACAACGGTTTTATCAGCGCTAACGAAGTGCTGATAAAGGTATCCCTTATAATATCTTTTTTAGCGTTGATAATTATCCTCTTTATCAGCACATTTTTAATGTTGGTAATGTTTACCATGTATCAGTGCTAAAATTTTAGCGCTGATAATGGTTTTCTTTATCAGTGGTTTTTGCATAGCACTGATATTAGGTGGCGCTTCCCTTTCCATTTTTTGCAGTAGTGTGTCTTGAAACATTTGGGAAGATACTATGTTTTGACAAATAAAATATTCAAAAAACACTTCCTTGAATATTTTCATTTGGGTACGATGAATAAATATCATAAATATGATCTGATGGATTATTTTTTGGGATTAATGGTAGTGATTTTTTAAATTAAATGAAATAAATAGATACCAATAAATGTCATGATATACTATAAAATACAATAGGGGGTAGGGTAATGAGACTCCTCTCAATTTTCAATTTAAACATATATGATTATTATGGATATTAAAGAACAAGAATGTGGGTTCACATTTTAGTATTGGTGAATAAAGAATGATGAGTAAAGGGTTGAAGAAGCTTATTATGAAAGTATGTGGTCCATAGTTATTCACTTGTGAAGAGAATAAGTATTATCAATATTTATTACCATCAACTCTTATAATTTGGTGGCAATGTAGAATTAAATGACATATTTAGATGCTTGTATCCCCACAAATGATAAATTTTGTCTATATTAGAATGATTCATTATTCATTAGGGGACATGGGATTGATTTGAGGTCCTATGAAATAGGCCCAAATGGTGGGGAATTAGACAATTTAAGGATATGAATGAGGTTATGATGAATTACATGTCAATTTATTAGATCAATTACAAATAGATTGTGATAATAAATATTTTATAAATGTATTATGATCATGAAATCATATATATAATCTTCTACCTAGTGCAATAATGTTTATTAAATTATATTTGGTAGTATTGTATTGAAAATACATAATTTTACAGATATGTTTCCATAACATACCTATCTATGTTACAATATTTACGAATGACATGAAAATATATAATATATAATTGATTTATGAAATTATTCAATTTGTGAGAGGATTATATCATTCATTGTAATAATTTAGCACCACATACCATCTATTGAATATGGATGGTATGATTGGTCATTACTCTTACTGGAGGACAAATATACAACATGGGTCTAGATCTTCATTAGAGTGTGGGATGGATACTTAGATAAAAATCATAAAATCTTCATTTTAGGATTCCATATTATTCAATTTCATGATAGAATGGTGTGGATGAGGTAGTTTTTTGTGGCCTAGTTTGGTTATGAAGACCATAGAGAGAGTGATTCTAATTAATAAGACTTTTATAACAAATAAATCTTAGAATAAATGATATACCTACTATTGGAAGAGTCCTTTGTAGATCAAAATTGATGATTGTGTTTATTTATTGAGTGGTTCATTTGTTGGGCATCAATTTCTTGAGAGGGTAGGGAAAGATATCGATTTGTGTTTGGGTCCTCTTGAGATCACAAAATATGTGTGCATAATGAAATATAATATGGAGTTTCATATATATATTTTTAGGCACTGATGATGTCATAGATATTTCTCATCATTATATTTACATGGTTAATCATACCCATTTTAAATATTTTGACAACATCGAGTTATAACATTTTACATATTTATGGAGTTCACATTTCTGTTTATTGAGAAGATATAGAATATTCTAGAAGGATCGATAGAAATAGTCATCAAATATTTTGTGGAATAATGAAAATTTCATGTGGGAGATATTGAAGCTTTTCAATATAGTTTGATCATAGATATCTATGTTCTTAGAGTAATATTGTAGGAGATACTACTAATGGATGCGATTTTAATAATTGTTGAAATTTTTTGATCATAATTTTCAATTTTAAAGTCAAACACACAGTGATAATGAAATATAATTTTATATAGGAAAAAAGGGGTTTTAACAAAAATAAAATAGTAAATGATTTAATTGATTTTTGCATGGGAATATTCCTATATTGTAAAATGTAATAATATATAAAATATTATCAGGTTTAGGACATAAGTTAGTGTGAAAATTTGTGGCCCGTAGATAATTAGTGATGATAGAATGAAAATGTTTATAATATTATATTACAAGTGAGTAATAGTTTATATTATTTAAATATATCATATATAGTGTTTTTTATATATATGAGACAACTATTAGGTCTACAATTACCAAATTACCATACATGCAATGTAATAATTGTGTTGATTAGAATTTTGGTTGCATCACACATGGGGATAAAAATATTACAATTTTTATAATATTTTTCATAATATAAATGAATATCTCAAAAACCATTCATTATATATGAAATATGAGAACATTGTAAGGTCCATGTGGTGGTATTGGCCCTATATTTGACATAACATATTTTCATGATAGACATATAGTAGGATCAAACTTGAGAAATTATTATTTAATATTTTTATTATATTTTTACAAATATAATTTAAAATCTACAACATGGAGTGTCATATGAAAAATATGAAAACACCTTTATGTCCACAATTGGTTGTTTACCTTATGCACAATTAAATTTTTCTGCACATCTGGTATTTGATAACATCATATGTGAAAGTAAATTACTAATATATATTCATATAATTATTGAAAATATTGTAAATTAGATTAATTAATTTAAATATCCTTGTTTAATTTTTTCATTTATTTTTATACATAGTACAATTCAAAAGCCTCAATTTAAACTATTCATAAAAATTATAAATTAATATTTCATAATAGTATGAATCTAATGATTCTGATAATATTTTTTATATTTTTCATATTTATATTGTTTTTTTAATTTAATGTTTATGTGTGCTTTGATTTTTCTTAATAAATAGATAAAACATCAAGTATTTTTTGAGGATATTTATTATTCTAGATGACACATGACCTCTTCTACATGTGAAAATTGAAGCCTCAATTGAACAAAATTCGTGTATCCCATCATTTGGTTCCATCCATGAATTATGTGGTGCATGATATCATGGTATGTGTATTGATTATTATTTATTTATTTTATTTTCACAATTTCATCAATTTTTATCTCTCTCTTAGTAATAGATAAAATGAACAAAATTAAATAATGGTAAAAATCAAATTTTATCCGAAAAATTTCATAAAAAGTAAATGATTAATTCATAAAAATATTATCAAAGGGTTTTTACACAAAATTATTGGATTATTTGTATAAAATCATCAATCATTATTTATGTCAAATTATATGGGTAAATTTATAAAAATTTCCAATTATACATTATATAAAATTTCATAGGATTATTATAATGAATTATAAAATTAAAATATCATTGAATATTCCTTCTATAATTGTAAGCATTTAATGAAAATGAAATATAAAATTCTAATTAATTATAACATAAAAGTATAAATAAATTTATTATTAATATATTACTATCAATATTTATAAAAAAATTATAAAAATAAATTATTGGAGTATAATTTGTAGAAATATTGTCAAATTTTAATACCACCAGATTTTGAAAGATTATTTTTTATTAAATTATTAATTGGTAACTATAAGTGTATTATTTATATTTTAATATAATGAAATTATTATAAAAGTATAATTTAAGTTAAATTATCATGATAAAATTATTAAAGGATAATTAATGTTAAATTACATATGGATAATTATTAAATGACAACATATGAAACTTTAAGAGTATATTATTATTAAAGTATAAATTATTATAAATTTATAAGTGATTATTATCGAATGTAAATTTATATGAAATTATAAAAATATATTTATTAATGTATAATTTATGATAAAATATAAAAATATAATTATTCATGAGGATTATATTTTGATCTCATTCACTGACTTGGGATGATAATTCAAAAATTATATAAGAGGAATAAATTACCTTTGCGTGTGATATTTCATTTTTATTATAATAAAAAAAAATTTCCCCCATGATTCGTTGATAAACCTCAAGCATTGAAATTTCCACAAGTACTATAATAATTCATTTGTTTGGTAGATTTGGAATATTGGTGATTAAACCCAAGATTTTGATCCACATATCGGTGGTATAATATTTCATTTTATGTCAACAACCATGAAGTATGAGCATCCATACCACTGTGGGACTTTTATATTTGTGTTAACATGATATAATTTTTATTTTAAAATAGTATGTTTTTTTTCAAACACCTATGGGTGATTGTGTGTTATCGGGGGAATACATGATTGTTTTTTATTGACCATACATTAATTTTTTTGTGGATTATAATTACTTTATATGAAATATGTTTTTTCATGTTCCATAGCCCATGGAATTGCCTTACGGGTATTGAGATGCTCAGGTGTAGCCATTATGTTTGGTTTATTTGGTTACCCAACCAAACATTGTCCCATAATATTCAAAAAAGGATGTGTATACCCTTATAAAAGATAAATCATAGTGGATATATCAATAAAAATGAGATATAATGGTGAATCATGGTTGTTGGGAGTTGTGGTGTTCTAACATAATTAACAGTAAATATGTCTAACCTTGTAGATGTGATTGAATGTGTGTATGTTTGCCTAAAATTATATAGTCAATATTTCCATAAATTTTAGTTTTTTTATTATTATAGAGGGTAATGAATAATTTCATGTTGGAAGACATAAAATAGGGATCCCTACAAACATTGAACATATGTCATTAAAAGGATAAGGTAATCAGGTATTGATATGATGAAGTGTGTGGTTTTCTAATATAATCTTACAACTGGATGGTATGATCATTTTCTATGGATGAACATGGGATGTTATTTTATCATCTAACACCCATTATAGGTTTTATTTGATGCCATGATATAGGTATGTCACTTCCCCAAATCAATATGGGTAATGATATGATATATATGCGGCTGAGGACATATGTAGCTTGGTCATCACATGATGAAATATAACATGTATTTTTATTAAAAATTTACTTATTTCATGAGATAGTATATATATATATATATCGTAATTATAGTATCGAATCATTTTTGGTGTACCAATGAGTCTTGTACTCACTCCCTAATCATGAATTTCATTGTGTCTGTTTATTTGAGGACTAGAGACCAGAACAAGGGAATAAGCCCAATGTTTGACATTTGAGTGTAAATGCAGGAAGATGGAGTGAACGGATAAATAAAATGGTTTTCACTTCAATTTCTTGTTTATTTTATTCTCTAGTATTATCATGCTATTTTTACTCTCAAAAGGAATAAAAAATTTGTAGATATTGTTCTATCGATGAAAATTATTTATTTTTAAAATTATTCTATTAATATTTATGGATTATTTTATTATTCTTCATTATTATCCTTATGGATGAAATTATTTGGAATGTATTTTTTCTCTTGTTTCATATTTATATCATAGTTACTAGTTGATTGCCTATTATTCACTACGATTCACACATGAGGTCACATGGATTTTGGGCTCTAACACGTAGGTTAATGATGTTATTTTACAAAACGGTTTCAATTAAAGAATAATAACATAAAATTTCACTCTACCAAGATTTGGGACATGATGATAAGGATTTAGGAAAGAAGGAACAAATGTAGCGGAGTTATTATAGTGTCTATAATGCAATATATTGTGGATCACTGAGTGACGATGAAATGGTAATTAATATTTATATATTATTGTTAATTAAAATATTCTTTAGTGATGCACATTATTTTGAATTGTATTTAATGATATTCCACTAATTTTTATGAATCATGAATTTAATAATGGGAGAGATTTATATACATATAATTGATGTTAAGTATCATAGTCATTATTTACATAAATTCAATTTTTATACTATCTATTCATGATATTTTCCTTGTGTGATATATCAACTGTCATGTTCGGTGATATATCATTATTAAATTTAATTAATTGATCTAATCAGGTGGTTTAATTATTATATATATATTTGATGATTATTACAATCAATATCGGATGGATATAATGTAAACTTCTATGAGGATATATTTATGGGGAATCTTTTATGTGACCCCATTTATAGATTTAGACATATATTGTAATTAATGTCACTTTTATTATAAAACATGTATCCTTCTAGATGTTTGTAGATATGAAATAATAATTAAAATACACATTATCTCATTTTATAACATTCTTCATTGATACATGAATCACACAGACACCAGCCACTAGTCCTGCTTCCATAGGTGATGATCAACTAAAATAGGTACACCCTCATTCTAAATCATAATGGAATTTTGGGAACTAGTGTCACATAGGACGTGATTGAATCAATATGAATCATTATGTAGGTTTTTGATCTCAATGAGAATCTAGAGGTACATATGATTGAACCGATGTATATAATGATAATATTATCCTCCAAGAGGTGGTGTTGTGAGGTGAAACTATTAGGATGATACAAATGAATTTATATTTACAATATTTTAAAACATTTTCTTCAAAGATTTCCATCATTGTAAAATAAGTCTATATTGTACCCATGAATACTCATAACACTGAAAATTCTTAATGGAATTAATTTTACTTATCAAAACACTGTCATAGATATACTATGTGTAACTAATTAAAATCAATGGATTATTGGGGAAGAGTTATATACCACTAATTAGCTTCCAATGTACCGTAATGTTTTACTTATGGATGAATGTAGAAGATGAATGAGATTTATGGATGAAGTGTTTAGATATTTCCATTGAAGAGAAAGGGCATGTCATCACCTCTTATAAAATAAATAGCTCTATTTTTATTCAAATATTATGAGATTGGAATAATCATAATTTTATCTCATCACCACAAAACATGCTATAATTTTTTTTCATGATTGGATATCATCATCACATTGTTTCTGATATATGAAGAAATGAATTCATATTGGATTTTACAGAACATGGTTAGGTGGCATGGAATATAGTTAAGTTCCATAGTATCATTCCTATATAGCGGTGACTCAGGAGAGTAGTGTAAAATGTCATGGAGCTAAGGACAGAAAAATCTATATAGTTTATCATAGAGAAGATGATTGTGATAAGGAACTTGATGATGTGTGAGGTACGATATTGAACCAATATTTTTCATCTACTACCTTGTTTACTACTGGTTCTTTCTATATATCATTGATCTACATTGGTATATGAAATATTATAATACATATCTTTTCGTAAAAAACATTTTCAGATACTTCATTTAACAAATATGTGGGCCTCTACTATATTTTTGATCGATATTAAGTGATTCCATTTGTGATAGATAGATAGTGGAATTATCTATGGTTCATAAAAATATACAATCCATTTAATGATATATGGTCTATGTGTACTATACACATAGAGGAAGGTATTCCTAGAGATTTCATACTAGATTATAGTGGAAAATTGGGTGAACAACAATACTTATTACCTTAAGAGGATATGTTTTGGAGGTGATTCCATTCGTATTCTTGATGGCATGAGGAATTAGTGGCAGTCGTTGTTATACCCATTATAATTTAATAGTACTTAATGTGATTTTAGCTATTTTATGAGAGAATTATACCAAATTAATGATACTAAGGATCACATAATGACAGTTGGGATGACAAATGGAGTTATCTATGGGTGATTGTCTTTTTTCATGTGGGTGAATAGGTTGTTGGTGCATTAATGCCTGGACTAGTAGGTCACACTAGAACCAATTTTTTCAGGCCATTTTAGAGGAGATAATGGGTATAGATAATGGAATATCACCTTGTAATTCCTCTATGTTATTTTTGTATTCACGATTTATTACATGTTTCTCATCTCAGTGGTGAAATATCAATATTGTGAATGTTAAAGATGGTGATAATGTTTATTTTTAACATCATGCATCATTATGTATCTACCAATTTGGATTATGAAATTGGGAGAGAATTATCTACCAAGAAATATTTTACCAATAATCTGAATTTTTTTGGCATCAAAGATTATTGTGGGAGGTGGCATGGGTGCATTTGTTTAATATTTGAGAGAAGATACTTGATTTGTTTGTGAAAGACAACTATTGGTACTTATATAGGAGGGGATGTATATATAGGGTGATAATTGTAATATATGGTATTTTTAAAGATAAAAAACAACCTAATAAAAATAATATATGATTATTTTATTGTTAAAATGTTGTTTTAAACAAAAATACCTTAACAGATGATGTCATGTACTTTCATAATGATAAATGACCAATTAATTTATAACAATAATATAGAGAATATTTTAATAGATATTTTCTCAATTAATGTGGGATTTTGAGGCTCATAAATCCATGGTTCATACAAAAAATATTAAATATATTATATTACATGGGTATGATTTTAAAATATATTTGAATATATTCTAAATAGTTAATTATAAGAGAAATATGAGGCAACTTTCAAGTATGTGATGTTTTTTTCCCTAGGTGTGACATATTGTTTTTATTAGTCAGAATATTGGTCATATCTAACATCATTGAAAACATAATTAATATTATAAATTATTTTTTAGAAATAATGATATATCTTTTGATCCATGCATTATATAATATCATATATACTGACACTAGGTTAAGGATGTAGGGTGGGATGACATAAGATTTTCATGTCAGAAATTTTTTTAGATAGCATGCCAGGACAATAATGTAATTTTTTATTTTATTTTACAGAATATAATTTAATATTTTTAAAAAGGATTATTGTATGAAAAATCGAAGATATTTTTATGGTCAAGATTATTGGTTTACCTTTTGAGAAACATAATTTTTTCTTTTTCATTTGTTTTTTACATCTCAAATGAATGTAAGTTATTTATATATGTATACATTATTATGAAACATTTAATTAATTAAGTATATTTTTATAAATAACCATTATTATTCAAAAAGTTTTATGACACATTTTTACAAATGGTAAGATGATTAATATTCAATGTAAACATTTTTTCACCATTAAAAATATAAATGAATTTACAAGGTGAATGAAATAATTCCTCTTTATTGATATGTGTAAAATAGATTTAAAATGGGGTTTTAAATTTAGAGTTTTTGTGTGTTGAGGTTTTGGGGTTATAATAGTATAAATATGTCATATTTCTATTGTGGTTGATCTTGTTGAGTTTATAAGGAATCGACACTTTTTAGTTCTTGAATAGTGAATTATATAATGAACACTATATCTTTTTTTAAGAAATATAATCTTTCCATGTTCTTTGAGGTTAATGATATATAGGTTTGTACTATTTATTTATTTTAATTTCCAAATTTCACTAACAATTTTATTCAATAATATTTGATAAAAAATTGAATATAAACAAATGTGTAATATTTAAATTATCAAAAATTCTAATATAATAATATTATAACTTTGAAATAGATTATAATATTTGGTATACATTATATTATGGGATGATAAGTTAAATTTTTTTATCAAAATACAATTATGTTTTTTATTTTGGATAACATATAAAAATTTCCAAATATAATTATATTTAAATTACATGATGTAATATTGATAAATTATAAAATTATATTTTCATCGAAATATAATAATATAATAATAAAAGTCTAATAATAGGGATTCACCAAATTTCAATTTAATAAATTATAAATATTTAATTTGAATTATTATTTAGTGTTAATTATCAAGAATTAAAAAATGATAATTGTAAAAAATTATATAAGAATAAGTTATTGAAATTTTTTCCAAGGATAATGGGGAAAAATATTCAATATATAATTTGTAAAAAATTATTAAATTATAATTATTAATAGAAAATGTATTTAAAATTATTTTAAAGGATTTTATAAAACATAATTTAAGATAAATTTAAAAATAACAATTATGAAATGATAAATTATGATAAATTTTCAAGCGATAATTAAAAAATCATATTTTATAAATAATTTCAGAAATATAATTATTAAAGGTTTATTTATGATAACTTATCATTTATTATTATGAAATTGTAATTTATAAGAAATTATAGGTAGATATTTATAAAATGTTAATTTATGATAAATTCTAAAATGATAAATATCAATGAGGAGAATATTAGAAGCACATGAGATGACTAATACTTATAATTTATAAATTATTTATGAGTCAGAACATACCCTTCAATACTATATATTATCTATTTTTGAAATTAAAATGATGGAATGGGTTCTATGTTCCATTTTCAATCCTTGATCAGTGAAATGTCAAAATATATGATAACATGGGCTTAAATGAGCCTTTCACAAATATTGATATCTTCAATATGGATATTAGAATAACAAATTACATTTTTTTTCTTTTACAATAATGTCTAATTCTCTAATAGGGGAGCCTTTGTTCAATTATGAACCATATATATATGATTTTATCATGATAGGGATGTTATTATTGACAATTCAATTCTTGTTACTAGATTCATGTGGGTGTGTGAGTAGTGGTGGAATTACTTGTTTATATTATATTATCCTAATTGGGATCATTATGATGGTTATCATCACATTTTATGAAATATAATACTTATCCATCGAATTTTTAATGGAATTGTACTATAGGTACATAAAATTTCACAATGATCCATGAATTTTTTCTATACGTGGTAACACATTCTAATATATCCCTAAAATTGTTAATGGTGAACATTGCTACCCTTATAGAGGGGAATGCGTTGTTCATAGCTTGTGGATAGTGAGATTGAGAGATGGGTCCTTGAGATTAGAAGTTATGTGGTTATAATGACTATACTGTTGGTTGAGGATAGTCATTTATAAGGGAAAGAACTAGTGTCTTGTTAAAAACCCTAATGCATTAATAACTTTTTTTATAGGAAAATTTGGATACCCTAATAGGGGGAAATAATAATGGTATCTTAAAAGATATCATACATGGATTACTAATGAAAATTTATGCGGGTGATTAAATGATTTTTTGTGTCTAGTATGATATAATAAAACATATCACATTCCGTTAAAAACCTCCAGATGTGTGTGGTAAGATTTATAAAAGCATTAGTATGTGGGGATCCAAAGACAACCACAAACTGGGTGGCAGAAGCTTGGTCACCTTGATAGATGTGAATGAATTCCTGATATCATTTCTACTAATGAGTCTATGTAGCTAGATCTGAGGTTCATGGGTGATTGGTCAGTGCAGGATAACACTGAATAAGTATATATATTGTTAATTTATTATGTCATGACCTAAACTGTTATATATATTTGGTACTTATATTGTGTATGCATTTAGTGTCTTATAGAGTCTTGTACACAATCACTAAATAAGATTTTTTTCATCTTTTAGTTTTCATTACCATATATATATGTAAGGATAAGGGTGATATGGTTAACTAGTGATGGGTGGATAATTGATATAGAGTAGTCCGAGGAATTATCTATAGTTCCCTACAATTTTTGGTTTATTTTTTTCTATTTATCTTAGATATATAATACACATGGTCTTACCACATTGAAAAATATGTTTATATAAATGTCACTTTTTTATTTTATGAATTTATTTATATTATTTATTCATTGTAGTATTTTACAAAATTATTTTCCTTCGTACTGAAATGATAAGGATTTTATTATCTCCCTACCTTTATATTCTGACCCTCTCTCCAATTCAACATCATCATACAAATGTGATGATAGTCTTGAAAAAATGAATAAATATGGATTTGGAATAGTGGATAATTTTTGTATGTTATAAATAGGAACAAAATATGATATATATTTGGTATAATGGATGAATTATTCTATCCCATATTTCGGCAGAAAATATATCTTGTTCTGAGAAAATGGGTAAAAGTAAATTTTTAGTGCATCATTCTTGAAGAAACATATTAAATTTCAATTATGTGTGTTTATTTTATATATTTAGTTATTTATTTATATGAATAAAAGTCCAAATTTGTTCTGAAAATTTTATTATGTAGGTGGGGGTACTCTTCAACATAATTAGGCACTACAAATATCATTAACTTGAGTGAACCCTTCACTAGAATAAAATGATCCTGCTCTGGGGAAAGGAAGGATTAATACGATAGAAAAGTTTATAGACACTAAATGGGTGGGATAACTGACATTTATGGTTAAAATACTTATTTACTCTATGTTACCAATATAGCATTATTATACACGATCATTTCAGTATTTTGTATCCTCTCTTGTATTATAGGTGAATATTTATCGTTTCAATTAAAATCATAAGTGCATTCTCTTAAAATTACAATATAAATGTAAATATAATGTTTCTAGTGATGGCTTAAATTTCATGTGACTTGTTCTATATATATAAATAAATGAATATTAAAAATAATATTGTTTACTATTATTATTCTGATATTTGAAATTTACTGGTCGACCAAATATTGAGCAAATGTAAATTTTTACAAGAGATATGAGTTATTTATATTTTTTTATAGGATATATGCACATGTTGATCAATGATTTTGATAATATATTTTATATATTGGAACTAAAAATGAGTTAGGTTGGAACAATCACATTACATGTAGTAAACCTGGACATCATAGAAGAATCAATTGTAACCCTTTTAAATTTCTTCCTGTGGTGGAACATTAATAGAAAAAAATTCATGGTAACATCCCAAGTATTCCTCCAAACATGGAAATTGTGTAGGAAATAGATATTGTATCTTATTTATAATTGATATTGATTCCCAATTATCGAATAGAATCAATATATTTAATATAGTTTAATGATAAATAGATGATTTCTATTGGATTTCAATTATTGAATTATTTATATCTCATTGGGGATGTGTAATTATTTTATTAGAAGGAAGATGATTGTTTACAAGATTTAGTGGAATTTAGATAATTATATTAAGAATAATTGGATAATTTTTACTTATTACCCTTGATTAGTGATCCATTCAAAAAAATATGTGGTTCTACATGGTTTTCAATGATTGATATTCATTTAAGAATGTTGATATTGTATTGGGTAAACAACATGTGAATAAAAATTATTCTAAAATAATGTAAAGAGGAACCCATCAATTCATGATTATTATTTCCATGGTTATGATATTTTTAAGAAAAATAATTAAATACACCTAAAATAGGTATAAATAATTATTTTTGGTATCGTTATAATAATGTGTTCAATAACAATAGATATAAAGTTCCTATAGTAACCAAGGAGAATTCATTCCAGACGTATTCCATTTAAAATAATTAAGGATATAGATGAAATAATAGAGATTTATGTTTGGGTTGTTTGTTTATTATGATGGAAAATCCTATTAAAATATGAAGGCATTGATCAAAGCCTCAATTTTGAATAATATAGGGTTGGTATTATAATTGTAGTTTATTGTGACACAAAATTTGTTGGGTAGGGTTTTTTATTCGTGTAGTGAGATTATGTAGTCCATAAGGGTAATATAAGTTATGACCCTATTGGAATTACTACCTAAATCAAGGATTATTTTTAGTATCTATATTTTTTGATACTATGTGTTTATGATCATATATATTCACCATGAAAATTAGTATCATTGTTGTACATAATTGAATATCATACACCATATCTTAGTTGTATCTAAATTCATTATAGTGTCATCAGTTGGGGTATTTTCTAATGATTATATCATGATGTCATGTTATCCAAGGGAAACATATTCTAATAGACAATCATTGTATTAAAAATAGGTGAAATGGTATATTATGAAAAAAAATCATTAGAGGAATATCATATGATGCATCTATAATATTAGTGGCCATTGGATACATTGATGATCATAGATTAATAAAACATATTAATCATTTAATCATGTTTTCTTTTATAGACTATAAAAATAAAATCCATGAGTAATCCCTTGACTCACTACTTATGTAGGGACACTTTGTGGGGGATATTTATATACCTAGGAGGTCCATAGTTGATGTTGTCGTGATCTATATTAATTTGTAGTTTATAGTGCTTACCTCATTAAGGGATGAATTATTGAGATACAATAATGTATAAAATAGACACCTTATATAGGAATATTGAAATTCTACACCGTTATCAAATTAATTTTTTGGTGACCAGCTATAATGACGGAAATCATTGGTTTGTTTTAATGATTTCATAACTACATCAAGACAATGTCTGCGCATTAGTTTCTTAGTGGGATGATTAAATTAGGTACAATGAATTTTTATAAATGAGATGATGAAAAGATGGACCTCATGAAGTGGATAGATAAGACCCCATTGGATTCATGATGTTTTTTGGATGATATTAACCTGTTTAATGAATGTGGATAATTTGTTAGTGTATAAAAAGAGAATATTTGTAGACATGATAGTGAATCCATATGAATGTGAGATTTTAGGAATATATGGGAATCCCTTAAAAGCATATTATATATTGATATAACATTACATTTATATTATTTTCATTGTCTATTTAAGGATTGGGATAACCAATGAATACAATGTGTAGCATATCATCCATAGAATGGTTATCAATGGGAAAGAGTGATGTTTATTATATAGGATGTAAAATGGTCAATTTTTTTATTTTACGAACCATGTAATGTTATAATAAATAATTTTAATATTTATTATAATTATTTATTTTTATATTTATACTCATTAAAAATATAGTCTATAATTATTATAATAAAATGAAATTGCTTAATAAATGTAATTTAATATTATAATCTAATTAAATCATTAATTTTATAATTAATATATAATATTTGTTTAAAAAATAATTTTTTAATACATAATTAAAAAATTAACTTTAATATAATTTTTTTAATTTTATTAATATATTTATTTTTCATGGATTAGTGGAAAATTCAATTTTTTATAACTGTATTAATATTAAGGCATTCACAATGTCAAATTATTATTTTTATTACTTTTGAATTGAAATTAGTTTATATTAATTTATAATATTCCAATTATTGTTTTTAGATTGATTTTATATATAAATTTAGTAAAAAATTATATACTTCAAAATATAATGTTTTTTGAAAAAAAAATTCTAATTATGCTTTTATGGTTTAACAATAAATGAACTTCTAGACATTTGTGTTTTGAATTTTCAAAAATAAATTTAGTATTCCGAATAATATGGTCCATATTTTAAAAACAATTCTCTTTTTATTAATTTTTAATTATAACCATAATACTTTTTCCCATAGTAAATAGTAAATATGATATCATTGGTAAATTATTTACATGAATGATTCAATGAACCAACATCTTATTAAAATATTATTCCATGAATATAAATAGATCATAATCATAAAAATGATTAATTTCTGATCATGTTGCATCACATGGAAGATATTATGGCCATTATATTATTATATCATTTGAAAACTCAAATATGTCACACTATGGTTCTTGATATGTGTGTTGTTTTTAATATGATACCATCTAAAGGATAAGTTAAATTATAAATATTTGTATTAAATATTTGATAGTTATATTCATCATGATAATTAAACTTATATTATAATGTAAGATATTGTTACATTACATTTTTTGAACTAATATGTATTAATTATTAAATTATTGGATAAATTGAATATAAGATATTATAACTATTTAAACAAATTAAGTGAGATAAATTTTGTAATACATTTTTTTATTTGTGACCATAAAATGTTTCAGATGTGTTAAATTAATAATTAATAATTTTTAGATTTATATTGATATTGTTAATTTAAATGTAATAAATATTAACAATAAATTGAAAGTTTAGATATTTTATATTTGAATAAAAATTATTAAATGATATAAAAATCATAAAAAATATCATATTATCAAGTTGATTAAGAAAATTATTAAAATATCAAATATATTCCAATTTTTAGTCTTGTATTATTATAAAATTAGAATATTTACCCTCAAAAAGATTTTGGATAAAAAAATACCTTCTAGAAAACATTCCTAGAATCACTAAACATGTTAAAATTTTATTTTTTGGGAATATTACAAATAAAATAGGGATTTATGTGTTATAAAAATGGGGTTTTCTAGATAATAGGTATAATTATTATCCTTGAGGTTTAGTATTGTTTCTTCTTTCACAGTCATCAAAAAATATTCAACCCGTATAAAATACTAACTCATGAATCATATGTATACCGATATCTTATTATTTCATCTTCACTACCTATATAAATCCCCTCCTATATCAAATAGAAAATAATTCATTTTTCATGTGTATGGTGAACAACATCCTCATGAATCCATGAAATTTGTTTCCTTCGACATGTAAAAATGATGAATATTGTTTTTATATATGTTATTATTGAAATATTTATAATTTTTAGTATATAATATATCATTTAAAATATTGTCTATTGATTCCTAATGAATTTTAATATCATTCTTGAAAAATGTAGACTACATCATCTATGAATTGATGTGATTCATTTTTTATCATGAGATCATGTTAATGATATATATAAATATATTTTAGAAATTAATATTGAATTTCATATGTTATTAACATTCTATGATGTTTAATTAACACTAAATAATTCTTATAATGATTATTGAATAATTCAATCAATACTCATGTATACATACGACATGTCATCACTATGACTATATAATGGTTGATTTTTCATAATGATAACTAATTGTTGAATTTATAAGTAAAATTATTGTATAAAAATATTATAATTTCATTGATATTATCATGTTCATGATTTAATTATTACTAATTTGACTATAGTAAACACACCTATTTAATGTTGGAGTTATTTACCTTGTATCATAAAAACATTCGATATGAACATCAATGATTATGTAATTTTATATATAGTAGAAATAATTAATATAAAATTAAATATAAACCACGAAATGGATATTAAAAAAACATTAAATAATTATAAATTTTTTTTATGAACATAAATAATGTACTTCATGATTTTTAATCAGGGTAATCCAGGTAATGTATTTCATCTTAATTTCCATTCATTGGGGTGTATTTTGTTGTCATTCACAAATATTCTTTTATGAGGGGTAAATAGAGCCTATTTGAACTGGTATATGATGAATTTTTATATTATTGTTTATTTTAATGCTTTTTAATGGTTTTAACTCATGGATGTAGTAATTTTAATTTTTCATATTTAAACTAAAGGACATGACAAACCCAATTTCATGGATGAAGTGAACACCCTATGTCTCAAAATAATATAAATGAATTCAATAAATTTTGGAAATGGATATTCTCAATGATTTTCATAAATTAACACAATCCCTAACCCCACAAATAATAGTCATGTGAGATGAAACCAAGAAAAAGATATAGTTGAAGAAAAAATTTGAAATCCCAACATAAATTTCATTCAATTATAAAATATCACACATTCAATCTCCCATTATCATGCATTTTCCATAATAAATAAATAACCCATTCCTGCTAACCACGAGCGGGAGTAGAACATAAATAAATGAGACTCTTGAATAACGTACAAAATAATGTGATGTTCCTTATTATATAAGATTATTGGTGTCTTGGTTTGTGCATAATGTTCAAAATGGTGCACTAGGGGTCTCATTTTATAGGTGTTCCTGTCCAAACCACATGACCCAAGATGTTGTCATATTCTCTGTGTGTCACCATTATCCTGACCTGAACCTATGTTATATGTCATGTAAATCATATATCTGTTTCCACTATGCCCATATGATTATTTTTTGTATCACATTCATAAATTCTTATTTTGACTTTCATCACATTGTGTACTCTTAATACATGACCTGCAACCATCAAACTCTTAAAATCTAGGGATCTCAAAAAAATCTTCTCTAAAAAATATCTTGAAATATGTCAGGTTGTGTACTATGGTTACATGATGTGTACATGAAAATCAAATCATTTTTTCATGCCACGACTTTCCTGGAAGACTAATTACTCTTGGATAAATTCACAACATGTACTAAAGTTATATAATGTGTAATACTGTATCATCATTTTACGGATTTTCCTCATCTTCAAAAATATGGGGTCATGCCATGTAGATTCTCATTTAATATCTTTCATTCTTTTTAAAAATATTAAACATTGCATTCTAAAAATATAAAAGTACCCAAATCACTCAAAAAATTTCAATATTGGTAAATAAAATAAAAAAATCAACACATTAAACTACTCAAATATATGTGCATGAAAAAGACTTATCAAATCCCCCAAAACAAGAATTTTTTCTTTTCCTCATAGATGAAATATCAACAAAGTAAAAATAATGTTAACATTACCATGCTTTTAATTCGATTTAAATAAATACAACAGATCAGTTAAAAATTTAAATGTTCAAACATCACACCTGAAAATTCATCGATTCCTCGGTTTTAAATGAAACAAATCTACCATGAATTTATCTTTTCCTCTTTTTAAACATCCAAGTTTCTTCATTAATCCATATTAATATTAAAATTATTTATTAATATGCATGAAATTTTTAATATACCTTACATGAATATTATTCTCATCATAATGGAACATATGTAAATTTTATTAATCACATACATCAAAACATGTAACATTCTATAAGCTAGAAAAGGCTTTTAGCCTCTCCACCACCAAAAGATAGAGATCAAAATTAATCATATGGCATCACTATTAAGGATTAAATGACAATAAGGTTTCAGGGTAGGATGATAAGTGATATAAAAATTAGATCTAGAAAACAAGGCTTGACTATAATGTAAATTTCATGATAACAAATGATAATCTCAACAATTGTCTCCCTTATAAAAATGTAACCCTTTCCCACAAAGAAAATCTCAAATTGGGATCATGATACATGTTTGTGAAATGATAGAATCAACGACTTTTTATTTACTTTTCATTTTATTTTCATTATTTTTTGAATGGAATAATTAGGAAAATTCTCATATCCATCAGCTAGCCTCATAAATCAAGAGATTAATCAATCTAGATAATTTAGATCTCCTATCCTCTAAATACACAATGAAAATATTATTTTATGAACATTTATTTCAAAAAAATTAGCAAGATAGGTTAAAAAAATATATAATGAAGGATACATTAAATCTCCCCAATACCATAATATTGAATACCTCATAAAAATATCCACAATATTATGTTGCTCCGTACACCCAATAAATTTCCTCCCCCGCACATATTCATTTAAATACCATGTATACCATTTTGAGGTAGGTGGGAATTGATAAAATAATCATATAACTTAGATAATTTCTTAAAAAAAAATTCAATGATTCTATGAGAATAAAAATGGATTCATGCATGGTGGACCATAGAATAAGGCTAAAAAATGCTTCAATAATTTTAAATGTAATTGTGTTTAGTCATAAAAAATAAGTTGAAATGAATGTTATAGAATAAAACATTCATGGGTTTCTAAATAAATAAAGTATATAAATAATAAGAAAGTATTATCTCAATGGATTTTATTAGAATGAGACATGTAGTTGGTAAAATAATGCATGGAAATGCATATGAATAATTAATCCAATTAACAAAAATACTACAAATTCAATACATGATCATATCTATGAAAAAATTCATCTATAATGATTACCATGATCCTCTAAAACATGGTTTTTCAAATCCTAATCCACATGTTCATTTCTACTAATTCTTGTCCCTATTTTCTCATTGAAATTTATTTAAAATTAAATTTTAACACATGGCATGGTAAATATCCTAGTTAGATTATGTATCCTAGTTCAGATGAGTAAAGAGTGGATCAATTGTGTGGGGGAAAATTTGACGATAATTCTCCAAAAAAAATTATATATAAGAAATACAATAGAAAATTAATAATCGAAACTCTCACTCACCTTTAATGTTAATACTTCAATATAATGTGTGTAGGTTCTACCAGCTGAAACCTTCCACATACTAGAAGTGCCATAAAAAGATAGTATAAATAATTTGATACTTGTCAAAGAACAGGTCATTATAATATGATCGAAAATGATATGTGAAATTTAAATTATATACTAATATAAAATTAAATTCTAGGAAACTAATAACTCTAAAATCATAGAATACAATTAAGAATTTGGGTATCCTCCTAGGAGATTCACTTTTTTAATGTTTTTTTCTTAACCATACCTAGATCAATTGATTGGATGGTGTTAATGTGATATCCATATCATATTTTCTATATTTGGTTTTAGATATAATCCCTTATTAGCCTAAAACATCCTCTATGAAATTTTTTTGGATATCAGAGGTGTTGGATAGAGTCTTAACTACATCAGTATTAGAAACATATTTCTAACATCAGTTGAGATTCAGTAAAATTCATATTTTTCAATGTCTAGATTTGTGTGTTTGGGTACTTCATTTATTTAATCATGTTCATCCTCCACTTCATCATATTATCCTATTGTCGCTGATTAATTTTCTTCTTCTACAAAGTTAGTGATTGGTGCATCATTCTCATCATCATCATCATCATATTTTTCTTTTTTATGTTGTACATAATCATTATATAATTTGTGTCATAAATTTAGTATATACCTATCCTTCTTCATAATCTTCTTCATCTTCTTCTTAATATTTTTTTCCATCGTTTGTGATCCTAATTTTACGAGAAAACATTGTATAATATTATTATATGAGGTCACTTTTTCTCTAAATTTATCTTCGTGTTGATGCATATTCTAATGTGATTTAGACAATTCATGTTTTGCAGCAATGTCATCATCTTCATCATCTTCTGAAACTGCATAATCAAGGGCACCATGAAACTAATAATTATCAACATCAAAAGTGGTAATTAACTCATCTTATTTTCCATGATTCTTTTATTGTGACACTCCTTACATGAATTATGGCTCTAGTATACGGGGTGTTGTGACATAAATTCATTGGTACAATAGTGGTAACATTTATGTTTAAAATCTCATTTATTAACCATCGTGGATTAGTTGAACCATGTATTCTAGTACCCTAGAAAAATGTCTACCTCGTAGTAATTTTGCTCTAGAGTTCTTCTATCAAAAACAAAAAATACCATGTCTGGTAAAAAGTAACAATAATATAAATCAGAAATCATATGTTATAATTATAAAAGAATATCGATGAGAAAGGATTTTTTATAAATTATTCAAATAAAAAAATTTACGTCCTTCTTCCTCAGCAATGGAATCCAAAATATTGATAGCACTATGTCGATGTATTATTCCCACCATGTTACCAAATTTAGATATTTATATACAAGAAACAAACAGACCCCTTAACTAAAGTGTAGTAGAGGTTATGAAAGTCCTAGTTCAGCCCTAAAAAGATATGGTTTGAAAGATTATTAATTAAATAATATATAAATAAACAAATTTATAATAAAATTTGAACTATAGATCATATGAATATTTATAATGTTGGAAGAAAAAACATTTAATGGGTCTTACGAAGTAATGATTATAGGTTCATGAATGAAAAGGTATAATATAATTAATTGACAATCATGCATTCATGAAAATCAGATCCCAGCATGTTAAATTGTAATGATATTCACACACCATCCCAAACTCACTTATTCTCATGGTCAGGTACTTCTGATAGTAATTTATGGGTAACCCGAAATGTTATTTAAACATATGTATATGAAAATCCCTTTGTTCATGGTTGAAATAAAGACCCTAAATATCACATTATACAAATATATTACAGTAATCCCAGAAATTGCAATGCTCAAAGAGTGAAATAAATTAACCCAATCCTTAACCCCACACACAATGGCCATGAAGGAAGAAACCTATAAAAGGATAGAGTTAAAGAACAAATATGAAATCCCAACAAAAATTGTATTCAATTATAAAATACCTTATATTATATCCCCAATTATCAAACATGCACAGACATAAATAAATCACCTACTCATGCTAATAGTGAGTAGGTTTAAGAAATTTGTAAATGAAAATATTAATAAACGTAGAGATGCAGGTGGTGCACATTCATCCGTGGGGGAATCATGGTTTCTTTCTCCTTCTAGAAAGCTCAAAATGGTGTGCTGATGGTCTACTTTTATAGGTGTTCTCGACAAAAACCACAACCTATTCCCCATTCATTTTCTCTATGTGCCACAATCATCGCGATGTGTACATGGAGTATAATTCATGTAATCAGAGCCATGTTTCATCCACATATACGTTATTATTATGTGTATTTCATTTATAAATTTTTTTATTGATTATAGTCATGTATTCTATTGGGGATAAACAGTATGTACCCTTTAAAATATATTGATCCATGGATCTATGGAAAATATTCTCCAAAAATGGGTCTGGAAAGATGTCTTTTTTGTACTATGGTTACACGACATGTACTTGTCTTTCACAGTATGTTTTAATGTCACGACTAGTCCTCGATTGCTAATTCCTATCTAATAAAATAATTAATAGTATTCAAGGTACATGACCTGTACTAGTGTTTCTTCATTTTCCATCTTATCTTCATGTTCAATATTCTAATGTCACACTGAATTGATCTATTTTCAATCCATTTTAATTCCTTTTTCAAATGATCCCCATTTTCATTCCTAAAAATATAGAACCACTCAAATCACACAAAAAATGGAAATATTGATCAATTAAAAAAATCCACACATTAAAATACTCAAAATCATGCACATGAAATATAATTATCAATTATATTCAATGAATATAAATTATACATTATATATTTAATATTTTAAATAAGTTCCCATTATAAAATTAAATATCATAAAAAAGAATATGATGTGCAGATAAAGTATACATACTAATATATATATACATATATATTTGAATTATTTATTATTTTACATCATTCATATTATAATATATCAAAATAATTATAATGTAATATCTTAATTATTCCTCTCATATAGAAATATTACAACTAACAACCCTCATAAGTATAATTTAATAATGGTTTTAGGAATTTTGGTTGAATTTAATAATCTACGTGAAAAACTCAATGAATTAAAATCAAGTACTAATATGAGAAAATATTTAATGGTATAATAATTTATAATTATATAAATATTGTTTTTTTTAATTTATATTTTTATCAATATTAATGTCATTCTTTAATAAATTAGTCTTCATACATTGGGAATAACTGAATCATGATCATATTTTATATCAACCACATAGATTAGAAACAAAACTATACTAAAATTTGATTATAATTTTATAAATAATCATTTTATATGAATTCTCATAAAATAGATTTTCTAGTAATTATTTCACTCTAAAAAATAATTTATACAAACAACACTATTATTAATATATTTTAAAGTGATAAATATTACATATATATACTATTAAAAATGTATATAAATAGTATATTTATAATATTTATACAATGACTACAAATTTGGATTATAAATTTTCTTAGATGTTGAGATGATAATTTTTCAAATACTTAATGACCATAATTTAATTATTTATGACCTCCGGGGAATGATTATAACAAATAATGATTAATGTAATGGTGTTCATTTCAAATTATTCACTTTGAGACATTCATGATATTACAAACTTTAGTGAATATAACATATTTTTATTATACCTATATGAGAAATTCTATTATATATTTTCATATAATCATTTAATATCATTTTTTCTTAAATTTACAATGATTCAATTTATTTTGATTAATTTATTTCCCAACATCCGAGGTTAATCAAGATCTCAATTTTTTGAGACATTATAAATGTTATTCACCATTATTCTTATATTTTTTGATCAATTTACTCACTATTACATTAATTTTCCAAAAATAATCTCATCAACCTTTATGGTTCATTTTTATCCAAATAAATTTATTTTCATAAAAAAACACTTGTGTGTTTCCCTTATTTTTTTATTATTTTTTAAATATTTGTTTTACATTAAAATTTTTTCCACTAAGATATGATGTTATGTGTTAATACACATCAAAATAATCAGAATTTATTATCAAATTCTCTCCAACATGAGAATTTATATACCGTGTAATGGTTAAATGGTAAATTAAATTGATTTTCGTGATTACTTCAAGGCGTTTTATTGGAATATCACCACATTGAGCCATATAGAAACATATAAGATGAGTCAAATAATTCTAATTTCCCAAAAAATGACATTAATATTACCAATATTATGAATAATCTTTTATATTGGAAACACTATATATAAAATAAGATGATCATATTATATAATGATATTAAGTTATTTCGTAATAACATGTCTTATATGGACATGATCTATAGTAAGAGGTGGTGAGTAGAGGTCCTCACAATGTTTAATTTGATATATAGATAACATCGTAGAGTAGGGTAATTCCATCTCTAAAACACTTATTTGTAAATTACCTTCTCACACTAACCCATAATTGAAGGTTGAGATAAACCTTATGGCGATTTTTTATTACGGTTCTCTAGATGCGTTGACGGATTATTTGTGTTTTGTTCTAAATATTGTTTCATATTATTCACTAAATTTCACTATATTTTTCTTATTTGGATGATGTGTTAAAATGAGTTATGTAATCCTTCTATTGTGTAGTGACCATTCATAGATAGTATACCCCCTCTCTTGGAATTAATCACTATGGGGATAGTTTTCATCCGATTATCTATTTTGAATAAATATATATAGTTTCATAAATCACAATGGATCATAAATTTAGCAACTAAAATGATGAAATATGAAATTCATTATCATATTTTGTTGTTGAGTATGAATTTTTAAATCCTTGATTATTTATCCCAATATAACCCCAACAAACTACTCCTAATAGATCACATAAACCATTTTGGAATATTATTGCTTATTATAATTCATGTATGTAAATTTGAAGAGTGTTATATACATTAATGTTTTAATACTATAGAATCTCATTGGGTGGAATGATTTTTGTGTGTTGATTGGTCATTTTATTATGCCATATCATTTCATTCTGATTAGAGAGAACACTATAGTTTATGATAAGGGAAATTGTACCTAAATGTTTTAAAATTTTCTATCGGTTCTCCTATACAATTATCCTAAAAATATTATAGGATTGGCTATTTTTTCTAGAATGTTTTTTAGATTTCATTCAGTCACATGATATATTGAGTACAATATTCCATAAATATACTTATAATTCAATTGGTTGGGTTAGTTTTATTTTGGACGGTTTCAATAGTTCTTACAACTTGGATTTTTGGATATACGGGGTTATCCATATTGGATAGTTTGTTTTTTATAGTAAATTTTACCAACCAATATATTAATTTATTCTATTGATTATTTTTATGGTCTCCCATGTAGTTAACCTATTTTTTATTCCTATGTGGGAATGCATTATCTTATAGGATGTTAGTAATTTATTAGATTTATATAGTGATTTAGAATATAAATTTATTCCTCATCACATATAAAATTTGAAATAAATCATATATTTATCTTCGCAAAATCAATTACATGATTCTTATGGTGTGAGATTCATACTAAATTTTAAGGATGTATTTTGAAACATTAGGCATTGACATAACGTATGTTAACATTGAGACATGAATTCCCATTTTATGTTGCTGATTATGTTGAATATATTTCCTATCATTCATTATTTTTGGACATTATTACAACTATTAAATATCATTTTCTCATATCTCAACCTATAAAATATCATTTTAATCATTCTTATATTTTTATTTGGAATGATATTCTGTGGGATCCCTATGTTTTAGTATTATAACTGCCAGTGGAGATATGTGATTCTCATAATAATGTTTTTGGTCATAATTATATTTCATTGGTTCAATTATTCGGGAATAATGAATTAGATTATCATCATATATAGGAACATGAATAATTTTTGGGAGAACAATGGAATTGTATTTTTCAAGAGAACCCTAATTCATTTGGATTTTTTTGAGAAAAATAGTTTTACAGTGTGTATTATTTTAATATCTTAGTTTATTCATTCCTATCATTTTTTATGTTGTTGTATTTTTTATTTTGGATATGTTTTAGTTGAATCATTGGCTTTCAAGATTTCTCAAATCTCATTACTTTTGGAATAAGCACGTGGTCGAACTAGTATAATTCTATGAGAATGGGAATAATATTATATGATTATTGTAACTATGGTTAATAGGACCAATGTATTGGAATTATTCATATATCCACTATATAAATTTTAACCATATTACATACTTAGTGACCATCATCTTACAGCTGGCATTGGTCTGAGTCAAATTTCTAACAGTGTTGTAAAATATTAATTTCTCTAAAACCACTAATTTATATCATAATTAATTTATTTAAAATATAAATTTATGGGGGAATTTTATAGTCCTTATATAAGGTTTCAAATTTCTTTTAATATTATCATAATGGTTTGTTGATCCTAGAATTATTAGTTGTAATTATTTTATAATCTCTAATAATTTTCTCTAGGATTTTATATTTTACATTGGTATTTCAATAAACAATTTTTTATTTGTGGGCCTCAAAAACATTTGTCATGTGTTAAAATTTCTATTGATGTAGGGATCTATTGGAAATTGGATAATAATTGATGATTGAGGTTAGTTGTTTAGTCTCTAATTAATGTTTTATATAAAATTAACTGAATTTATTTTTATAAATATTTTTCAAAATATAAATTACTATTATTGTCACGACCCGTCCTCAGGGCCCGTGCTGTGACTACCCCAAGCCCGCCTTCCATAGGCCAGGGGCTGGCGACTAGAACCAAAGGCGTAAAATCCCGATAACTGGGATGGCATTGCCTTTATAAAAGTAACAAAACACCACAGAGTACAAGAGGAAGTAAAACACTAAGTACAAAAAGAAGTGCTGAAAGTAAATGGGCCGGAATACAAACCCAAAAGAAAGTACAACTACAACTGAAAAAAGTACAAAAGAAAAAGACAACAGTTGGAGGGATGGAAGCGGCTCCTGGGTCATCCTCCTCGGATCCTACCTGAAGGGTAGGTACAGATGGTGCAGCTCCTAGATTGTCCACCACGAATCCTACCTGAAGGGTAGGTACAGATATCCCCCACAGCGCTCTTGCCCGTCAACCTCCTCCGAGTGTCGTCCCGCCGTGAAGTCCACCTCCGGACATTGACTCGTCGTGTAGTCCACCTCCGGGTACTAACTCGTCGTGTAGTCCACCTCCGGGTACCGTCCAATCCTTGAACACTCGGCCTCCGTCAGCAATGCCTGTCGTCTGCAACCAACACAACGAGGTGCGGGCATAGCCCGTGCAGGGGTGAGTATAACGATACTCAGTAGGGACCCCGAGACCCTCAAGGTCTCACTAATACTAACAAGGTTAACCATAAACAAGATCTCAATAGTTAACCTCTACTTAGGTATATGCCCATACATATACCTAAGTTTTCAAATAACCCATCACAATCATGAGGAAACACAAGGATTGTGAAATCAACAGATAACCACTACCCAGGTATATTCCCATACATATACCTAAGTTATCAAGTAACCCATATCAATCATGAGGAAGCACAAGGATTGTGAAATCAATGGATAACCACTACCCAGGTATATGCCCATACATATACCTAAGTTATCAAGTGACCCATCTCAATCATGAGGAAACACAAAAGTCAAAAGTCTCAGCTCAAACCAGGATTTTCATTATCGAAACCGTAACTGCTGAAGAGCTCCGTCTCTGGGGTGTACAACGGTCCTGTCACGACTCTGAGGTACTTCTCACTAACCTAAGACTGCTGATGTACTCCTCCTGTCGAGTACCGCCGGCCTGCCACCTCACACAGTAGTGCTTCCTGCCGGGGTCTGCCACCCAACACAGTAGTGCTCCCCCCTCATAGCCTACAGAGGTACTCCTCCTGTCGAGTACCGTGGGTCTGCCACCTCACATAGTAGTGCTCCTCCGCTATCGGTCTGCCACCTCACGAATTAGGGATCCCCATTGGGCTACGTAAGTCACTCCAAATCGAATCGGACAAGCAGTCTTCTGGTCTCGGCCGGCTACACGGTCTCCGTACTCCGTACACTCGTCTCTGGGAGGGTCTGCTCCACGAGCTACAAGTCGATACTCCATGTACCTCAAAGTCCCATGAATAAGTATCTCAAAGGACCGCCTCGTCATAGGGGTCTCAACGCAATAGACGGCGCATCAATCGGACACCCGGTCTGTGAGTTATTAGCCTTTTCGTCCCAGGGGTCCGGTTGGTTTTGTGAGCGAACCAAACCCGGCTGTATCTCAATTGTACCCCGAAATCTCATAGGGTATACTCATAGGGACCGTTTCTCAACGAGATCACCAACGCCGCTGACGATTCGTCAAACGGACGTTCTGTCAGAAAGGTATCAGCTTTTCTGTTCCAAGGGCTCGGTTGGATTTCGGTGCGATCCAACCCGGCCACTATCCAACTGCATCCAAAACTTGGGCGAAGTATGCCAAAAGTTCAGTCTCATCAAGAGTAATTCAACGAAATAGACGGCGCGTCAATCGGACGCCCATTCTGTTAGTTTTTGGCCTTTCCGTCTCACACCCACCCTGGAAACTTCCCAGGAGGTCACCCATCCTGATCACTACTCTAGGCCAAGCAAGCTTAACTAAAGAGTTTTAAACACGTAGGCTCCCTAAAAGGAAGGTGCACCTTGAGTGCGATATACCGAAACGACCGTCTCGTTCCAAGGATCGCTTCGCCGCTGCCGGCACATCGTTTGGAGGTCTGTAGCCTGAGTTATGGGCATTTGAATCCAAATCGCTCAGTAACTGGGGTTTGGCGCCCGGGCCGTCCCGGCCGAAGACCCCCCGGTTGGACCAAACCAGTTCAACCCGCCCTAGACAGGGTCGACCCGGCCCTGCACGGCGCGGCCCTGCCCGGCGCGCCGGTTCGGCGCAAGGCAGCGCACTCGGCGCGCTGCCAGCTCAGCCGAAGGCTGAGCTGCTGGAAAACGGGGGGGCCGCCTGCCCCCCTTTTGTGAAACCGGCCCCCCTCATTATGGGGGCCGTTTATTTGCTGGCCGGGGGATTATTTCCCCCCGGTTTGCCTCCCTTTCAGCTGGCTCGACCTGGCCGGCCGGTTCTTCCTCAACGGGATCGGCAAAGGCCGGTCCCCCCTCCGGCTTCCGACATCGGCGGCCTGGCTGGCCGCCGGTCTTCTCGTTCCGCCGCGGCCCAGAACCGGTCTCGGCCTTCATCATCCGGCGCGGTGCGACTGCACTGCGCCCCTCCGCCGCGGCCCCGCTCCGGCCGCGGCGCCTTCGGTTTTCCTTCGACGCGGCCCGACAGCGTCGTGTCCATGAAATTCTTTCCACGGCGCGGCGCGACGGCGTCGCGCAATAATTGTTGTGTGATTCCCGCGTGGTGCGACGGAACCACGCCATCTCGTTCTATCCGCAAGAAACAATCAAGAACAAAGGAGGGCGGTTCGGCCATGTTTGTGCGGACCGGCCCCCCTCTCGTTAACGATAACATTTAACCGTTTATTCTCGAAGTTCGTCAAGCTAGAACCAAGAAAGGAAATAATTAATTAAAACAACAACAAACCCCTACACTGTAATTGTCGTGTTCGTCACTCACTCTCAATTCTCACACTCATGCGTCGGAAAAGAAGAAGAATACTCGTCGTTGGTGGACGAGCGTTCGGAGGTGACGTCGTCGTTGTCGACGTTCTTCGCAGGCGATGTTTTCTCCTTTGACGCGGATGAAGGTCGTTGGAGATGTCACGAGCGTCACTTCCCTTTCCTTAACTCGGTTGAAGAACGACGAAGAATATGTTGCTTCACGTTCTTCGGAGATGGGGAACGTTCTTCTTCGAGAGGTTGAAGGTCTTCCAAAAAATTTTCTCCTCTCCTTAGTTCTCCCCACAAAGTTTATGCCAACCCAAAGAGAAGAATAGAATCTCTCATTTTAATGTTGGCAAAATGATTTCAAAAGAAATCAAACACTCAAAATAATTAATTAAGTTTGTTTAATTAATTAAATGCAAAGTGTTGGCAAGAATTTCAAAAGTTTGAAATTAGGATAACTCTCCTCAATTAATAACCCAAGTTGTCAAGATTAATTAAAGAGGAGTTATAGGGAGTTTAAAAGGGAAGATGAAGTGTTAGGGTTCGTGTGGGCCCCACCACACTTAATCCTCTCAAGGGAGGTTAATTGGATGTGGTTCCCACCCCTAACTCCCTTTGCGAGGTTATAACCAACTTGGATTAAAAATAAAATTTGTTTCCATATTTTATTTAACTTCATTTAAAAATTCCAAAAACTAACTCTCAACCCGCATAAAACACAACCTCGGAAAAGGTCTCCTTAAGCGAATATCAGCGCTGCGAGTTCATCAGTGACCTTGGAATTCGATTCCGGGCACCGGTTCAAAAGTTAGAAATTCCCGCTCGTTCATTCACTAAACGTACCCGAGCCAAACTTCAGAAATTAATTCCGGGCACATCGGGCCTCGGAATCAGGCGCCGTCAAAAACTGCGTTCTTGTAAAATTCCAAAGAAAATTAAGAAAAAAATTTCCTTGAAATTCCCGGGTCTTTACATTACTCCCACCTCAGGACTTTACGTCCCTGTAAAGCTTCAACACAATCTTATGGAAACAATGGCGGTACTGAGCACGAACATGAGATTTCTGCTCCCATGTGCTCACCTGGAGATTCCCTTGCTGACATCTGATGCGCACTAGAGGAATCAATCGTCCTCGTAGAATCCACTCTTGTCGATCCTCGATCCCCACAGGAACCTCCGTGAAAGACACCCCATCACCATCGTCCATCTACTCATGGTCGATGATATACAGAGGGTCAAGAACGTATCTCCTCAGTTGAGATACGTGGAAAATGTCATGCACCTAGTGCAATTGAGGTGGATGGGTGAAGCGGTAAACCACCTCGCATACCCAGCTGGGGACCTAGAAAGGTCCGTTGAACCTCGAAGATAACTTTCCTCTCTGGCCACATCTCTGTAAACCTCGTCGAGGTGAGACTCGTATAAGGACGTGATGGTCATCCTTGAACTCTAGAGGCCTCCAAGTCCTGTCAGCATAAGGTTTCTATCGGCCCTGTGCTGTCCTCATCCGCTCTTGGATGACCTGGACGTTCTCTAGTCTCACAAGAGCTGCTATGATTTCTTCCTTGCCGATAAGAGAAATCTGGTCTCATCCCCTGGATGAACCACATTTGTTGCCTTATACAGTCAATCCTGACAGGAATGATGCATTCATGCCATGGATGACGTCGTAAGGCCTCGACGTAACTACCAAGAGATCCAACTGTCACTCTCGCCTCCAAGGGTCGAGTCACACTGTCGGCATCAGTGTGTGGTTACTAGGTCTCCTTCAGTAGAAAACTCGAAATTGAGGGTCAAGTCAACAGTCTTAATCAGGACCACTTAGTATCAACCAAACAAAAGGAAAGGAAAGAAAACAATGATAAGTGTATTTTTATTATTGTAGCTCGTAGTACAAGACACAAAGAAACTACAGACAAACATCAACAAAACCAGAAGGAAAAGGATCAATAGCCTCTAGGTCGGAAGCTAGTCCCACTCTTGTCTATCTGCTTCCGGAGCTCCATGACCATAGGCCTCAGCTGCCTGAAGCTGAGCTCTCCCATGTTCTCCTGTCCCCTACGGTCGGGGTGGGCCTCCTGGTGGTGGTGGCAACATCCTGAAGCGTCGTCCACTGCCTGCTGCATGGCCAGCTCCTCTGCAATGGCCGCCTGCTCCGTGCGGTACGCCCTGATCGAACCTCTGCCACTTCCTCGGAGGTTCTCCATTTAA
Source organism: Viscum album (assembly GCA_963277665.1). Lineage (NCBI taxonomy): Eukaryota > Viridiplantae > Streptophyta > Magnoliopsida > Santalales > Viscaceae > Viscum > Viscum album. The sequence continues at coordinate 1,214,229,370 of OY728146.1, read as the reverse complement.
CTGCTGGTCATCTGCATGGCGGGTCAGACAGTCATGTGCCATGTGACCAATTCCGCCGCAGGAGTAACACTTCATGTCAGGTCTGGCACTATCACTTCCCTTGGTGCCTCGCACTACCGACCCTGAGTCACGCGGTCAACCACCTGTAGGTCTGGTCCTCTTGGACCCCTGCGTCATCTATCTACTGCCCACTACAGAAGACTCTGCCGCATGTCGGCTGGTGGTGGGTCCTGCTGCTGGAGACTGCTCAGTAAGGAAACTCTCCACTAAGAGGGCTCGCTCTAACACTCCTGTCTGTATCAGAATGTTGTGCGATACAACCAAAGCTCTGATCTCCCGCCTGAGCCCCTGCTCGATGGTTCGGGCCCTCATGAACGGGTCTCGTAACATATCTGTGGAGTAGCGCGAGAGGTCTGTGAATCTCGCTGATTATTGCGCCACTGACATGCTGCCCTGCTGCAGGTAGAGTAGCTCCTGTATACGCACCGCTCGAAGGGTGGCTGGTACAAACTCTGCTCGGAACAGGCACTCGAAGTCTGCCCATATAAGTGTCTCCTCGTCATGCATCTGAAGCATCAGTCTCCACCATCTTCCTGCTGCTGCCTAAAGAAGGCTGGTAGCAAGGATCACCATGAAATCTATCGGTGTCCCCACTAGCCTGAATACTCTCACCACAGCCCCCAGCCAATCCTCAGTCGCTTGCGGGTCCGTCCCTCCCTGAAACCTTGGTGGCCTCTAGCGCTGGAACTCGTGCAGCGCGCTCAAGCGACGTGCACCCTCTGCTGCTGGGGCTGTTGGCATCGGTGGCCCAACGGGTGGTAGTACCGCCGGTGCCTCCGCTGGTGCCTCAACTGGGATAGGGACCTGTACTGAGGCCACGTCACTCGGCGGGCTGTCAGTACGCACCACTCTCGGGGCTCAAGCTGGTCGTCCACGGGGAGGCATCCTGAAAGGAACAACGTGACACGGTCAAAATTTGATACCTGGTGAGCTGACCTTGTTTGAGATGACATTTAAATAAAACTTCTAGAAAACACACACGCAATCAGTGTTTTCGTTCCCAAAGTCGGAAATCAGTTGTCAGGGTCCTGGTGTATGGATACGTCGGCCGCCCACACCAACACTGGACTCCCTAAACTGAAAACCACACTTGGTACTCATAACAATATTGATTCACAGAAAGAAACATCAGAGTTATAAGTTCTGCGGTAGAACTGAACTCCTCTGATACCAATTTGTCACGAACCGTCCTCGGGGCCCGTGCCGTGACTACACCAAGCCCGCCTTCCATAGGCCAGGGGCTGGCGACTAGCAAAAAAGGCGTAAAATCCCGATAACTAGGAAGACATTGCCTATATAAAAGTAACAAAACACCACAGAGTACAAGCAGAAGTAAAACACCAAGTACAAAAAGAAGTGCTGAAAGTAAATGGGCTGGAATACAAACTCAAAAGCAAGTACAACTACAACTGAACAAATTACAACAGAAAAAGACAACAGCTGGAGGGACGGAAGCAGCTCCTGGGTCGTCCTTCTCGGATCCTACCTGATGGGTAGGTACAGATGGCGCAGCTCCTTGATCATCCACCATGAATCCTACCTGAAGGGTAGGTACAGATAGCCTCCACAACGCTCTCGCCCATAAACCTCCTCCGAGTGTCGTCTCGCCGTGAAGACCACCTCCGGACACTGAATCGTCGTGTAGTCCACCTCCGGGTACTGAATCATCGTGTATTCCGCCTCCGGGTATCGTCCAATCCTCGAACACTCGGCCTCCGTCAGCACTGCCTGCCGTCTGCAACCAACACAACGAGGTGCGGGAATAGCCCGTGCAGGGGTGAGTATAACGATACTCAGTAGGGACCCTGAGAACCTCAAGGTCTCACTAAAACCAACAAGGTTAACCACAAATAAGATATCAATAGTTAACCTCTACTTAGGTATATTCCCATACATATACCTAAGTTATCAAGTGACCCATCTCAATCATGAGGAAACACAAGGATTGTGAAATCAACGGATAACCACTACCCAGGTATATGCCCATACATATACCTAAGTTATCAAGTAACCCATATCAATCATTAGGAAACACAAGGATTGTGAAATCAATGGATAACCACTACCCAGGTATATGCCCATACATATACCTATGTTATCAAGTGACCCATCTCAATCATGAGGAAACACAAAAGTCAAAAGTCTCAGCTCAAACCAGGATTTTCATTATCGAAACCGTAACTGCTGAAGAGCTCCGTCTCTGGAGTGTATAGTGGTCTTGTCACGACTCCGAGGTACTTATCACTAACCTAAGACTGCTGAGGTACTCCTCCTGTCGAGTACCGTGGGCCTGCCACCTCACATAGTAGTGCTTCCCGCTAGGGTCTGCCACCCAACACAGTAGTGCTACCCCCTCATAGCTTACAGAGGTACTCCTCCTGTCGAGTACCGTGGGTCTGTCACCTCACATAGTAGTGCTCCTCTGCTATGGGTTTGCCACCTCACAAAGTAGTGCTCCCCACTGGGCTACGTAAGTCACTCCGAATCAAATCGGAGAAGCAGTCTTCAGGTCTTGGCCGGCTACACTGTCTCTGTACTCTGTACGCTCATCTCTGGGAGGGTCTGCTCCACGAGCTACAAGTCGATACTCCAAGTATATCAAAGTACCACGAAGAAGTATCTCAAAGGACCGCCTCGTCATAGGGGTCTCAACGCAACAGACGGCGTGTCAATCGGACGCCCGGTCTATGAGTTATTATCCTTTTCGTCCCAGGGGCCCAGTTGATTTTGTGAGCGAACCAAACCCGACCGTATCTCAATTGTACCCCGAACTCTCATAGGGTATACTCATAGGGACCGTTTCTCAATGAGATCACCAACGACACTGACGATTCGTCAAACAAACATTCTGTCAGAAAGGTATCAACTTTTCCATTCCAGGGGCTCGTTTGGATTTCGGAGCGATCCAACCCCGCCACTGTCCAAATTCATCCAAAACTCGGGCGAAATATGCCAAAAGTTCCATCTCATCAAGAGGAATTCAACGAAACAGACGTCACGTCAGTCGGACGCCCGATCTGTTAGTTATTGGCCTTTCCGTCTCACACCCACCCTGGAAACTTCCCAGGAGGTCACCCATCTTGATCACTACTCTAGGCCAAGAACGCTTATCTAAGGAGTTTTAACCATGTAGGCTCCCGAAAAGGAAGGTTCACCTTGAGTGCGATATACCGAAACGACCGTCTCGTTCCAAGGATCGTTTGGCCGCTGACGTCGCGTCGTTTGGAGGTCTGTATCTCGGGTTATGGGCATTTGAATCCAAACCGCTCGGTAACAGGGGTTTCGGGCCCGGGCCGTCCGGGCCCGAGACCCCCCGGTTGGCCAAAACCGGGTCGACCCACCCCAGACAGGGTCAACCTGGCTCGGCGCGCTGCCAGCTCGGCCGAAGGCCGAGCTGCTGGAAAACCGGGGGGCCGCCTGCCCCCCTTTTCAGAAACCGGCCCCCCTCATTATGGGGGCCATTTATTTGCTGGACGGGGGATTATTTCCCCCCGGTTTGCCTCCATTCCGGCCGGTCTGACTTGGCCGGCCGGTTCTTCCTCAACGGGACCGGCAAAGGCTGGTCCCCCTTCCGGCTTCCGACACCGGCGGCCCGGCTGGCCGCCGGTCTTCTCGTTCCGCCGCGGCCCGGAACCGGCCGCGGCCTTCATCGTCTGGCACGGTGCGACGACACCACACCCCTCCGCCGCGGACCCGCTCCGGCCGCGGTGCATTCGGTTTTCCTTCGACGTGGCGCGATGGCGTCTTGTCCATGAAATTCTTTCCACGGCGCGGCACGACGGTGTCTCGCAATAATTGTCGTGCGATTCCCGTGTGGTGCGACGGCACCACGCCATCTCGTTCCATCCGCAAGAAACAATCAAGAACAAAGGAGGGGGGTTCGGCCGTGTTTGTGCGGACCGGCCCCCCTCTCGTTAACGATAACATTTAATCGTTTATTCTCGAAGTTCGTCAATCTAGAACCAAGAATGGAAATAATTAATTAAAACAACAACAAACCCCTACCTTGTAATTGTCGTGTTTGTCACAGACTCCCAATTCTGACGCTCATGCGTCGGAAAGGAAGAAGAATACTCGTCGTTGGTGGACGAGCGTTCGGAGGTGACGTCGTCGTTGTCGACGTTCTTCGCAGGCGACGTTTTCTCCTTTGACGCGGATGAAGGTCGATGGAGATGTCGTGGGCGTCGCTTCCCTTTCCTTACCTCGGTTGAAGAACGATGAAGAAGATGTTGCTTCACGTTCTTCGTAGATGGGGAACGTTCTTCTTCGAGAGTTTGAAGGGCTTCCAAAAGTTCTTCTCATCTCCTTAGTTCTCCCCACAATGTTTATGCCAACCCAAAGAGAAGAATATAATCTCTCATTTTAATGTTGGCAGAATGATTTCAAAAGAAATAAAACACTAAAAATAATTAATTAAGTTGGTTTAATTAATTAAATGCAAAGTGTTGGCAAGAATTTCAAAAGTTTGAAATTAGGATAACTCTCGTCAATTAATAACCCATGTTGTCCAGATTAATTAAAGAGGAGTTATAGGGAGTTTAAAAGGGAAGATGAAGTGTTAGGGTTCGTGTGGTCCCCACCACACATAATCATATCAAAGGAGGCTAAGTGGATGTGTGTCCCACCCCTAACTCCCTTTGGGAGGTTATAACCAACTTGGATAAAAATAAAATGTGTTTTCACATTTTATTTAACTTCATTTAAAAATTCCAAAAAATAACTCTCAACCCGCATAAAAAACTACCTCAGAAAAGGCCTCCTTAAGCGAATATCGGCGATACGAGTTCATCGATGCCCTTGGAATTCGATTCTGGGCACCGGATCAAATGTTAGAAATTCCCTCTCATTCGTTCACTGAGCGTACCTGAGCCAAACTTCAGAAATTAATTCCGAGCACACCAGGCCTCGGAATCATGCGTCGTCAGAAACAGCGTTCTTGTAAAATTTCAAAGAAAATTAAGAAAAAAATTTCCTTCAAATTTCCGGGTCTTTAAAATTCTCTAATAATTATTTTGTATTAATGTGATATAATTATTTGGTAAAAGATACATTTTGATGTTTTCTGTAAAATAATAATGTTTTCATGGAAATATTAATTGGATAGTGAAATTGGTTTTGAAATCATTGTTATGTGATTGAAAAGATTTTTTTGAGATAATCTTATTATTAATATATATATATATAATTTAATAGATTAATATATAATGATCTTAGGGAACTTGGCATCCTTGGTGGGGATCTTATTGTTAGTCCTTATAAGTTTAAAATGTGGGTTCACATTCTATGGTTTATTATATTTTTTTATTTTATATCAACTGACTCAATGAATTAATTCTTAAATACATATGAGGTTTAGAATCTATGGTGTTCTTTTATACGCGGATCGTCGAATCATTTAATCTCGTTACATTTGTAAAAAATGAATCATTAATTTTATTATCCTAAGTGCCTCCACAAATTCCTGACCAATGATATCATACAAGTGATGTCCTTCTTAATAGTGCGTATATTTCATTATATTTGATATGTTTTCAAATTCATGATTTGAAAAATAAACTATGTTTTATTTTAGATGTAAATTTAAAATTAAATATCTATATTTTTTGATGAACTATGAAATGTTGAATTGATTTCCCATTATTTTAATATAAATACCATAATTTTTAATCATAAATTATTTTATAGATTTTCATTAATGGTATTGTTTGATAGAAAAAAAGTTAAGGAATCCTAGGGGTTGATCATACTAATCATATTATCTCACATCAAATATACAACCTTAGGGGTCTCATTGTAATTTTTTTAGGATGTTGTAAATTTAATGTTTCATATTTTGGAAAAACAATTACTCCATAATGGTATAGATATAATACTGTTAGATGATGGGATGTTTGTAGCATAACACATTGAGTAGTTTTTGTAGTTTTTTCTATACATTTTTTATTTTTTGGACATTTATTATCTATTTTAATTTTTCTAACATTAGATATTTCAGTAGTGATGTTTTTTATCTCTGGAAATGGAATATTAATTTTTGGTTGTATTTCACTTTTTTTTTGTTTATTGTTTAATTAGGGAAAAATAAATACAATTGGATGTAACTACATTTTGATGTTATTATCAAAAGACTATTGTGATAAATAATTACATACATGTCCTAAAGATTTTTGGTTCAGATCCTAGTAGGTTGGTTTTTTGCGCTATGTAATTAAAGGGTCTAGATACTAAAAAATAGAGTTATGTATTTTCTTGAAACACATTGGGGAAATAACCCTATATTGGAATGGTATATAATTAACAAAATTTTCATTATGATGCACATTTAGTGGTTCAATGATTTAAAAAGTAGCTGGATCCACCAAGGAGATGTTATTTGGTTATTCATGATCAAATGAATCCACAATATGATGATTAAATTTTGATGATACATTGTTGGAATAGGATAACAAGTTGAAGATAAAATATGATAAATCAATATACATTTAACTATATGTATTTTATGATGAATTAATGTTGATAATATATATCGGCATTTTGTTTTCATATTTTTATGATAATTTTATCATATTATATTGATTAAAATATTATTTTATGTATTTTGATGAGATAATATCACATTTTTTATTACATCGGAATGTTTCTAAAGACCACTATGTTTTCGAGCTAGATAATAGAAACCAAAAAATGGCTAATAATTAGATTATATTATTATTTTCAATAACATTGAAATTTAGATTTATGAAATGATTATATATTTAAAGATTATAGGTTCATAATATAATTTTTATATATAGATAATTGTAATGATAAATATATGGTTCATTTTGAGATAAACAATTCTTGTTATATTTTTAAAATATATGTTATTAAAAATCATAATCCATTGGATATATGATAACTATCACTATAATAATTATCTATATTCTATTATGTTGTTACATATAGACTGATTAAAGAAATGAGTAATCTTGAAGTTAATAACTTTCAATTGTATATGATATTATTAACTTCTAAGAGTAGTGTATTACATCAATTATTTTGTTGACTTATAGATTCAATGAATTTTGAGAACTCAATTTTATTATGAATATTTGCTTATAGTTTGTTTTTAGTAACTTATATAATTGTATGAAGGAAACATTTTTTTGATGAAATTTTTGTTACATTATATATCTTCAATGATTATGGTATATTAGATAATTTAGGTTATACCTTGAATGATGAATATTATAAGAATCCCCCACTAATGTTCTCAATTGATTAATAATTAAAAATGTGATGATGAAATTAAATAAATTTATATAGATTGTTACACCTATATATATCAATTTATGATTACCATTAAATAAGTTTATGTTATTATTATCTTACTGGAAACACAATGAAAATATCAATCAAATCGATGAAACATTTACAATAAATAGAAATATTTAGCTACGTAAATTAAATACTACACATTCTACTAGGGGAAATCAATAAGACTAAGAGGTTTATGGAGTAGAAGATTTGAAAACTATTTGGAAACATTGAATAATAATGAAATAATTTATCTTTAGTTAAAATGACCAATATGACCATTTATTTTCTATAAAAAAAAATTTCTGAATATTCAATTTTATGTGATGGATATATCTATTTTAAAGAAAAATTTATAAAAAATGATTATATTTATTTGATAAGAATTTTTTTAATAGTAATATATTTACTAAATAATCAAAATTATGAATAATAATTAATAGTATTCCAGAAATGAAATTTTCAAATTAAAATACTTATTTTCATATCCCAATTTTATCAATAAATTGAATTTATAAAATTCTGAAATTTAATTCCAAAAAGTAATCATTAATATTTATTACCACAATATATAATTATCATATGATAAATATTTTTCATTTTTCTGTGAGGAAAAATTATTTTCATGAAATTGTTGAAATTTATATTCCAAATAATTATTAGTTATATGTTTTCTAAATATAAAATATATAGAGAATGAATATGATGAAATTTTTAATCCATGAATATATTATTTGTAGTAACCTAATAAAATATACCCACGATAATTATTAATTACAATCATTTAAGAGAGATTGTTGTTTTCATAAATTAAAATTTCACTATAAGAAAGTTATATTTATGTAATTATATATGTGAAATTAATATGATGTTTAAAAACATCATAAAATATCTCATCAATCAATCATTTAATAAGTAATGAAAAATAATAAAAATAAATAACAAAAAAATACCATAAATATATCTACTTCAATATATTATATTCTAATTTAAAAGCTAATTTTTACATATTTATAAACATAATTGGGATAAATGATTCCAAAATTCAATTTTAGAATTTATAATATTTTTATAGAAGAATTTCATATATTTAATATAATATAAAAAATACAATATAAAATATAAACTCGTTGATAATATGGGTAAAATAAGTTGATGAATTTTCTATAATTTTTTATAATTAAATTTTCCAGTGTAACATATAGAATACATCGTTATTTAATAATGTTATAAACATATGTTCAAATCTAACATTTCACTAGAAAACCTAATTAACTAAGAAACAACACATTAAATACTTCTCCCATGCCTATCATTTTTCAGTAATTACCAAAACTAACTTCAATATAATAAAAAGATCTCACATAATTCCAATTTAATAACCACTTATAGTATGAACATCCCATGATAATTTTAAAAACGTAAATTCTATAGTTCCAGGTCAATCTAGATCGACCATTTTAATGTTTCTGAATATTGAGTTCTTTAAAAAATTCTCAAAATAACTATGGAGGAGTTCAGATACTAAAATATAAAAACAAGTGGATTTCAAATAGTGTATACTTGGACACAATGTGTATTTTTTTTTCATGTTATGTAATAATTCAGGATTCAAAAAAAGATGATATTTATTTATTATAAACAATATGTTTTGGATTACTCGACATCAAATGTGATTACTGATCATGTAAATCTATGATGTTTTATATCATGATATGATTTATAACTTTGGGTTTCCTAATCACTATAGACTACAACACCTCCCTCTCATTCCATGAGGCATGGAAACCCACTTCTTCGATGTTTTGGAGATTTATCAATCAATGGTATATCTATTAAATTCGTCCTTTGGGATATCATAAATCCTTGGAATGTTATACTTTTATTTAGTGGCTTCATCAATGATTTCCCTCATGTTTATCTTTTCAAATTGATATATCTTGATCTTTATTTTTCTACAAGGGTTTTTTTTTCTGATGGCGTAGTTGTGATGTAGAATGCAAAGACGGATGATGTTCTTGTAAGAGATGTGATTAGGATATGCAGTGTTGGTTTATTCTCATTATATGAACCTAGATTCATGTTTGATCTATGGGATTCATTTATTCTCTTTAACTATGTGTGACCTTATATTTTTCATAATTACATCTTAAAATTCCAATTAAATGAACCTAATAATTACTTGATCTGGATTAAAGAATTAGTATCGATTGCATGGTGATGTTGTTGATTATATCATGACAAAATGTTTCGTTTCTTTTTTTAAAAATAGTGTGCTATCTAACTTATGATTTTTATTATTGGATTATAATGTAAATGTCGAAAACAACAAAATGTGGTAATTAATCAATAATTATTTGGATCAATGATTAATGTTGCATGTTTATTTAATATGTTGAGTTGTAATCATTATTGGGAAAGAATGATTAATTGGATATACCTTATATTGTTAAATTATGTTGAATAAAAATGTAACTCATGCTGATGCATGCTGATAACAGAATTTATGATATGTAAAAATAAATTATTAAATAATTTTTCAAATCATGTTCTTGATTGGTTCATAGTATTCCCTTAGTAGTAACCTATATTTAATGAATTAGTTAATTCATTATTGAATAAAAATTTAATTCTTGATAAAATATAATTCATTTGATGTGACTGAGGTAATTTGTTACTTGTAAATTAATAATTCAGTGTTCCTTTGATTCACGAGGACTTGTTGTGCGTGATGTTAGAATTCATTGATTTAGGGCCATGAACCTAGTTTATATTATTGTTTCATGCTTCTTGTCATATTATTTGGATATGATCCTAGACTTATTGGAAAGGGTGGCCTGGATATGAAGTAATACTATGATGGTTGTGCCTAGAGGGTTGTTGTGGTATGTAGGATTGGTAGGAATGAATGTTGTCGAAGTAGTTGACACCTGTCGTGGAAGGATGCATCAAGATATGCATGTATTAGTAAAGATTCACATCATAGATGAAAGAAAAGCATGAAGGTAAGATTTCATGTTATTATGAATGTAGTATTATTATATGAATATTTTTTTGGATGATGACCAGGTGGTTTCTTTATCTACTTTTCCTTCTACACTACGTGGCATTGGTAGATGTTATTGGGTTTTTTCCTTTTTGGGTAGCATAGTATTTATTTCAAGAGTACATAGTAATGAGAAATGTGTTGATTTAAATAAATGAATAAATGATTATCCAATGGGGTTTTTGGGATGCAATAAAGAGGTTAAAAATTTCAGAAGTCATGAAATCTATTCTTATATGCATGGAGGGCCTGAAACATTTTCATGATACTGATATAATGTTACATGAAAAATGTTAATGGTAAATTAATTATCAATTATTTTATTAGCATAAGTTTTTATCATTTGAAAAGTATTAATGTAAATTAATGCTTCTCTTTAAATGTTTTTGTGTTTATAGGATATATAGTATTAGTAGGGGTGTCTGAGAGATTGAATATTGATAGATGTGGATAATTCTCAGACTAGGTTATTATTATAGTGTGGTTGTGAGTTATATAATACCACATATGATTTGTGTTTTCATGTGATAATCCACCATAGTAGTTAAGTAATTTAAAATCTAATCTATTTTGAATCTTAGATGGTATTTTCCAAAAAATCTCAATGCGAGGATGAATGTATAACAACCCCCTTTGGCCCTTCCCACTTATATTGGTAGTTACATGTGTTGGTATACAAGGTGGTCAGTATTAACCACATATGTGTTTAGATTGATATAAAAGTTTGTGATTATGTCCCACACATGTATCATTGATATAGTTTAATAAGGATTACTATATGTATAACATGTATAGGTTGTGATGGTTTAAGGATCATCAGTTGGTTAATAGTCCATTATGTCTTGAGGAATAACCTCTAATGTATGAGATATGTGGTACATGTTGTTGTGGATCCCTGAAACTACATGGTTAATTTATTAATGTTGATTTCATGATGTTTTTCATGAGGATCATGAATTATTTTTCCCCCCAGGTATCTGTGGGGTATACTTTTTGGAGTTAGGTGCATGTGAGGTTTAATGGGCTAGTAGGGAAGTAGTGTAAGATATGTTTAGAAAGAACATTACTCATGGGATAACAGCATTGACATTGGTAACATGAAGGCCCATTCATTTTATTGACATACGTTTAAGCTCATAATTTCTACTAATTGAGGTGATAGTGGGTGTAGGTAAGAGACATTTAAATCATTATGCATCATTATAAATTGAACTTGTATTTTAATGTGTAGAAAGTAGTATAAGCTAGTATAAAATTAAAAATAATTAATTAATGGTATGTACTTAAATATTATAGGTATAAATGTTTTAACTATTTTTACTTTTGTATGAATAGATATATGTTTAAATTGTCAGTGGGTCAATTTATAATATGTTTAGAAGCTCGCCACAGGTAATTATTGTATTGTAGTGGTTGATTAAAATTAAAAATGAAGGAAGAAATACTATGGGATTGATATCCAGTGTCTTAAAATATATAAGGTATCCCTTCTAAATTTATTCAGGGTTGACATGTTTGTGGAGGTTGATATTTCCTTCATATCAATATGTTCTCAATAGGACTAGTCAATATATTTATCCATGATAGTGATGTGTGAAAAATGAGGAATTAGATGTTCATGTTCCCCAAATATTTCGAATATTTAGTAGTCTATTGGGATGTGTTATGATACATGTTTTTGATGTGTATCTTTCTTATACCATAAAGGATTCTATTCACCAAGATGTTCTTACCCTTTAGTATGGGAGCTCTAGTGTGTGAGCGTTCATGATCTATTATATGAACCTCTGATATTAACATCAGACCTATTTCAAGAAGTGGAGGTAATGACTTTTCATTTTGATGAGTATTTGCATTAAGTGGACTAGTACCGGGTTACCCCATATTTGTAGAAGTTATATTTTGATGTGTTTGATAGATTAGAGGTCATCTAATGGACATTAGACGGAACCAGATTATCACAATGTGGTAGTAGTTAGGATTATCCAGGAAGAATATATGTACACCAGGGATCCCATTTTTTAGGACCGAAGTGATTATGATCTTCCAGTTCAAGGTCATAGACCTCAATGTGTCATTTATTTGGGGTTGAATACACTCATGACTATGTCTAGGGACCATAATCTAGTTTTTCTTATGGCGTTGCTGATCATGGAAGACCAGAGTGTCAATCCTTTCAAATTAGTTAGGTTTTCCATCAATTCTACATTAGACACATATATTAAGGCATTTTTAGTGAGTTATTAGTAGTATGATACATTATTTTGGAATCTTAAGAGAGTTTATGGGGAGTAAAATGAGAGCCTCGTGATTCCCCCCATCCTAGAAAATTATAGTTCTACTATGGAGGTGGTAAAGATAATGTAATAATTCTATTAGATCTGGTCTTAGTTAGAATTTTTCCTTTTAATTTACATCACCTGGAAAGTCAAATGCCGTTTTTTATACCCTTTAATTATTTTCTACTTTGGTACATTCCTTTTTTTTCTAGGATAAACACACTCATTCATATATCATTTTCTTTTCCATTCTTGTAGATTTGAGGGAGAATGGTTTCCAATGCCATTGAGATTTACAAGACAAGTTTTATTTAATGTTGACTTTTTTGATGTATATAGATACTATGAAATTGTGATGGGACAACACCTCTTTTTAAGAGGTTTCATTTTATTGCAGTTAAAACCCTACAAAATTATACTCATCATGGATTGGTTTTATTTAGTGAAGGCTCTCACAGATATTGTTAGTTTGAAAGTTTTATTCTAAATGTTGATCGATATTTATATGGGTTTATTGGTGAACATGGTATTATGATGTGTCTGAGGAATATAACATACATGTCATACATTATTAGTGAGATTATTTTGACTTTGTTGGATATTCATAATTTTACATTTACATAGGTTATTGAATAATACTTTAATTGATTTCCAATAGAGGTTGTAACATTACGCCCTCTACTAGAGATTGAGTTTGAGGTTATAAAAATGTCATGTGTTCCTCCTATCCTAAGGAATATATATATGATAAGACATTATGAATAGTGAGAGTTGTATATATAGACTGATTTTCTATTTCAGGGTAGTTTTTTTAGGTGTCTGTGTCCACATGGGGTGAACCATTTCTATTAGGATTGAATGATGATGGGAGTTTGTGGTTCTATATCGATTCACTATAGGTGAACCAAGTTATTGTGAGAAAATAAGATCTTGTTTTGTGGATTAATTATTTATTAGTTCAATCAAAAGATTCATGTTGGTTCTTGAAGATCTATTTGTGGTTGGGATATCATCATATGTCTGTAAAGTATGAGGATATACCAAATAATAATTTAAGTTTTCATGCCGATAATTATGTGTTTTATTTAATTTCTATTATTATGATGAATTCTCTTTTTATTTTTGTGGCAGTAATGAATGACATATTCCTTGAGTTCTAGGATATGGTCATAGTGGTATTCCACAATGACGCTATTGTGTAATTTTTATCTAATGATGTGCCTGAAGAGTATTTGTGTTCTTTTTTTTGGAGTTCTTTTTTTGAGCATCTATTGGGGATATTTAACAAGATTGAATTTTTTTCCTGAGAATTTTTTTTGTGGGGAATTTTGTATCCCCACTGGGAGTCCCTATAGATTCATATAGGATATTTTTAGCTATGTATTGTGATTCCCCCATGATAATAAAATATGTGTGATGTCTCATTGGTCTTGAATTATGTTATTGGTGTTTCAGCCATAATTTATCATATGGATTGACTTATTGAAATGAAATAAATAAAACATATCTTCTGTAATTGAGAAATTATTAGTGTTATAACTCATTTTAGAAAATAAAAAAGTGTATGGTTGTTCTCTAGATCATTTTTATCCTACAAAAGGTGTAGAGTTTGAGTTCTTATGTAATTATTTCCCTCCTTGGTTGGGCTATGTTTGGATGAACCAAATATTAGTCAATTATTACGGTATATCGTATTTATTTCCCCATGAGTGTAATTTTGAGACCCATGATATATATTTGTCATTTGTAGTGGTTTCCCATAAGGTGTGGAGGTATTTCATCATCAGAGATTTATTTGGGGACATCATCAATAATTATATCCCAATGTATTTATTCAACCAATTTGACTAGACTATTCTCTACCTTAGGTGGATGGTGTTTGTTCCAAATTATGACATTGATATTTATTATAAACCTGGTAATGGAAATATTGTGTCCTAAGCACTTATCTGGAAGTCACTAAGTGATGTGGTGGGTGATATTGAGATTGTTAGAGAGTGATGGAAGACCATTAAACATTGAATCATGATACGGGTGTAGATATGGGTAAATGTTGTGTTGTTTACATGATAGTGATGTTTTAATTAATGTAGTGGATAGAGTAATCCTGGATTGGGGATATTGAGATGGAGGTCTAGAGAAACCGAGTTATTTTTAGAGATTCCCCTGGTGGTTGTTATGAATATGTGTATCACTTATTTTTGTTTAAAAAATGTATTTTTATTCATGTAAAAATAATTTATATTGTTCATAGGGAGTTCTATTTTTTTCATTTGGTGGTACATCATTCTATGAAGAATATTTACTATATTTTAGATGTAATTTATGGTGGACTGGGTTGAATCATGTAGTTTTAGGTTCACATCTCGGTGATTGTTCTACCAGAACGTGATTGTCAGGAACCATGTTCCATGTGGTTTGTTACATCCATTATATGTTACACATTGGATGCAGAAGGACATATATATTGTCTTTGTTACTAGTTTTCATTAATCATAGGAAGCTTATGAATCGATATGGGTGGTAGTGGACCATGTGATGAAATCATCAAACTCTCTTTTGATCAAGGAGTTGACCTCAACAGAGGATTGGTCAATGATGTATCTAGAGGATGTAGTGAGACTCCACGGATTCAAGTGGATGATAATATTTTATCTAGGTCCTTGTTTTAAGAGAATAGTGTTGGGAGTTCTGTATCATGATTTTGGTTCATAGTAGTTCCATGGAACTTATTTCTTCCACAAACAGATTGTCACACGTATCAGAGCATAATGAAAATTTATGACATGTTTTTCTCTTGAGTGCAGGATTTTAGAGGTTCATGGATGAGGCACATTCCCTTAATAGTGTTTTCTTACAGTAATAGTTTTCACACCACAAGTATTATGGTACCGCATTATTACATTTCTATCCAACCATTCATTATCCAATGGGTTGTACTGTTGTGGGAGATTCATCACATCTCCTATCATAACTAGTACATAATACGATATAAAAGGATTACATGATTCACTAGAAAATTAAAGCTCGAATGGATAATCATAATTCCTATTCTAATCAAATTAGGATACCTCTGGGGTTTGATGTTTGGGACCATTTGTTATTGTTGTTGAAAACACATTTTAGGAATTAAATGCTTCGTCTTGGTTGTAAGCTTTCACTATAGTTTATTTGGATTTTTGAGTTTTTAGTTCATGCTACGACCCTGGAGTATCAAAGAACACTTTCCTCACATTAGATTCAAAGACATGTTGTTTTTCACTTGTTGTATCACCGTCTATAACATCATAGGGACTCAAAATAACTCGATTTTGGAGAGATCAATGTTGAAGATGTTGATGCCTTTGAGGTGTGACCTATAGAGATTTAGGACCACTTGTAAAAGTTATATTCTGGGTGTGTTATCCATTTTGTTTGTTTATTGTGGTGGCATGGTGGAAATAAGGAGAGTACCTAGGAACATCAGTTTTATTTATTATCTTAGTAATCTATGATTTTTATTTATACTCTTCACTTGTATCACTCTTTATTTTTTGGTTGTGGATCGTTTCCAATTGTGAGATGGGTTTCTCTTATTTATTGTTTGTTCATACTCTCTTTATGGTGTTTTCTCACTTAGTATAGTGTTAATTAGATTTTTGTGGTTTTCTCATGTTGTAATTACATTCCATTGATGGGTTGGTTGACCTCTTCTAGTGGTGAGTGGTATTAGAGTTATCTCATGGGGTGGATCTTTAGATTACTCCTTTTTTCAATTTCCTCTTTTTTTGGTTATCTTTTTTTGAGGATGATAATTATTTATGTGTAATCTAATGTAAGGTCCAAGATCATCAAGGATCAATTAATTTTTGCATTTTTAATGAATAACTTTATCATAGGAGGATTGGAAGACATTTTGTAGGGTTTTACTAATGAAAGATGAATGGCGTGATATTTCATGGTGTTTAACCATTTAGTCCATCTTAATGTAGGAATGAAAAAATCTAATATATAGCTATTTATGAATAAATTGGAAATTTATTTTCATTAGAATCATGTCCCTATTGGTAAATTTTTTATAAATTTTATTCCACAACAGGTAATTCCCTGATGTTGTATATATATAAATGATGTATCATCAAGGGTTCGAAAAACCATGTGGCCTGTAACATCTCCCTCTTTTTCAAGGTAAACTTATATCCCTATATTCCACAATTTGTGGATTCAATTGCAATTGATCAATATCTATTTTTTGTTATTCGATCTGTCTTTGAAATAATATATGTTCAAAATCAGTAATTAACGTTTCAATTATCGATTTCCTTCCATTTCACTTTTCTAAATTATGGATCATGATCTCTAGGATTCTAATGGGGTTTTGGTGGATGTTAGTTGGTTACGCTCTAGTGACACATCATCCAGAAGATGCAGTTCATATGGGTTATGCTATTAGGACTAGTATCACCGTTCTATTCTCATGTGATGAACGTTGACACCCTTTTGAGGATAGAATCTTGTTTATAATGATTAATTATATCCAGCTGTATATTTGTAATAATTTATCCATTGGATTGTTTTGAGATAAATATAATAATAACTAGAACCAAATAAAATAATTTATATTGATCTCATTGGGGTTTTTATGTTTTTACTCTGATAAGATGCTACCCCATTATTTTAATAATAGCATGGTATCTATTTTGATCATATTTTTCTTAGATTAACCTGTAAAATTTGAAAAAAACTTTCTGTAAGACATAATTGATAATTTACATGATAAAACATTAAAGAAGACAATATGTGGAATCTGTTGGGTTTTAGTCTTAATTTTTTATGAATATATAAATGAATTGACAATACATGTGTGAATGTAGTTGAATAATTTTTTGAATCATATTGATGATTTTTGAAGAAATTATTAAATTCTTATTAAATTAATTATTTAATTGATTTTTGATAAATTATTCTAGATTTCTGGTTATTTTTTGAATATTTGAAACTTTTAAATAATGAATCGCTTAATTCATGATTGATCTACAATTTATTTTTTTGATAAATTATGTTGCCTTTATGGGCCATGATTTTCCTACTTTCCTATAAATTATGAGTGAGTTGTGTTTGGAGTATTTAGGTATTTTTGAACGTGATGTTTGAATGCCTTGATTTAGTTCTATGATCTCAGTTTCTATGTTTGATTAATAATTATTTTGATATGCTCTTGTTTTTTGCATTGAGATGTTCGGAAGGGTGCCTTGGATGCGATGTGTTCATGGAATTGCTAATCTGGGAGGTTGGTTGTGGTATGTGGGTTAGAGTGTCCTGGTTTTTGGGGATCAATTTTATGCCAATAGTGGTGAGATGCATCAAGATATGCATGTTGGATTCTGGTACGAAGTAGAATATGACAAAACTGGTTGAATCTTGTCTTACACAAGGATATTAAATATGGTTTTTTGATTGAATATGTTGTTTGGATGATGTAAAAGTTATTTTTTATCTACATTCTATTCCCCAATACATGATGGATTTTTATTTTCAAGTATGTTTTATTTTTTATGTACATTATGACATATTTCTAGAGTACCTAGTAATATATAATGTTATAATATTAATAATTAAATAAATATTTAACTCATGGGGTTGGAGTTTGTTTTGATATAATGATCATGTTATAATTCTTATAAGAAGTGGACTATGATCGATTATTCTAGGAGGACATGGATGTATATTGTGATTCTAAGGTATTTTATTATGAAAAATATTTCTTGAAAATTATTGAATAATGTATTAGTTAATGTAATTTGTAACCAATCAAAAGGAATAATGTAGTGGCCACTGGGATCCCAATAGATGATAGTTGTTATTGATTATGAGACTATGTTATGACCATACTATGTCTTTATAAAATGTTATATTATGTTTATTTTCTGATTTCATACTAGAATCCACCATTTCAATTCGGGAAACAAATATAATGTGGATTCTATGCCATGGGGATTTTTTTCCCAATATCTAGTTGAGATGATGGATGTCTGACAACCCACATTGGCCCCAGTCTCTTCGCATGGTGGTTTCATTTATAATTATACTAGGTTTTCAGGCATCAAAAAATATTTAAGTAGAGGGATATAATTTATGTTGTTTATTTAACACACATGTATTCTGGATTGGTTTTATATAGACTATTATATGTATAATATGTATAGGAGGTGATGGATTGAAGATCATTATTTAGTGTATGGGATGTGATGACTTGAGGTATAATACCTAATGTATGATAGACATAAGACGATTTCTCTGGATCCTATAAAATATAATGTTACTTAAGGTTACATGGAATTGCTGGTGAGTTTAACAAGGTGCACATTGTGGTGATTCTCATAGGGGTTTTCAAGATATCCTTTTTGGAGTGAGATTCTCATGACATGAAAACATTGAGGAAGAGTGGAAAACCATTGGGGAATAAGTACTAGGTTACCCATGATAATTTTATTATATTATATTCTATTTTAATAGATTCATGGTTATATTAGCCATGGTAATGATCAAAACAATATATATATTTCTGTTAACCAATTAGTTTCACCTTCTGTTCACTATTCTTTAGCATGCTTTATTAAGCATATTCACGAGTGTATCTGAGGAGAATACTACATATTATATTGTTACACACACCATATATATGTGTAAATATTTTCTTATTGATTATTGTGGGTATGTTTAATTTTTTAATAGTTACTACTAGCTTCTGATTTGGAGGAGCTATTTGGGCCTCCTGGTCATCAATCCCATTACCTTTTCTTTGGGTACTTTCTGTTTTCAATTTATTTGTCGATGTTTTCCATGATATTATATATTAAAACATGGGTTTTAAATAATGTTAGAGATGGTGTAGGATTTTGTTGTGGTCTTCCATATCGGTCTCTATTTCATTTGTTCTCTTATATTTTAATACCTCATATCTACATGTATACTGTACTATAGGATCAATCCAAACCATATTTCCTACTAGAGGTGAGACACATGTGTCACTATTTCTATTCCCCCATTTTTTGACCTTTGTTGGTTACACAATGTGAAGATGAGGTCATTATATAGTGATATAAAATGGGAGGTGGAGGGATTTGTTTTAGTATGGAGTTAATAACATGTGGGGATGTATGTAATGGAAGGGTAACATTGTCAGCAATGATTAGAAATAAATGTAATAATAGGAGGTCGTTATGGAAGTGAGTATTTGGGGATCCATGTTTCCTCATACATTGACCATTAATCTCATAGTTAATATTAAATTAGGTGACACTAGTTGTAGGTTATTTACCTTGGAAAAGATCATAAATAATTATTCTTTGTGTGTGTTTCTGAACGGGTTGACCATGGGACATGGTATCCTAAAATGAATTATAGGAAAAAAATTAATGGTAGGGTATTAAATATTACAGTTTTATAAGTTCAAATAATTTTTTATATTACATCCATGGATCTTGGTCGACATCCAGATCAAGTTCACATAGCACATTTTTTTCAAGATGTGCTAGAATATTACCACAGAGTAGTGGGTGATAACAATGACACATGTATGAGGAAACATCAATTTTTTTAGTGTTATAGTCTATTGAGGTATGAGGGATATTTTTCAAATGAATTAACAAATTATTGGTTGGAAGAGGATGAGATAGACTTAATTTACATCATTTATAAGAAGGATAAATAGTTAGCATTAGATGTTATGATGTTTTGTGGAGAATCAAGGAATTGGTGGTTGTTGTTCCTCAAAGATTTTCAGAATTCATAAGTCTCATATAAGTCATTATGATTACATTTTAGAGCTGAGATATTTTCTGTTACCACCAATGTTGCCATTTTCTTAGATATTCATATCATTCAGTATCAGTGATCTAGTGGATTGATTTTGGGATCTATTTTAGGCTATATTTTTGATATTCTTTAGTCCTATTTGAAGATGAGGAGGATAGGTGGAGAAATTTATAGGTTTATTTTTGCCCATATATCTAATTATTGGTCACTTTGTTTATGCTAAAGACATATATCAATGTTCTTGTGGTGCATAGTACATGGAGAGGACATTATCTATATCTCTATCATTATAAGAGGGGAGTATTCAGGATTACTCATGAAGTAGAGCTACAAGTTAGGGTTATCATTTTCTAGGATTGATGATATTTTTATGATATGTGGGTGGTTATAAACCCTCAATGTCTCATTTTTATGGGGGGGGGGGAGGCTCTCATGCATACTCCAAATGATCATATGAACTTTTTTCCAAAGGAATTCAAGGCTATCAGTGTTTACTATTACTGAAAATTTTAAGTGGTCAGTGTGTGACATTCATTCTACATCAGGCTCCTCCACTAAGGTATTTCAAGTCGAGGAAGAATCAGTAGGTTTCTCTAGTTGAGGATATGTAGATATTAAGAGGGATAATTAGAGGAAAACCTTGGTATGCTTTAAATCCTTAAAGAACAAATCATAGCCTTGTTGGTTCTTGTCAATTGAGTTAGAAAGGCCTTGCAGTATGTCATGATTATCTTTAACATTTATAAATTCAAGAACATGGTGGTCCATAAAACATGTGAGGTATCCATGCATTTTTAACAACATATTTATTAGACATTTTCTATCTAGGAGTGCCACAAAACATAATATCACCTATCCTTGTGAAATTTTTGGGACATGATACAATGATTATTCTAGTTCCGCTATTAATGATTACACCATATTGATGATAAGAGACTACAAATTATGTATATAGAGACTGTGGGAATGTTTTGGGGAAGAAATTATCATTAGGATATTTTTTATGATGTAGATACAACAATATGACATAATCCTCCTCCTAGATTGGTTTTATTCTATTAAGGATATCGTTGATTTATTTAGGTTCCTAGTTGTATTCATCAATTCTGATGGGGAGGCATAAATTTTTTTTAGAGAGACCCTCATATGTGTTAGAGGTGTGCTCTGTTTTTATAATCCATAATGGTTGAGTGGATGAAGAGTTTATTGGAGGTTCAATATTTAGTGTTTGTCATGGTTGTAGAATAGTACCCTGATTTATTTCATGAAGAGCTTGTAGCATTACCCTATTGAAAATAGATCATGTTTTAGATCAATCTAAATCCATGAATGTCTCCTATATCTATTTATTTGTATATGACAATTCCTTATGAGTTATGATATCTACATATACATCTCAATGGTCTATTGTAGTGTGGTTTTCTTTAGTAGCGTGTGTGAATGTGGGGTGCACCAGTTTTTTTTATATATGGCTGACGGAGGATTACAATTTTGAAATGATTTTCATAAAATGAACCAATTTGTTGTGACAACCTGATATCCTCTTCTAACAGTTTATGATTTATTGGATCAATCAAATAGTGAATTTTTTTTTCAAAGATTTATTTTTGATGAGGATATCATCAAATATGTTTCCATTATTAAGATATCTTGAATACTGCTTTCAGTTTTCATCATGTGAATTATGATTTTTTTTTGTGATGTAATTAATTGTGAGGAATTCTCTAGACATGTTCTTGGTGATAGAGAATGTTTGTTCTATGGGTTCCAGGATATGTTTTTTTCTATAATGGAATCCCAAAATGCTCGAGTTCTTGGGAGGAGCATTTGTGGAGTCTTTATGAAATTTTGGGTGGTCATCATCATGATAATCTATTTGGGAAATTGAAATTGTTTTGTTTTTGGTATCAAAAATTACATATAAAGGGTAATGTTGTATCCATGTGATTAAAATTTGCGGATCCATATTATATTGATTATTCCATCTCATGGGTATCTCCCAAGATAGTGGAAAAAGAGGGATATTTTCTTGGTCTTACATGATATTATACGAGGACCATAATTTATTTCTCTTAGGTTGTAAATCCTCTAACTCGATTGACCACAAATGATTATGTATTCTATTGTTCTGATTAGTGTTATACATCTTCTTATAATATTTAGGACTGGTTGTTCAGTGATACAGTTATTTTCTTATGAAGTAAAAGATTTCAATTTGAGTTTCTCTATGATGTTTCACATCTTCAGTTGGGTTGTAATTCGAACCAATAAAGATTGTTTATTTTTAATTGGTGATGGATTTCTTATCCCTATGATCATAACTATTCCACCCTAGATCTCGAGATGTAGTTCATAATAGTTTCCATGATTTTGTGTAAACATTACCGCATCAGCAGGACTTGGTATTTCTTCACCGATCATAATTGATTGAGGTATTCTTTCTCTTGACATGACGTTAACATGAAGCATCATCGGTGGATGGATCATTTATAGGATTATGTTGATTATATTTCATATGAAAATATAATGATTAATGTCATGGATGATAAACTAACAGAACATTGTGTTGTGATGTGGTGTCTAAATCAAGCAATTACTAGAGAGTAATAGAAGAACATTAATCATTGAATCTATTTATGAGAGAAGTTATGTTTATGATGTTGTATTTTATATTTAATGTTGTATTAATCATTATTCAATATGGTGGACGAATCTTAGTTGAGGTATCATGTGGTGAAGTACTGGAGAGACCTATTTATTGTTGTGAGTACCCTGAATGTTATTCTGATGAAAACTAACATTGACTATTTTTACTGAAAAGGTGTTTAAATTCATTGGAGAGGCATGAAATGGTTCTTAGAGAATTATATGGTTATCCTATGGTGGTACATCAATGTGTAAAAAATATTTACCCGTCATTGAGATGTAAATTTTATTGGACTAGGTTTTATAATGAAGTAGAATGATTCATATCTCGATGTTAGTTCTGGAAGATGGTGAGGGTTGAGCATTGTTTATTTTATTTTATTCTATATCCATTATGAATATATTAGTGAAATTGGAAGGAAATATCAGTTGTATTCGTTAATGGTTTTACTTTAGAACCTATATGTTTTGATACTATATGTGTGGTAATGGATCATTTGATTAAATGCACCATGTTATTAAGATCTAGGAGTCTAACTATGTAGATATTTATTAGAGTAACTATAGGGGAGGATAGAGTGAGACCCCATGGATTCCCATGGATGATCAGATATTATTGTGATCGTCATTTTTTCTTATAGTGTTTTTATATGTATCCAACATAATTTTGTATCTTATTTATACCATCAAACATTTTTTTCATCCATATACATATTATTAAATGGAGCAGACCATCCAAACACTTGAATACATGGTGATCACTGTTGTTTTTTCTTTGGGAGGTTTGGGGAAGAGTTAATTTCTATTGGGGAATTTTTCTAAAAATAGTTTATTTCAATTCACTAATTGAATGGAGAGGTTTGAATAATTTTATGTCCAAACAATCCATTTTATTTTGTGATGGTCTGTGGTCGAACCTATGACAATCATATGACCTGACCTTTACACTTTGATATTTGGGGTCATGTGTTATTAAATGTTACTCTGTGTAATGGAATGTGATGTTTTGTCAATGGTATTAACATTTCTTCATGGTTTGTTGGCTTGTGGGAGGTGTTATCTAACATGGGATCCATGAAGTATGATATAGAACATCCCAGGTAGATGAGATAGAATCTTGCTGATTTTCATATTTCTCACCACCATCACTAACTTCATGGTGACTCTCACATCATTGATTGTGGAGGTATTTATGTTGAAAATGATGAAACTATTGAGAAGTAGCCTACAGATATCCAAGACTTATATGAGAGGGTTTTGTGTGGGTGTTTTATTCCCTTGGATAATGTCTCGTGATAGAACAGTGGAATGGTGCAGAGTACCTGGGATCATGAGTCAATGTTACAATTTTAGTACCACCGAGATGCATAATGTTTATCTATTATCTTGTAATGCTACTAATTTTTTTGTTTTGGAACTTATGTAGTTTTGATAATGATATTTCTTATTTCTTGTTTTGGAATACAAAATTTTGAATGTAATCTCAACCAGGAGAGTTTTTATGTGCTGGTTGTGGTTAGTGTGTTGTCAATCATAGTTCCTTTTATGTGGTGGTTGATATCACATGGTTTTGAGGGCCATGAAAGGTATATTTCGAGGTAGATATTTAGAAAAACATTGTTTTCTATATAATATATGGGTATTCTGGATTCTGGGGGTTGATGATGATTTGAGAGGTATCTAATATATAGACTTGAATCCATCTGGATTGACCATTTTCACGTTTCAAAAGACCATGTTACATGAAGTAGGCTAAGATGGAGTATCATAGTGTTGGGATTCAAAAATATAAAATCATTGATAATTCAGATCTTGTAAAAATTTATATTACGTGAATGTGGTTATAAGAACATATAACAAATTTGGGTTTAAAAATTAAATGGTGAAATATTTATCGGTGTAAACCATACCATGGGGATTAAATGACTTGAATTTTTCATAAAATTCAATTAAATACCTAATGAAATATGTTATTAAATGATGTCTAAATATAGGTTTCTCAAACCCAATATCCCACATCACCTTATTCCTACTTCAGTTGTCCCAACAACCACTTCATCGATGTTTTGGGGATTTCATTACCTTGGATCAATCGATAAATTTTATTCATCGAACTGTCTTCAATACACGGTATGTTCTACCTATATTATTATAATTTATTTGATATGATTTTTCACAACCCATCCCTCGTGGCCTGTTCCATGACAACCTCAAAACTTCCTTCGATAGGCCAGGGGATGGTGAATAGAACCAAAGGCATATTTCTTAAAACGGCATGGCATTTCCATTAAACAGGTACAACACACAGTCCAAGAACACAACAAGAAACAACTATGACAAAAACTTCTTTATTAAAAGGACTGTTGAAATTAATGGTGATGGAATACAATCTCAATTGAAATCACAATTCCAACTAAAAAGAACATATAAAACTAAATAATGGAAAAAAACTACTATGTCATCCTCTGAGGATCCTACCTGAAGCGTAGGAACAAATCACCACCTCAGAACTCCACATCTGCCTATCTTCTCAACATAATGCCTACTCCATCCTCCCTCAAACAATAGCATAGCTTCTCATCATCTGCATAAGTCACAACAAGGTATAGTCATAGACCGTGCAGGGGTGAGTATAACGATACTCAGTGGGGACCCCGAGAACCCTTATGGTGTCTCAAAATAATCCCAAAGGAAAACCGAAAAGCATTATCTCAATCACATTGGACAAGGAAATATACACAACTCAAACCAAGTACAAAACTCAGAGAAATAGGATCATGATGCTGACACACACAATATCTCTAAGAATACTGATAACCAGCCCCACATTTTTATAGCCTAGGAATAAGTAACATTGCCAGTCACAACGTCAAACACCTAGGTTACTAGTGATCTCCTCATATAATGAGTACAGTGGGTCTACCGTGTCACATAGAGGCACTTCACAATAACATTGTACTACTAAGGTACTATTCTTATCAAATTCCGTTGGTTTTCCACGTCACACAGAGGTGCTCCCAACCGTGGGTCTATCATGTCACACAGAGATGCTCCCCCTAGTGGCCTACTAAGGTACTCATCCATTCTATTACTATGGGTATTTCATGTCACATAGAGGGGATCCCCACTATGGGTCTACTGTGTCACACATAGGTTCTCCCTATTAGGCTTATCAATTTACTCCGAGTCGAAATTCATAGAATTCATCATGTCTCAACTAGTCATAGGTTTCTGTATGTAGTGTTCTTGGTAGAACTGCACCCCAAGACATTGGTTGTATTTCATCAGGCAAAAATTATCAAAATAATGTAACCTAATGATCTATCATGTCATAAGGGTTCCAAGGAAACCAACAGTGAATCCACCAGAAGCTCGGTCTGTGCATTACTGGTATTTCTGTGTCGTGGGCCCGATTGTATTTTGTTGCGATCCAACTCAGTTGTACTCCATGTTTTTTCAAAACAGTAATGAATTTTGACAAAAGGTCCATCTCACACCAAGGATCCTGATTCCACATAATGGTTCATCAAAAGGAAGTCCAGTTTAGGAGTTAGGTCATGTTCGGTTCAACTGGTCGGTATTGGGTCTGAGTCCGGTCTACCTCATTCAGACCGGCCCAACCCTGTTTGGAATGGGCCGACCCGGTTAGGCATGAGTCAACTCGGCCTGACTCAGATCAAACCCATCCTAACTCAGCAGGGCCTTTTGGGCCCGAACGGACCCGGCAGGGCTGTGGGTTGGTCCCCTAGGGTAACCCGGCGGTGCCAGTCGCTTGGGGGCATCTGATGCTCGGGATACCAAAATGTGGCATGTCTGGGTATGGATGACATTGTTTGGAGCCTTGTAGGCTTGTCAAATTGTAATGGTTGACACAAAACGGTGCCACGGGGTCTCTGTTCCATGACGATCGGGCCACAGCTTTGTCATCGGGCCAGCCACTGGTCTGCACCCCATCCACCAGCCTCCGGTCGAACTTTTGGCCCCTTTCTCTTAATGTGGCATTCGCAGACCATGGCCTTGCTATTTCATTAGGGAATAGCCAGAAGCACACCACACCTTTTCTCTACCAGTTCTGTCATGGTCGGCCAGCATGCCTGCTGAATTATCTATCAGCGCGCAATGGTGTGCCGCATCGTCACCCTCAGCCGGCATGTGTGTCAGACTCCTTCCTCCGATCGTCATGGCTGATGAGCTGCAACCTCCTTTGTCCATCAGTGGTGCACGATGGTGCACCATTCCTCTTTCATGACCTTCTGATGTCGGATTCTCGGATGATTGTCACTGCTTTGTGTTGCAGTCTATTCATGTAGCCTGCATCGACACGCTATTTGCAACGTAGTCGGTCAGTATTGGCATGACGATAGTGTTCCATAGAGGTGAAAAATTAGAAATGTGGGTCATCCCGTTAGAAAGTTGACCAGAATTTTTTTTATTATTCCAGAAAGGGGAAGAGGAAAAAATTAAAAAATCTTAAATGAATATACCCCAACCTCAAGTCCTCATAGAAGTGCATGCACTTAAAGGCAGGATGGTTTTCATTGATCTCGATAATCGCATCCAATGACGCCGCTCAAATGTCGACCTTCGATTAGTGGTGTGGTGTCAATGTGCACTTTAATCACATCATTACAATGAAATGATGAGCTAGTAACTCCTCCCCATGTTTTATATATATAAGATAGGGGAAGGTTATGCAACAAAATAGATATTAATGTGTCTAATGAATTAGGAAGAATGCAAATTTCCCCAACAACAACGTTACTTAGGGTTGAAAGGGAAAGCCACTTATTTGATTTACATGTCGCTGGCCCTACAGATTTTCTTGTCTGTTAGAGGATATGAAATTAGATATTAAAATTATTTTCTTTCATTTCATTTAAAATGTCACAAAACATAACAATTTACCCAGACCTACTACGACCATTGTAAATCCACCCATAAGTGAGTCCCAATCCTACAGATTCAATAGTTCCCTGAAATTATTAATATGAGAAATGTTTCAAATGTTAGAAAATGCGGCTCACAAGTTTACTTAATGTACTTGAAAAATGGTCTTAAATTAATTTTGGGAACTCCAGGCCTCGAAATAAGGCACCGTCAATTTTCATAAACTCATAATAATTGCATATAATTAAAAAACATTACCTGGAAAATCCAGGGCACAATATTATCCCCACCATATGGATTTTCATCTCCGAATGGCACAACATAGATTAAAGAAAACAAATGGGGGTACTGAGAATGAATCTGAGCCTCCCGCACCCATGTGCTCTCCTGGTGGTTCTCATGCTGTCAACGAACGCACATCAGAGGTATCGATTGCACATGATGGACCCGCTCTTGTCGATCATCAATATCTACCTGAACCTCCATAAACATCGCCCCATCGTCTAAGTACAGCTAGCCATGGTTGATGACGTGAGATAGATCATGCACACATCTCCTTGGTTGGGATACGTGGAAGACGTATTGATCCTTATCCAACTGTGGTGGATGTTTCAAGTGGTATGCCACCTCGCGTATCCACTAAAGTATCAAAAATGGCCCAATTAACCTCAGTAATAACTTTCCACCTCGGAAGAATCTCTACAGTCTGATATAAGGAGAGACTCACTTGAAATCATGGTCTCCTTCCTGGAACTCGAGAGTTCTCTATCTCTTGTTGGCATATGACATGTATCTACTCTGGGTAGTATTCATCTTCTACTGGATGTTCTGCACCTTCTTAGTGATATCATTTACCATCATTGGACCCATAACTACTGACTCTGATGTGTTTATCCAGTTTGTAGGTGATCTTCATGGTAAACCGTACAAGGCCTTGAAAGGTGGAATACCGATGGTGGAGTGATAACTGTTGTTGTAAGAGAACTCCACCAAGGTAACATGATCCTCTAAACTACAACCAAAATCTAGCACACATTCACCTAGCATGACCTCCAGTATCTATGATGTCCGCTCTATCTGACCATCCATCTAAGGATGAAAGGTGGTGCTCAAACATAGCTGAATCCTAAACTCCTCCTGTAATCTGTTACACAGTAGGGATGTAGAATTCCTGTCACAGATAGAGACAATCATCGATGGAACCCAATAAAGTCACACACTATCCTATACATAGAGGCATACCAATCCCTCTACTGATCTCTGCTCTCAGATGGGTAGGAAAAGGGACGACTTCGTGAGTCAGTCAATGATCACCCAAATGGAATCTTATCCCCTAGAAGTACGTGGATACTATGTCACAATGTCCATGGAGATTCCATCCAACTTCCACTTGGGTACCTCTAGTGTCTGAGCTAATCCAGCTATAACATGATGATCAGCCTTCACTTCCTGGCAAGCGAGGACTCGTGAAACAAAATTTTCCATTACCATCTTCATCCTTGTCCTCTAGTGATGATTCTGGTGGTCCTAGTATATCTTCACAACACCAGGATGTACCGCTAGAGGGGACGTACAGAACACCCTCAACACCTCCTCGGGTTGTGCCCCCAGTACAATGGTATGTCTTCTGAAGAGGATGAAGTGCCCAACACTTTCAAAAAACTAGTCAAGTGACTTCCCTGAGGATATCTGACCACGTCGAGCCTCAAAATGAATGTTCACAAGTTGTGCCTCCCTAACTCATAGATGAATTGGGGGAGTGACTGTCATGAAATGATGGTATGCATCTCTATCTCTATTCTCAAACGATATCTAAAATGTGGCTAGCTACTCTGTCCCCTCACTCAACAACTACATACCAAATTTCCTTCTTAGTGCTATTGTTACCACGTTCCCCATCCACATAGTATAGAATATCTCATAGTCATAGTCATGTAAGAACTATAGCCATAACCCCTATCTTAGGTTCAGGTAATTCTGAGAGAATATATACCTGTAACTCTTGTTATCAGAGTATACTATAAAACATTCTGCCATCATGTTATATCACCACATCATCAAGGTGATGACCACTGCTTCTAACTCCCTCTCATGGGTAGCTTAGTTTTTCTCATTCAACCTTAGCTGTCATGAGACGCAGGTGATCACTACTCAATCATGTATTAGGATACACCCATGTATGGACTCTGATACATCAGAGTAGACTACATACCAAAATCCCTCTTTCGGTAAGAAAAAGATAGGGGTACTCGCAAGTCACTACCTCAGCTCCATGAAACCTTGTTTGCCTATTTCCGTCAATACGATGGGCTTCCCCTTCATCTTCAATGCTGATCGAGGTTACACAACTCTATAAAAATCAGACATGAATCTCTGGTAGTATAAAGCGAACCACAAGAAATTATGCAAATCGGTCACACTTCCGGGTGGCTCCCAAGTAAGAATAGCCTCTATCATCACTGGATCCACAACAACTCTAGCCTCTGAGAAAATGTGTCCTATAATGTGGACCTATGTTATCTGAAACTAGTACATCGAGATATTACCATGAAGCTGCTGCTCTCATATTGTATCTACAACTATTTGTAGATGATTGTCATGATCCTCCTCCATCGTTGATTAAATCAAGACATCAACAATGAGCACCACCAAAAATTGATCGATGTATGGTTGAGGGATCTAGTTCATGAACACATGAACACATATGGGGAATTGGTCACTATGAATGTCATAACCAATAACTCGTTATTTCCATACCGACATCTAATGGTCATCTTCTGCACATCCTCATCTCATATCCTGAGCTGATGATAGCCTGATCTGAGGTCTATCATTGAAAACCTACATGCTGCCTTCACCTAATTGAAAAGATAATTAATCCTCAGAAGTGGATGCATGTTCTTAATGGTCACCTAGTTCATGATCTGGTAGTCCACACAGATTTGCAAACTCCCAACTGCTTTCTTAGCAAAGAAAATCTTGTCTACCCATAGAAAAACATTGGATCTTATAAACCCATTTTCATATATGTCCTCCAATTGTACCTATTACTCATGCTGCTTCACAGGTGCCATCCGATATGCCGGTGTAGTAATAAATGTTGTCCCAGGGTAAATGTTGATGTAAAATTCTAGATATGCCTGAGGAGTTAATCTTGGAACAATGTCAGGAAATACATCGGCATACTGGTCCACTACTACACGATAGCTCGAACTCTCAACAACAACTACTCTGAGAGTAAGGCTAGACAACTGATGAGTAATCGGTTGCACCCTAATCTGGGTTATTCCATCCTATTCTACAATATTCCCCTTCTCACAGTTGAAAGAAAACCTAGTCCAATCCATGCGGACACACCACACATTGCGCCTAATACAATCAATTGGACCATGGACTATAGATTACCAGTCCATACCCGATATGACATTGTAAGTCTTCGATGCAGCTACTAAAAGATCCATACTGAAGCTCTCGCCTCCTAGATTAAGCTCACATAGCCGGAACCAGTTTGTAATTGTCGAATCAACTCCCATAAGAGTCTCTATCCATAAGGATTGAGACAATGGCACTATTGGAATCTATGATCTATGAATAAGAGCCATGGAAATAAAAAAGTGATTGTTACCTGTGAATATAAGTAATGAATCATAAGTTGAGTAGAAATATATCATAACTCTAATAATCTCTGGAGCATCGTGGTCATTCACCTCAGCTGGCTAGAGCTATGCCCCTCCATATTCTTCTTCTCCCAATGTTCGTGGTGTTCCACATGGAATTGTTGGTCGTAGAACCTCGAAATGCCATCAAACACCTTCTACATGGAGAACTCATCTTCCAATCCCACTTTATGCATACAGACCACCTCGCACGGACCTCTACCTCTACCTTTTTGGTTTCTTGACCATCATCTGGTCATCCATATGAAAGGTCTGGTAATTGTGTTCTATGTGACCCTACATCCCTCATGTGTATCACTGATTTTCCCTAACCTAAGATCCTCTTCCTCATGAGTTCTAATCCTCTAACCTTGCGTCATGGGGTCGTCCACCAGATGGTCTGGTCTACTTGGACCATTGTGTCATCTGCCTACTACCAACAGTAGATGACTCTTCCACCTATCGCCAGGTGGTGGGTTTCCCTATCAGTGAATTCTCATCTAGGAATCCCTCCACCAAAAGTGACTGCTCTAGCACCCCAGCCTGAGTCGGTATGCTACGTGATACCATTGATACTTTGATCTCCCATAGTAGACCCTTCACAATGGTCTTGTCCCTAATGAATGAGTCCCGTACCTTGTCGGTGGTTTAGTGGGAGAGATCAGTGAACCATGCCATGTATAGGGCCACCATCATGCAGCCCTGCTTTAAGTGGATAAGCTCTAGTATACACATAGAGAGTATGTGCACTAGGGTGAACTCTGCTCTGAAAAGGCCATCTACGTCCACCCAGATGTGGGTCACCTCATCGTGTATCTCGATAATTAGGCTCCACCATCTACCTGTTGTTTCTTAAATATGGTTGGCTACTAGAATCACAATAAACTTAGATGGTGTCCCAAATAAGAGAAAACTCTAACCACATCCCCCAGCTAGTCATCAGCCGCATGTGGATCTTTCTCGCCTAGGATCCATAGAGGCCTCTTTCACATGAACTCCTGCAACGTGCTCCATCAGCAAGCATCCTCCGTTGGTTTGGCTGATAGGATTGGCTTCCCAATGAGCAGTGGTATCACGGTTACACCACCTAAAGGATCTAACGTCATAAGAGGGCCCTTCACTGAGGCCTCATCTCTCTGTGGGCAGTCACCACAGACTTTCATAGGAATCCAGGTAGGTCGTCTATGTGGCAGCATCCTTAAAGAAAAATATTGTTCCATGGTCAATAAGTTATACCTGGTGAGCTGACTCAAGAGATCAAAATGAAAACTTTTCAAAACATAAACAATTAGTGTTTTTTGGAGATGAGTTGGAAATTAGAATTCATGGTCATGGTCTATGGATACGTTTGTCGCCACACCAACACTGGAATCCTTGAACTGAAAACCACAATCATAACACATAACACTATTTCCTCACTGAAAATAATTGATTCCTAGTTATCGGGTAAATCCAAAATCTTCTAATACCACTTTGTCACAACCCATCCTCTGGGGCCCGTGTCGTAACTACCCCAAACCCACCTTCTATAGGCCTGGGGCTAGAGACTAAAACCAAAGACATATTCTTTAAAATGAGAAGTAATTTCCTTTAATCCTATACAACACACGGTCTGAGAACACAAGAAAAAGTTGTGAATAAAAATTCTATAGAAAAAGGAGTGGTGAAAGTAAAAGGGGCTGAACTGCATGCCCTACTGAAAGTATGAATACAACCAAAATGTACAAATACCATTCAAAAGGGAAAACATCTGCTGAGTCATCCTATGAGGATCCTACCTAATGGGTAGGTATATATTTCCTCCTCAGCACTCCACGTCCTCCCATATACTCCATGTACCGCCTTTCCTGGACTCCCTTAAACCTCATCCCAACTACTCGTCGTCTTCACAAGACACAAGACAGTGTAGGCATAGCTCGTGCAGGGGTGAGTATAATAATAATCAGTATGGACACCAAGACCCCCAAAGGCCTCTCAAAATTCCGAAAGGAAAACCAAAAAGAATGATCTAAATCATAAACCATAAGGCAATAGACACATCTCAAACTAGGTATACAACTCAGAGTAAATCGATCATGATTCTGACCCACACATGATGGTTATGAATACTGATAGCCAGCCATGGATTTTCTAGGCTAAGTTTCACTTTCCATTCACATTTACAATGTTGAACGCATATTCTGCTAGAGAAAACCTCTTCTAATGAGTACAACGATCCTGCTTCATCACAGAGAGGTTCTTCCCACTAACCACGGACTACTTAGGTAATCCTCGTGTTGTGTGCCATTGATATGACACATCACACAAAGGAGCTCCCCACCAAGTGTCTGTCGCGTCACTCAAAGGAAGTACCCCTCATGGCCTTCTGAGTTACTCCTACTGTTGAGTACCGTGGGACTGCTGCATCATACAGAGGCTCTCCCCACTGGGCCTTTGGAGTAACTTTGAGTAGACAAAGTCAGTAGTCATCAAGCCTCAGCTAGTCGCAAGGTGCCGTACATAGCACGCTTTAGAGAACCACTCCCCAAGCCAGTGGTCAAATTTCAACCAGAACTATGTCTCAATAGAATTTAACCCTATGATCTTCCATTTCATTAGGTTTCCAACACAACAAATATCACGTCAAACAGACGTCCAGTCTGTTCATTATTCGAATTTCAGTGTCGAGGTCCCGGATGGATTCTGGTGCGATCCAACCTGGATATACTTGATGTGTCTCCAAGACATTCATGTAGAAAGTAAAATGGACTGTATCAATCCATAGATCTGGATGTCGTATATGGTTTATCAAATGGATTTATGGTTTAAGAGTTACAGCTTGTTTTGTGTAACTAGTCGATACTGTGTTCGTGTCTAGTCCACCTCGGTCAAACCAGACCGAGCCAGTTTAGCATGGGCTGACTCGGGTTGACCCATGTCAACCCCTACTAACTCAAGACAAACCCGACCCGAGACTACCCAGCATGTTGGGACTATCCCGACCTGGGTGGGCCACAGGTCAGGCCACGGGGCCATGGGATGACCCACTGAGCGGCGTGTTTTTCTGTGGGGCCGACCCGTCGGTGCCACATGCCTGGAGGTGTGGGAAACCATGGATACCCAAACCCGACACCTATAGGTAGGGTTGATGTGGTGTGATGCCAAGACAGTGGGTAAACCCATGGGGTTAACCCAGTGCGGCGTCGTGTGGCATCGCGTGTCCACTATGCCATGACTAACGGGCTGTAAATTTGTCTTGGGGCGTGCCGCTAGCACGCAACCCTTACTCTGGCCTCCAGTCAAAGCGTTGGACCCCTAATCATGCCACATCCTTGCTACCGCATGGGAATGCCCCACCTCCGCTCTGTCGGTTCCTTCATGGCCAGCCGGTGTGTGGTAGACCACTCTAGTGGCGCGTGACAGCGCGCTGCACTGTATCTGACGGCCCACCAGTGTGCCGGCCTCCTTCCGCTGGTCTCCATGGAATACTTGCTACAACCTCCTTTGTTCATCGATGGCACAAAAGGGCGTGTCCCGCCTCCGCCATGACCAGCCAATGTCATCCACTCTGATGCCCACTGCGTCTTTTTGTCATGGCATATTCTTAGAGCGTGTGTCGATGTTTTATTCTCCGCATATCCAATCAGTATTTTCACGCCATTACTATTCCATGGAGGAGAATAATTATCAACATAGAAAAGGGTTCCGGCTGGGTTCATTAGGAGCACACCCTCTACAATATCTTTAAAATATGAGGGGGTTAAGGGTTTAACAAACATATGGAATTTAAATCAAGATAAACCACAGAAAGATACTCCACAATAACCTCCCACAAAAACAATTTAATCTTGAGTCAATCCATTTTTCGGTTGACCAGGGTTCTTCATATTATACAAGAATGGGGAAGTGGAAAACATTTAAGATGAATAAATTAAAAAAAACCCGACCTTGAATCGTTGGAGAATTTCCCACTATTTATTGTGGGTGGGTGTTCTTCGTTCCAACAACATGATTCTAATGATATCACTCATACGTCATCTTCCTGTTCGTATTTTAGTGTCACAGTGCTCCTTCAGCACTTGGGTGCTTGGAAAATCTGGTTCAGTACCTCCCCCCCATGCCCCATATATATAGAAGAGGTGGAGAGGGTAAGTAATGATGTTGGTGTTTATTGGGGCTCGTCAATTAGGAATCTTCCGAATTCCCCAATGATGTCATAACTTTTGGTAAGATACTAAATCTCTTTTATTGGCATGAAACATCATTGTCCCCACCTCGTTTCTTATCTATTGGAGGAACTGAAATAAAATATTAAATTTATTTTATTACATTTCTTTTAAAATGTTGAAAAACAAATCTTTTTTCCCAGAACTATTGTGGTCAAAATAATTCCTCCCTTAAGTGAATCCTGGTGTTGCAGATTCAACAGTTCCCTCATATTTTTAATTCGATCAATG
Organism: Viscum album; assembly: GCA_963277665.1. NCBI lineage: Eukaryota > Viridiplantae > Streptophyta > Magnoliopsida > Santalales > Viscaceae > Viscum > Viscum album. The sequence continues at coordinate 1,214,193,267 of OY728146.1, read as the reverse complement.
ATTCAAAATATAGAAAATTCTACTGATGTGTTTAATTGATGTAATAAAAAAATGTACAGAAATTTATTCCGAGCTCTCCAGGCCTTGGAATAAGGCGCCCTCTATTTTTTCAATCTTGTAATAATTATATATAACTAAAATTATTACATGGAAAATCCATGTCTCTAAATGTTTTCTTAAATTTCACATTTCCACTTGATAGAACATTATCTAAAAAAATATAATATTGTTATTTATATTTTTATTGGCGTGGTTGTGGTGTTGCGTTGTTAGGTTTATGTAGTTCTTGTTGGAGAGGATGTAGGGATCTGTAATGTTTGTATGTTCTCATGATATGAATATTGAAACCATTTTTTATACGGGATTATTTTATTGTTATTAAATATGTGAGACCATAAATTTCGTTTTATTTACCCTCTATATACAAATTAAATCATCCAAATTTTCATTAACCTAATTAAATAATTTATATTGATCATGTTGTGATGTTGTTGTATGTACTATCTTAGTGGGTTGCCTCTTCTTTTATTATATTGTTTGGTATCTATGTGGTTTTTTTTATACATTGATTCAAACATGGAATGGGTAAACAACCTAAATAAAAGTTTAATTGATAACAAATTTTCTAAAATATTAAAGATAAATGTTAAAGGATTCTAGTATTTGGTAATATTAATTTTGCAGGAATGTTTAAAATAATTTTCCTTTCATGTTGTAATGGAATATTATATTGAAGGTAACCATGTTCTTGACTGTAAATTAATGAATTCAAATGAATTTAATATAAATTTTTAATTAATTTTGGATAGTGTGGGCTAGTTTTCTTCTTTAGTTTCCTGCATTTTGAACCTATAAACACTGAATCAATTCATTGATCATTATATAAGAATATGTTTTTTAGAAAATAAAATGACCTTTTAGTTCCTTAATTTTTCAATTTCTTGTAATAGATGAGTTCCCTGTTCATCGGAGCAGTGATGTATCATTTTTTTATAAAGGGTCAATTCCATGGTTTGGGACCAAGAGGCCAATTACTATATTTGTTTCTTGATTCTTGTTATTTTCTCTAGAAAATATCTTTTTGATGTCTAGAGGGTAGGCTCATATGTGATGTGAGATTAGGATGGATGAGGAAAATGGGTGTTATGGTATGTAGGATAGTGAGGGCCAGTGGTTTTTGTAGAATTTTTTTCTTCTGATGTTAGAATGCATCACGAAATTAATGTGGGTGTTGAGGATGAAATTATAAATAATGGAATAAAATAATATTTCATAACAACCCAAAATTTATTGTACGTTATCTCATTAGACTAATTCATTAACTTTCACTACACACAACAACGAGTTTGAGTGCACCACGACTTGTCAAACTAGACGTTCAAAAAAAAGATATGCATAGTATTAACAGCATTTCAAATTTTATATATATCCTATATAATTTTAACATTCATATTTGATTCCTAGACATAATATATGGACAAATTCGATTTTTCATATAAAAGAATTATTTTACAAAAAAATGATATTTTACCTTCTATTTAATGGATAATTCTTTTTAAAATAAATATTTGACACTTTTACATATTCAGTTTAATAAAATATAAATTTTCATTAGAATCGAGACATATAAATTTAGTTTGGATAAATTTTTGGTACTTTTTTGATAACTTTCGTATTTTGATGAATAGTAAAAAAAAGTAAATTTTAATGGAAAAGAACTTTTTTAATTGAAAAAATTTATAGTTTTAAATTATAAATTTGAATGGTTTTGATGTATAATTAGATTATTTTTTATAATTTAATACAATTTAGGTCTTTATAAGAAATTTCACATTTAAATTTGACATAAACACATGTTAATGTTTTGATAGTTTTTACTTTTTAAAAACCCACTTTTTTTGGTTTCGACAACGGGAATTAGTATTATATTAAAAATTAAAACTTCTGTTTTATAAATTTGGTAAAACAGAATTCATTTTTTAATTCATAATATCATAATTAGCTTAGGGTGAATTTTTGGTATTCTTCTAAAAACATTCAATTTTTGATGAATATTGTAAAACACTGTGTTATTGGTTAAAAATGGCTTTTTATTTAAATAATTATTTGTTTTATTTAAATTTGTTTTTTAAAAATAGATACATAATACATATATATGTTCAATTTGTAATTTTATAATATGTTCAAATATATTAAGAAAATTAATGAACATTTTACCATCATTTACCCTCCTTCTAGGTGCCTGTGAAAATTTGCATAAAACATAATTTTATCGCTTCTGTGTATTGAAATTCAAAAATAAAATAGACACAATTGATATAATTGATTAATATTAGGTTCAAATATATGAAAATAATTTTTTTTGATTAGTACCTTTTGACTTTTATCTACCACAGTTAAAACTAAATAGGGAAATTGGCGGTAAAAATTATATCATAATTACCGTAACACATGTCCTAATTCTATTGGATAAGTATAATTCATCCAAAAATAACCATAGAAATAAAATATGATCATATTTGTTCCACTTTAATTATATTAAGACATTAATTATTATTTTATTTAATGATGATTTAATAGAGTAAAATTCAACGTTCAATAACTAAATCATTTTTAATATAGGGTTACACATAATATAAATCTGACTATAAATATTCATTATAAATCCAATAAGATTTCCTACATCATTGTATATTAATTATAATTTTTATACATTAAATAATTAAATTTATTTATGACACAATGATGATGAAGTAATTACCTTATTAATGAAAGAATCAAATATATGGTATTATAAATATTAAAATAAATATACTTTCAACGTTTTTTTGACATCCAAGAATATTAAAGTAGAATATTACATGTTATGGTTGATTCAATGTATATATTTCTATTTTATCAAGTTGTGAAGACTTTCACAAAAACCAAATACCAAATAATATCAAAATTGATAGAAATTAATTTTTAAAACAAATATTATATTATTAGTTGATATAATAATCCAAAAGATCTAAGCATAAGAAAATGGGATTAAATAATATTATATATGTCATTAATGTACCCATTGAGGTTATCATTTATGTTTAGATTAAGATTATTAACCATATAGTGTAACAATAGAATTGGACAAGGTTAAAGTTATACTATTTATCTAAGTGTTAAATCTAAAAGATAAGGTTAAAATGGAAAACTAAACATGTATAAAACATATTGGATGAGAGTCTTTCGACACATAAATACGTTATCCTCAAAATAAATCATTTTGGAGCCATTATTAACCAAAAATGTTTTTATTATAAAAAAATATTTCATGCTTTTCTAAAAGTGACCCTCAGCTCAGTTATAATAGGGCACATCCTCGTGTCTCAAAAGCACACCTCCAATGCCATTTTTTTGTAAAACCTTACCCAAATATCCTTCCAACATCCCTAAAATCATCCTATAGTCCTTAATTTTATCAAAAAACCGACCTATGTAGACGTATTGATCAACACAATAGGAAACATGCGAAGATGTTGTAATAATTTCACCACCCTCTTTCAAGATATTTTCATCATCCACTTCCTTTTTCATTGTTGTTTCCATACAAAAATAATAACTCCAGTGCCTACTACAAAGTTTAATGTCATTATAAAAATGTTACCACAATACTCATTATTCTATCAATCCACTAAATGACAAATTCACCATACATTCATACGTACCGCTTACCGTCTCCACGTCGTGGTGTGGTTTGTTATTCAAACACATTACTATTTAGATGGGTATAATAACGAGTATATCTGATGTAAATTATAAATATTAATTTTTAATGATTTTTTTATATATGATATTTCATCCAATTACAAACAATTCACCATCAATATATTGATATTGTTGCTCGTGTGTTCGTACAGATTACTGTCTCCACGACGCGATAAGATTCATTCCCACATTCTCCATTCAATGATGATTATAAAAATTTATATAATTAATAAGTATGTAATATATGACACAAAAATTATACAGAATATATATATATATATATGTACTTAAATATATTTTATTCACTTACTTCGGTTCAATAAGGTAAGAAAACGGAAACCACGTTTATGAATACGTACGGCCTACCGTCTTCATAAATAGTGCCATCAATTTCATATATCTATCTATAATGAATATTTATATTCTAAATATATATTATATATATATATATATATATCAAAATTTATATTCTATAAGTATTCAAATCATGATCTAAATGACATGATCAAGAATAACAAGTTAAAACATGTATGATAAAGTAAGCGATTATTACGCAAAAATCTTTATTTAACATGGAAATATTTATTAAATGGGCAGTATAAATACATAAATAAATCAATTATTATATTATAAATTTGAATATGGTTCGGATATAATTTAATAACATGCTATGATAAAAATTCATGAGGTTTAACTTACCCTCGTCCAATGGAATGTACAAGGTAAAAGTTAATTACACAATCTCATTATTATCCGAGCTTGTCTTTACATATGTATATACAAGGAAATATATATTATCCATTTCCATGATACATATAAGTGTTTTAAGATGGATTGTTTATAAGTAATTTTTACTAAAACATCATATTAAATGTTTTAATGATTTATTCTTCTAAACCTTTCTCATTAATGTCCATGTTTTCAAAAGGTCTTTAAGGATTTATTTATATGGACATGAACGTTTTTAAATATTAATTTAAATCAATAGTTTTAGAGTGGTATAATACATATTGATTCAAAACTATCTTTTAAATGACTTCCATTATAAATTATGCGACATTTAAATGATTTCATGAAAAATGGACATTTTTCTAAAAGATGTTTAAAGATAATTTTCCAATATGTCAAAATCTGTTAAGGGATATTATTCTTGATCAAAATGTATTTATTATGATAAAATAATCCATAATGAGTAGAAGGTTTTATGATTTATTTCACTATTTATGTGTTCTTTTTATACCATTCATGGTTTATGGTTAAAAAATAGTATTGTAATTTCGTATTCTTGTTTTAATACGAATTTTTATGATATGTTTCAACATTATCATATGAGGAATGTATTGGAGTTAGTAAGTGATAGGTGGAGCCCACTATATCACCTTGGTGAATCGGTAGTTCTCATGAGACAATTAGACATGGAATTGCCCAAGGTCATTCCCAATTTGATATATGGTTTTGGACGATACGTAAATCATTTTTAAACATATTGGCTAAGGACTTGACAATATGTTTAAGATTGTATAGCATTATACATTCCCTAATTATGAAAATATTATTGAAGGATTATGTTGTTGTTCGACTTATATAATACCCATGACTAGGTTTCATTAGGGTATTATACACCAATCTCATATCCCTACCATAAAGTGTTCATGTTTAATATTTGTAATGGAATGTGTTTTAAATTATTCACCATGCCTATTTTTTATGTTACTATCTATTGTATTTCTTACACTTACTGATCATTTTAGCACACCAGTTTATAATGTTTTACATTACCAGGATTCCAAGAAATGTATTATGATTTATAATAAGGGATAAGCTAGGGGATTAATTGATTTATCAATGGATCATTTACATTGTGTCATATTTTCTAAGGTATAATGTAAAGTTCATGTATGTAATGTATTTTCCAATACTGTTAAAACAATAGGTCCTTCAAGACATGATTCCTTGCATTCCTTGAAATGTTATGTAATAATGTATGGACTCTGGTTTACATGGGTCAGGGTGTTATAGTTGGAATTATAGGATGATTAACAACAACCATGGAAATAGATTTAGATAAACTCTGATTAGAGAACATTACCATAACATAGAATTTGTGGATTAATATAGAAGAACATCATATAATTGTGTTAATGTAGATTTTTTTGTATTTTCCAAGAAATACATCCTTCTCTGGATATGAGCAGGTATTGGAGGCTCTGGCATATATTTACCTAGCTATGAAAACTCCGACAAGGAGTTTCAGGCTTCACTAGTGGTATCCTCATACATGGAAACGTGCCTTGTTTCAATTTTGGTTATGACACTCTTAGGAGATATGCTTAGGATAATTCACATTTTCATTATAATCCATTATAAAGGATTTATATATAAATATTTCCACAAAGAAATAATTTTATGATTATAGATTATATGCATAATCTTTTCAATTTACATTAGATATTTTACATGTTTGGAATTATGCATTGTGATTCATAAACTATCATAGTGTATGCCATAGTTTATAAAAGGGGCCTAATAGAAGGAATGAAAATTCCGATAATGTGAATGATTGAGAGATTACGAAGGATAATATCTTCCATGGTATTAAGATAAAATTTAAAGGGAAAATAGTCTCCCATGTATTAACATCATATGAAGAATTATGAACATGTGTTAATAAGATAAGAAAAGAATTCTTGAAGTGATATGGATTTGAAGGGAAGAAAGAGAAGAAAATGTTGGATGAGAGAATGATGGATAAATAGAAGAAAAGAAATAATTATTTTCCCATATGTGATAAATATTTGAAGAATCGCCTTGGTAAATTCTTGAAGGGAATGGGTGTTTGTTATAAGTGTGGAGAAAAAATATACCATGTACGTGACTGCTTGATTAAGAAAAAGGTATCAAATGTACAGTGCCTCGTCTGCAAGGATTTGGGACACTACGTGAAGCAATGTCCAAATCATCCGAGTATAAACCAAATTCTACGACTAGAAAATAATAATTTTATGCAACTACCCAAGATGAAGAGGAATGATAAGACTTCTTATGTTGTTATCAACGTATTGAGACATATGAGTATTGTATTAATGTTTTATAAGTTTTTAGATGCTGAAAAGTGATCTAGTTCTGAATATGGTTCCAAATAACAAATAGAAGTCATATTCGGACCCGAGGACCCCATCCGGGGGCACAGAGGAGCTGCACGAAATAAAGTTCTATGTGTGAGAAAAAAAGTGTCATGTGCGGGAAGTTCTGTGTTTCACGATGAGGCTCGGCCCAGGCGTGAAATAATTTCGTGATCCACCCCGAGCGGTTGGCATTTCGTGTTAGTGACCTCGACATGGAATAAATACATGTCGAGCTATTTTCCACACCCCTAGGTGCCTATAAATAGAAGGAAACCCCCATACATTTCGGGGCTTAAGAATCTGAACCGACTCTCATGCGTGTAATCCACCCCTTCATACGTGGAATATGAAATTCAGGTACAGTTCATTTCATGCCATGTTGCCTCGGGGTCTACCTCCGCGCAAGATCGTAATGGCTTAGACTGTGTTCCAATCCCTTCGGGGTCCTAATCAACCAATTTTATCCAAGTCCTTTCAGTGCACACAACCCCTTCCAATTGCGCACAGTCCCTCCAAATTTCATGCACCCATGTCTTTGTGCGCAGTTCTCCCACTGGCGCATAATTGATACTCCTTGGGCACAATCCTTCTAGTCGCGCGCAAAACCTTGGCCTCAATTACGCCCAAGAATCACCGATTCCACACAAGACTAGTTTTTTTTCACGCAGGTCTATTATTTCACGTGCAATCCTCAGAGGTGGTGAGAAATCCCCCCAGGACCTCTCATCTCGCTGCTCCCCAAGCAACCCCTTGTGCGACAGTCCAATTCCCCTCTCATGGATGCCATCCATGGGTGTCTCTTTTGCCCCATGCATCTGCATCATGCACCATTTTCCTGTGACAACTTCATGGAATATACTAATTATCTTCAAATTCCCATGGACAATATTACCCATTGTGTTGTTTTTCCTCATGCTTCATCACATAGGCACTCTTATGGCTATTTATTCATCACATAGCCACACTAACATGGACCCATCGATGGTTCTCCCTAACACCCCCCCTTGAAATGATGTTGCCAATTCCTTCAATCCCATAAGGAGTAGAGGGTACTAGTTATGTAAGACCTGGGGGTGTGGAGTGAACCCACCTCATCGGAGCTGCAGAATGTTAAACTGCCAAGCACCGTTGTCCTCATCACATGACGTTAAACAGTGACCTCACCCCATGTCAGGCACACAGCCCCCCCCGCCTCAGACATTATCCATACCCACTCATCTCTATGGGGTTTAGAACACCCCTCATATGGTATTATATCACACTTATTATAGTGGAGTTTGTCTCCGTGGAAATGGAATTTAATTTTTGTAAGACCATAGATTTTCTTGTAGGAGGAAACACCCTTGATCATCCTTTCATCTTTGATACCGATTTCCGGTGAAGGGTGTTGTGGGAAAGAATGATTCTCCTTTCTTCGGTCCCATGTACCTCTCTCGTGGAGCTTTGTCACCTCGGGCCTCCATACTAATGTAAGCCCTGACCTCTCGGGCTGCGAACCACGGTTAAGCCCCTATTTCCTATTTGGTTCGCTCTATGCGTAATCCCCACTCTACTTCCCATGGACAGACCATTCACTATGTGAACGTTAGGTCTCAGCTACCTCTTGTTTCTCACACTAAACATGACTCAAGTGAGATTAGAGCAAGCACCGACCATGACCATACACCTTGGGCCACCACATAGTGTAAGCCCCAAATGTCCCCACCCCGCATGATGTTATACAGTATTTTCCATCCCGAACTAAAGGGAATTTGATCCATGTTAAGGCATGGTACGTAGGAATACTCCACGAGGTTCAATCCCCAAACACCACATGCCACCTCAGAGTGTAATCTACATCCCAAACACATTGGGCCTCCTCATAGCATAAGCCCCAAACCATATCAAACTACTAGGAATTTGATCGATGTTAAGGCATGTTACGTAGGAAGCCTCGATGTGGGTTAATCCATAAACATCACGGGCCACCTCAGAGTGTATGACCCTACTCCAACATCGTGGGATGCCTTAGAGGGTAAGCCCCAACCCAAATGCCATGGTCCTCCTCAGAAATCAAGACCCAACCCATACTGAACTATAGGGACTTCGATCCATGTTATGGCATGGTACGTAGGAAACCTCCATGAGGTTCTATCCCCAAACACCAAGGGATTCCTCAGAGTGTAAGCCCTAAACCAAACAGCATGGGCCCCGCTTAGAGGGTAAGCCCCAACCCAAACACCTTGGGTCTCCACAGAGCGTAAGCCCTAATCCATCCCGAACTACGGAGACTTTTATCCATGTCAAGAAATGGTATGTAGGAAGCATCCAAGAGATTCAGGCCCCAATCACCATGGATTGCCTCAGAGTGTATTCCCCAACCCCATCACCTTGGGCCACCTCAGAGTGTAAGACCTAATACATCCTGAACTATGGGGAATTTGATCCATGTTACGGTATGGTACATAGAAAGCCTCAACGAGGATCAAACCCCAAACACCATGAGCCACCTCAGAGTGTAAGACCCAACCCAAACACCTTGGGCTGCCTCATAGTGTAATCCCCAACACATCCTGAACTACGGGGACATTGATCTATGTTATGGGATGATACGTAGGAAGCCACCACGAGGTTCATGCCACAAACACCATGGGCCACCTCAGAGTGTAATCCCCAACCCCAAATAGAATGGGCCACCTTAGAGTGTAATCCCTAGCCCCAAACACCATGGGACCCCTCAGAGTGTAATCCCCAACTCGAACAACTTGGGCTGCCACAGATCGTAATCCCCAACCCATCCTGAACACTGGGGACTTTGATCCATGTCATGTCATGGTATGTAGGAAGCCTCCACTAGGTTCAGGCCCACCAACCGGTGTTCCAATGCCCATCAAGTTGTTTCTTCCCCGTCCCGCATGTAGTAAAACTATATTCTCCATCTAAACTATGTGGTCCTTGATTCCTCGCCATAAGGATATGTATGAGGCCTCCACGAGGTTCAAGACCATCACTCATGTCTCATACTGACCATTCCCCCGAGAACATGTCTGTCGAGAATCTCATGACCCAACCCAGAGGTTTCATTTCCTTTGGGTCACATCCATACATCCATTCTCATGGGTCGCCTCCTCAGGTGTCCCATCATTTCACCTAACAATGCGGTCATTTATTCCCCACCCTGGGGATACGTAGGAAGTCTCTTTGGGGATCAATCCCAAAACCATCATCCATCCTGATTCTTACCCGGGATGCCACATTACGGTGATACAATGCCACCTCATTCCCTTCCACAACATCTGGAAAGCCACCCACATGCTGGCATCGATATCGTTGTTCCCTACAGGGGGTTCTTCAATCTGATCCACTCAAATATATGTTCTGATTAGTATGATCCATCCCTGTTGGACATTAAACATTCGTCATACCCTGTATTAATCATGGTAAGATGAGGAAAACTTCATATACATGTTAATGGAATAAGATTCCCCACATTTTATGTGTGATTCCTCGGGCTACTGCACACTCGAGAATCTATATAATAAGGGATAGAATATAGACATGTTGATCCCCCAACATGATGACATGCCAGTGGTTCCCAATGTGACTACTCCCTTAACCGAAGGTTTCTTCCCCGAATGGGCCCCTTGGAGCATCCTGATGGAAGCATCGTTATTAACTTTTTTCAATTAAGATATGGCACTGGGAAGTGTTTTATGAACTATGTCTTAAAATATGAGGGAGACCCGTACTAGCTGATGATTTTCAAGGAAAAATCCATAGAAGGAGGAACTGACATCCCGACATCCCATTTCGATCAAAGAGCAGACACCCCTAAATAATGAGCAGCTGCTGCCCACCTTTGTAAAGAGAGAATGTGGGGAAACAACAGTGTGTCCTCCATGTGACAGATGCAGTTGCGCGCGCCCTAGAAAAAGTGTCGGAAACAAAAATGGTGAACCCGACGTGAATATTTTTTCCACTATATGGAGACTAGTAGAATTGTAGGCACCAATGTATTGGATTATCACTAGAACCAGTAATCAAGAATCAGGTCCCACAAGTGAAAATCGGGCCTGACGTGAAACTCGCCCGATGTTGGGGTAGCCAGGACATTGAGCATTCTGTTCTATGATGTTGTTAGTGTGGATCCCTATTACCTACCACAAAATATGGATCAGCACAGGTGAACTGGTTGTGGATTTATTTTCCTAGAAGAATTAATGAGTTCACCTCCCTAATTTCATGAATCAAGTTATTGCATCTAGAGCCCGATCACCTCCCACCATCGTAGGGGTAGGGGTAATACTGGTGTCGCCAGGCTGCATGATTCTGACTCTATTATGACATCTTTGACCACCACGAATGCTTGGTGTGCACGCCCCCACTCCCCATAAAAAATTATTCAGTGAGGGGTCATTAATGACCTTGTACGCATGTATGGGGGGAAGGGGATCATCCCCACCTAGGATATGGCCCACTTGGATCTTGAGGCCGTTGCGCCTCACCATCAACGCCGCCCCTGAGGGCCGTGGAGGGAGCCGTGGCTCCCCACCCCAACATTAAACCGTTTCAAAATCTTGTCCCAGAAATGCATTGACAACTACCTCCCCTACGTCGATGATGTAGAGAATTTCCGGATTGGCCCAATCAGTGTCTCGCTTCAAGGGATCCCGGTGAGGGATCACACCAGGCTGCGTCAATGCCTCTTTCCAGTTCCCTAAGCCAAATAGTGGGTATTATACATGCCTACATCACTATCACTAGTTCATCTAACCCGATGCCAACGTTGAGCGCAAATGGAAGAGTACTCCCACCATGGGGCATCAAATTCGGTGACTACTATGGCCCAAGCCACCATTGACTCATATCCCCGACTCCTGGTATACATTGAGTGAGTGATGTTATATGACTAGCATGGATCGAGACCCCAACTGCCCCACAAGAATGTCTGGGTCGACTCTCTTACATTCTTTCATAGGTGATGGCCGCCATGGACAAATCCGCAACAATGTCATCCAGTGCGGAGGCCCACTCTGTACTGCCACTACGGAAGGTGCAAGTCCTCCCTGTTTCCACCATCAGCCTGGTGGACTTCCATGCGCCACCTACGACCAAAGCAATGGTCATCTCCATGAAATCAACACTCCTGATGGGGTTCTCTCTCCTGCTCACTAAATAGGGTACAGGTTCACTCTCCCTACCACAGACCATAGGTATAGAGACATTTAATGTCCGATCACACTCAAGATAGAGGTACTCCCCATTTCCCCAATCCAATCGGTGAAGGTCCTCCTTGCACTAGTGGGTGGAGAGGTGGAGGCCAGCTTCACTTCACTAACACACAGCACAAAATTCTTCCCTGTGTCACCTTCGACATTTGTCCCGGTGCTCCTTGCACCCCTGCATTATTGGGGGGAAACCCTCTCTGCCCCAACAATAGTGTGGCTAGAGGACCCCAAGTCATAAATCAACCATGTATCGAGGATCCACCTAGAGTTAGGAAGGCGGGTCGTCACCGTCGCAAGAGGAATTCTAGGGAGGTCTGGATAGGAATCAAACTGGTTCACTTCTCAAACTCAAAGTTAGAGTATAACACAACACGGGAGCCCTCCCCTCGGTCGTCTTAGTCATGCGATGGGTCATGAAGGAGGCACATCATCCATGTACACCATGAATGCATGATCAATAGGATCCCTCATTACCTCCAAAGGTATAACCAGAAGGGCGATAACATGGTATGTCCCTAGGGACGGACCGCGTAGTTACCAATGGCATATCTATGAGCAACCTTCGACTTCAGAGAGCTATTTTGAGGGTCAATATATGAAGATCCATGACATATCTCACCCTTGGAAGGTGCTTCTTCTATATTATAATCTTCGGTTACCAATCCATCCTATTGCAATATAGCGGCCAGTTCACAACAACCCTTAGAGAGCAACCCGAGATTCAACAGGCAATTATCCCGTCGATGTATTCTTCACCGAACCGCGCGGCATCCAAGCAGTCTACCTTAGTGATTATACATGTACCTCATCCACTCTCAGTTGACGAGTGGGGAAATCAATGGCCAGACCCTAGATCTATACTGAGGAGCATCTGGGCCATCCTTGCAACAAGCCACTTCCTTGAGAATTTTTAGTCGGTTGCGGGATGATGTTTTTGTATGCCAGAATCTATCACCTCTGAGGAGTTTTAATGTTTCCACCAGACCCTCTGGGAAACTCACATCAGTATCCACCACCGGTAGGTGACATATCCTGAGATCCAATAGCACTTTTATGGAATCAACAAACAATTCTGCCTGGTTGATCTAGAGACACTCCCTGTGGTCCAGCACTCTAAGTCATTTGGATACCGGAGGGCCCTCCAATATCAATGCATTAAGAGTTTCCAAGTACCCCTCAATGTTATTAATGATGAAACCCCCCACTTTCAAGTACATTTTTGGGGGTAGTAAACTTCCCTTCTCTTCAATTCTATTCACTGGTAGTCCGACTCTCTAGGTGACATTGAAGACATTCCCCCTAGAAGAGTTGCAGTAAACATGACCGATCTGTATGGAGGGGAAAACAAGATGGAGATTTTTTATGGGAACCTCCACCTGGAGGATGTGCCACCATTATTGGACCCATCGGGAAGGATTACTCATCATAAGTGAAACCTCCTAGGTCTCCCTGCTTTGACCGAGGCATTGGTAGTTAGACATAATTTTATCAAGGACAAAGAACACATCGGGGCTGTCAAGCACTCCGACCCATCCACGTCAGTGCAAAAGACGGAAGAGGATTCTGAGAATTCCGCAATATGCCAGAAGATTTAAGAGAATAAGAAGTTGATTTCTGAACTTCAATATGAATTCATTTTTGAGTGATGACCTGACTACAGTGATCCTAGGTCGGGGCAGTAGGGGAAGAAACAACTACATCTTGGCGAGATTCTCCAAGGAAACACTGATCATGCCGCATTTTCTGACAGGGTGGAAGCCAGAGCTCACTACAAGAGGGAGAGATATGTCTCACTGAACCCTCGTAAATGGCATGTCAATCCAAGGAACCCCTCTCCGGCTCCTCTGGTCACCCCGAAGGCCGCTCCACCAGCCGCTCCATGGGATGATGAGCCTATCTACTGCATTGAAGAACCAGGAAACGCGCTCATGGTTAGCCATCCCTATCAAGATAGATACCCCCATTCAGATGATCCAGTGGTGGCACTCATCGCCTAAATAGAGGAATTGGAATCATGATAGGTGGTCATCCCACCAGATGGAATTCCATACCCTGCGTGGGTGGATGATATGCCAGCAACCCCGGGATTTGGAAACCCCACCTTATCCCCCATTAAAGGGATAGGGTACCCGCTACCGCAGTTTTCCCACTTCTACTCACGTTGTGGGCCTATGTTTGGTACTACACTGTAGTACAAGGCCTCCACGCTCTATTGTGTTTTTCAGACGCTGGAGGGGACAACATTCGTTTGGTACAACCAACTCCCCTTTGGATATGTGACCAGTTTGGAGGACCTCCGCATGTAGTTCATTTACCAGTTCTGCTCTACCACCTGAAAGAAGAACATCAGAGACCTCATCAAGTGCATGAAAAGGCTTGATGAGAAATTCACATACATTATCGCATAGTGGAAGGGGCTCATATACTCCTTTAACAAGCCACTAAATCAGGATCAATTACTGACGATGTGCATAGGGAATGTTAAGACAGAGCTGGTTCCCTCTCTGATCACTCAAAACAATCCTAGAGGGTTCTGAGACTTCCTAGATAAGTCCCAATGCCTCAATGAAGCCCTGAAACAGGCCAGCCAGGCATGCCCATTTACCCCTATGATCCCAACAAGGAGGGATTCTAGAGCCGAGTCCGCTGGGTTGGCCCAAATAGAGGCCTCTAGGTAGATATAATTTCTATAAATTTACCCTACTTCGAAGCCCTGTAGTGATCTAATGCCACAAGTGCATTTACCAGCCCATCAGCAACACCTCAATACAGGAAGGAACCTCTAAGTAACGTGCCACCACCGCCTAGGCGAGATAATCAGGGTCCAGCACTTTGGCAAGATCCTATGGCCCCATGTCAGGGTCATGCTCCTATAGACCCCTTTCTGGAAAAATAAATCAGACCTACTCATTTGATGAGGCTCAGGTCCCCAGTTACATCAGCAGTACCTTATAGAAGAGAATTATATGATTTCCTCAGTGCCAAAAGCTAGAAGTGGTGAATCTCAATGACCTCCTCAACTACTGTCTTTATCACCAGATCCTGGGGAACACCATCCAGCAGTGTTATGTATTCAAGGAATGGCTCCAAGACCATATTTACAACAACATAATCATGTTGGGACCGGCCCCGACATAAGTGGCGGTTGTCTATGGGATGTCATATAGGAGTAGCGAAGATAAATGTGAGTGACAACAAATTTATGACCACATGTCTTGGAATTATAATCACTGGATGGCTCACAATTCAGTCAGCCATGCCCATGGAATTATCCGTGCTTGTCTGAATCAGCCGGGGCCCTCAAAAGCTATGTCCACCACTTCTGTACCATCATCTATGCCAAACACTTCTCAGAAGAACAAGCATTGGAGGCGCAATAAAATGTTATGCACCCTACCAATTACATCATTTTCCTAAACTATCGGTGACATTCTTCCCCCAGAGATGGTGATCCCTCCTAGAATACGCCCGGTGGTGGATGATTCATCAAGTGATAGTCAAGGGTACTATTCAGTTGACACGGTTGAGTTGGTGAACCCCTATGTGACTCTTGATGAGAGGGAGTGCCAGAAAAACCCCCCCAATGTCCTAAGCTGATGCCAATGTCGGTGGTGCCACAACCATATGGATTGTTGGGGTACATCATTTGGCACCTCCATCTAGGTCATTCATGCCACTGAGACCAGATAACAGGCCCAACGTAGAACCCAACTCATGCATCCTCCTCATCTGGTGTGTGTAGGCCTGCCTCCACTACCGTTTGTGATACTGGATCAAGCAGAACCACTTCGGTTGTGATGCTACCCGCTTTTCCCCTATAAAGGCCAATCTCAGCAATTTAGAATTCATCTAACAACTACTCTCAATGCTCTGAATAGTGAGAAGAGAAATACTCCCAGTAATTGTCAGCCGTCTGTCTAGCCGGCATGGCCCTCCATGCCTTCTATCGCAGAGAGGCTTTATGTAGGCAGACATTCACGCCTAGAATGGAAGTAATAATTTCTCAAGAACCTCATCGGCATCCCATTATGGATCCCCATCTTGTTTGAGACAGAGGTAGCAGCTGCAGAAACATTCTATGCTGAAACAATTGAGGATTCCGAATTCGATGCCATCATTTTGTTCTCTAGAATTGATGAACCCCCCCCCCATATAGGTGCACATCCGCCCGCTGTGTATCAATAGAAAAATCAACATCGTGGATGTTTTCCATTGTCTTATTGACACTGGCTCTGGGATCAATCTTATCCCGACACAGACACTGCGGAAGCTATGGTTATTTGAAGAGGACATGAATCCCTCTGATTTATGGATCCATGGATATGATAGGACTGAACAGACCCCAGTCGGGAAGAAACTTCTAAAAACCAAGTTCGGTGTCCTAGGTTCCAGCACCAAGTTCATGGTTTTCTCTCAGGACCCTGCATTCAATGCATTGATGTCCAGACCATAGCTCCACCTACAAGCGGTGGTCCAATCATTGTATCACCAATGCCTCAAGTACTCCCTTAATGGTCGATTGGGAGTACTCCAAGGTGATGCATGTCATTTACCTTCCTTTGAAGCCCTCTACTTGGACACTGACTATTACAAGATCAACGATAATCAAGTCCAGTAAAGTAAATTTGAGCCTGTCACCACTACGAACGACCCTTGGGCAGGGCTGAATGACACCTATATCTTCTCGATCTATTGGTTGGAAGCTACGACCCCAGATATGGTGAAATTTGTTGTCATTTTCGGGACAAGGGGGAACCATGATCCCAAATCCAGGTGGCGTCAGAAGATCAGTTGGTATTATTATAAGATCCAGGCTCCAGTGATCCCAGAGCCTCTCACTCCCACTAGGTATAAGGACATATAGCTTATGTCAACAACAGTACGTCATACATGTATGTTCTGTCAGCTGGAAGAAGTCGACTCCAACCAACAAGCCACTACTGCATTGATATCCTCAACCATATCCCCTTGTGCCGGAGACTAGAAGGGATTGTGTCGACAGCTTTCATAGTCATGGTCTTAGCAGCGTCAGAGTTCCCCAAAGCAACAACCACTACCCATCAAGCTGGTAATATTCATATATATGGGTCTAGTAATTCATGAAAATATTCCCCAGCAGAAGATCCCTTCATTAGTGGAGAAGATGATCTGGAGGATTCCCCCTACCTTTGTGGAAGGCGTCTCTTCCACGGTGGAATAGTTGGTATAGGTGAACCTTGGCAGCGAGGAAGATCTGATACCCACACTGATCAGTGTCGATATATCCCACGAAGAGAAGAATTATTACATATAATTCCTTAAATAGCACCATGATGTGTTTCCTAAGAGTTGTGACGAGATTCCAGGATTAGAACCTCTAGTAGCCATCCATTGTCTTGGTCTCCCAACAAATCATTGCGGTTCCATGAAACATCCCATGAAGATGCACCCGTCTCATAGTGCCATGGTCAGGGTTGAAGTTGACATGCTCATCATGGTGATCTACTTTAAGGCATTCCAGTACCCCAAGTGGCTGGCAAATATTGTACTAGTCAGGAAGAAGTACGGACATATCAATGTATGCATCAACTTTTAGGATCTAAATCGTCATTCTGCAAAAGATGATTATCTTCTTCCAGTGACAGAATTGTTGATCGACGATATGGTGGGGATCCGAGCCCTCTACATCGTGGATGGTTACTCTATATATAATTAGATCCAGATGAACCCCAAGGATAAGGAGTCCGCAGATTTCAGGGAGCCCCAATATACTTTCTGTTACCAGGTTATGCCATTCGACCTGAAGAATATAGGTGCCACCTATCAGTGTGCCATGCATCGCATATTCAAGCCATTCCTCAGGAAATTTGTGGAGTTCTATATGGAAGATCTTCTAGTCAAATATCTCTAGCTCCAGGACCATCTCAGGGATATTGAAAAAGTGTTTGGCTTCCTCTGTTCCCACAACCTAAAGATGAACCCATTGAAGTGTGCTTTTGGAGTCACCTCGGGGATGTATCTTGGATTTTTTTTTGGGTACAGGGGAATCATGATCGACCTAGAGAATATTAAATAAATGATCCAGATGCCTCCCCCGAATAAGATTCAAGAGATCAGGGGTTTCCAAGGCCACATATCCTATATACTTCGATTAATTGCGAATATGGATGGAATGTGTAAGACCTTTTCCTGGCTCATGAAGAAGAGCGCCACTTATGAGTGGGATGAGGAGTGTCAGACTGCCTTTGAATAGATCAAGTAGTATCTACTCCAACCTCAGGTCATGATGCCACCTGTCTCCATAAAGCCATTGGTACCCTATGTCACCGCCCTGGAACGGTCCCTCACTTCCCTTATCTCCTAGATGAACAATGAGGGGACATAGAACAACCTCTACTACCTCGGATACATTATCCTCGATACGGAGAATAAATACCTCACCATCGAGTAGAGCTGACTTGCACTTGTATTCACTGTACAGAAATTGTGACATTACATGAAGCACCATGAGGTAAAACAAGTGTCTCGAGTAGACCCATTGAAGTGCATCCGAATTCGTTCCATATTGACTGGACGACTGGCGTGGTGGGCGGTAATCCTCCAGCAGTTTGACATCTGGTTCATGCCACCAAAGGCTGTTATGGGACAGGTGTTGGAAGACTTTCTATCATCCCATCCGACCTCTGTGGATCGGTCTACGGACTTGGATTTTCCTGTTGAGGTGATCGTCTCGTTTGATCAATCCATCCCATGTTGGGAAATTCATTTTTATGGTGCCTCCCAGATCCCCATCGGTAGTAGGATCAATGATCATAGGCTAAACAAATTTGGTCGTGGTATCTTCTTTATCACCCCAGCACAAGCTGTTCTTCCATACTCATTCCTGCTATTAGAAGGCTGCACCAACAATGAGGCATAGTATTAGGCCCTCATTACAGGTTTGGAGCTGTCTCTTGAGATTGATGTGCCCTGTTTTCATGTGAAAGGGGACTCTATGCTATTTATTATGAAGGTAAATGGGGACTATGCTGTCAGTATACCAGAGATCGTAACATTGGTAGAATGCACTCTCCAACTAAGGTCTAGGTTCCCTTCTCGTCTGGAGGTTATCCACGTCCCTCGGTCACAGAATGGCCGAGAAGATGCTTTGGTCGGCTCAGCTGCATCACTTTCAGAGCCCAAACAGGATGATAGAATTATCCACATGGCGCATCAGAGATTCATAGATCTTTTTACCTTGGAAAACAATGACAGTCCACAGGTATTCCACCTTACCATCGGCACCTCTACGCCAGGACCTCCGGGTAGTTCGAATGTAGTGATCTAATTGACTGCCGATTGGAGAACACCTTTGGTTGAATATCTCCAACATGGTAATCTCCCAGAAGACCGGGCCGAGCACGATAGAATCCAATGTCGCATGATACGGTTTACCCTACAATGTGGTCCCGGTCTTGAGAAGATCTTCTATAAGGACGTGTTTGATAGTGTTCTCATCCATTGCATTCAAGGGATGATATCCCATTGGTCATGCAAGAGTTTCGTACTGGTTCATGTGGTTCCCATTACGCTGATCCAAAACTATCACACCTGATCCAGAGACTAATGTATTTTTCGCCCTCCTGGATGCATGACTACATCGAGTTCTCTAGGGGGTACCATGCATGCCAAGTTCATGCAAACATTTTGCATCGGCAACTAGAGCCTCTCCATACTACCATGTACTCTTGGCCCTTTGCAGTATGAGTACTAGATGTCATAGGACCATGGCCATCTGCAACGGATCTCCGTTGCCGATTCATTCTGACCCCTATGGATTTTAATTCCAAGTGGGAAGAGGAAATTCCACTCAAGGAAGTCAAGGTCATTTATTGGGGAAATCCTGAGTTCCAAAACCATCCATCAGTTTTGATTACCTCACTCCGTCCTCACTGATAACGGCACCAACATTCGAGAAACTGAGTTAAAAACATTGTATGCCAAGTACAACATCTGCTCTAACCATGCCTCCCACTATCACCTACAGGAAAATGGAAAGAATTAGGCATTCAATAAAACCCTCTCAAAAATTCTACATGAAATGGTTTGTCAGAACAAGAGGTGTTGGTCGGATAAGTTCACCAATTCCCTCTAGGCCTATTAGACGAAAATTCGTATTTCCACGCAGGTGACCCCGTATTACCTGGTGTACGAAACTAAGGTCGTCATCTCTATCATTATTTAGTTGCCCTCATTGTTCACAATGGGCTATGACCGACAATACCCAGATAGAGTGGCCGGAATCTATCAGGCTGAATTGGAAGCACTGGAAAAGAATAGGCTTCATTCCCTACACAACCTAGAAAGGCATCAAAGTGGGATGGCTCGAGCCTTCAACAGGAAGGATCACATCTGCTCTTTCCTGCAAGGTTACTTGGTACTAGCCCTCTGAGCATCAATGATCCCCAGTAGGAAACCACCCATGTTGGATCCCCAATGGGAAGGACATTTCATTGTTCATAAGGTATATCCCAAAGGTGTGTACTCGCTGGTGACCATGGGTGGTGAGCATATAACTCCTCCCACCAATGCCAAGTTGTTTAAACAATACTTTTCTTGTCCCTATAGAGTCTACCATGACCTTACACTAGAATATGGTCCCACATGACCTTAAACTGTCAGTCCTACATGACCCTAAACTGCACGCTCGTCCCGCATGACGTCGAACTGTATCTCGTCCTACATGACATTAAATTGTATGTCGTCCCGCATGACGATAAACTGTATCTTCATGTACAAAGTGTTCCTTGATTTCCATCCTTATGAGATACGTAAGTCAACATGAAAAATTAGATTTTTGGTCGATCCCAATCTCATAGAGATCTCTTGATCTCACGATTACCTAGGCCTTTTGGTA